>CAMTDV010000020.1:78090344-78745465 GCA_947069175.1 Scalesia atractyloides | reverse complement strand
TAAATATTATAAATATGATATATTTAATCTTACACGATCAACACTGGTGCTCATGTTGTTAGAATTTCATACAGTCTGGCTAGCGGGCATGTGGTTCTCGCTATACTTGAGGTTAGTGTTCTTACTTCTTTTAGTGTTCTATACAAGATGTGTGGCGGTTGTATCATTTCGTATAAATATTGTTTTGATTGAATCATAGATAACTAAAATTATGAGTATTTGAAATGGTTATTGAATCCTGGTTGATGTTAGAATAGTGGTTCCCAAGAATCTTTGCATGATTTGACTCATGACAGACGCAGTAAAAACCCAACACAATTAAATAGATTTCAAAGTAGAAAAATAAAGTAGATTACTTGACAAACAAAATGTTTATAACTTTAATAAACACACCGAATACATAGGAGGAATGAGATTTTATGTTTGACACAACTTGTTGATATTGGGATGCAAAGGGACGCGTTGTTTGGGTGAACGGTTATAATACTGTTTCTATGAAATTGGATAAATATCCTATTGCGCAGCCCTACATCGACCCATACCTAAACACTATTAACTTGGGATTTTATTTAATAGTTCATAGACCAAGGTTTAAATATAAATTTAAATGGTTGGCTCATTATCTAATATGCATGAATGTTTGATTTCTCTCATCAAGTCTGTATATTGTTCTTGTTGTGTGTGTGTGTGTTGTTGTTGTTGTATTTGTATTATAGGCAATCTGATACTCTAAGAAGTGGCATCAGAGCCGAGAATCTGGGATCTGTGAAAAAGATGGAAGACATATTCATGGTGGGTAGCCAAGATGGTGCAGACTTGTCACCATTAAATTCAGTGAATTGAGATGTTCAAGAACACATGAAGAATCAGCAAGATTCAACGATCATGTGCAATCATGTGAAAGAGAAATCATTAAGTCCTGACGATTTGTGTACGAAACTTGGCGGATTCAACATGGGCAGTGTTGAATAAAAAGGGAAAACAAAAGAATATTATCACTTGTGTAATTATTGTTCCAAACCGGATAAGAAGCGTGCAGTATGTGAAAATAGGATCAATTCTGAAATACTAATTAAAGGAACTTATAAGTATGGACTAGATCGCATGTGGTTTCTAAGTATGACAAGGAAAAAACCATATGTGTGGTAGTAGGGATAAGTTTCTTAAATTAGTTAAGAAACACTTTTGGTGTAGATACACAGGCCATTGGGTAGTACAAAGGTTACTTTTATAGGAAAGGGACAAGTGTTGGTATGCTCAAACAATGAAATACATATAATACAATCTGTCTATTATGTAAACACCCTCAACTGAAATATTATTAGCATGCAACAATTCTCTAGAGAGAGTCATGTCTTAGGATTTGAGTTTGAAACTGTTATGAAAGTTCTAAAGATGAAAAATGAAAGACGATAAATCAGCTGTAAATGCAGCGGAATGATGAGCTTTGATTCATAACAATTGAGAGATTGTTTTCATTATATGCTTTAGTGATTGTAATCACTTGCATATAACTCACAATCTCCCCCTCTGTCTAAGATAACTGATTTGTTCGTACAGAATGTAAAGAAGAATATTAGATTGATAAGGGATGAAAAGTGATCAAATAGAACAATACAAACACTGTTCTATTTATACTAAAATTCTAACCACTAAGCATCTTATGATGATGTCACTAGGAAAGCGACATCTAACAATATTAACACACTAACAACACGTGCTAAGCTAACCACAACTATAACTAAACATGACAAAGACTGATAGAAAACACTGATGAGACATCCTCTGTTGGCCTTCAGCAGAGTTTTGCCTTGACAGACCTTTAGCTTTAGTATTCAACAGAGCTTGACTCTAGCAGATGTTTTATTATTATTAGGATAAGAGGTTATAGTATATTTTGGCTTTTTATCATCTGTTTTTTTGTAGGGTTCAACTCCAACAATCTCCCCTAGAACAGATGATGCCAAAACAAAAACTTTATTACTGATCTTTATTCCTCTTCAATGATTCCCTTATTTGTCCTAAATTGAAGTTCAAAGTCCAGGGAAATCATGTCATCTACATCCCTTTCAAGCTCAAGATTCAACAGGTCTTGGAGGTCAGCTACATCCATACCATATGCATCCTCATTCTTATCTTTTGAGCTCTACCATATGACCTGAGCAGTGTCAATTCATGGGTGTCTATGGATGGCTTCCATTCTAGAATTTTTGAGTTAGATGGTTTTCTTAGGAGTAGGTTTATTTAAGACGAGTTTGGTGAGATAGGTCTGCTGATAAGTGTTGAAAGTGTGGCCATAAGCTTATCACTTGCAACATCAGTGTGGTATAAGATTTGGTTCTTAATCCTCTCCTTTCTTAATTCTTCATGCAACATTTAATCTTCTTTTTCCATCTGCTTTTGCCTTTTTTCTTGATTTAAGGCAATTGTGGGTAAGACAGAGGTAGAAGATGATCTTTTAGAAACATTGGTCTCTTGAGGAGAAGTGGTTATCTGTGAATAGACTGGCTTTCTTGGGACAGAAGGATCTTTCTTTCTAAGCTATTCCAGTCTTCTGTAGGTATCAACAACTTTAGATTCAGACCACTTAGCAATTTGCCTTGTTGTTTCATATTGAGCACTAACAAGTTCAGCTTTCATTCGTTTGATCTTTAAAGCATGGTCTTGGCTTTCAGGGTTAGCCTTTTTCTAGACAGGAGGAGTAGGCCTCTATGAAGGATCCTGGAGCATGGTGTGGATTCTTTCAATCTCTTCATTTAGCTCATTTGCATACCACTCATTGAATTGAGCCATTGTTGCTTTGTAAGGCATGAACTTCATTGTATGATCAAGATAATCTTGCTTTAATTCTGGATCATCAGTGGTTGGATTTTCAGACATGGACTTACTCAAATCCTTAGCAAATTCTTCAATGTTTCTCACTTTGCTCAGTTGAAATTGCATGGATATTTGTAGAGCCTTATCATCCTTACCCTTTGATCGTTCTTTTGCTATGGTGTCAGCTTGTCTAGCCTTCAACTTCAGATATTCATCTAGATTTTTAGCTTTCGATACCCAAGAAGAGATGAAAATTCTCTTTGTTTTGGATCCTCTATCTTGTAGAAAGCCTCTATTTCTCCTTTTATAGCAAAAAGTTCCAGAGGGTATAGGGCACCCATTGGAAGAATGGTGATGATAGGTGCATGGGTGGAAATGGAGTTTCAGGATATGGCAATGATGAGGATGGTTGTGAAATGGATTGTGATGATACAGGGAGTGGTGATTCACTCTCTTCAGCATAATCATCAACAACAAAAGTTTTCCTTTTGAGTTGGAATTTGATTTTGGGTGACGGTGGATGTACATGAATTCGGGGTGGTATGGATAACGGTTCGGTTAATGTGGGAAATGTAATTAGGGCAGTGTTTGGGAAACATCTATTGGAACATCTGTTGTTCCAGCATCTGTTGTCATGACATCTGTCCTAACATCTATTGGGTTTATCTGGACAGAGGATACAACAACAGTAGCTTCAGCAGTTGTTGTAGAAGAGACGACAGTTGGTTGTCTTACTATTCTGGCAAACTTTCTTTTTCTTGAAATACCAACATCTTCTTTTTCCAACTTTTTGGCTTTTTCTTCTTTAATTAGCATTAAAGCTTTAGCTTCAAGTGTATATTGTCTCTTATGCTTTTCAACAATAATCCTTTCAGCTTCTTTGTTTAGGGTCTTATCAATCCCTTTTCCCAAAGTTGCCTCAGATGCTTCAGTAGTGCTATAAATGGTTTCTGGCTGTTGTTGCACCTTTAGTTTAGCAGTTGACTCAGGTCGCAACTTTCTCAAGTTATCTTTCACCCCCCTTTTGGCATCATCTTCAATGTCATCTTGAAGAATAATAACCAGAGAGCCAGTAGTTTTCAGCAAATGATCTTTGATGGCTTTAATGTTTGCTTGTGTATCTTTGTGTCTAGGCTCGACCATATTTCTGATCAATTTCATGTGTGTTTCGTGCTGAATGTCTGCCAATTGTCTCTGAGCTAGGATAATTGGTTGGACAACTTTCCATAGCTCATCAGCATTTTGAGTTGGGGATGGTTGAGGTTGAGAATTTGTTAGCACTTGTTTCATCATGGATTTAATTTCATCAATAGATGATTCCATGGTATTGATTCTCTCCGTCAATTCTTGGTATTTTAATTTATCACCTAAGTAAATAGGATCGTCTAAATTCCTACCAGAGGTAGTTGTATTTGGATCATCAACATGAAGAATCTCAATGTTTCTAGAACCAAATGCCCCTTGTTCGTGGTACTGGGGACTTCCAACTGGCTTAGAGGATACAATGGTAGCCTCAGCAGTTGTTGCCTTCAAGTAAGTCTTATCAATGTAACCACTGTCTAACTGAGCCATTGTGTAGCAGCAGTTGTAGTAGATGCTTCACTTGAACTACCACCAAGAGTTACATGTAACTCATGTGGTGTAGCCTCCTCAACTGTTTCTGGGTTGGCTAATTGAGTATTCTTAGATTCAGTCAATGACGGAGTTAAACTCTCAATGATAGGTGAATGAGAGGGACTGCTTGGAATCTGAGTTTTCTCAATAGCTTGAAACAGGGGTAAGAATGTGGAAGGAATTAGAGAGGTGGGTAGTGGAGTAGAAAGATACATAGCCCTGAGAGTGGGGCTTGAGAACATATGTTAAAGTGAATCATCTGCCTCATAGTGTGGTGTCCCTGTGCTTACAACTTGTTCCTTTTGTGAGGAAGCAAGAGGAACTGGTGTTGGTGTTGGTGCATTATGTCTATTGCCTACGTCTAGGATGTGTCTGTATTGTTTATAGGACTTAAGTGTCGAATGTATGTATGTTAAATGTTTATTTTATACGTTTTGTATGGCTCGTACGAACGAGATTGTATGGTTCGTACGAGTGACTCTCAGTGACTCGTACAGAGCAGCTGGTCGTACGAATCACATCTCTGTTTAACACACACTCCAGTACGAGTCACGTCGACCTATAAATAGAGGAGTGTGTGTCTGAGCTAGTTAGTTTAGTTCGGATAGTACGGCGAAGCCCTGCTAGTTTGTTTACTCGTGTCTGTACTTTGCATGTCTTTGAATACAACAGAGCAGTTAAACAGTGAGTTCTATCTTGTTTGTTTTGTCAACCTCTCTAGCAATGAATTCCGCCTCTTCTAGTTGAGTTAGATCAGATCAGTTGCTCATCGAAGGAGCCCGATCCTCGTTCGCAAGTGGTATCAGAGCTTTGAGGTCTGATCTACTGACAAACGACAAGTAACTGCAGGCTATCAGCTGTTTCAGACTTGGATTCATCTTCTTCTTCTACACATTCCCGAACTGAACGGGATTTTGGACAATTTACGGATGAAATGGACTAGGATTCTAGGAATTCACGTTAAACTACATTCTAATCAATCCTTAACAAATTCAGACCTAAAATCGGACTTAATCATGTCAAAATCGGTAAAATTCATCCGTTTGGAGACGTAGCTATTTAGTACGAGTAGAGAGACCACTCGCACAAACAACTTTCTTAAAATTTGTACCATTCGTACGAACAAGTTACCAGAAGTTTAAAAAATTTACAAGTTTCAAGATTTACAAGTGTGATTCGCATAAACCTTACATCCATACAAGCATCTCATTCGTACGAACGAATTCTGATCACTCGCACGAACTTCTTGTTCGCAACGAGTAACTGTTTTGTGCAAATCATCTTGTACTTAAAAAAATCTCTCATTCGTACGAACTGATCTCAATCGCACAAATTATTTGTCATCCGCACGAAGGAATTTTTCACACTAATCAGTTTGTTCGAAAAGTGTGTTTTTGAATTTTTACAGAAAATTTCTGAAGAATTTTACAACGCATTCGCTACATCGGCTGTCACAAACACAGCGGCTCTGAACATCAATCTCGAAAACGAGATGGGAATAATGACTAAACCGCCAAAGTTAATGAATCTAGAAGACTTCGACAACTGGAGTGAGCGGTTCATGAATTGGGTCCAGGCAAATCACTTTACTTGCTGGTTCGCGATTGAAGCTAAATGTCAAACTCCTATAGGTGAAAATGGCCTCGAGAAGACTCTTGCTCAACTCTCAGATGTTGAAAGGGAAAGATTCATAAACGAAAAGAAAATGATGAATATTCTGCAACAATCCATTAAAGAAGATATTATGGCGTTACTTCAGCACGATGATGATGCTCAATCATTGTGGAATGCTCTCCGTTTGAAGTTTCAGGGAGTGCTCAGCTTCGAAAGAGTAAAAGGGCGTTGCTTAGTAAAGAGTTTGATATCTTCATGCTGATAAACGGAGAAAATATGAAGCAATTGATTGAGAGATACTGTCATTTGGTGGTTCATATGAAAAGAATGGGAATCATAAAGACCAACGAAGAACTTGTTGATAGGTTGGCAGATTCTCTTCCACAAGGCGAATGGTCTACTTATCTAACCATATTGAAGAATGGAACCGAGTATGGTAATTTTGCATTACCACGTTTCATTGAAAGGCTGGAGGGACATGAACTTGAAATGCAGAAGATGGCAAAGAACAAAACCGTCCAAGTACAACAAGATGTTAATATGTACTTCAAGAACAGTTCTGCTGCTCAAATTCAGTCAGCAAAGATCCAGACAGCTTTTAGCGCCTACAGCTCGCCAAGTACACCATCTAACCAGAACAATGGCTTTCAGTCTTTTCCATCAGTTGATTCTAACACGCCTTCAAGCCCACAATCATCTTATGGTTCAAATCAGCCCCAGATCAACCAGACTACTCAATCTCATCCTAATCAAAGAGTCTTACAGTGCAACATTGCTATAGATTTCAAGAATGCACAGAATTTTGTTGAAAAGACCGCGAAGCAACACGTGTCTTTACAAGCTTCGGTACTCGAGTCTTATGATAGTCTAGTCGCAGGAAAAATCAGAAACTCAGAAATCACTCGAGAAGAGTACGATCAGATAGATCTAGTTGAAATGGAGCTGATTGACATAAATTGGTGTATGGCATCGATCATTCGTCGCGCACAAAGATTCATGGAGATTAATGGAAAAGACAACTTGGGAGGTCTAGATGGAAAACTTGGGTTTGATAAATCCAAAGTCACTTGTTTTAAATGTCGGGAGAAGGGCACTTCAAGCGTGAATGTCCGAACAGAGAGGTTCATGGTAACCATAACCCTTTCGCTGATATTACTACAAGAGAGCAGTTTACCACCATCCTCAGCCAAGAACACGAATGGTGCCGATCGAAGACAAACAGCCAGAGGCTAAAGATAAAGCATTGGTGGTGACTCAAGAAGATGAGGGCTTCAACAGGAACAAATATATCTCTAAGGGTGATAGTTTGGCTTTGGTTGCTGAGATTATAGAAGAACCTGAAGAAGAATCAGGGGCATCCTTTGACGAGGGTCCAGAAGATGATGATTTCTATTATCACACATCATCATCAGAGGAGGAACTTTTAAACAGTCCGTTCAAACACCTTTTGCCTAATGATATCTTAAAAACTTTTGCAGGATATTTTGCACCAAGTCAGCATTCATCATGTGAGGAGCAAAAGAAGCCAGTTGATGAGGAAAAAGTCAATGAAAAGATGGAGAAGTTGTCAGAAGACATCAATGAGGTAAATGAGTCAAAAAGTAAGTCTGTGGTTGAAAAACCGTGTTTAAAATGTGCAGAGCCATGTAGTGATTGTCTTGTAAAAGACACATGATATGCTGAACTCCAAAGTTTAACAGAAAATTTGTCTAGTGATTACAAATCCACTAAGGAAGCATATGATAAATTGAGTGCATCTGTTAAACTATATAATAAAGCACTCAGAGAGAATGACGCAACACTTTTGATGCTCAAAGCGACAGTTATGGATAAACAGATGGCTATTAACTTTCATTTGAACACTATTGCTTAGCTAAAAAGTGAGCTTGAGAAAATTAGAATCGAATCTGAACGGGTTAACAAATTGTTAATCAGTTATTCAACAAGCTCGTACATCATTGATCACATTCTGCCCAAAATTGAAAATAATGATGAATCTAAATATGGTGAAACTAAAAGTGCGAGTTACGATCGTGTTCCACCACCCATGTGGAATAGTTATGCATGCAAAAAGCCATCTGGGGTGGAAAAGGCATTTAACCTGAAGTTGAAAACTGAATCGTCTAATGAGCTGCCAGTGAACATCGACGTAACTTACACCAAATCTGAAGGTGAATGTGTCTCTGAAGTAGTGAACATAGTGGTTGAGAATGTGTTAAAGAATGAATCTGAAAATTCTGAGTCTGAAAAATCTAAAAAGACTGAGTCTGATGATATATCAGAAGATTGTTTGAATATTGATCCAAATGTCATAGTTTATAAAATGAAAGGATCTGATAAACTTCGGATGAGGACTTTCCGATCCAAAACGTGAACATGGATCGTGTGGATAAAATGTTCAAGCTTGTGGAGGTAAGTCATGCTGATTTAGATAAATATGATGCATCTTTCTATTCTAAATCAAAAAGGGACAACCGAACCTACTATCATAAAAATAGAGATTATCCAGAAAATAAAAGGGCGGGTTTGGGCTTCCAGAAGCGTAAAATGAACAACAGGTTCCAAAAGTTAAACTTTACAAAGAAAATTGACTTTGTTTTTGGGACAACAACCGAGAAAGGAAAGGAGATCATCAGAACTCAACCAAACGATGATTTCCATAAAGAGAAAGAGAAACAAGTTTTGGATACCTCTGTTCATATGGACAGCAAGACGTGTTTTAAATGTAAGAATGTTGGGCATATCGCATGATATTGCTCAAAACAAGTCCAAAACCTGTTTTTCATCCTAAAAAGTTCATTAAGGATGAAAAACAGAAAGCATCCATGTTTGCGCCAAAAAAAATTCTAAAAAGGAACAACGAATCCCACAAAAATGTTAAATCAACTATTCAACGTCGATCTAAATTTGAAATTGGTGAAAAGAAACGAGCGCAGAAGTTAGAAAAAAAAAGCGCCAAGCCGAGTTGAAGAGAAAAGCTGAAGAACGCAAGCGTAAAGCTACAGGGGAGGATGACACTACTTATGTCCCATCAGGTTATAATCCTGATACTCCATTTCGGACTCCTGTCAAGAAGAAGCAAAGAAGGTCAAAGCGTTCTGCATCGAGAAGTTCTGAGTCTTCCACCATTCAATTAAAGAGACAACATTAGAACTGACAACTGAAGAGGAAGTTGTGGTTGAGTCTACTCAGTAAGTGCCGACTTCACCACCACAACAGGTTCCACAATCAACACCGCAACAACCACAACAGCAGCAAACATCACAACAGCAGCCAACGCCACAACAATAGCCAACACCGCAGCAACCACCGCGTACAACTCAGACTTCACAACCCCATTTTGACTTTGATTTTGATTTCGGTGATATACCGGGGGTGAAGATTTCACTTTCAATGATCCACGGGTGGATGGATTGTAGAAACAAGTTTTGTTGAATACAGTAAGAATATCTGAGCTGCAAGAACATATCAACGTGTTAAATGAAGAAAAACAAGAGTTGCTGTCACACCCCGACCCGCAGCGGAAATAAGAGTCGGGGCATAATTGGGTTATCACCAAAGCACATGACATTTACTATTATGTTCCATTATTAAATGAAGTCAAAGTTACATTTCTCAAACGTTCAAACATGTTCATTCATTACAAAGGAAAATAACCAAACATAATAATCCAAATACTAAATCGTTTTATTTCTCCTAATCCAGATCCTACGTGTTCCTAGCTGCTGCTGGTTCACCTGTATCATGTGTAAAATGGGAGGTTTTTGGGTCAACATAAGTTGGCGAGTGAACCTTATAGATAAACATTTAATAATGACTTTCTGGTTAGTTTATCAATAAAATATTGTGCATAATCATAAAAGAGCATATGTATGAAATCAAGCAATGGCAACATCAGTTACAATTATAACATACATTAACAATCGATAGCATACATGAACATACCAACATCATATGATAATTAACATAAATGAACTGTGAGATCGAGGCTCAATCAAACGGAGCCGATCGTATTGCATGAACTGAAAATGTAAATTGAACTGTGTGCTCAAGGCTCAATCAAACGGAGCCGAGCGTATTGCATGTATTGAAATGTAAATAAAATGACCGATCAAGGCTCAATCAAACGGAGCCGATCGTGCGGGCACGCCCTGATCAACCGCATAATAAAATGGGGATCAAACTCAACCTCGAGGGATGGGGAGCTGCGGCCTCAGCAATTGCATGTACTGAAATAATAATTTGCAAACAATAATAACTACTTATCAGCAACAACTAACACACATGTCATGATATGATATATGCACAATAACTTAGTTATAATAAGTAAGTGAACAAGACACATGATACACCCCAAAAATGTGATTAAAACGGGGAATTTGAAGGGTTCACTCACATTGGGTGCGTTGGATTTGAGTTGGTGAGATGCGCAAGATTTAGACGGAGCGAGTCAACGAGGAATCACTGACCTAAATTATAATGGGAAAAATATATTAAATGGATGGATTTTATTAAAGATTTTAATGGGATTTTAGATATATTTTTGTGAGTTTGTGGCTATTTTCTATCCTTAGAAATGTTATTTTTAAGTATTTTTAATTGATTTTTAATTTAAATTAAACAAATAAATATTTAAAAAAATAATATTTTTTTACTGTTTGACCGTTGACCGGTTCGGTCAGCGGTAATACTTGCGCCGAGCGGGATTCGAACCGGTGACCTTCCGTTCACGCGCACGTAGCTCTACCAACTGAGCTACGTGACTAACCCGTTAGGATTCCAGTTTTAATTATATTTATGCACTTATTCGAACTTACCGAAAATTCCTTTATTTTACAAAACGTTTTAATCTCATTGAACCGGTGTTTGTGACGGGACTCGATCGCGTGACGTGCAGTTTGTTTTGCACACAGTCCACCGCTGGACTGTGTGTCTAACCCGGTTATATTCTTGAATTATATTATACTTAACAACTACTCGATCTAACCCGGTTAGTTTTATTAATAAAAAGGAATGTTATTACGCAGTGTGTGTGTAGTAAGGATCGAACTCGGGACTCGTATATAAACTTTGCACACAGTCCACCGCTGGACTGTGTGTCTAACCCGTTAACTATCCGAATTTTAATTACTCTTAACCCGTTTTTAGGTTCGTCTTCTTCACTATAATTACCGGTTTTTACTCAGACCACTGGTTCAGGGTTCTACTACTTAAATAACATGATTACTAGTTTGAATGAACAAACCGAACAGTTTGGGGAAAAGAAATACCGGACAGGTCGTCTTCTTCAGAAAGTCTGGCGAGAACAGGTAACTCTGTTTTTGAACCTCCGGCTGAGAGAGTCTAACAACGGAATTAAAGAATTAGATTTGAAATTGAACCAGAGTACATGGATTATTAGCACGATTGAATGTGTTTACCGTTAACTAGCGTGTTTCCGGCGAATTCCAGAGTTCTCTCCGGCGAACCCAGAAAATCCAGCAAGTCTTCTGTGACTGGTTTTGAGTGACGGTTTAATGTTAGTAGTGTCCTAACAATAGATTGAAACAGCAAGAGAGGAAAATCTTACTGGTTTGAGTTGAACACGGTTTTCCGGCGAGATTTGCAGAGAATTCCGGCGACAGTTTTCTTGTGCTCAAAGGACTTGAAAATGCGACGAAAAGGGATTGGAGTGTATTTGAGACGGTTCTGAATCGTATAAATGATTGGAATCTGAATTATTTGGAGCTTGAATGTCTTTCGGTTTCAAAAACCCAAAACTTGAAGTTCATTCAATCTGAACTTTAATTAGAAACCGATATTCATCGGTTATAAGTTAACTATGCGAACAAAAACTGATTTGGCGATTCGGCTACCGATTTCCGTTATTCAGATATCATTAACCGTTAAGTCGTGTATGCGTATAAAATTCAATTGCTTTCATAATGTTAACAGAAAACAATTGGTGGCGGAGTGGTTTGGAGACGGAGAGATAAGTCATTGGAGGCAGTTGACCCGGGTTCGAGTCCGGTCAGCTCCAAATATTTTTTATTTATTTTATTTTAACTTTTTATCAAATATAATTTTTATAGTTTAGTTTATATATTAATTATGTAACGTTTAAACTCGAAATACTCATAAATATTTAATGAAATTTCATATCTTGGTATTTGATTACAAAACGGAGCGGGTTTTGGAGACCCGATTTATACAAATGTTACAGTTGCTTGAGCATGTTAATGTTTTGTCTGAAGATAAGCATCAACTTGAAGCTATGCTTGCAAGTATTATATCGAAGAATGAACGTTTGAGATTGCGTATGGCTGAGTATGAGGAAGAGAGACTTCGTAGTGATAGACGAATGTGTTTATTTGAGAAGATATTGGTGAAGAAACTTGGTGTGAATATAGCTGCTGAGATCGATGAAATAGAACGTGCAGAGGCTCGAGAACGTGTCAAAGAGAGAGAACATCTCGCAAAAGAGCAGTCTGATGCACAGGGTAAAGGCAAAGCTAAGGTGGTCGAGGATCCTATCATCGTTCAAACTAAGACAGAAGTTGAATCTGCGCCAGTTACATGCACAGATATCGTGGTTTATCAAGAGTCAAACAAGTTTATTCTTATTGGGAATCCGATAGATGTTGATATTGACTTGTTAGATCTTTCTCAAAGGCATCGTGAGTGGCTGTTAAAGAAAAGGCTTGAAAAAGAGATAGAAGAAGCAGTTGAAGAATTCGAAGAGGATGCTGAAAATGATGATGCAGAGATAGTTGATGATGATTGATGATGATAATGTAGTAGGAACGGGTATACGGGTTACTGATTCAAGCGTTAATGAAGATATTGATTTTTCTGTGTACCTCGACGACTATATTAATCAGGCTACAGAGGAAGGTGTGAATGATAGATTTGATGAATCTGTTCATGCTCTGCAGGCATGAATCTTCCTAGAGATAGACTTATCTTCCATTCCTGTCGTGCAGAAACCTAAAGTATTTTATCTTAAGCACGACGTGGAAGAGGGAGAATTCGTTCACTGTTATACGAAGGAAGAAATAGCTGAGATGTTGGTAGTGAATGAAGAGAATTTCGAATTTGATTTCGAGAATGAGCTGAATGAGATAGACGCATTCGAGCCAAATGAGTACGTTTATGAAAATGTTGAAGACGCGAATGATTATGACAGAGTTGTCATGGAAGATGATTCAGATGACGATGCAAATCTAGCTGATCAGAGTACAGATGATT
Organism: Scalesia atractyloides; assembly: GCA_947069175.1. NCBI lineage: Eukaryota > Viridiplantae > Streptophyta > Magnoliopsida > Asterales > Asteraceae > Scalesia > Scalesia atractyloides. The sequence goes on along the minus strand of CAMTDV010000020.1, from coordinate 78,732,193 downwards.
CCCCAACTTTTGCTGAATTATTTGTAGCTGAGAATTCTGATATGCTGAAGAGAAAGGTTGCTGAAGCTGCAAAAGAAGGAACAATTCCTCAACAAATGTCTAGTGATGAAATTACTGAAGAGAGGAAGAAGTGGTTTCGAAATGTACCGGCCGAGCGTAAGTTTAAGCGTCCCCTAGCATTTTTCACACATGATGCTGAAATATCTTTAGGGGATATTATTAGCTGGGGTTGGATCAAGGAATTAAATGTATATGCGGTGAAGAGGGAGTTTGGGATTCAGTATTTCAGATATATACGCGACATCAAGTCCTTGCCGTTCTGGGATATCAAAGAATTGGTTCAAACAAAGATGATAAATCTAAAGATGAAGTTTCAGGACCAGCAGCTATGGAAGTTGATCAAGCTAGAAGCTCTACATGGTTTTACTCACTGGAAACCTCACTTTCCTCGACGCATCATAAAGATTGATCTAGTGACACAGGAGAAGGATATAACGCTCGTCGTAAAAAGGCATAAAGTAATGAAAAACATGCCTATGATATGAATGGAGCAAGATTTTTATACGATCTTCAAGTGGTGGCATTACGATTCTAATACAGGAGAGGCTGTCATCTGTGTGCACCCTGATGAAGATTCGTGGAATATTGCTGAAGAGCTGACCGAAGCCATTACAGCTCATAAATGAATATATGGGTTATGGCGTGGCATTCGAGTGCTAGACCCTATGTGGCTAGTCAACTGTACTAAGAAGGATATTGAATGTCTATTCTATAGCAAGATAAGCTTTGAAGAGAAGGATAAGGAACAAGCTCTCCAATTCTAGAAGATTGTTAATGTTTACTTTGCCAATGATATTCATTCAAGATCGACATGGAACACTTCATGGGGGAAGCTTGAGGAGATAGAGAAGAAAAAGAAAGAAAAGAATGAAGCTCGGAATGCAGAGCGTGCTCGTATAGCATCGCTTAGGAGCTTTCGGTTTGGCAATCAACAAAACGACCTCCTCCAACAGATCAAACGCCGATTGCATTTGAGGAGCGTGTCAAGCCACCGAAGAGATTCTTTGGGCGTTAAAGTCGAATCAGTTGAAGATTTTTTGACGACTATCCAGACTGCGGCAACATCCAAGGGGGAGTTTGTTGGTGCATTATGTCTATTGCCTACGTTTAGACGTGTCTGTATTGTTTATAGGACTTAATTGTTGAACGTATATATGTTAAATGTTTATCTTATACATTTTATATGGCTCGTGCGAACGAGATTGTATGGTTCGTACGAGTGACTCTCAGTCACTCGTACGAAGCAGCTGTTCGTACGAATCACATCTCTATTTAACACACACTCCAGTACGAGTCATGTCGACCTATAAATAGAGGAGTGTGTGTCAGAGCTAGTTAGTTTAGTTCAGATAGTATGGCGAAGCCCTGCTAGTTTGTTTACTCACGTCTGTACTTTGCACGTCTTTGAATACAACAGAGCAGTTAAACAGTAAGTTTTATCTTGTTTGTTTTGTCAACCTCTCTAGCAATGAATTCCGCCTCTGCTAGTTGAGTTAGATCAGATCAGTTGCTCATCGGAGGAGCCCGATCCTCGTTCTCCATTGGTGAAGATCTTTGGACCATCTGCTGTGAGGAAGTAGCACCAATGGTTTCATGTGACTTTGGTGCTGTCACAGGTAAATCATCTGGGATCTCATCTTCCAGATGTATCATTTTGGGTTGTTTGGTGGGCTTTTTAGATTTGGAGGGTTTGTTTTCGGGTTTTTCTGGTGGGGGTTGCATAACACTGGTTGTAGTGCCATGTTCACAACGAGCAGTGGGCTCAGCCACAGAAGAAGGAGCAGTGGATGTGGTAGTAGTTAAAATTTGCTCAGTCTCTGTTACTTCTGTTTTCAAAACCTCCGTTTTTGAGTTGAGAGTCTAGTAAAAGTTTAATGTTTAAGGCTGCCAACTTCACTATGATACCTTGTTGAAAATCCGTTACAGAAACTTTTTTTTTTTTGTAAATAGAAACTTGTTTTTGTATATAGAAACTCAACAACCTAGGGTGTATTAGAAAAGCTTTACCTTTTTAATATTGTTAAAATTTGCAACCAAGTCAGAAAACAATACCCGGGAAAAGTTAAATTTTGATTGTGTTAAAATAGCATAACCCAGTTACTGAATGTTTAAAGGTATTTCATTAAAAGCAATTGTCTTGGCTGACAACATAACAAAAGTGTATGGAAAAAGAATTTCATATTAGTGGGAAATTCAGGTTTAAAGATGATAATACATATCAGTTGACCTTCATAACCACGCTCAATGAATTCATCATGTAAATCTTTCTTTGGGAAAGAAGTGGGGTCATCTAGGTCATTTAGACCAAACGTATTGGAGATAGTGGATGGAGAAATTTGGAGAAGAGACTGCGCAATCTTTGATGTAATGGTGAATTGTTTTTTGTTTTGAATTTCGACTTTAGCATTTGCCCAAAATTGTCTAAGGGTGTTCAGATAGATTGGAGCCTTGGCCAGTAAAATATCCTTGTATGATGATGTTTGTAGAACATCGATCATGGAATGAAAAGCAGTATTATTATTTGTTTTTTCGAGGATAGGAAGGTAGTTGTGGGGAGTTTTGATGATGAGATTCATGATTGAGGAGTGATTATTGAGGGTTTGGAAGAAGATGAGAGTAATGGAGACTTTTATGGAGAATTTTTGAAATCGAAATGGCAAGTAGAACTTTGTTTGGATGAAACAGGGTCTATAAAGTGAAAAGTGAATGCTGACGTGGTAGCGGTTTTCAAAAGATTTGATGGCTATCCTCTGTCCACGTGCAACCTCTGTTAATAATGGATGACAGTTGTTTGGGAAACCTCTGTTGATAATCAACAGAGGATAGGAACAATGGTGATTTTATACTATCAGAGGATAGATATCAGAGGTTAGACAAGCAGTGGCTTGCCTAACAGTGGATATGGACAGCAGAGGGTACCTTTAACAGTGGAAGAGAAAGCCAAACAAAGTTTTCTTTGAAAAGCAGTGGTTATGGACAGACTTTTAGGATTTTTTAAAATTTCATTTTTGGTTATTTTTAAGGGTGGAATTTTGATTTTCTGAAAACATTTTAATGCTATTTATTCATGGAACACAAATGCTTATTTTTATTCCATGTTTAGCATACCAATTCTATAGATCAGATTTTCAAAGGTAGATGTATCTAATGCTGTTGTTAGAACATCTGCCAGTTGATCTTTAGTTGGAACATGATGCAGAGAAATCAAACCTTTTTTCATAGCAATCCCTCATAAAGTGATGTCTGATGTCAATGTGCTTTGTGGTAGAATAAGATACTGGATTTTTGATGACGTTTTCAGCTTCTTGACTATCTAACATGAGAGGAGTCTTTAAAGCAGTTACACCAAAAGCCAATAGTTGATTTTGAAGCCATATGAGTTGAGTAATGTAGTTTGCAACAACAATATACTCAGCCTCTGCTGTGGATGTTGATACTGCAACGTGCTTTTTGCTTTGTCAAGACACTAAGCAATTGCCTAGGAATTGACTTCCTCCTGAGGTTGACTTCCTTGTTGAGTGGCATCCAGCAAAATCACTATCTATATAACCTGAAAGCTCAATATTTCTATTAGCAGGATACCAGATACTAAGTGTGGGAGCACCTTTTATGTATCTGAATATCCTTTTAACAGCAAGGAGGTTTGACTTCCTAGGTGCTGACTGGGATCTGGCACACACACATGTAGCAAACATGATAGCTGGCCTAGAAGCAGTTAGGTACAATAAAGACCCAATCATACTTCTATAAATAGTTAGATCAACCAAGTCATCTTTGTCATCAACAATGACAAGCTTAGATGTTGACATGGGTGTGCTGCATGGTTTGCAATCATTCATATCAAATTTTGTAAGTAGTTCTTTGACATACTTACTTAGGTGAATGAATATACCATTTTGCAATTGTTTAACTTGGAGACCAAAAACATTGGAGCTCACCCATTGCACTCATTTCAAACTCTGCTGTCATGAGTTGTCTAATCTCTTCACACATGGTAGTGCATGTGGATCCAAAAATGATGTCATCCACATAAATTTGGACAAGCATTAAATCCTCTCCTCTCCATTTCAAAAATAAAGATTTATCAATTTTACCCCTTGTAAAACCAATGGATAAGAGAAAGGTGGAAAGAGTTCATACCAAGCTCTTGGTGCTTGTTTCAAGCCATACACAGTTTTATTAAGCTTGTAGACATGATCAGGATAAAATGCATCTTCAAAGCCAGGAGGTTGACAAACATATACCTTTTCTTTGATCTTATCATACAAGAATGCACTTTTGATATCCATTTGATACACTTTGATATTGTGGTTGGCAGCAAAGGCTAAGAACAGTTTGATGGCTTCTAATCTTGCTACATGAGCAAAAGTTTCATCATAGTCAATGCCTTCTTCTTGTCTGTAACCTTGAACCACAAGCCTAGCTTTATTCTTGACAACAATACCCCTTTCATCAGTTTTGTTTTTGAAGACCCATTTTGTGCCAATTAGACATACATCCTTTGGTAATGGTACAAGTTCCCATGCTTATTGTCTTTTGAATTGAAGGAGCTCTTCTTGCATGGATTCTACCCAACTGTTGTCTTTTAGGGCCTCTTGGTACTTGAAAGGTTGTGTGAGAGATAGGAAACCAACAAAAAAACAAATGTTTTGGGATTGACTTCTAGTGAGCACCCCGTCATTGATGTTGCCAATGACTTTAGGTCAGATGAATGGTTTTTAAGGTAGATCAGATCTCCCTTATATTGAATAATGGCATTTTGAGGTGAAGGCTGCAGATGTGAATCATCTGAGCTAACATATGTTGGCAATTTTGAAGAGCCAACATCTGTTTGAAATGGAGGTGGGGGTATTGGAAGGAGAGGTGTGAAAACATGTTGACTTTTATCCACAATGGTTGGACTTTTATCAACAGAGGTTATGTTTGATGAGCAGGCAGAGGATTGATTAACAGTGGCTGATGCAACAATGACAGAGTTTTCACAGTTGTTAGTAACATCTGCTACTCTGGTGGTGGATGTGGCTTTATATTGTGGAACTACAATGTCATATCCATAGTCTTGTTGTGGAGATTGTGGTGTACCTGCAGGGTCAGTCTTGACAGACACAACTTCAAAAGTAAATTTGTTTAAATCAAAAAGTTCAGCAGGATTTGCTGGGATTTTTAATGAAGAAAGTTCATTGAACTTAACATTCAAGGTCTCTTCCACATACCTAATCCTTGAATTAAAGACTATGTTGACTTTAGTAGTGGTTGAGTATCCCAGAAAATAACCACAGTGTACTTTGGCTGCAAATTTTGAAATTGAATCTTTTAGATTTAAAATGAAGCATGGTCAGCCAAATATTTTGAAGTATGAGATTAGTGGTTTGATCTTGAACAAAGTTTCATAAGTAGTGGATTGATGCCTAGGGTTGATCAAAACTCTGTTTTGAACATAGTAAGCAGTGTTTACAGGCTCTGCCAAAAAGCACAAGGGTAAACCAGAGTCTGCAAGCATAGTTCTAGCAGCTTCAATTAAAGTTCTGTTTTTCTTTCAACCACCCCATTTTGTATTGGTGTCCGTGGGATACTGTACTGCTTTACAATCCTTTTTGACACACAAAAATCATCTAACTCCTTATTTTTAAACGCTGTCGCATTGTCACTCCTAAAGACTTTTATAGGCAGGTCAAATTGCTTTTTAACTCTTTTAACAAAGTCTTGCAAAATATCTGCACTCTCATCCTTGGAGTGCATGAAATAAGTCCATGTAAACCTTGTAAAATCATCAACTATGACAAGACAATATTTCTTTTTTACTTAGACTCATGATTTTTACAGGGCCAAACAAGTCCGCGTGCAACATTTGTAAACACTAACTTGTTTTGGACTCACCCATGGGTTTGTAAGAACTTTTATGTTATTTTCCTTTTAAACAGGAAACACAATGTTCTTCTCTTTTCAAATATTTTTGTGGTAAGCCTCTTACAAGACCTTGTTTAGAAAGTATGGTGATAGTTGTCAAATCTGTGTGGCCAAGTCCCCTATGCCATAGTTCTGTCTCTTTGTTAGAGGCAGCTGAGAACAGACAAGCATCAGTCATTGGATTATCCTTCAACATATCAACCACATACACATTGCACTCCTATGAGCAACAAGTTGTGCTTTGCTCTCAGCTATGACTTGATCATTCCTTTTAACCACTTCTGGCCCAACAATCTGACAAGTTTTCTTAGTGAAGAATGACCCATAGCCCTTGTCACTCATTTGTGAAACACTAAGAAGATTAAATTTGTCAATAAGATTGACATTTTGCATTTAGGAGAATCATTGATCTCACTTGTTTTGTTGATGTCATAAGCCTTTAGAAAAAAACAGTTTTTGGTGACATGGTTTTCTTTTCACAGAAATCACAAAACATGTTTTTGATCTTTTCTTTCTTCTTCCCTTTTTCAGATTTTATATCAACAGATATTGTATCATCTGCTAGTAAATTCGTTATGGGAATGATTCGTGCTTTTGGTGCTTTGACACCATCAATGGTTGAAAAGTCCATTGGTTTGAAATTCTCAAGGATGTCACATTCATCAGACCATGTGGGTTAAGGAGGATCCCTCATGTCTTTCTAAAACAATTTTGTTTCCGTTTTTATCAGTGACCTTGATTTCTTGACCAAATAGATTTGTTGGAACAACTTCAACCACCCCAGAATCATTTCCAGTAACATTTTCAGAAATTTGGTCATTTTCTTTGAATCCTAAGCCAAATTTTATATTTACTATTGACATGGTTTTCTAACATAATCTCATAACCTTTACAGGATTACACCCATTTTGTATAAGTAATTTGGGTGGATTCCAACTCCTTTTTGCAAACTTGATATTTTTCTATCATATTTTGGAGTTGGTCCTTGGTTATGCTAGCTTCATGTTTTAAGCTGCTGATTTCAGATTCTTTTTTGAAGTAATTTTGTTTTTGACTCTTTTGAAAGCTTTTCAAATTGCAATTCATCATCCAAAATCTTATTCCTAAGGTTTTCATTTACCTCTTTTATGTTAGCAAAGGCTATGATGAATAAGTATGAACATAGATCTTTTCAGACCTGAGGAAATACCTTAGTAGCAGCCATCATGGCACAATTAGATTCACCTTCACATACACTAGCATCCCATGGGTCAGATAAAGGTTTCAAATCTTCATCAACACTTTCCTTTTGTAACAACTGTTTCATCATGAACAATAGACACAACAGATTTAGACTCCACTTCCCCAGATTCATCACCCTCAACTATTGTATCTAGTGCCATAAAACAAAAATCATTTTGTTTATTTTCATTATTAGCAACTAGAGCAAAGTTTTCATCATTCAAATCCTCAGGCAAACTACTCCAATCAACAAAGCCCTAAGTAAAAGACTCTGTTGATTAACCTCTATCGGAGCAGTGGTTTGAGCAACTTGTGGTGCAGGTTTCATTTGAACTTGAGAAGTTGATGCTTGAACATATTAAATCTGGGGAACAGTGGTTTGAACATATTGCACAGGAAAAATAGTAGCACGGTGTGCAAAATGAGCAGTATTTTGCATATGAGGAACATGGGTATATTGGGAATAGTGGACAGTATTGTGATGGTTTTGAGGTTTAGGGCTAGGGTGTGTAATAATTGGTCCAGTTGATTGAGACCTACATTCTCTAGCAAAGTGTCTTAGTCTATTACATTTATAGCCTTAATCTTTGACTTATCCAACCCAACTTTTAGCCCCCATGCAACCCTGGAAACTTTCTACCAGTTCTGTTGTAATACTTGTTAGCCTTAACACTTAATAGAGCCAACTGGTGCAAAATATCCACCTCTTCCAAATCTGAAGGGTCAAAATGTTGAAGGTCATTCAACTCAAAACATAAGTTATATGAAGTTTGGCTTTCCCCATTAGCAGAAAATGCATAATTAGGTGTGTTAGGGTCAGAGTTGAAATTACCACCAGAAGTTATATCAATGAAATGATCATAACTCCGATCCTTACTACTGCCAGTGACCTTGGCTAAAAAGTGTTATACTACCAAATGCATAGTCATCAGCCACCTCGCCAGTTTTTTATAGCTTCTTTTTCTGGTTCAGCTCTCTCTCATAAGTGAGGAGCCTACCATGAAGTTGTGTTAGACTCATTTCTTTAAACCCAACTGAATTTCGAGTTACGAAAGCTATAATGTCCCACTTGTCTGGTAATGATCTAAGAAAACGACTATTTAAAGTCGAATTTGCAAATTAACATTAACCAGTTTAAGCTCACTAATGAGACAGCTAAACCTTTCAAACTGTTGGGTTAATGACTCTCCTTTAACATGACAAAACGTTTTGTATTGTTGATTTAAAACTTATCTGTTATTTTCGATCACTTCCTCAGTCCCACCGAATTGCTCTTTTAAAGCATCCCATAATTCCTTTGCACTGTTGGACTGCAATAGCCCAGCATAGATATCTTTTGGCAATGCAGAGGCCACGATGCTAAATGCCTTTGCATCTAGCTCGATTTTTTGGAAATCTTGCTCGGAATAATTTTCAGGATTCTTTGGTACTTGGACTTTAGGGTCCTCTACACTCGGTATCATTGGAACATGAGGTCCAAAGATGACCGACTTCCAGCAACCGGTGTTTTATTGAGAAAGGACACATGACCCATCCGTCTTTGCCAAATATTATGCTCAGATCTGACAAGGATCGATGGTTTAAACATGTTGCCGGTGTTATGAGGATCTTGTGAAGTGTGTGACATCCTGATTGTTTATAAACAGATTTTTGTTTAAAAACTTTGAAAATGTAATTAAACTCTGTGTTCAATAAAAACGAACAAACCGAATTAGCAGTTAAAGCTGATCTGTGACAATTGGCAAATCACCGGTAATTCCGTACAATCTAATCACTATTTTTATTACATAATCTCATGCATTTGATTGTAATTTAATTTCATAACTGAGTCGTACGTCATATCACAAGTATTAGGACAAGTAAATCAGATCATAACATATACTAGTTTCTGTTACGACGAGAAACAAATCAAACAATGCCCTAAAAGTGTTGGGCGCGCTATTCGCGGTTGCACAATTGAGGTCAGCAAAACCGCTAAAACGAAACAGAACAATGGACAACGCCATGCTAATGCCTAAATGAGTTCATATATATATGAAAACACTAATGTGGGAACACATTTTTCAAAAATACATAACTTTCCGGTACAACACCTACATTACACAATTGCTCGTTTTGACCAAAAAGGTGACAATTTCAGTTTGTCCGCAACATTAATTGGGTATATTCCGAATTCCAGAATTATAACAGAATAATGCTAAACACCCTAAAACAATATATGAATGGTAGAAAGACATAAAAGACATCGTTTCCGGTCGTACGGCAAGAAGTGCACAACTTGACCTGAAAGCGACCGATTGTCGAACCGACGAAAATTTTAATGGCCAAAATCCCTTCAACTATCTTGAGATCACGGAAACACAACTCATGGAAACTTTGACGGAAAAATATATAAGTGCCGATATCGAGCGAATAATTAGACGGGAAGCTTTTCGGCCATCCTAACTCAACATATATTCGGCTGGCGAACTAGTTAAACATATTTCTAGGTCAGAAGTGCCCTAAATAAACGCCATGTCACTTATGGTAGTCGAAAACCAAAGCTTCTGGTACGAAATAATAAAGTTCGTATACTAACAGGTATCGTACCGATGAGCGAACTAGTGGTGTTTTTGTCATCCAAAACTAATACCAATTAGTCAAGGGGACTAATTTACTTTGATTAACACCATAAACCCTAATTACTCGCTAATGATACAAGATCAACCCTAATCCTCATACTTAAGCTAATTACCTAAAGATCTAACAATTTATCACATGTTATAAAAAAATAATTACACTTAGCCCCCCCTCATTTTGGCGGATTCAAGTGGGTCTCACACCCACTTGATTTGTGTTGAAAAAAGTGGGATTAGAAGCATGGTAGGAGATATTGTTTTGACACTTGAAAGATTTTAATTGTATAAAAGATCAAGCACCATTTTACATCATTCATACTTCAAAAAAAAATTAATACAACCTCCCAACTCCTCCCTCTTCCCACGGCTCAAACACCACCACCATCATCCACCTTTCTTCAACATTAAAACACCAAAATCAAGCTTAGTTAGGCTATTTCAAGATCACCCAAAGTGCTTGCAAGGATGGATGGTCATTAGGGCTTTCTTTGGAGCTTCATCTTCTTCTTAATCTTCACTAATCTTGAGCAACTTTGTAAGATAATCTTTCATCATATTTAAGCTTCTTATAATGTCTAGTTTATGAAAGTACTTGTTGAACATCTTGAAAGTAAAGAAAATACAACTTAAAAACCCTAATATCACCATCATAATCTACTAAATAAAGCTTATTATGTGTTGATTATGTGCATTAGTGTTAACTAGTTAGCATGATTATGTTGATTATGATAAAGTAAGGTGTTTAAAGTGGATGATCTTGTATGAATAGCAATATAAATGATGATTTAAACATGGTGATGTTTAAATCTAAACAAGATCATCAACCTCATGATCCATGAAGATTACTACAAATTAAAAAATGATTTACTACATATGTGTGATTTTGAAAAGGAATGAACACCATGATTTAAGTTATAAACAAAGGAGGTTAAAGTGGAAATATTGATTTGAAGATGTAACTAAAAATGGTGTCGTAAAGGTTCTAATAAATATATAAAGATCTCATTGTTTTTAAGTAAAGTAGTAAAAATATATATTTACAAAGATCATGGAAAATGAGTATGCATAAGTTGTAAATAAAGCATAATAAAGTGATATGTAATCTTGAGTTGATGGTTGATCTTGATTATGGGTTTAAACATGATTTAAATACGTTTTTGAAACGTGGAAAATGCCATAGTTTAGGGGAAACTATGGCGAAATTTTCTAAAAATCTAATCGCGTTTAAAGAATAATTAACGGGGTGATTAACGGGACTAAACGTGATTAGTAACCTAAACCGTCATTAAGGAAGTTTTAATGACAAGGGTTAAACCCTAACCTTCCAAGAGTTTAACAAGTATATATATAAATTTTTGCAAGTTAAAAGAAAGTATTTATTACATATATATACTTGTGGGAATAAAAGCATACATATACATATTTTGTCACCAAAAGTTTATGTATAAATACATGTGTATGTATCTAGAAGTTTAGGGTATATATCACAAAATACACAACTTATACAAATACCTCAAACATATGAAGAATTACCAAGTGTAAATGACATAAAGTACAAACACTTTTACAATATGTTGAAACAATATAGGACGAACGGAGTAATGCGGACGATGTGCGAATTTACACGATACACTATCGCGTCGTCGACCAACGAACAAATCGCCAACATGAAGAGTTACTACGACGTTGGGCGATTTTTGACGCAAAAATGTATATATTAAACGACAACGACGACATGTCTAAAAATGATATATTTTAGACACTTAACGAATATATGTATTTATCGATGACAAAATCTGGAAAGTTAAAATGTACAAGAATTATTAAGTGATTTTATAAAAGTATATAAATATACTTAAATGTCTATACTTAGTAAAAAATTAATAAGAATTATTAAGTGATTTTATAAAAGTATATAAATATACTTAAAAGTCTATACTTAGTAAAAAATTAATAAGTGTAAGATTTATAACATTTGGGCTCTTGAAAAATAATTTGGGCTAGGCCCATTATATAAAAGACATGGGCAAGGCCCAATTGCACAAAACCTATGATAACATGGGCTAAGCTCTAAGGCATAAAATACTTGAGCTAGGCCCAAACACATAATTACATGGGCTAGGCCCAATCAGCTAAAGACATGGGCTAGACCAAATGACATAAATTACATGGGCTAGGCCCAATCACATAAGGACATGGGCTAGGCCCAATGACATAAATTACATGGGCTGGGCCCAATGACATAAATTATATGGGCTAGGCCCAATCACATAAAGACATGGGCTAGGCCCAATGACATAAATTACATGGGCTAGGCCCAATCATATGAAGACATGGGCTAGGCCCAATGACATACATGACATGGGTTAGGCCCAAAGACACACATGCAAGGCACAGGACATATGAAGGGCGAGGCCTGTTTACACACGATCGAAAAATGACAATATATATATATATATATTTGAGAAATATATGCATAAATATTAATCGAACAAACGAACTACCAACACTATGATAACATTAAAAGTTGTTCTAATGTGATAAATATATACAAAACAAGAATTCAAGATGAACGACTGGTACGAGGTCCAACGAGACCTAGGTGTCTGATGAAGTTAATACACATGTAGGTTGCACACGTGTACAGACACCGAAATTGATAAGTACGACTTACGGAACACAAAACTGTGAGTTCATGTCCCTCCTTTCTATTATTTCAAAGTCTTAAAACTATCGAGGGGAAATACATGTCATAACAAATAGTATGTTAGCTATGGGTTTAGATGATAACACGATCAAATGTGCGTAAGTAGGATGATGAGAATAGTAACCATTAATCATGTAGTGACCAAGGTGCAAAAGATATAGATCTATTGAGTTTGAGGCGCGCTCCACTCCTGGTTGGTAAACCTTTAGGAGTACTTATGGCACATATGTCAGGGTGCTTGCGACACACTGATAGATCCTTAAACTCCATGATTGCTAATAACATACTCATATTTCATTACTGGATTACAAGGATGACATTTTATACAAAAATATGAACTACATGAACTCGCCAACTTTTGGATATGGAAATGACAAGACAACAAATGCCATCTTTCAGGACGCAAGGCATGAGCTGGTGATACATTTTTGGATATGGGAAATGACAAGACGACGAATGCCATCTTTTGGAGGATTTGCCTCTTATATCCCAACCTCGTATGGGTATATAGGGGTCAAAACCTCATTATGCATTTACCTTGAAAACAACATTTTATTTTGAAGTAATGTATGTCAAACTATGTCTCTGATGACGAAGTGAAAACTATGAAATTACTTTTGGTAGCTTATAAATGTTGGAATGAAATATTTATATCAGTAAGGCATCGTTGGTTTATACTTATTTACTTGATTGGATGCAATGATTACCTCATAGTCATACGTTTGCGCTCCCGCCACGACCAGGGTGTGACATGATCTATACAAATCAAATTAATTGTTAAATCAAATTCGATTGACCAAGTTCTGATACCAATTGTTAGGATTTGAGTTTGAAACTGTTATGAAAGTTCTAAAGATGAAAATGAAAGACGATAAATCAGATTTATATGCAGCGGAATGATGAACTTTGATTCATAACAATTGAGATTGTTTTCATTATCATGATTTCGTGATTGTAATCACTTGCATATAACTCACAATCTCCCACTCAGCCTAAGACCTTTGACTTTAGTCTTCAACAGTGTTTCGCTATGGTAGACCTTCGACATTTTGTCTTCAGCAGAGCTTGACTCTAGTAGATGTTTTATTATTATTAGGATCAGAGGTTGTAGTATATTTTGGCATTCTATCTTCTATTCTTTTGTAGGGTTCAATTCCAACAATATGATATCATGTTTGAGGCAAAAACATGTTATATCACAAAGATGTTTGCAAAGGAAGTTGTAGAAGATAGTGATGATGAACCATGAATGAACAGGGTGATGTTTAGAAAATCAGTGAGGCTATTTGAAAAACCTTTTGAAACTGTAAAGATTGAAAGTGAAAAGATAAGCGAAAGGTTAGACAAAGAAAAAGATCATGTGATTTTTCCAAATGTAATCAACTCTATAGAAGATTGCAAGGCTTTGGTGAATGTGATTCAATCATCTGGAAATGTAGAGAAGCAAACAAAAGTTTATGATAGGGAATTTGTTGGCAATTTTAGTGTTATCAACGGATTTTAGGGTATTGGATTAACTTGTAAGTCGAGGAAACAACGTTAGAAATTAAACGAGTTAGGTGACGCGGGAGTGCGGGCTTGTTTAATCGTAATACTATTTGAATTCATTATGTAATTAATTTACTATAGCCTTGTACTTAATACTTAGTTTGTAATTAATGTTTTGGACTTAATATAGATTTTATATTAATATTAATATTGTTTTTGTTAAAATTCCATTAATTATTAGAAGTCCATTGATTTTATAGATTAATATCCATTACGTGATCTAATAGTGTTGGGCCAATAATGCCCATCATCTTAATTTTGGAAAAGTCTTATGAAGTTTTATTAAACTTGATTCACAAAATTCATTACGCTGTTATGTTTTAATTGGGCCATGATGGTTGTTTTTGGAACAATTGGAAACGCCATAAACATTATCTAAATATTAATAAAAGAATATAAAATACTAATAAAAGAATACAAATAATGTCACATGACATTCTCTTATTCAATCTCATAAATTTTACTTTTATTTGTTTAATACATTTCTTTTAATATTAATAACCAATATATATATATCACTTTCTTTATCTTTATCCTAATCTTATTTTAATATTAACAAATTCAATTAATAATATTATAAATACTACAAATAATGTCACATGGCTTCTCTTCTTCAACCTCATAAATTTTACTTTTATTTATTTAATATATTTCTTTTAATATTAATAACCAATATACAGATATCACATATCTTTATCTTTATTTTAATATTAATAAATATAATTAATAATATTACAAATATCTAAATCTAATATCTAATAAATTATTAATTATTAACATCTTTTGAACTAATATGAAAAGAATTAATTCATAAATATTAAACTAATAAAAGAATAGTAAATAACTTGAAACCAGGTCGTGTGTTATGCAGAAAATAAATAAGTATTTAACCATTAATAAGAGTTTACTCTATCAATATAATAGTTTATTTAAGTTTTACAAAATAAAAATTTTAAGTATTTTGTAATTTATGATGTTGCACCTCATGTATAGTGTTTTTTCATTTCTAACTCAAAACTTTTACTCTTTTACAATTTAGACCCTTTGTTTTTTTTACTTTTAGCCTAAAGCTTTTCATCTTTTACAATTTAACCTCAACTCTTTTTAATTTTCAATTTTGGTCCATCATACTTTTCATCAATCCCAAGTTTTTCGTTCGTTCTAAATTTTGTAAGTTAACGCATCGCAACGTGCGTGTGGGGTTTAACATTTTTTTGTGTATTTTTTCCGTTTGGCCTGTCGCAACACATCAGTATTTCTCCGTTTGACAAGTTCGTTGCAACGCGCGGGTCCTGGATTGACTTAGTTATTTTCTTTATTTTACGCGTCGGTTTAATTTCTCTGCAACGAGCGTGCGTGATTCAAAGATTTTCCGTTTGCTTTTCGCTCGGCTTTATTTTTTCGTTTTTATTTATTTTGTTGTTACGAGTTTTTCCGGTGTTGGTAATCGCTGATAGTGGTATAGCATTGGTACTACTTGACACAGTTTTACGACAACTGCTGCAACGTAAGGGCTTAATACTAGTTTACAATAAAAAAGCCACATATGAACTCACGTAGACTTGGGACTTTCTCGATTAACATTGATACACACACAACAGAAAGAAAACTACGGTTACAAGTGTAAGGCGTATTATTCAACATCACAGTTTCATCAAATTCAATTCCAACAAGAGTGATCTCTGTCTAATCCGATAAATCATTGCGTGTAACCCATAAATAGGTTTATATGATAGTTCTCATACGATTCAGAGATTAATCCAGGTTTATCACAAAACTTTCAATTTCAATTTCAATTCGGGTTCCAGGTTTGTTATTTCTTCGAATTACCTGTTCTAGACCAATCATACAACAAAGATAAACATATTTTAGGGTTCAATTTGGTCCTTGGTTGTGATTTCAAGTTTGAAAAAATATTGTAGAGTGAATATTTTTCTGTTTTGTAGTTTGTGAATTAACCCTAATTCACATGTTCTAGTGATTAATTTGAGTTTGTATATCTTGATTTCACAAGTTTTAATTCTAGAAATCTAGTTTCACAAGTTTTGATTTTCTAGCAGTGAATTTTTAGTCTGTAGTTTTTCTAAGCATACTAAGTTGCAAAGTTTGACTTTTGATAATTAATTTTGCACTTGTTTTAGTATACTGAGTATAGTGGGTGAAGTAATTTGGAGAATCGAAAAATCATTTAGTTTAATTTATTGAAAGTGGGGTTCTAAATTGAATGAGAAGGGTATTGTTTATTATTTTAATGTGATCGCCATTATATTCCAAAGTTAGCTTTTTCAAAATGGCTGAACCTGATGAGAAAAATGGGAAGTTAAACAAACGTAAGGGTGATAAAAGAACGATTGACCGGAATAATAATGATTCCAACAAGAGATCAAAAGGGGGTTGTTGGAGATGTGGCAAACCGGGTCATTTCAAGAAAGATTGTCGCGTGAAGCTTGCGGATGGAAACAAATCTAACATAGTGGGTCGAAAAATCCAAATGCTTCATAAGGTACGCTTATTAATTCCACTTTAAGTTTGACAAAACCTATGAGTTTTGTAGTTGATCTAATTAGTCATTCGGGACATGTTAATTATTTACTAAACACAAAAATTGGATTTGATCCAACGAAACAAAATTTATATTGTGATTCGAATAATAAAAAAATAAAAGGTAATGTTTTTGAATCAAACAAATTTAATACAGAAGTGCAGCCCGCTAGCTGTGATGGTACACACATAAGAAGTGTACAAGTCGGAAAAAATCCCTTTGGGTGTGAAATAAATGAAACCCAGTCTTCGGGTTTATTATTGGATTCAAAAGGACCAATGGTGTATAAAACAATTTGGTCAAGAATTATTTATCATTTATTTTTGAATTCTTTTATGTACAAGATGATATGCTTGCATGGTGGGTAGACTCGGGTGCTACGAGTCACGTGTGCAAGGATCTCAAATGGTTTGAGGAATTCGAACCAATTGAAGATGGATCTATACTAAGGATGGGAAATGTTGCAACCGAGCCTATCAAAGGAGTTGGAAAAGTTAGACTTGTATTCACGTATGGAAAACATTTGTTGTTAGATAATGTGTTATATGTACCGGGGATTCGAAAGAACCTCTTCTTTGGGATTGTATTAAATAACTATGGTTATAAACAGGTCATTGAGTCAGATAAGTTTATTTTGTCTCAACATGGAACCTTTGTTGGATTTGAATATTTGTGTAATGGCATGTTTATGCTTAATATTAATGTCCCGTTTGCTATTGAATATGTTTGTATGGCAGTCTACATCTTCTTAAAATGTTGAGAATGATTCACGTTTATGGCATGCTAGATTAGGTCATGTTAATTATTATAGGATGAAAGATATGTCTAAAATGAGCCTAATACCTGCCTTTAACATGCAAAACTGTAGTAAATGTCATACTTGCAAGTTGACTAAAATTACTAGGAAACCGTTTAAAGATGTTAAAAGGGATTCTAAGGTATTATAATTAATTCATTATGATTTATGTGACTTTCATAGTACCCCATCACTTGGAAATAAAAAGTATGTGGTTACTTTCATTAATGAAGCCTCTAGGTTTTGTTATGTCTATTTGTTGCATTCAAAAGATGAAGCATTTGATAAATTCAAAATTTATAAACAAGAGGTAGAGCGACATCAAAGTTGTTTGATAAAGAACCTTCGTACCGATAGAGGTGGAGAGTATTATGATCCATTTTACTTTCAGTCTACTAGTATAATACATCAAACCACTGCTCCTTATACACCACAGCAAAATGGTGTATCAGAGAGGAAGAAGTGGTTAATTCCATGTTATCCTATTCCAGGTTAAGTGAAGCATTCTGGGGTGAGGCTATGTTAACAGCCTGTTATTTGCTGAATAGAGTTCCTAATAAAAAAATCTAAAGTAACCCACATGAACTCTAGTACAAAAAGGCACCAAACTTAAGTCATCTTAGAGCTTGGGGTTGTAGAGCTGTTGTAAGACTAACTGAACTAAAAATAGAAACATAGGTGAAAGAGGCATTGATTGCATCTTTATTGGGTATGGTGAGCATTCCCCTGATCATAGGTTCTATGTTACAGAACCAAATGACTATGTTTATGTTCACACTGTGATTGAGTTAACAACTGCTGATTTTGGCAATGATGATAGATTTTCTTCTGTGCCTAGACTATAGGACATGCCTTATAGTTTGAAAACATCAGTTGTAACTGAGTTTAGTAGTAACTCTGTTGGTAACAAAGATGTACCATCTTCTAATACTGAACCCAAGAAAGGTACTGGGGTCATGAAAGCCAAGTCTTTTGGCTCTGACTTTCATCTTTATTTGGTGGAAGGAACCAGGAATGGGGTTGAACATCAGTATCAATATTGTTTCAATATTAAGGAGGATCATAAAGACATACAGTTAGGCAATGGCATCTAGGGATGTTTCTTTCTGGAAAGAAGCCATCCAAGATGAGATGGATTCTATCATGCATAAATATACATGGAAATTGACTGATTTGCCTCCTGGTTGCAAACCTTTGGGTTGCAAATGGTTTTTAGAAGAAAGATGAAAGTTAATGGTAGCATAGATAACTTTAAAGCAAGGTTCGTTATCCAAGGCTTTAGACAAAAGGAAGAAATAGATTTCTATGATACATATGCTCCTATTGAAGATTTTCCACCATAAGGCTTCTTTTAGCTCTTGCTTCAATTCATAACTTGGTAATTCACCAAATGGATGTCAAGACCGCGTTCTTGAATGGTGAATTGGATGAAAAGGTATACATGAAACAACCTGAGGGTTTTGTATTACCTGGACAAGAGCACAAGGTTGTTTAACTCGTCAAATCATTATATGCTTTGAAACAAGCACCTAAACAGTGACATCAAAAATTTGATGAGGTGATCTTATCTCATGGTTTTCTTCTAAACCAAGTTGGTGTCTTCAGTAGGTTTGAATCCTCTGGTAAAGGAGTGATTATTTGTCTATTTAGATGATATGCTGATCTTTGGCACTGACCAAGATCAGCTTGATAAGACGAAGAAATTGTTGTCTACGAAATTTTGAAATGATGGATATGGGGGAGGCGGATGTGATCCTTGGAATAAGGATTAAAAGGAGCAACAATTGTATAACTATGACATAGTCTATTATATTGAGAAAGTGTTGAAGAAATTCAATCACTTTAATTGTTCTCCTATTAGTACTCCCTTAGATACTAGCATCTGGCTAATGCCCAATTCTGGTGATTCAGTTTCACATTTAGAGTATTCTAAAGTCATTGGATGCTTGATGTATACTAAGATTAGCACAAGGCCTGACATAGCTTATGGTGTGGGTAAGTTGAGCAGATTTACTAGTAATCCTAGTGCTCAACACTGGTAAGCTGTGAATAGACTGCTTAAGTACCTAAAAGGAACTATGAACTATGGTTTATGTTATTCAGGTTTTCCTTCAGTTATAGAATGGTACTTTGATGCAAGTTGGATAATGAATAGGGAAGATCACTCTTCTATAAGTGGGTGGGTATTCCTACTTGGAGGAGGAGCAATTTCCTGGGTTTCAAGGAAACAAACTTGCATCACTGACTCAACTATGGAATCTGAGTTTGTGGCTTTAGTTGCTGCTGGTAAAGAAGCTGAGTGGCTCAGAAATTTGATCTATGAGATTCCATTGTGGTCGAAACCGATATCACCAATCTTATCAGGTGCGCTAGTGCAACTACCTTGGCTAAGGCATATAGTCAAGTGTACGCTGGGAAGTTAAGTCTAGACACCTAGGTGTTAGACATATTCTGATTAGAGAATTAATCATGAATGGTGTGATATCCGTTGAGTTTGTTAGATCTGAGCTTAATTTAGCTAATCATCTAACCAAAGGGTTAGGAACAAATCTCTGAAGAAATCAGCTAAAGGGATGTGTTTAAAGTCCATTTAAATATATTATGTCAAGACACCCAATTCCCATCTAAAACACGTTAGATGCAGAATTCAATGAGGAAAGCTTGTCATAGCAATATTGGAACACATTAGCCAATCATCCCAAGGTATGTGTTCAGACTGCAAGATAAAGTAGGTTGAAGTTGAACTTCTTAAGAGTTCATTGATAAATTGCAATGCAGGTGCAAGAGTAATGAACTACCTATAAGAATATGAAGTTTAGCTGCTTGAAGAAGCTTTGGACTTGAGCTTTGATATATTCTTTGAAGGATTAGCACTCATACTATTAAAACATTATGTCAAGTGGAATTTGGATTTGTAAACGTTTGTGTATATTACCTACATGTATTTAAATGGATAACAGGGGTTCAATCTATAGAGACACCCAGTTATTCTAATATTTGTATCGTGTAATAATACTAAGTGAAAATTCAATCCTCAGGACATTTAATTATGAATGCGTTTGTGTTTCTGTGAGGATGGTTAAGTTAATCATGGATATCACTAGAATGGGGGAGGATTGTTGGTAACTTTGGTTATCAATGGATTTTAGGGTATTGGATTAACTTGTCGGTCGAGGAAATAACGTTAGAGATTGAACGAGTTAGGTGACGTGGGAGTGCGGGCTTGATTTAATCGTAATACTATTTGAATTCATTATGTAATTAATTACTTAACACTTAGTTTGTAATTAATGTTTTAGACTTAATATAGATTTTATATTAATATTAATATTGTTTTTGTTAAAATTCCATTAAGTATTAGAAGTCCATTGATTTATGGATTAATATCCTTACCTGATCTAATAGTGTTGGGCCAATAATGCCCATCATCTTAATTTGGAAAATTCTTATGAAGTTTAACTTCATTCACAAAATCCATTATGCTGTTATGTTTTGATTGGGCCATGATGGCTGTTTTTGAAACAATTGGAAAATCCATAAACATTATTTATAATAAAGGCCACATATGAAGTCACGTAGACTTGGGACTTTCTCAATTAACATTGATACGCACACAATAGAAAGTGTGAGGCGTATTATTCAACATCACAGATTCATCAAATTCACTTCCAATAAGAGTGATATTTGTCTAATCCGCTAAATCGTTGCGTGTAACTCGCAAATAGGTTTATCTAATAATCTTATACGATTCAGAGATTAATTCAGGTTTGTCACAAAACTTGCAATTTCAATTCGGGTTCCTTTTTGTTATTTTTTCGAATTAGTTATTCTAGACCAATCATACACCAGAATTCGAGATGGTGGTCGAATGGTTCCTTAAAGATTTTGTTCAAATTCATGTTTCATGCCGAATTCCTTCCATAGATAGTAATGGGGAGAGCATGTGTCCTTTGGGCTTGTACATTGTGGTTCAAAAATGGGTGGTTACAATGAGGTTGAGAAGTTTATTGGGATAATGTAACAAGGCTGCTGGGTTACGAATTGGATATGATGATATTGTGAAATGGACTTATCTTCGTTACTTAGAAATGCTAGAGTAGTACTTCTTTAAGACAAAGGAAAATGACTTGAAGTATGAAGTGGGAGAATAGAGCGAATCGAAGAACAAACGGGTATTCACTGAAGAAAAGAATATGCAAATTGATGAAGAAAGGATGCCGTACAAGGAGCGTAAGACAAAGATGGTCTGGCTTATCGACTACTATATAATTGTGGCCTTTAGTTGATCATCTAAATAAAATAATCCAAATAATCCATATAACATTATTATCCTAAATATTAATTATAAGTCATTATTTGATGGAAATAATGACATTAGGATGAATGTGTAGGGTTACCCTTTGGGTGTGCACATGTAACGCCTCAAAAAAACAAATGTTAAATTACAAGCATGATTTATTTTACACAATGTGATATTGAAGTAACTAAGTTAGTTAACTTGGTTATAAATACAAGTTAATATTAGTAATAAAGTTTTGTGACTAAACAAATAACAATCAAAACTACAAGGGCTAAAAGGGGGCAAGTTGGAATATGTTTAATTAAAGCATGGAGAAAAGGGGAGAACCCATTTGTGGGCAGATGTGTGTGTCGACACACACACACACATATTGTGTGTGTGTTCTTGAGAATCAATCTAAGAAGAGGAAGAGGATAAATTCGAAAGTTTGCTTGTATATTCCATGAGTTTCAAAGTGTTCATCATCTTCAGATCATCATGTAAGTATCAAAATTCATCTCCTAAAACCTTCCTAGTAGAAATTCTAATGGGTTTTGATGAATTACTCTTAATTGGGTAAACTGGAAGAATGGAATTGTTGAATTTTGTGTTTAGATGCACTTAATATAGTCTTAATAATGATTTAATCATCTCAATTGGGATTTTTACGAAAGAACCCATGTTCAAGAACTTGGGTTTTTGATGATTTATGATTTAATATGAATGAGTTGGATGAACTAAAGATTTTGCTATGTTGATGTCTATGTGTGAATGATACTTTTGATTAGTAAGAAGACTTGATGAATTATGTGTAAACTAGGAAGATTAGGCATGAACTACTTGTATATTATGCTTAGATAGTAGTAAGCACGCCAAGTATTTGATGAAATGTCTAAATGACAATATTATGTGAAAACGTAGCAAGTAGTGGACGAATATGCATATAATGTGGAAGTGATTCAAATTGTTAGTAATCTTACATAAGAAACATGTGTAAGATGGAATCCATGTGGAAATTTTGTTGATTTCTTGTTTGGGTAGAAATGTGTGCTACTGGCTACACTATTTACTTGCATAGTATGATGCACATTATGTGTTTAATGGATGGTTTAGTTAGGACTACGAAATGAAACTCGTGTTATTGTATAGCAAGTAAGGGTGGTAGAGTCATGTTTATTGATTACTCTAAATATGGTTGTCTATTGTAGGATCATGAAAGCATTAATATGTGTTGTATTGATTATATACTGTGTATGTATGTAATTGATTGGTCATGAGATTGTATGTGTCCTACAACATGAGTATGAAGTGCAAACGGTAATCATTAGCAGGGTCAACTATATTAAGATAGGTACACATAAGTCAAAAGTTTAAATGTCGGACAGTTGACTTTCTTGAAAGTCAACAATGTATGAATAACATGGTTAGACTTCCTAACATGATTATGAAATTAAGGAGATCATGTGATACATGATAGATTATCTATGAGGCATACATGAGGGTAAGTTGAATTGCTTGAATTATGAACAATGTGATAGTGGATCTATGTCTTATGTATGATAGTAGTTGACCAATGAAAGTCAATGTGACATAGGAGTTGGAATGATTGTTTATATAATTAAGCATGTATGCTAATAGTGTTGTGAACATGATGACATGAAAGAATATGAATTATGTCAATATGGACTCAAGCATGGATAGCTATCGGGTCAAGAGGAGGCAAGGAAGCAAGCACGAACATGCCAACTAGAGGTAAGTCATTTCCAGAATCACTTCTTATTTATAAATGAAGTTTGGTATGTTGTATATATAGAGAATCATGTAAGAAGTTATGGGTAAGGGTAAGTACCAAGGTTAGCCTTGATGTGGTAAGTCGTAGGTGGCCATCTATGTTTGGGATTACACGGTAGAAGTGAATGGGTCAAAATATAGAAAGAAACATAGCGTGATGCGGTAGTTAGTTTGATATTGGGGTTAAGAAGTAGAAGGATATGGGAACTTGAATTTTGGTCATGTTAGTATAGGAAGCATGAAAAATGTGGAAGAAGGAAGTTCAGGGACCTAACGGTTGTCTTGAATATATCAAAAAATAAGCGAGGATAAAAGGAAAGAACCCACCGTAAGCTACGGTAAGTCAGCCGTAGCTTACGGCCAAGCGAGTAAACGAAAACAGAAGTAGTCAGCCGTAACCTACGGCTGGGTGCCTAGGTTACGGTAGGGTTTCTAGCCAGCAATTTGTTTTCTTCGATTCCGAACTGCGTAGACCCTTTCCCAAGACCGTTAAACTTCTATAATGTATCCCAACCTTACCAAATAGCTTGGTGAGCTACAGGTAAGTATGGAACTCATTGTTAAGCTCCCGAAATGTACCCCAAACTTATTGAAGAGTGTTTATGAGGTGTGGTGAGCATGTACATAAGTAAGTGTGGGAATGAAATAAGTCTAGAGGCATGTATTTGTATGGATTTACCTACATGTTAGAAATGCAATCCCCAGGTATACATGAGTAGAAATGAGCATGTGCGTAGGTTTGTACTCATGAGCCCTATTTATATGTATGTTGTGACTAGGATTTATTAGTATAATCATATGGGAATATAAGTGGTAGGTAAGAGCTTAGTTATTGAGGTATGCATGAATGTGTGTGTATGATATATATAAATATAAAATTTATATTATTATATATTATAATATATATATATATATAATGGATGTACGCATGCATGAAGTGGGATTTCATTGTACACGAAAGAATATGGCTTGTATATATGTATACATGGCTTCAATACGTTTGAGTATTAACGTTACTAATCTTGTGCCTTGAGAATGAAACTTAAGTGCAGGTATGTAATGTTGATCTTATGAAGATTTAACGATTGGGATACAAGATTGTACTCGGAAAGATAATAAAAAAGATTAGCTTTAGTAGAAAGAATATAGAGTGTTCATTTAATTACGTATGTTTAAAATAATGAATGACTTCACCAAATATTAATGGTGCGGATGTATGTGGTGATTGCAGGTTGTATGGATTTAACATCTCTAAGGAGTCTAAGGGGTTGAAGATCGAGTCAAAGAGCAAGGATTGTACGGGTAGTGCGGTCACATAGCTTGTATGTATATATTACATTTGATGCGTTAATTAAGAATGAATGATGTAAATCTTTTCAAGAAAGTGTTCGATATTTTATAAATGAACCTTCAACTATGTCATATAGTTAATAAAGAAAGAATTTTTGAGTCGGTAATTCCGCTGCGTCTCTTATGGTCAAAACGTTTTTAGAGTGTTACACCATATCAAGAGAATAAAAGGAGAATAAACTACACCAAATAATGTTCTTGCTTTTTACTCTCTAAATCTTGGTCCATCCTAAGAGGACACCCTAAAGTGAAACCAAGAACATCTTGATGGGAATTATGGCTTCGTCATCTGCAAAGATAACTATTCCATCAAGTACGTATCTTAATTCAGTGTCCATGTTTATATGTGTGATATGATGGAAAAACATGATTATATTTTATAATTTTTATACATGTTTAAAGATATAATCAATATATGGTATCAGGGCAATGTTGATTATATCAGTTCGATTAAGTAAATAGACCAGATATTAATGGATTCTTTTTTCTGGTCAAACAAGTTTTACGTTGCCTCCATGAAACCATTTTGATGATCGATGCAAATTTATCAAATATTAAGTTATAAGAAATGATTCAATAATTCAGTTGATGAATGTATATGTTTTTAATATGAATCGTTTAGTCATTCATAATCTTTGCGATCCTGCATAGAAGTTGACACCTAAATTCTTTCAAAAAATTAATACAGGCATGATTACATAATGGATTTCATTTTGGCAGTTTGTGCCGTACAATATTGATTTTGGTGTCGTATTATTTAAAGGATATAATACTCTTTTGTATGCATATCATATGGATATCATGTTAAAACGATGTGTTTTGGATGGCCATATAGCATCTTTATTCTTTTAATTGAAGTTTTTTTATTGATAATCATCTCATATAGATATGAATTGATGTTATTGGATAATATTTATATATATGTGCAAATCGTTTGATGAACCAGTGAAATGAATAATGTTTTAGTATTGTTTCTACTTTTCTAGAACAAATACTTATTGTTTCCTTTTATTTTCATATAAATCAAATGATGCACATAATATCAATTGATTACTTCTTTTCATTTTAGTCATAAGGAAAATAAACCAGTTAGAATGTTTTTCCTTAATTCAATTAAAAATAATGATTTAATCATTTAATCATATGTCTTAAAATAACGATTTTGACATAGGAAAGTATTTTATATAATCATGTGTATGACAATGAACCTAAAGGTATTTGATACACATGATAATTATAAGCATGATTACATAGATATATCGTTTCGCCCAAAGGTGTTATGGTATATTATGTGCTTAATTTTATGTTTATAATATTTGAATTTTGGTCAAAGCCAAAGCGAAGCTAAAATTCATGTAGAACATTATAACAGTCTATAGTATGTATTCATACTATGTGAATTTTGGTAAAGCCAAAGAGAAGCGAAATTTCATATAGAAGATTAAGATATCTATCATTTCTGAACGTTCATAATACATGAATTTTGGT
Organism: Scalesia atractyloides; assembly: GCA_947069175.1. Lineage (NCBI taxonomy): Eukaryota > Viridiplantae > Streptophyta > Magnoliopsida > Asterales > Asteraceae > Scalesia > Scalesia atractyloides. The sequence goes on along the minus strand of CAMTDV010000020.1, from coordinate 78,705,886 downwards.
CAAAGCCAAAGCGAAGCCAAAATTCATGTAAAACAATAAGTTAGTCTATTATTGTATGTTCATAATACATAAACTTTGGCCAAAGCCAAACCGAAGCCAAAGTTCATGTAGAACATCAAGACAATCTGTTATTTATGTATGTTCATAATGTCTGAATTTTGTCAAAGTTAAAGCGAAACCAAAATTCAGACAGAACCTTAATTAGTCTATTATTTTGGTGTTATAGTAGACTTTATCTTCAATATACTTATTTTTTGTCTGCCTTGCTTGATTACCCCCCTAAATATATTACTCCAACTCTCCTATTTTTATTGATTTGGCATCCACTTTTAGCCCTAGCCTTGGAATTGAATTATTTACTGGTAAACTTTGCTACATGGAGGGACACGGTTAAACTTACTCTTGGTATGGTGGATCTTGATTATGCTCTGAGGCATGACCCTCCTGCTGCTCTGACTGCTGAAAGCACTGAAGATCAGAAAATAGAGCATGAAAAGTGGGAAAGGTCTAACAGAATGTCTCTTATGGTTATCAAGAATTCCATCTCAAGTGCCATTAGGGAGCTATACCTGATTCAGAGCACTGAAGATCAGAAAATAGAGCATGAAAAGTGGGAAAGGTCTAACAGAATGTCTCTTATTGTTATCAAGAATTCCATCTCAAGTGCCATTAGGGGAGCTATACCTGATTCAGAGAATGCCAAAGAAATCTGAATTCAGTTGAGGAGCAAATTAAGGGATCTTCTAAAGCATATGCAAGTTCTCTAATTTTGAAGATGCTTACCACAAAATATGAAGGGAGTAGTGGTGTACGTGAGCACATAATGATGATGAGCGACATGACCCATAAGTTAAAGGGATTAGACATGGAAATAAGCGACGATTTTCTAGTGCACTTCATCATGACTTCTCTTCCTCCATGCTTTAATGCTTTTAAAATCAACTATAACACTCAAAAAGACAAATGGTCAATGAGTGAGTTGATAGCAATGTGTGTGTAGGAGAAAGAACGCCTGAAACTAGAACAACAAGAAGTTGCTTATGTCGCTACCGCTAAGTCAGTGAAAAGGAAGGCAAATTTTAAAGGGGAAAGTTCTAAAGTCCAGAAAGCTAATTCAAATACTGTTTCTAGCCTAATGTCTCCAAGGGACACTCTCGTTGCAAGTTCTACCACAACAAAGGGCACTTGCAATGAGATTGTTCAAAATTCAAGGAATGGTTGGCTAAGAAAGGTACTAATGCATTTATGATAATTGAATCCTTTAATATTAATGTACCAATTAACACATGGTGGGTTGACTCTGGTTCAATGGTTCATGTTACCAATTCCACACAGGGATTCTTTACAATCCAGAGGCTGGGAAGAAACCAAAGAACACTTAGAACGGGACGAGTGGAAGAACTTGAAGTTGAGGCCGTAGGAACCATGCAACATATTATGAAAACTGGTCATTGGATTAAACTTTATGATACATTATACGTATCGAAAAATACTTGGAATTCAGTATCTGTACCAAAGTTAGACAATGATGGTTTTGAAGTTTTACATGGGCATGGAAATGTCACTATTAGTTTAAACTCTCAAGTTCTTGGTTGTGGTTATCTGGATGGAAGTCTCTATAGGTTAGAACTAGATGATAGCTTTTCATAATCTTTGTTGTTATATAACGTAAATGAGAAAATCAACAAATGAAAAAGAAAATGAAAACATGATTTGGAAACATCATCATAAATTGTGGCATCAACGTTTAGGCCACATCTCACGTGACAGAATGTTAAGACTCGTGAAGGATGGTGAATTACCAGATCTTGAGTTTAGCGATTTTGGAACATGTGTTGAATGCATTGAAGGAAAAAGACAAACAAAAATAAAAGCGGTGCCACAAGGAATTCTGGATTATTAGAACTCATACACACTGATATTTGTGGACCTTTTCCACATGGCATTACTGGCCATACGTCTTTTATTACTTTCATAGATGATTATTCTTGGTACATGTACCTGTATTTGATTAAAGAAAAATCTAAATCACTTAAAATGTTTAAAACTTTTAAGGATGAAGTTGAAAACCAACTTAGCCGTAAGATAAAAGTGGTGAGATCAGATACAGGAGGTGAGTATTATGGTCGACATACAGACATTGGTCAAGCTCCCGGTCCTTTTTTTTAACCTCTTGTACATGACACTGCACCACCTCATGTTTCCTCATACATTAATGCTCCTAACGTCCCTAATAATGAAGACACATCAAACTTACAAGAGCATAACCAAATCCCTAAACCAAGGATGTAAATGGGTATTCAAAACCAAATTAGACCCGAATGGAAACGTCGAACGCTACAAAGCACGATTGGTTGCTAAAGGCTATACTCAAAAAGAGGGAATTGATTATCAAGAAACCTACTCACCTATCTCAAGAAGGATTCTTTGAGAATCGTTATGGCATTGGTAGCTCATTTTGATTTGTAGTTACATCAGATGGATGTTAAAACTTTTTTCCTTAATGGTGACTTACATGAAGATGTGTTTATGACTCCACCTGAAGGCTTTAAACCTAAAGGTCAGGAACACTTAGTCTGTAAGTTACAGAAATTCATATATGGGTTAAAAAAGGCATCATGTCATTGGTACTTCAAAGTTGATGAAACTATGAAAAAACAAGGCTTTATCAAGAATCAAGTGGATCAATGCACCTACCTCAAAATGAGTGGGAGCAACTTTGCTATACTTGTTCTTTATGTGGATGATATCCTTTTGGCGAGTAATAGTTTAGATTTGTTGCATGAGTCAAAGCAATTACATTCACGACATTTTGACATGAAAGATCTTGGAGAAGCCTCTTACGTAATAGGCATCGAAATACACCGAGATCGTACTAATGGGATATTAGGTCTATCCCAGAAGGCTAATATTGATTGTGTTCTTATACGTTATAACATGTAATGATGTTCTCCATCAGTGGCTCCAGTAGTTAAGGGAGATGTTTTCGGCTCTTTTCGCCCAAAATTAGAGGTTGAAAAGGAGCAAATGAGATTAATACCTTATGCTTTAGTAGTAGGAAGTGTGATGTATGCTTAAGTCTGTACTCGTCCCGATATCGCATATATTGCTAGAATGCTAGGCCGATATCAATCCAATCCTATCCTAGATCATTGGAAAGCAGCAAAGAAAGTTTTGCGATATCTACAAGGAATGAAAGACTATAAATTGACATACAGAAGAACCGATAACTTGTAAGTAGTGGGCTATTCTGATTCTGACTTTGCTAAATGAAAAGATGATAAGAAATCAACTTTGGGTATATCTTTATGCTTGCAGGTGGACCAATTTCATGGAGGAGTCACAAGCAACATAACAACAACCTCAACGATGATGGCAGAATATGTTGCAGTGTACAACGCAACGTGCCATGGGATGTTGTTAAGAAATCTCATCAGTGGACTCAAAGTTGTTAACTCCATATCACGACCATTGAAGATATACTGTGACAACTCAGCTGCTGTTAGTTTCTCGAACAATAACAATTTGAGCAGAGCTGGTTTATACCTCGATACAAAGTTTTTGTTCATACGAGAACGAGTAGAGGAAAATAATCGTTGTATCGAGCACATAAGCACTAAAGCTATGCTAGCGGATCCAATGACTAAAGGTCTACCACCCAGAACTTTCCAAGATCTTGTTATGAGAATGGGTTTTAGTAAAGACCTTGTATAAAAGCATACACTATTTATGAACGTTTTTATTTCCTCGAATGCTTTACTTTGTCTATGTTGATGTTTGTGCGCACCTTATGATTTATAGACAAAACTTATGTAAGGTAATTACTTAGCCTAAGGATTTTATTTCAATCATTTTGGTTTTATGATTAACTACTTTATAATGAGACTTTAGTATCACTGTTGGGGGTCTCAAATTGACTTCAATTCGAATGACTGTAACTTTCTGCTATAGTTTCAACATGAGACTTGATGAGTATTTTAAACTTGGCCAAAAATACTTAATACTCATCGTTAATGATCACTCGGCCAAGTGGGAGAATGTTAGACTTCTATATAATTGTGGCCTTTAGTTGATCATCTAAATAAAATAATCCAAATAATTCATATGACGTTAATAAGTCATTATTTGATGGAAATAATGACATCAGGAAGAATGTGTAGGGTTACCCTTTGGGTGTCCATAACAAGAGAATAAAAGGAGAGTAAACTACACCAAATTATGTCTGTTGCTTTTCACTCTCTAAATCTTGATCCATCCTAAGAGGACACCCTAAATTGGAACCAAGAACATCTTGACGGGAATTATGGCTTCGTCATCATCTACAAAGATAACTATTCCATCAAGTACATAGCTTAATTTGGTGTCCATGTTTATATGTGTGATATGATGGAATAACATGATTATATTCTTTAGTTTTTATATGTTTAAAGACATAATCAACATGGCGACCATATAGTTCGACCAATGGGTGAAAACAGGATCATGGGTGCTGTGATCTCAAGTTTAGGGTTGACATTGTTGGAGAACATCGACAACACAAGTTACATTAATTATCCGCAAACTTAAACTTAGTTATATTTATCTTATATTTGTAACATTATCTTGTATTTAGTATTTATCCTAAGTTAGTATAACTTATAATTAGGGCGCTTGTTAATATTGCTTTACATATAATCAACCATTATGGGCACTTTTGTGGTGGTTGTATATTACACCAAAAAGAGTTATCGGATTGACAATATAACGCCAATGTGATTTCAAGTTCTCTTTTGTATGGTTGAACTTGTTATCCATTTCAAAAATAAGTATGGATACGCTCCCCATAGTCAGTGCTTTTTTGTTTTTTTTTTTTCCGACTACGGCGTATGTAGATATATGAAGATAAGCTCGTGTAAGACCCATTTCTTCGTGAATAATAACTTTTTGCTTAAGCTTCGAAGGGGCTACTTTTTTCCGTTTATTTTTCGGCTTGAAGCTGGAGTTGGTATAGATGTACCAGACAACTAAGTGTCCCGGAAGTTGATCACGAGCGTCGGTTGAACATTATGGTTGACACCTATCTCCATTTGTGGAGCTAACCCATAGAACGGTTAACCGGTTCCGGGTATCTGCATGGCACTAGGTGGAGGCATAGACCCGAAGTTTTGGAGTTGTTGATGAATGAAACCAGGTTGATTCATGAACCCGAATTCCCGAAGCTTTGGTAGAGTGGGGTGTTGGTTGATTGGTTCGGGTTTAAACCGCACCCTAACATTTCTTGTAAGCTCCTTTGGTCATCAATGGAAGAGTTTGAGATGAGAATGGTAGGTTGAGTTTGGTGTAAAATGGAAGATGGATTAAAAGTAAAAGTTTAAATGCTTAAGGTTGATGTGAATTTGGTATAGGTTTAATTTAAAGTTGAAGTGGGTTGATATTATTGAAAATTATATATATTTTTTTTAAAAAGAACGGTTGAAATGGGTTTGAATTTTGAAAAGTTAATTATTTTATAATTTCACCGTGTAAAAAATCATGCAGGACCCACCTATACACAAGTCTGTCAAGCGCACCACCCAAGCAATGGACCGCCTAGTCAGTGCGCTTCAATGGTCTCCTCTGGTGATATTGTGGTTTGCTGAGCAGATCATCTCCAACGGAAAGGAAATATAATAGTGGCACAACTTTCTTGTGGCCTAAGAATGCCTCGGCCCCCACTGATTTTTCGCTTGTAGTGTTACTTTACCGAAAATCTCTGATTTTTTAGTGTAAAATATTGGAATTTAAGAGTCTGGCCCTACTAATTTGAATTTTGAGAGTCTGACCCATACTGATTTTTCGTTCAAACTCCTGGATAGATCACTATAGATATGTTTATCTGTGTGCCATATTTCACTTAATATGATACTTTATTTGGCTTTATACATAGATAGGAGGTGTTGGATAGTTTAAAGCAAGCTTAAAAAATGGTGGAGATATCCACGCCTCCCTTAAAAGTATCTACACATCCTCAAAGGCTATACTTTCCTCATTGCCCTATACGTCTGAAAATGGGCTCACCCATACGCCCATCATAACCCTATACGACTACTTCTGGAGCATCTTATTAATGCCAATCATTGGTTGTTCGCAAATGATTGCCTAATGATTGCGATGTACCATATGGAACTTTATTTAATTTCATAGATGTTTTAGTACGGGGAAGTTGTGAAATATTAATATAAGAAAATTAATAGTTTTTTTATAAAATGTTATAAAAATGTGTTAAATATTATAAAACGTCATGTTTTTCATTGATTTTTTTATTATTAAGTATTATTAGAAATTATCATCGTTTTTTAATAAAAAAATGTGCATATGTTTTTTTATTAAGTATTATTATTAAAAACTTCATATTTTTATGAAATGTTTTTCTAGAAAATGTGTATATATTATAAAATATCAAGTTTTTTATTTGTTTTTTACTTATCAAGTATTATTATAAATATCATCGTTTTTAATAAAATATGCATATGTTTTTTATTAAATATTATTAAATATTATAAAATGTTTTTATAAAACAAATTGTATATATTATAAAATGTCAAATTTTTTATTTATTAAGTATTATTATGTCTTTAATTTTTTTTCACTTGTCATTTATCAACCATAACGCAACAAAGAAATGTAATTCAAAATATATTTAAACATCGGTTTATATTAATACACAAAACATCTCACTTTCATATAAAATGTAAACCCTAAACCCTGAATTGCTAATTGTTACATATACGTAAATTCTTGCACAGGAAAACGATGGGTGTAACACCCAAATACCAAGAAACGCCTTATGTCTCGAAATTGTGTACTGGTACCCTAGCTTCCAACGGGCTTTCCGCATCCCAACTACCACATCGAGACGCACAAGGTAGGAAGTGGTTAGGGCTGGGGTTCTGGGATTTCTTTTATCAACTACTGTCCAATCTGGCATGCCATATCGGGATGGTGAGTGTAGCGGAATTCCCATTGGTGGATACCTCATGAGAACACCAATGAACGCCTCTCTTGGAAGTACATGCAACTGGGCAAACTGTATTGGCTGACATTAGTAGGAGCTAGGCACAATGTAGTTCACTCCGATCACACATAATCCTAGATCGACGTTCTAGTGCATGAATCTGAAATACGAATGCAGGTAAGCGTTTGAATATGAAATATGAACACAGTGTACTTCTCCGTAAGGATTACGCTACCACCACCGTTAAAACACCGACTTTCGATATCATGTTAGTAAAACATATAATTATAGTGTTAGACTCGGCATTCGAAAATATATTGTAAAAAATAAAATAAAAAACAAATACAAGCAACACTACCACAACCACCACCCACCACATCCGACTCACCACCACCACCACTACCCCATATTAACCACGGTCATTCTCTACCATCATTAAACCTTAACCACCGCAGCCCCACCGCCTAACCCTAACCTAGTCAAACACCCACCACCGTTCGATCCACCTCCACAGCCCACCCACCACAACCACCGCAGCCCCACCGTCAAACCCTAACCACCGTTAAACCCTAACAACCGTCTAACCCCACCATCGAAAACAACAACCACAACTGTAATAGCCCATGAAAATGCTCAACTGCACTAGCTTATTCAATGTCTGCATGCTAAATTTCGGGACGAAATTTCTTTCAACTTGGGGATGATGTGACAACCCGTGTTCTGGAGGTTAGTTACGTTCAATTGTTTTATGCAATAATTATTACGTTTCTTCTCGTGTTACAATTCTACATGACATGTTAAGATAATTTAATATGTCTACACTAAATAAAATATCTAAGTTAACATGTTTAGTTAATATATTTTTTAGATGTTTCCATTAACTCGAAGTTTATAACTCGATAACGAGACTCGACCTAACCGCCACCAAATCGAACCCACTTCGTTTCGTTACGTCCTTCGGCCCAAATTATTAACCCAAACACCCTCAAGCTAAGTCAGCCCACACCCTCCCCCTTGTGTCTCGACCCAATCCAAAACAAAAGGCCAAGCCCCTTCTGATATGTATTATGTGCATGTGTGTGTATTAGAACGAGAAAAAAACAAACATACAAACCCTACTTCTCTTGGTGTGCGACGACAGGAAGAAGACCCCCCTGGTGATTTCTCTCTCTCTCGGTGCTAACTCGCTCGAGCTCTACCTCTCTCTCTCACTTCTTGATTTCAGTTAGTGTTGTTATGTGCTTTGAGTTTTAAGTTCTACAAAGACATGAATTCATTTTTATTGTTTATATGATATGTGGTGTCATGTGATTTATTTGCGAACTAGGGTTGCTTGAAAAAAGGTGTGCCATTGTGATTTTGATTGTATTAGGCTTTGGTGATGAACTAGGGTTGTTGCGGATTGAAAACTTGCTGATTTGTGAGAATATGTATAATGATCATGTATGTATTAGTGTGAGTATCTCGGCTGTGGATATGTCTGACTTCAGGTTTGAAGTGTTACGGGTTAAAGTGTAGCCTAGGGTTTGTGGAAACTATGTAATGATGCGTAATGTTACCGAATATGTCGTATAGGCTTATGAAATGATTAGGGTTATATATTTGATGTTTGAGCATGGTATATGTGATATAAATAACCTAAAACCTGCTGTGATTAATGTGATAACCAATCGGGTGCGCTAATGAAGCGTTATGGGGTTGGGTAACGAAAACCGGTTCTGTCCGACAATTACAGCCGACTTTAATCGGCTGTAGCCGGGTCATAACTTAATGAAAAATTGATTTTCTTGAGTCTATCCTAATGGTGCTAGAATTATGATTTTTTGATGTCGTTTGCTATTTTAAATAAATTATTTCATTTATGCTATTAAGCTACTTTTAATGTTTTAAGAATTTTGCCGCTGGTTTCAAGTCAATCGGATAACCAAGGAATTTTTTAGAAAATATTTAGTGGGCAAGGGTCAGATTGTGACGAAGCTGACCACTGTTTAGTGTTTGATTATTCACGGAAATATATAATGAGTTAGGTTTTGGAAATTTTACACAAAATGTAATGGACCATTTGGCATGTTTTATAATTTTCTTGGAATATTTGCAGTTCCGAAACTATATTATAATAATTCCTAAAACTGCGCAGAATTAAGTGTAAATGCTGAATTTTGACAAATTGATTTGACGTGCTTGCTTCTTGCTTGTGATATCATAAAATGTTCTAATGTGTCTGACAATTATATGATTGATACGAAGCATGGGTTATGCTATGGTGTTATGTATGTTTAAATTTGACTAAATTGTCCATGTATAAACGTGTTACGTGCAAAATACTACATTGCGTGTAGGAACATACGTGTTGCATGAACCCACACTAAAGAACTACATGATAACCATCTTAGGATGCGGTTGATCGTCTTCACTACTATTTGCACTTTATTTCTTACCGAGCAAAACAAATGTGAGTTCACACCTTTACTAAAAGCATGTATTCCCGGTGGTTAGGAACATCACTTTCCCGGGTTTGGGATTGCCTAGTATCCCGGGTTTAGAGTATTTTTAAATTCTAAGTTATACTTCATGTATTCAGTGGACTAAACGAACTCCATCTGAAAGTCCTCACCCATTATACCAATTAATCGCCAGGGCCAAGCGAACGGGATATTAGTTGATAGCGCTATTAGGTTGACTAACCTCACAGCATACCTGGGAGGACGGGTGTGAACTTTTATGCCTTGGCAACTTGTCAATGATGATAGACATTGACGTCGGGCACAAACAACTTAAACTGTCATAGTTTCGATACCACACAATTTAGTAGCTTAAAGATGGGGTAGCTCCCCATGACATGTTTTATAAATTAAGTAATTTAATAACCTAATTTTTTTTAATACAATACTGAAAAACCGTGAGCTCACCGACTTTATGTTGACATACTGTTACGTGCTTTGTAAGTCGTTAGGTACAGCTTTGGATGAACGTTGCAATCAGCTGGAGTGTGTGGTTCGTTAACACCTTATGTTTCAATCATTTATTAAACTTGTGATTTTAAGTTTCGATGGATTTTACTTTATTTTTCCGCTGCAACATAAACTGAGTTTTAGACTTCAAAACATTGATCACTAATCGTGTTGATGTGATGATTCTACAACTTTAATAATTGGTTCAACATGATTAGTGGTTGGATCCTAGTCAGTCGCATACCTCGAAGTAAAACCCCACATGTGGATTTTGAGGGTATGACAGATCGGTATCAGAGCTATTGGTTATAGTAAACTAGGTTTAAAATATAAAATATTTTTATGAAAACTAGACTATAACCGTCCTTTATTGGAAACCACACTCCCCATTGCAAGGTTCGTCATACTTAGAAGCGTACATTATACTCATACTTTACATTTACATGCGCATTATGTGAATATTGTACAACACCATGACTTAAGTGCGAATTAAATATGTAAACATGATATACTTTAGGTAAAAATGAATTCCCCGAACACTATATTCGAAACCATAACACGCTAGTGGCAAGGAACCTGTGAATCACCATGTCAATCACAATACCCAACCCATTTACTCTAAGTCAGAAGGTTGCAAGCTCGGTTTAAAACCGTCCCAAAACCATACAACCAAAACGTCCATTCGCGTACAATACCCTGATTTAACGTTATCGAAAAACGTTCCCAAAAGTCATCCTTGACATTTTTTCCACTTTCCAAAATAACTCCTAACAAGGAATATAAGTTTCTACGGAGTCATACTTTTGCATACCTGACGTCATTGGCGCGTCTATTTTACTCTGAACTCCTGACACAAAATGTGAGTAGAATCTTATTTCACCCAAACTTGACCATGCGACATCCGTTTCATGCGTTCTACCTATCCACGCGATCATCTCCACATGCCCGACATCTAAAACTTATTGGCATCATCTGCCGACGCCACCACTGCTGCCAGAATACAGATCTGACTCTCCATTCTTTCGGTTTTGCGCGTCAATATTTGAGTAGACTAGAAGCGACCCAAACGAACTCAGATTTAGGTGAATAATATATTCACGCGTTCGTGTCGACGAACCCCAACATCTCCACCTGTCGTCATTGCCAAAAACCACCTCTACAATCACCGGAAATGAAATAGTGGCTGAAAATCACAGTCTTGCGTGTTTGTCATTGCGCAGCTCGAAACCTTATCACCTGAACTCCGTTACGAACAAACGATATATCCCCGTGACCGTGACACAACGAACTTTCATTCCGTGTCATTGCCATCATTGACTGCTGCTGGAGCTGCCGTCGATGACCAGAATAATTGTTGGAATTCTTCGGTTATTTGCAAGATTCTTTGTTTTTCCCTTAATTCCTCGTCTAAGAATAATCAACCTCCTGTTCCTTCGATCCACAACCGGAATAACGACATACTAACTACCATATCACAACCTCCATCAGTTACAAGGCCCCCATTACCCTGTTATGTGGTTAATCCTTAGTCTAACTTGATTTATACCTTAGCATATCCAGCTCTACAAACGGATTTCCCAAAATGGTTCGATGGTCTTAGGGACATTGAAGACAGAGATACAAATTAGTCAACCCACCGACGGGCATGATGACTTAAATTTCTACTCTACCCCTTATATTTCAAGAGTCGTTATTCCCTGAGAGTTTTTCTTTTATACGAATCTTTTCACTAGCCTTTGCATTGGACGATGTTTACCATTTAATGCGATATATAAGTTTTATTACCGACTTAGAGCGATCTATCGTTCCATTATCATTGTGGCACTACATCCCTGCTTCTCGATGCAGAAACTGCAATAAGATTGTGCTCTAGCTTAGAGAATTTGTTAAACACGACCTATGATCCTTGGTGATCACTTCTTGAACCCTGAAGATGGTGATGTGTTGTAGATACGATCATACCATTTTGAACATGTTTTCGCATCCTCGTAATGAAACCTTTTGACGACGTAGGTGTTACTTCTAATTCATCCGCACGATTTAATTCAACCCTTTCGAATTTGGTTACTTATCGGCTTGACTAATCACAAACTCATTTAAGTTCACGGATCAAGTTGAATTTATCCTTTTTCGCACACGGACAAGCTCGAAAACTTTGACGGACGTTTTAGTTGAACCTTGACACTGCAAACTCGTGCGACAACCATTCTTCTCTGGTTAATTCTTGTTGTGCCAACACCATCTACGTAACACTTTATCGGCGAATAACGTTCTTTATTTCTATTTTATACCATTGACCAACTACATCCTCGACATCGGATCAATCTTTACTTATGATTCTAAAACATTTATGTATTGCACCAAGGTAAACACATTGATTGCGGCTACACTTTGGTGTGTTTTCACGTCTTACCCTGTTGTGCTTTAATGAACACTATGGTTCTTGTCTAACTCTATACTGCACAAATCCTCGCTTGCGTAATTCACTAACAACGTTACTCGAGGAGCAACGAGCCATACTTATGTTCATCAAGTACAGTAGCATAAGGAAAAGTTTCTACTTCCATGAGGTATACCGATGTCAACAACCTTTCCGCATTAAAGCATCATACTTATGTATACTCTATTGACCTCTTTGTTTCATTTTTACTTCCTTGTGGACCGAAAGATGGTCATCTACTAGAATTAATTGTAGACGAAATATCATGATTGATACCTACCAAAAACCTCCATTCCCCTCTGCATGAATGTGTTAAGACACTACCGTTCTGAGATAAAGGGGCATAATGCCTGAATGGAGCTGAACAAGGTGAATTTTAAGAATCATTATCCACTTCCACAAATTGATGACTTGTTCAACCAACTGCAAGGATCTAGTTTTTATTCCAAAATCGATTTGAGATTGGGCTTTCGTCAGTTGAGAGTCCGAGACGAAGATATTTCTAAGACTGCTTTCCAAACTCGTTAAGGTTATTATGAGTTCCTTGTTATGCCTTTTGGCTAACAAATGCACCCGTGGCTTTTATAGATCTTATGAAACGTGTATGTGACGTGAGGTCGAAGTCTCACTAAAAAATAATCCAAATTCACTAAATAGATAGTGGTAAATGGATATCGAACACATGGAGTTTTGGGGAAAGTATGTTCACTAAGTAGCTTGCAATTTACGTCTACTACATTAAAATGCAGAAAATTAACTTCAAGAGTTGGTTGTTTGGTTTGTAAAACTAAATTTAACTAAAAAGCACTTAATCAAGATTTTTAATTCAGAATTGAGAGGATATGTTCTCCCTCGGTTTCAGGTTTCTATGAATGATAATGTGAAAGTCTAATCTAAAATGAACTACATAGACATAGCTCGTGAATGTGTGTTTGATTGTGATAAAAGGGGACTAAGTACTTGGATTACAAGAACGCACGGTAGTCACCCGATGACAAGTTTTGTATAGCCAACTCTGAATCCCTCCCAATAAATCTTGTTTGCCTATGGCACCAAGAACTGATGGTTCAAAATACAAAATTCAACAATATAAACAATTACGAATCAAACTCATAAACACCATACAAATATAATCAAAATGCTTAAACTACTATCCCAAAATAACATAAACAATCACAAACATTCAATTTGAAACCTTACAATCCGAGGGAAAACATACAAGAACTTAGCCACACATTGTTCGGTTGATCATCACTTCAATTCCGTCGTTCATACAAATCAAATAAGGAAAAGCAATGATAGAAACACACAAATTGATGTTTTGTCACCCTAAATTAGCCATCCAAAAGTTCTGGATCGTAAACAATGATAAGATAGTTCAAAAGTCACAACATCCAACATCTAAATGAGAGTTACAAATTTCACGCCAGACTCCACCGTAAGCTACGGTGGCCACCGTAGCTTACGGTGGCATGTAGAAGGTCTACGGTGATATAGCATTGTCTTACGGTGGCACATGTGAGCTCAATACCTACCATAGCTTACGGTAGGCACCGTAAACTACGGTGGTGCCCAATTCATCCTCCTTAGTTTTATTGAGAACTTCTAATCTCTCCATCATTCATCCACTCATCTTCATGCTTCCTTCCAACACTTCTTTTTCGCTTCCTATTAAGCCTTTTGTACCTGAAGCAACAAGTAAACCATAGTTATGCAAATCTAGATAAAAACCTAATTAGACATCTAATTTTACTACCAATTATACTCCTTGGTTGTCCTACCATCCACCCGTCAGTATGCAAGCTCTACCTTAACAAGTTCGTCATCGTTTTCATTAACGACATCCTAATCTACTCTAAAAGCCAGGAGGATCACGAGCAACACCTGTGCCTCATTTTTGAACTCTTGTAAATTGAGCAGCTCTAAGCTAAACTCTTGAAATGCGACTTTTGGCTTTGTGAAGTCCATTTCCTCAGTCACGTGGTCAATGAAGTTGGGATTCACGTTAATCCAGCCTAGATTGACTCAATCAAGAACGGGCCAGCACCCCGAACACGAACTGAAATCGGCAATCTTGGGTTTGGTAGGTTATTACCGTAGATTCATCGAGGGATTCTCGAAAGTCGTACAATTCCTCACTGCTTTATCCCAAAAAGGAATCACTACAGGTGGGGTGATGCTCAAGAATCCGAATTTCAACATTTGAAGGAAAAGCTCTGTAGTCCACCTATTCTATCTCTACCTGAAGGCACTGATGATTTTGTTGTCTACGGTGACACATCCATTCAAGGACTCGGTTGGGTGTTGATGCAATACGAGAAAGTCATTGCTTATGCGTCCTGACAACTCAAGGTCCATGAAAAGAACTACACTACCCACAACTTAGAGCTGGGAGCTGTAGCCTTCACACTCAAGATATGAAGACACGACTTATACGATGCCAAGTGCATGATTTACACCGATCACAAGAGTCTCCAGCACATACTCGATCAGAAGGAGTTGAACATGCGGCAACGCAGGTGGGTCGAACTCCTAAACGACTACGAGTGCACAATTAAATACCATCTGGGCAATGCAAACGTCGTTGCCGATGCTCTTAGCCAAAAGGAAACTAAACCTAAACGTGTTTGCGCGTTACAACTTATTATTCATTTGAAACTCCCTGAGCAAATTCGAAACGCTCAAGTTGAAGCCCTGAAGGAAGAAAATCTTTTGGCTGAATCCATGGGAGGCATGGAGAAACAGCTCAAACTGAAAGATGATGGCATCCATTACTTCTTGGAACCTATCTGGGTTCCATTATATGGGAGCCTATGAGAGCTTGTGATAGACGAAGCACGCAAGTCTTGCTACTCGGTACATCCTGGTTCCTACAAGATGTATCCTAACCTCAAGGCCTTATACTAGTGGCGTAACATGAAAGCAATCATCGCAAAGTACGTTAGCAAATGCTTAACCTGTGCTAGAGTCAAGATGGAATATCAAAAGCCATCAGGGCTGCTGCAACAACCGGAGATACCAATGTGGAAATGGGAACAAATTTCCATGGATTTCATCACCGGTTTACCTAAATCTAAGAGCGGAAACGACACTATATGGGTGATCGTAGATCGTTTGACCAACTCTGCGCACTTCCTCGCGATTAAAGAAACCTACAAGTTTTCGAAACTTGCCAGCATTTACCTAAAGGAAGTAGTTGCTAGGCACGGGGTGCCAACCTCCATTATGTCTAATTGTGACCTACGTTTTGCATCTGAATTATGGCAAGCGATAAGCAAATCCTTCGGTTCACGTGTAAACATGTGGACAGCTTATCATCCACAAACGGTTGGTCAAACAGAACGCATCATCCAACCCCTTGAGACATGCTGCGGGCATGTGTCATTGACTTTTGCAACAGCTGGGAAAGGCACTTATCTTTGGTGGAATTTTCTTACAACAACAGTTACCACACCAGCATTCAGGCTACTTCATTCGAGGCAGTGTACAGACTGAACTGCCGATCTCCTCTGTGTTGGGCTGAGGTAGGCGATAGCCAAATCACTGGACCTGAACTCGTACTCGACACAACAAAAAAGATTGCCCATATCAGACAACAAATGGCGAAAGCTCATGACCGTCAGAAAAGCTACGCTGATAAGCGTAGATTACCATTGGAATTCCAAGTTGGAGACCGGGTTTTGTAAAAGGTCTCACCGTGGTTCATTTTGGCAAATGAGGAAAGCTTAATCTGTGTTATGTTGAACCTTTCGAAATCACTGAAAGAATTGGAAAAGTGGCTTATCGACTAAACCTAACTGAAGAACTCAGTGGTGTGCACAACTTCTTTCATGTGTCTAATTTAAAGAAGTTCCTATCTGATGAGACACTCGTAGTACCATTCAAAGAGCTCAAGATTGATGATCAGCTACGTTTCATCAAGGAACTAGTTGAAATCATGGATCAGGAGATCAAAACACTCAAGCGCAGCAAGATCCGATTATTCGAGTTCGTTGGAACTCAAAGCGTGGCCCAAAGATTAATTAGGAACGGGAGGATCAGATGCTGCTCAAGTATCCTCAGTTGTTCAAGAACAACGCATCCTTTGTTGAAGCTACTATTGAATTCCGGGACGAAATTTCAAATCAACTTGGGGATGATGTGACACCCCGCGAAAATGCTCAACCGCACTAGCTTATTTAGTGACTGCATGCTAAATTTCGGGACAAAATTTCTTTCAACTTGGGGATGATGTGACGACCGGTGTTCCGGAGGTTAGTTACGTTCAATTATTTTCCAAAATCATTATTATGTTTCTTCTTGTGTTACGATTCTACATGGCATGTTAAGATAATTTAATATGTCTACACTAAATAAAATATGTAAGTTAACATGTTTAGTTAATATCTTTTTAGATGTTTCCGTATACTCGAAGGTTATAACTCGATAACGAGACTTAACCCAACCCCACCACTATTTGTAACCGAACCACTTCGTTTCGTAACATCATGCGGCCCAAATTAACAACCCAAACACCCTCAAGCCAAGTCGGCCCACACCCTCCCCCTTGTGTTCATGGCCCAATCTAAAACAAAAGCCCAAGCCCTTGTGATATGTATTACATGCATGTGTCTGTGTGTTAGAATGAGAGGAAAAAACATACAAACCCCACTCCCTATTGGTGTGAGATAGCAGGAAGAAGACCCCCCCTCACAAAATCTCTCTCTCTAGGTGCTAACTCGCTCGAGCTCTACCTCTCTCTCTCATCTTGTTTCAGTTAGTGTTGTTATCTACAAAGACATGGCTCTGTTTTTATTGTTTATATGATACGTGGTGTTATGTGATTTATTTGCGAATTAGGGTTGCTAGAAAAGGGTGTGTCAATGTGATTTTGATTGTATTAGTCTTCGGTGATGAACTAGGGTTGTTGTGGATTGAAAACTTGCTGATTTGTGAGAATATGTATAATGATCATGTATGTATTAGTGTGAGTATCTCGGCTGTGAATATGTCTGACATAAGGTTTGAAGTGTTACGAGTTAAAGTGTACCCTAGGGTTTGTGGAAACTAAGTAATGATGCGTAATGTTATCGAATATGTCGTATAGGCTTATGAATATGATTAGGGTTATAGATTTGATGTTTGAGCATGGTATATGTGATATAAATATCCTAAAACGTTGTGTGATTAATGTGATAACCAATCGGGTGCGCTAATGAAGCGTTTATGGGGTTCGGGTAACGAAAACAGGTTCTGTCCAACAGTTACAACCGAATTTCATTGGCTATAACCAGGTCATAACCTAACAAAATTTTGATTTTCTTGAGTCTATAACGTGCTATTTTGAAATACGCTTCTAATGGCGCTGGAATTAAAGTTGCGTTTTTCTGCAGATTTTACGTTTTATGTTTTGGGTCATAGCTTGCTGCGTATTTAAAGTTTTGCTATGAAATTCTTATAGTAGATAGCCTTTAATGGTTTAAGAATTTTGACGCTAGTTTCAAGTTAATCGGATAACCAAGGAATTTTAAAGAAAATATTTACTAGGCAGGGGTCAGATTGCAACGAATCTGACCACTGGTCAGTGTTTGATTATTCACGGAACATTGGAAAGAATTAGGTTCTGAAAATTTTACACAAAATGAAATGGACCGTTTGGCACGTTCTATAATTTTATATGAATTTTTTCAGTTCCGAAACTATATTAGAAAAATTCCCAAAACTACGCAGAATTAAATGTAAATGCTGAATTTTGACAAATTGATTGACGTGCTTGTTTCTTGCTTGTGATATTATAAAATATTCTAATGTGTTGATGATTATACGATTGATACTAAGTATGGGTTATGCAATGGTGTTATGTATGTTTACATTTGACTAAATTGTCCATATACAAACGTGTTACGTGCAAAATATTAGATTGCGTGTAGGAACATATGTGTTGCATAAACCCACACTAAAGAACTACATGATAACCATCTTAGGACGCGGTTGATCGTCTTTACTATTATTTTCAATATATTTCTTACCGAGCAAAAAAATGTGAGTTCACACCTTTACTAAAAGCATGTACTCCAGTGGTTGGAACCCACTTTCCCGGGTTAGGGATTTCCTACTATCCCTAGTTTGGGATACTATTAAATGCTAAATTATACTGCATGTCTTTAGCGGATTAAACAAACTCTATCTGAAAGTCCCCACACATTATATCGATTAATCGCTAGGGTCTGGCGAACGAGATATTAGTTGATAGCACTATTAGGTTGACAAACCTCACACCATATCTGGGAGGATGGGCGTGAACTTTTATGCCTTGGTAGCTAGTCAATGATAATAGACATTGAGCTGAGGCACAAACAACTTAAAGATGGGGTAGCTTCCATGACATGTTTTGTAAATTAAGTAATTTAACATCCTAATTTTTTTTTGAAACAATACCAAAAAACCGTGAACTCGCCGACTTTTGGTTGTCATACAATTACATGCTTTGCAGGTCGTTAGGTACAACTTTGGACAAGCGTTGCAATCGGCTGGAGTGTGTGGTTTGTTAACGCCTTATGTTTCGATCATTAATTAAACTCCTGGTTTTAAGTTTCGATGGGTTTTACTTTATTTTTCAGCTGCAATATAAACTGTGTTTTAGACTTTAAAACATTGATTACTAATCGTGTTAATTGTGATGATTTTACAACTTTAATAATTGGTTCAACATGATTAGTGGTTGTATCATGGTCAGTCGCATGCCTCGCGGTAAAACTCCACATGTACATTTTGAGGGTGTGACAACAACCCCAACACCACCACAAACGGCCAAAATAAAACAAAAAATAAATAAATAAAAGATTGAAGATTAATCATCAAAATATGGAATAAAAAGTAACCTTGAATATTCCGACCATATAGAGAGATACGAGAGCAAGAACTCTACAAGAAACAAAGAATCCGTGCATGTGTGTGCACTTCCGGATCGTCATTGTGTGGTCCATAGTTCCTCTAGTTAGGTCCACAAAAACCCCTTTTGGTATGCACTTCCGGATAAGAACTTATTTGTAGCTTTAAAAGGCAATAAAACTTCTATACGCCGCTCATAGGTCAATGAGAGGCGTATATAAATACACTTTCTTCCAACTTTTCAGAAAAAGTAAGTATATACGACCCTCATCACCCCAGGCGCAACGTATAACCTGAAAAGGTGTTAGAATCCGTATATCCATACACCTCTCATTGCCCTATGAGCGGCGTATAGACATTTTTTTTAAAAACTTGTGATACATATGAGAAGTTGTAATAATCCGTATCTATCTTCACAATCACGATGGTAGTTTGCAGATATGGTAGGCAAGCTGCAATAAAAACATCCTGGACTGAAACTAATCCCGGACGTCAATTTTACATTTGCTCTCAATTGGTATGCTTTTTAAGCACTATTTTTTACACTTTGAAACACTAATTCGTCTTCCGTTTCAGTGTTCTAGGTGCAAATTCTTTGCGTGTATTGATCCTACCTTCTGTAATCGTCATGTGTGGTCATCAAAGGACTAATGGATATGAAGGCTGTGCTTGAATACCAAGTCAACGATTTGAAAGAGGAAGATTCTAATGTATAAACTTCAAGTCGCAAAATTGGAAGATGAACGTTCAAGGGTTGTTCGTAACTAGGAAACATGTTTGATAATCAGGAGGATATTTTTTGTGTTGTTTGTCTTGGTATTTGTCATTGGTAGTTTTTAAGTTTATGCAAGATATGTAATTGACTCTCGTATTTTCGGTGATCTAGTGAATGTTTATTTTTTAGTATTCGATTGTTACCTTTTATTATAAAAAAATAAAGATTTTAAAAACAATGAATCTTATTATTAAAATTTAACAAGTTTAAAAAATGTTGTTTTTAATACTATTATAAATTTTCAGCTTTTAAAAAAAATGTTGTTTTTTTAATAAGTCGAGTAACAAAAGAAAAACATTTTAAATAAATATAAAGAAATACATAATAAGAGAAACAAACATTCATCCATCCATAAAGTTCTTACGAATGTTTAAACATAACAAAAGAAATAAATATTTCTTCATACATGCCCAAAACATAATCAAAATACACAAACATAGAAAAACTACTCCAATGCCCTGTCGTCATCGTTGTCGTCAGTTATCACCACCACTTGTCCTTGCTTGACGAACCTTCGCCTTTTGTTATCGTTCGTTGTGTCACAATGGCGTAACCTTTCGCAAATTTTCTTTTGTAAACCTAATTTTTCAATTCTTCAAGTGACCCAAATACCTAAACAACGGTCCATTAGAATTATGTATGTTGGTTGAATTAAATAGAAATTCACATAAATAAAATTAATATATTAATTTGTGGAAAAAAATAAAAAAAAATTGGGTTCAACATCAGATTTGGGTTAATATGTCGCAATTTTCGGGTTTGTATGAACATTCGGGTCTGGTTTATATGAAATTTGGGTCGGGTTCGGGTCAGGGTCGGGTCATACATTTTCTTTTTTTTTCATACCTAATAAAATTAATATATTAATTTGTGGGAAAAAATAAAAAAAAAACATTCGGGTTCAACATCCGCTTTGGGTTAATATTGTATGACAAACTTTTCGGGTTTGTATGAAATTTCGGGTAGGGAAATTCACATAAATAAAATTAGGAATAATGGATTTTAATAATTCCAACTATTAGTTATTGGCCGACAATGGTCCCAACTTAAAAAATAACCAATGGTGGTCTCAACTTTTCACATATTGTAACCAATGGACCTTTGCTAACAAAAAATGAAAAGAGGACAAAAAGAAATTAAGCTTATGTTAGTAAAAGTCCATTGATTTACAATATGAAAAAAGTGAGACCACCACTGGTTATTTTTGAAGTTGGGACCGTAGTCGGCCAATGACTAATAGTTAGGATTATTAAAATCCATTATTCCATAAAATTAATATATTAATTTGTTGAAACAAATTAGGTTTCAATATCGGCTTCGGGTTAATTTGTATGACACAATTTTCGGGTCTGTATGAAATTTCGGGTCGGGTTTGTATGAAATTTCGGGTCGGGTTAGGGTCGGGTCATACATTTTCTAGT
Organism: Scalesia atractyloides; assembly: GCA_947069175.1. NCBI lineage: Eukaryota > Viridiplantae > Streptophyta > Magnoliopsida > Asterales > Asteraceae > Scalesia > Scalesia atractyloides. Next base: position 78,684,456 of record CAMTDV010000020.1, on the reverse strand, counting down.
TTTTCATATCTAATAAACGTAAGTGATGGTTATGTCATACATTTTTTTTTTGTGTCATTAGCACCTTCCTCATTAGCACCATTGTCGTTGTCAACACCTTCTCCTCATCGTGATCACATTTCTCGAAGTGCATTACGCCTTCCTTGACTTCGTTATCATTTTCCTCAAAGTCCTTAGCACCTTCCTCGACTTCGATATCACTATTTCTCAAAGTCCTTAGCACCTTACTCGTACCCAAAAGATATTGGTTTTCCGTATATAAATGGTAAGTCCCGTATTTATGCTGCGGATAACTTTGAGCCACATTAGATGGTTCCCCGTCATCACAACGAAGCACGGACACAACCTCCTCCTCACCTCGATCAACGCCGGATAACCAAACGCTTTCGGAGACGTATGACTGGTTCGAATCTTCGCCAAAAACATAACCAATGTCCCAAGACGATATCTTTATGCTTTACAGTTTGATCGGACATTTTATTTGTGAATTTTCATCATTTTCATAATTATTTTGTGAGTTTTCAACATTTGAATGAAATAGTTCCCGTATCCTTGGATTAATAACATTTTCTCGGTAGTAAATCGCGTATAGGTCAATAAGCGTGTATACGTGTCACTTTTTCGGACTTTTCAGTCTGAACTCTCCCCATGTCAGTATTTATACCTTAAATTCCTCGCAAATCGTACATGTACGTCGCTCAAAGGGCAATGAGAGGCGTATAGAGTTTAATGCTTCAACTACCACCTTCTTATACGCCGCTCATAGGGCAATGAGAGGCGTATAGATTCACTTTCTCTGACGCATTTAATGTTTTCATACCTTATAATCCCTCATAGCCTATACGCTGCCTCTAGAGGATGTGCACTTGAAAAGCAGGATGTATAAATACCCTTACCCTAAAAATGTTACACGCATCAATGGCTTAGGTAAATTAGTTTCTACTTCTAAGTTGTTCCACATGGCACATGTATTAATTTAATTTGATTACAAGCTTAATGGCACATTGTAGCACAAACGTCCGTATCGTAGTTTTTCTCCCTCATTGTATCAAGATAAGAAGATATATTAGGTTTACAACTTTTACATGGCTGTTATTATTATTCTAATTTACTTTTTATTAGTTGTATGCTAGCTCCCTTTAATCATTTGTGTAGTAAGTTGTCTATATGTTCAAATGTATGTCTTTATATGTTTAAGGATAGAACAAGATGAACATTGACATAATTAACATGATCAGTCCTACCCTTTGATTATGAAAGTACACGATGGAGGTATAATTTTATTACTAGGGGTTTAGTAGTATTTATTTCAGCAATCACTCAGACAATGCCCAAATTAGAAAACCAAATTGCATTTGATCATAAGGGAGTAAATGATAAACACCACCGCACAAATTTGAAGTTGTGGCTGCTCAAATTCTAAAAATTTAGTTGTAATATTATGTAAGTTATTGATTGAATGAGTAAAATGGATACAGAGAGTTACAATATATAGCCCTATACAAGGATCTAAGAATAAATATAAATTACATAAGAGTACATAAGAATTGTAATGTTATCTAATATCCCCCCTCAAGTGAAACGTTGGTGGACCAATTCGAAGCATCTGACGAAAGCCGAGGAATCGAGGGTTTGGAAGACTTTTGGTGAATATGTCTGCCACCTAAAGCTTTGTTGGAAAAAAAAGTCGTAACTAACTTGCCGAAGGTGACGAGTTCGCGAAAGAAGTGATAATCGAGATCAATATGTTTAGCACGTTTGTGAGAAACAATATTCCGAGTCAGGAACAAAGCACTCTGGTTGTCACATAGAATAGTTAGTCTATCCGCAGGAGAGCATGAAGCTCACAAAGAAGGTGTGTGACCCATACCATTTCTGCAACTGTGTTGCCATCGCTCTATATTCAGGTTCACAACTCGAACGAGCAACAATAGGTTGCTTTTTAGCACTCCAAGATATGAGATTACCCCTAGGAATATAGAGTAGCCATAAGTGGATTGACGCGTTTCTAGAAATCTGGCCTAGTCGGCATCAGATTATCCTAGCAGAGACGTGTTACTGGGTGAACTATAGTGAATGCCGAACGCTAGTGTGCCTTTGAGATATCCAAGAATTCTTTTGACATCCTGATATGGTCATTGGTTGGACCTTGCAAAAATTGACTTATTTGGTTGACAGCGTAGGAAATGTCGTGATTGTTAAGTACTAGAGGGCGCCTTCAATCGACCTATAGTGAGTAGCATCCGAGAATAAGTCATCTTTAGACACAAAAGAAACATTTGTGCTTAAGGTGTTGGAGCTGGTTTGGCATCCAACATCATGTGTTAAAATATCCAAAGTATATTTAGACTGATTTAAAAATATGTCTTTTTCGGTGTAGGTTACCTCCAATCCAAGAAGTAGTTGAGTTCTCCTAGATCTTTGATGGCAAATTCTTTGTGGAGAATATTAATAAAGAAAATGAGTGTAGTTGATTGATTACAAGTCAGAATAAAGAACATCAACATAGACAAGGTGGTACATGGCACACGATTCCTTTTTGAGGATTAAAAGTGAAGGATTAGCATGACTACACAACAAACCATATTTGGTTAAGAAGGTGCTTAGACGCTGATACCAAGCCCTTGGGGCTAGTTTTAAGCCATAAATCGCCTTAATTTGCATACATGATTTGGAAACTAAGGATCATGAAAGCCCGGGGGTTGGTCCATAAACACACATTCAGTGAGATTTTCATGCAAAAAGGCACTGTTAACATCTAAATGATGTAATTTTCAATGGTTTGTAACAGATAAAGCTAAGGTAGTGAGAATAGTGGCAACAAGACTGAAAGTATGAGAAAAATCAAGGCCAGGAATTTGACTATAGCCTTGAGCTACGAGTCGAGCTTTGTGACGTTCAATGCAGCCATCAGAATGAAATTTGGTTTGAAAACTCCATTTAGAACCAACCACATTGGAGTCCGATGAACGAGGCACAAGTGTCCAAGTTTGATTTCGGTGTAAAGCATTAATTCGTGTTGCATCGCCTGAACCCATTTGACATCTTTGGAGGTGGTTTGATATGTTTTAGGGTCGGATGATGCAAACAAAGCACGATGGAGAGGGAGAGTTTCAACGTGAGCGAGGTCGGCACAATGACGGGGCTTAAAGATCCCCTATTTGGCTTGAGTTACCATCGGGTGTGATGGAGGGGGAGGTGTGGGGGAGGGGTGTTGATATAGTGTGGCGGGCTGTTTGTAGGAGTGGTAATGGGTTCGGATGTGGGAGAGTGGATAGGAGATGATGGTTAGTGCAATGGTGGGATGGGTACTGCCGGTGTTTGTGAAGGTGTGACAAAAGGAATAGGGTCGTGGGTGTGAGTAGCCCTAGGTGGTGTAGGAGGATCAGTGGATGATGTAGACATTTTTTTGTGGGGGGTGGGTATGGTGTTAAGTATAACGGGAGAATTGTCTAAAAATGTAGGTAACTCAAGGTTAGCGATTGGGTTGGTAGTGGAATTAGTGGTAAATGGGTAACATGTCTCGACAAAACGAGCATGACGAGTAACGTACATGCGGGTGGTGCAAGGATCTAAGCACATATAACCTTTATATTTGGAGCTATAACCAATATAAATACACAGTAGATAAGGATACTCTTTCGAGCAAGTTTATTAGGAGCATAGTCTCGTAGATAAGGATACACCCTGACAACAAAAGGTGCGAAAGGCGACATAGTTGAGTGGTTTATTGTATAACAATTCAAATGGTGATTTGCCTTCAAGAATAGGGGTAGGTAAATAATAATATAAGCCGCCGAAGAACTTCAACCTAATTTGTAGTAGGCACTTTAGCATTAAAAGGCATAGCTAGCCTTGGTTCGACAATATGCCAATGTTTACGTGCCACCCTCCCAATTTGTTGGGGCGTGTAAGAGCAAGACATACGATGAAAATGACCATTAGATTCAAATAGTGTCCGAACCTTATGATTGGTGAATTCCATTCCACCATCGCTTTGAAAGGTTTTAATTTTCGACGAAAATTGTGTCTGAACAAATGGGACAAAGATGGACGAAGCATTAAAAAAAATTAGCTTTGGTGCGAAGAGGGAACATCCATGTAAACCTAGAGAAATTACCGATAAAAGTCACATAGTATGAAAGTTATTAATTGAATAAATAAAAAGGATACAGAGAGTTGCAATATATAGCCCTATACAAGAATCTAAGAATAAATATAAATTACATAAGAATTGTAATGTTATCTAATAAATATGTAAATTTTGTGCTTTAGAACACAAGTGGGTTACTATTTTTTTTAATTACATTCTAATAGTATTCATATTGTGATTTAGCTATCTTTATCTCGGGGTTTCAGAGATATCCATGTTGAGTTCCGTAGGAAGTACTTGCTTCACAGTAGAAAGAAATAAATGAGTTCAATGGTGCTTCAAGGTTCTTCAAAACTGGCTGCTGAAAAGAATATGATAGATGTGATCAAAAACCATATGAAGAATTTGATGTTTTTCTATCAAGGGTCCATGACAGTTTAACCTCGAAAGAGAAGCTGATCGCATTTTTTCTACTCCAGCAGGTACACAATAACCAGTCGTTTATTGTTGTTCTTTTTTTTGCTTCTGGTTGTAATTACTTGCACATTCTGATCAGTTACAATGTATTATAGAATCAAAGTTTGATGTTTGCTTGTTTTGGAGACAAAATTTGGCATGACTAAGGTTTTACATGGACACAACATTTCTACTTTTAATGGTCCTAATATGTCAACAGAAGGTGAAGGGAAAAAGTTAATCAAGTTGCAAGCTAATGAGATTGTTTTGCAGGTTGCTACTTTATCTATTGAAGACACTTCACAATATAAACATTTAATCTGACTTGTTATTTTGTTAGTATTTTTTTAGGTCCACTGGCAAGAAACTCTCAGTTGCTGGAGTATTAACCACACACAAAGTACTTAGTTATTGTTTCCACTGATCTAGATGTTCCCGCAAGCACTTGTATGAAATTTGATATAGGATTTCCTTCAATATCCTTCGCCATGTCGTATTTTTATATTTAATTATTCTTGGATAGTCGCTAACCTCATATAGATTGAAGCCCTCCATGCAAAATACAAAGTGTCCCTCCAATTGATCGGTGTTAGATCTCTTCTAATCATATCTATTATATTTGTGGCGTTTACTATGTAAATGATGTTTGGACCTTGATGGCCCCTTTTGAAAAAAATGAGCAACCGAAAGAAAACAAGTTTGATTAGTGATTCTTGAATATTGTGACGATTTACAAATGACTGGCTCTATCCTATTTATACTCGTCAGAATCCTACAGGTAAACCGTCTCAATGTTTTGTTGGTTAATCTTGGGGGATTGTATAGTCGGGTCATTTGATACAGGTCAAAGTTGCGTATCGGTTAGAATGCGTCAACAAAGTTTTATTCAATCACATGTTATTAGGGCTTGAGCATGAATGAATTAAGTGGGTTGAAGCAGCAAAATTCTTTCTGTTCATTAGTTTGGTTTTGGTGTGTGATTGAATCTTGAATCCCAACATGTTTTATCAAATATTCGCATCCATCGGATGTTTAATACTAATTATAATATTGACACAAACTATTTCCTGTTCACAATTTTGACACTAACTACACTAAAAAAGCTTCCAACTAAGTTTAACCAAAACTAACGAGATCAAAGATTATCCAAACAGACCTTAGATCAGACTCTAGAGAGCCTTGAGGCCTTTAAAGATGCGGATCAGGCAAGTATCCTAATATCCAATCCTATGTAGCATTTGATAGGACTAGTTACTTAGTACAAGTCCTAATTAAGGGATAGCCTAGGGTAAAATGGTGTATTTCCCAACCAAATGGTTGTAGTTTAGTGGCAGACCCAAAAATTTTCTTCTGGGATTGCGGAAATTTTTTAAAGGATGTATGTCTTTGGGTACATAATATTTTTTTTCGGTTCATAGTTGGTCAGGTCATATTTAAAAAAGATAATCCAACATTCAAACTAAAATTCATATAATCAACGCAAGCGCGTCAAACACTATTACACTTGAAAGATGAAAATACTACGTAAAGTCGTTCCCTACGGGTTTTCGTTTGTTGAAATCTATCCATAACATTGTCTAGAGAGATTTTCCTAATCAAGTCTTTCTCAATAAACAAATATAAATATTGTTTAAATATTCATCACCAATCTAATTACACAAGTCTGACTTCGCGTACTTTATTGCCGAAAAGCATCTAGCCAATTTATGCTTCTTAAAAAAAAAAAAAAAAAAATCATACATTCATACTTCAATTTCAAGTAATTCATACTTCATTTCAAGTTTAATTTGTTTGTTGTAACGAGATAAAACATATATATAACATGTTTATTAGATTGGTACTAACATTGCCATACTTTATTACAATGAATTTTATTGTTTATCTATGTTTCTCTTTTTAACTCATATATTAGGACCAATCATTCTATCTCAAAAATCAATAATACTAACATCAAGAATATATTAGTTTTTTTTCTTATATATTGCAAGAGGAATTCAAAAGGCTTTCAGAACTTCAGTGACATTAAATCAATCTCTGCCGTCAAATCAGAGTACGGTTATCAAAAACCAATCCAGTTCTTTCACGTGTCCATCTCATCTTCTCTCTTTAACTCCCTGACCTACAATAGTAACTCTCTCTTTCATTATCTTCTTCCTCGCAAACTATAATCCAATTGACGGAGTTCACAAAATCTCGTTGGAAATGAAGTTTGACAAAAATAAACTCGGGTTTTCACTTCTCTCAAAAGTTGAAGGGGGCGATTGCAAAATCTTATGTGGTGCGCTTGGGATTTTCACAGAGGTACGCCCGCCTACCTTGGGATGACTGTAGGTCCGCCCCTGTGTGGGTTCAAATCCTGCAAAGGACATACATGGTATGATTTTAGCCGTTCAAAAAAGAAAGTTAATTAGTACAATACATATAACACCAATAAAATTTTCTTTTTTAAACCAACTAAAATAGAGCGGTAACTTTAAATGGGTACTTTTACAAGTATACTTACTAAGACTATGTGTAGTGGAAAACACAAATAATGCCTCCATCCTTAACCGTTTTGCGCAATGTGGCAGTCCAATCAGCAATGAAGCATTATCGGGCGTTTTTCTAAAATGGGTGTAGTGGGGATGTGAACATTATGTTAAAATGGGTGTTAAACAATTAAATAAAAAAACCATCCAAAAAATGTTATTGGGCAAACAAAAAGGATCGAATCTGTCATTGGCCAAATCAAATTGAACACGGCGAGGAAGAAAAGAACGGAAAACACATTTTTTTTTGAAAATAACGCCCAGGGAGCGGTTGGAAGGCGTTTTGGAGCGTTTTTTGGGGAAAAACGCCCAAAAACCGACTACAGGTGGTCTAAATGTATTGATTATTTAAAATATAATATAGACGTGTTTTTGGAATTTGTTTTGATTTTTTACACAGAGGCTGAATTTGTGTATATTGGGACAGCTGCTTTCATACGATTATTGTTGGGAAAATCGAAATTTGCTTGGATAAATCTGAAGTCGTGTAATCACTTTCAGATCAAACAATTTGAGTGGCTACCAATCATTGATCGGATAAAATCAGATTTGATTCTAGATTTCTGTACAGGATTTTGATTGTGAGATTTTGGGGATTCGTTACGAGTCAAAATTCGTCCGGGGTTTTTCTCTAAAAATTTGGGAGCGTATTTTCAGTTTTTCACAACTGCTTGCAGTTTCAATTTTGAACAAAAACACCTTTAGTCCCTCAAGTTTCAAAATTGCACATTTAGCCCAAAATGAGTTTCTGTTGCATTTTTTATAAAGGAATTTTGTCCAAAATAAAAAATTCCCAATCTAACCTGGCAGCTCGACCCCAGCCAGGGGCTCTGCCCCTTGGACCCTGCTCCCAGGGCGCTGCCCCCAGACCCTCGCCAAGGGGGCGCTGCCCCCTTGGATCCCCTGTTTGTCTGATGACATTCAAATAAGCGTGCACTCTTATTTGACTGTCACACGCAATCTCAAATTACACTAAAATATCCAACATACCTCCCCCATTTTAGTGTAATCAAGGATTACCTAACTTGTTCACAGCAATCAAACAAACTAATGCATAATGAAATGTCGTGACGATTGAATTTCATAATAGTATATTACGCATTCCAAATATTCGAATTTAAGGGTGTCTCTAAGGATTGAACCCTTAATATCCATACTGAATACATGAAGATAATATACACATTAGTTTACATACATAGATCTAACTTGACACTATCTTTTACTAGCCTATGTCCCTATCCTTCATAAGCATATCAAAGCCAAGTCCAAGCTTCTTGAAGTAGCTAAGCTTCATGCTCATATAGGTAGCTCTTTTACTTTTCACCTGTAAATGCAATTTTTCTAAAAAGCTATTAAGAAGATATACCTCAACCTTACTTAACTTGCAGATCTAAACACATACCTTTGGGATAATTTTAATGTTGTGTTCCAAACTGTAGATGTTAAGCTTTCCACATTGAGTTCTGCACCTAACGTCATATTAGGTGGGAATTGGGTATATTAACATGAGAGTTTTCAGATGGACTTTAACCCTAATCCCACAGCTGATCCTTTCACGAGACCTCTAGTTAACCCTTTGGTTAAGTGATCAGCTAAGTTATGTTGAGTTCTCACATACTCAACCAAAATCGCACCATGCATGATGAGCTCACGAACCATGCTATGTCTCACACCTAAGTGTCTTGACTTGCCATTATACACTTGACTATACGCCTTAGCCAGTGTAGCTTCACTATCACACCTTATAGAAATGGGAGCCATTGGTTTTGGCCACAATGGAATCTCATAAATCAAGTTTCTTAGCCACTCAGCTTCTTTGCCAGCTGCGGCTAATGCTACAAACTCAGACTCCATTGTTGAATCAGTTATGCAAGTCTGTTTCTTTGAAGCCCAAGAAATGGCACCTTCCCCAAGTAGGAATATCCAACCACTTGCGGAAGAATGATCTTCCTTATTGTTTATCCAACTTGCATCTGAATATCCTTCAATCACTGAAGGAAATCCAATGTATGTTAGACCATAATCCATGGTTCCTTTCAAGTATTTGAATACTCGACCTAGTGCTTGCCAGTGATGAGTACTAGGATTGCTAGTAAACCTACTAAGTTTCCCAACAGCATACGCTATATCTGGTTTGGTGCAGATCATAGTGTACATAAGTGATCCAATCGCTCTTGAGTACTCAAGTGGAGATACTGCAATGCCTTTATTAGGTCATAGCTTCATACTAGAATCAACAGGAGTACTTGCGGGAGAACAATCCTTGAAATTGAACTTGTTCAAGATCTTCTCAATATAGTGTGATTGAGAGATTGAAATGCACATGTTCTCACGTTTGATTTTAATACCTAAAATCACCTCAGCCTCCCCATATCTTTCATAGCAAACATAGATGATAAAAATTCTTTTGTTCTATTAACTTGATCTTGGTTAGTGCCAAAAATCAACATATCATCTACATACAAACAGATCAAGACTCCGTTTCCAGAAGCATTAAACTTGCTATAAACACATTTATCTGCTTGGTTTAAAGCAAAACCATTAGACAATACAATCTCATCAAACTTTTGATGCCACTGTTTGGGTGCTTGCTTCAAACCATAAAGAGATTTAATTATTTTACACACCTTTTTTTCACTTCCAGGCATAACAAACCCTTCTGGTTGTTTCCTGTAAATCTCCTCATCTAATTCACCATTTAGAAATGCAGTTTTCACATCCATTTGGTGAATTACAAGATTATGTATAGCAGCAAGTGCTAATAATAATCTAATGGTGGATATCCTTGCTACAGGAGCATATGTATCAAAGAAGTCAATACCCTCCTTTTGTCTAAACCCTCTGATTACTAATCTGGCTTTGAACTTATCAATAGTACCAGCCACCTTCATCTTCCTCTTGAAGATCCATTTACTTCCCAATGGTTTACAACCAGGAGATAAATCCACCAATTTCCAAGTTTTATTTTGCAAAATATAATCCATTTCATCTTGGATGGCTTCTTTCCAAAATGAAACATCCCGTGAAGCCATTGCTTCACTTATGTCTTTTGATCCTCATCAACATGGAAGCAATATTGATATTGAAAATCAATATCAATCCTAGATCCCTCAACTAAGTAGAGTTGAAAATCGTCACCATAAGACTTGGCCTTTCTTTCTCTTGAACTCCTTCTTGGTTCAGTGCTAGTTGAAGGCATGATTTCTTTTTCACTAGAAATCTTAAAAGAAGGATTCATATCCTTTGGCCTAGGTATAGATGTGAATCTTTCTTCATCATATTCTACATTTCCACTTCTTGCCTTAATAACCGTATGTACTGAAACGTGGTTATTTGGTTCTATTACATAGAACCTGTGAGCAAACGAGTGCTCAGCATATCCAATGAAAATGCATTCTATACCTCTTTCCACGCTTCCTAGTTTGTTCCAGCGGTTCATCCACCACTTCCTCGGGTATCGGGGTACTCAGAACGTACACCACATTCAAAGTCGTCAACAGAAAATGCATCTTCTTTTGCCAGCGACGAAAGTCTTGCCCTTCAAACTTGTCCAATTTCGCAAATTTGTTCGTCATAGCCTTCGAAGATTCACCACCGCTTGTCATCTTCACTGAAATTGTTTGATCTTTGTTGGGAAAATCGAAATTTGCTTGGATAAATCTGAAGTCGTGTAATCACTTTCAGATCAAACAATTGGAGTGGCTACCAATCTTTGATCAGATAAAATCAGATTTGATTCTAGATTTCTTATGGGATTTTGATTGTGAGATTTTGAGGATTCGTTACGAATCAAAATTCGTCCGGGGTTTTTCTCTAAAAATTTGGGAGCGTATTTTCAGTTTTTCACAACTGCTTGCAGTTTCAATTTTGAACAAAACCACCTTTAGTCCCTCAAGTTTCAAAATTACACATTTAGCCCAAAATGAGTTTCTGTTGCACATTTAGCCCAAAATGAGTTTCAAAATTGCACATTTAGCCCAAAATGAGTTTCCCAGCCAGGGGCTCTGCCCCTTGGACCCCGCCAGGCTGCCGCCCCTAGACCCTGCTCCCAGGCGCTGCCCCAGACCCCGCCAAGGGGCGCTGCCTCTTGTTTGACCGTCACATGCAATCTCAAATTATACTAAAATATCCAACAATTATCTGATAACTCAAGGGAGTTGGTAAAATTTTTGATTTATTAACCATTATGCATATATGTTCAAATATTAAATATTAGTTTTCCACTAATGATACAAATAGATCATATAGGGTAAATACCATCAAAGTCAACCATATGATTATGGGCTTTCTAATTACAACCCTATCCATCAAACATGTCAAAATAAACATCTCAAAATCTACACAGAAGTCCAAGGTTGATGCTAAGAGACAAGTGGATCGACCGCAGTGTCCTGGTTCTATTTAGAAGGACCATAGTAGATGATACAGTCATCCCAGTTATGAACCATGCAATGACCATATGAACTTTACATGACATAAGCAAATAGAGGGACTACGGACAATGGTTGATACACGGTTTGACTTGAATCAACCGTCAAGCCACTAGAAAACTTTTTAGATCAAGTTTACATGAGTATACAAACTCACTTCAACAACAAATGCAAATCTGTATTCGCTGAAGCAAACCATGAGCATTAAATAAAACAATGCAAAGTTTTATATATTAATATTTTTTTCTAAATCAAGTTTTATCAGAATAAGTTAAAAATACCGGGAAACCTTCTGGAAAGAGAAGTTATTCAAACGGAAAAATGAGTCAAAGACAGGTTCAGACGAATGGAGTAATTAATGAAAATAAAAATATATCAGTTAGTTTAGTTTAGGATACAAAGAAAAAGTTTATTTATAATAGTTTTAGTAAATAAAAGTTTCTTGACGTAATTTAAAAAAAAATGTTTTACATCGATGAGAAACCATAAAAACATATATTAATACTTGTAACTCAAAAATACTAAATTCGACTATCTTGTTAAACCAAGGATTTATTAGATAAACTATAACTAGGAATGTCTTAACCTAGTTAAACTATTAATTATTTACTACTTGTGTTATGTGGGTTTTAACCAAACAAATAACTAGTAAAATTACAAGGACTGAAATTGGAATTAAAACAAAAAAAAGAAAAAGAGAAAAAGTATGTGTGTGTCGAGATACGGAGAGAGAAAGAGGGGGAGAATACATGAAAACCTAGTTCACCAAATTCCTACAAATTCAAGGATAATTTGGGGCTAAATCTTGTGTATAAACTTAAATTGTTGATCACCCATATTTGATAATCATATGGCAACTCAAGTGAGGCTTCGGGATACCAAGCAAGGAAGGAAACTGGTTTAAAGAGAAAGCTTTAAGGTACGTAGTTATATTGTTATTTTCTTATTAATTAATTTATATTGACGTTATTAAGTTGAAATACTAAAAGAATCGATTGGCAAATCCCCTGTGAGATAAATGAAGAAAGATACGTTTTTTAAACAAACCTTTTAAATGGCATGTAAAATCGAAAGTATAATTCCCCGGGGGGCCACATAAATGGAGGTGTTGCCAAATGGGGTTAAAAGTGGTTGTGGACCATGGTGGAAATGAATAAGAGTAATAAATGAGGATGGTTGTTACTCGTGGATTATGAAAGGCACGAGGGCGAACCAAACGGGTCGTTTGTGGTCTATGGGGCCATAAACTAATCAATGGAGATGTAAAACTAAGGTATAAGCGACCCATGGGGTCGTAGAAGCCAATGTATTGTCCCAAGCTACCAATCATGATTTTGTTTGTGGTTGGGGAAAATTAATGAAGAGCCTTGTTATGGGTGTAGAAGACTTGAGCTAAGATGCTCAAAGTCTCATAACGGATCGACTGGGTAAGAAAGCAAATCAAAAGATGGCATTTTGATGTTATGTTACTTCTAAGAAAAACCAATCATAATCGGTTGTGCCTGGAAGTAAATGAAGAAAACCTCGACGAGGAAAAATGGGAAGCATGAGTTAGTATGCATGATGACTCATAATGGGTTGGTTTGGGTAATAAACCTAAATCGATTAATTGAAGTGAAAACTCAAAGAATAACGGGTCCTAGTAGTGGAACATAGTTTAAAAATGTTAAGGGATATGTCCAAAGCGATAAATTGGTTGAAAAATGGTAAACTTTGGCTAAAGGTGGAAAGCCCAGCTCCACAACTTTCTATAAAAGTGTTCCGGTCACGTCATGTGGGAGAGACCAGGCCCCTCCGCGACGCGTGGGGAGCCTAGTCAAACAACTTGTCAAAACACATTCCCCCGCACCACGCGAGGGAACCGTGTTACTCCTCCGCGACACGTGGGGATGTCTCGAACCGGCTAAAACCGTTTTTTGTTCTTGGTTTTAACTACATCGTTCAAATGTCAATATTACAAACTGTGGAAATTGAATATTAGAATGATAGGTAAAAGCTGCCGAAGAACCGAATACTCCTCAAACTAGTTGCTTCCGCTTTTTGTTAACATGTTTTCAAATGACAACCATGGGGTTTTCTATTTTAAACTAATTCGTTGCTACTTTATGTTAGCTCATGTTTTGATACTTGAAATATTTTGTTACTATTATTTGTGTAAAACACGAAATCTTTATATATCATGAGGCAGGCCTGGTTCTTGTAATTCTAATAACAGTGTTGTTCGGTCGGTATAGGTTCCTTTCGTTATGCTAACAATACTCAATATAGCTACGTTATCAAAAAATACTCAATTTTAAACCGAACTCCAATTCAATAAAATATATATATTGTAATATTCGAGAAAAAAAATAGTAATTACAACTACATATTCTATTTTCTTAAGAAAATAGCTAACAAATGACGGTTATTAGAGAAAAATCAAATTTATAAAAAATTAAATGGGTTAAAGATATATATTCTTATATAATATATATTATATAGTATAAGAAGTGAAAAATAAAAAATAAGATAAAATAGATAATAAATTTTCTATTATGCATGTAAATATTAATGTAGTTAGTATATATTAATTTAACTTCAAAATATTAATAATAATATGTTCACAAAATATATTATGATATAAGTTATTTAGAAGTGCAAACAAACACCTCATTCATCATACATGATCAGTCATGTCTAAAACAAATTATGAATACATCTTTTGTTTTAATATAAAAATACCCTCTTTAGTTTATAATTTGAGTTACTTAGATACAATAAGACAATTAACAACCAATAACACGCTTCCTAAACCTTTTAAACATATTGCACACAACTATACATGTTTATATCAATCATCGAAACCATTACTAACTTAAAACTCTCCTTTGACTCGAAAAAAATGATTAAGCGATTAAACACATGAACAACACCATAAGCAAAAGAAAATCTTAGTTACGAATTGTATGTCCTGCCTCAGGACTAGGACCCGGAGCAGGTCTAAAATCCACTTGAGTTGCAACCTTGTTCGTTCCCATGTCCACATAGAGTATCTTCCCAATTGCCTTCATTCTGTGCCCTTTCACCAAGTGTCGTTTGCCCCGTCTGCATTTCAAACATCTCCCATGAAAACACCTAAATTCACTCCCGAGTAACATTAAAACACACAAAACCGCACAATAACTCTTCGACATTTTATATAAATAAAGCAATTTTAAAATTGACAAATCAAAAGAGAAAGAACAATATGATTGTATGGTTTTAGTGTTGGGTTATAGATATAGAAGAAACTGTAGTATATATAGGGAAGTACAATTAAAGAGAAACAAAACATGTGAAAATGTCCATGTTAATGGGAGGATTCCATATGAAAAGTGTTGGGTGTTATGTGACGTTTATATAAAAGTAAAGTGTAAAAGTCGAAATGGATGGTTTATTTTAAGGGTTCTTTTATAAAAAATCTTAACATTTGGCTTGCAGATTATTCTTTCTAATTTTTCATTTATTCTAAAATATAGTTCTTTCTAGAAGCAGGGGTGTTTAAATGTGATACAATCATAAAACTAACTAATTTTTAAAATGTTTTTTTAAATAGGAATATTAAAAGTTAGAAATTAGATTTAACATATTAGATTATTATAACCATTATGGAGAAGACTAAGCACCATACGGTCTGGAGAATTGTCTACCTTATCCTTCAAAGTTAATTGTGATATACAGCAGGTCATTATTCCTGTTTAGTTCGTTATTTTTAGAAGATGACACTGTAAACCTAAAAGAAAAGGAGATATTTTGTAGTTGATTTATACTTTTTGTATAAGTTGAATCAGGATATTGGTTATATAACTATCTTTATTTGGCAATGCCCTGAATTTCTCTATTAACCATTTAAATCACTTCTTGATTAAAGTATTTTGGTGGTATTCTTTAAATCACTAATCAGAAAATTCAAAGAGTTGATGGTATTCTTTAAATCTTTAATCAGAAAATTCAAAGAGAAACAAGAACGACCAAGATATTTTGTTATGAA
The DNA here is from genome assembly GCA_947069175.1 of Scalesia atractyloides. NCBI lineage: Eukaryota > Viridiplantae > Streptophyta > Magnoliopsida > Asterales > Asteraceae > Scalesia > Scalesia atractyloides. The sequence continues at coordinate 78,668,940 of CAMTDV010000020.1, read as the reverse complement.
AAATCGTACCTGAATAATATGGGTAAAAGACCAATGCTCTTCTTTAGATAGGCAGAAAACTATCACATCTTTAAGTTGAAACATCACAGCTCTTCAAGAAAGAGCATGTCAACTTTAAGGCTAGTGACAAAATTCTGGTTAAGTCAGAAATAACTCTATCAGCAAGAAAAACCTTCAGCGAATTCTTGTGGCAAGAATCCAGTTAATATGTTGATCGCACAAGTTGCTATTGATATACACACTTACTACTGACAACAGTTGTTGCTCCTCACACTGCAACAAGTTGTTGCATATCATATTTAATACTAGTGGACCAAGTAGCTACTCATGGAGTTCTGATTATCAGTTCATACTAATGAACACGTTCCTTACAACTTTTCATCGACCATGCAATTACTACTTACCCTTCTCGTTGTTCATATCAAAAGCTAGAACACGACCATTCTTATACATATCTAATAATTCTTTATAGAGTATATATTGTAAACGTGCATGCCATAGTGATGACTTAGTACTTACTAATGATAGTGCCACCTATGCATACAAAATCATTCTTATTATTGATATTGAACATAAGCATGTCGTTACATAAATAACTAAATATTACAAATGAACCGTGTAGAAAAATAGAAAAGGGGAGGGATAGATTTTCTTAAATTTTTCATTATTTTAACACTACTCGTGAAGGGGTTAATTTTGTTGGAAACGTGCAAGAAAGGTAAAGAGTTTAAGGGTTAGAAAGACCAACCAATTTATAGAGATTCAAGTGGATGTTAACTAATCCACTCCACATCCTTCCCTGATTCTCCAATTGAGATTTTCTCCACTAAAACATTTCTCTTGAACGTACAATCTCACTGATACAAAATTATTTCACTAAGCCAAGGTAGTGATCACCTTACAACATCTCACTAAACAAAAGTAGTGATCATCTTCTTCGTTTCACTAATATCAAGGTAGTGATCACCTACGTTTCACTAATCTCAAGGAGTAGTGATTACCTCCATTCTAACCCATTAACTATAGTGGTTCTCCTTTACAAGCTTATGACTTTACAACGGTGGTGATAACCACACAAATACAATAAAAGAATATGATTAAGTAAGCTGAGTGCAACTTCTTCTTTTTGCTTGATCTTTGATCTTCAATTTCTCCTTGTTAAATATATGAATATCAAGTGAACTAAAGAGATGAAACTTAAATGTATATTAAAGTGGTAGGAGTGAAAAAGGTTAGGGAATGCTTGTCTTTGTAGGCAAAACACAAAGGAACAAGGGAAAGCAAAATGATTAAATTGCGGTCGATCCCATAGGTTGCTTGGATTTTTCTTTTGTTGTTTCAAACCACTTTAATGTTGTGTAATGTTTATTACATGCATTCAACACCTTTTCCATACCCATGTATATGATTTTTCAATTTTCAAAGCATTCATTTGACAAGTATCATATATAGTGAATTGATTTTGTAAAATGGTGATGTTTTGCTATGGTGTAGGTAATCTCTTTCTAGTTTGTAAGATATTGTCTGACAACATAATTGCTTAGTGTGACACACGGCAAAATACCAGTAAATCCGTACACTCTAAACAACTATTACATTCGTATTTTCGACTTGATTTTATTTAATTGAGTCTTAAAAGTTAGGAATTACAAAATCATAGATTAGTATGATAACAAACCCGCCACAATTAGAAACAGTTTAAAACTATGTCCTAGACTGGCAGCAGACACACGAACACACTATATATGTCAGTATCAGTCGCGGTACAGCCCGACATAAAAAATGAGACATAATATATGTCAACAACAAATATTACATAAAACATTTGTTGTAAATAGTGTACAAATAATAGTTTTCGAAAAATTTTATTAAAACACCAAATTGTTCGATCCGTAGAAAAATACAACAATCTGCAAGTGTACAACACTCCAGAATAAAACAGCAAATATCTGAAATCCAAAAAATAATATTATCATAAACAATATATAGGGTATTAAAAACAACACAAAACCCTTATTTAAACTTTATGTTTTAAAGCTACACGTTTAGTTCGGTAATTACCCGACAATAAAGCCAGTACAGAAACTGGGTCCAAAGTAACAAACTTATTAGTCTGGAGAACTAAAATAATAAATTTGGACAATAAAAATATCACAAAGATATTTGTGCAAACGAATTTACATAAGTAAAATAAAATGTCGGTATTCGACCCGGTACGAGACATGAGCTGAAACTATCAACCGAACAACGAAATGATAAATCTAGTTATCAAGTTGGACATATTTTAACATCACTTTAGTGTCTTGGATCATTAAATTTATAAAAACTAATATATATATAATATCCTTGTTCATAAAGTTTATAAAAATATAACAATATTTTATAAAAAAAATAATAAAACCCAACCCCCCCCCCCCCCCTCCTCATGGCTATGGGTGGGTCTCCATGACCACTCATTTTTTTCTTGATACGTTGGGTTAACTTAGAAGATGATTAGTGTTGGGTGATGTGTAGAAACATAATCAAAACAAAATCCTAACACTCCACAACATTTCTAACATAGCCAAAAACCTTTCTATCTCCTTCTTTCTCTCTCCAAAAATCGGCCAACACCATCATCCATCATCTTCATCTTTTTCAAAATTCAAACTCAAAGATTTCAAGCAAACATGGAGGTGCATGAATGATTCAAAGCATTTACAGGACTTGAAGACCCATTTGGAAGCATTTTCTCAAGACTTGAAGCTCTTGGATCATTATCTTTTCTTTAGATTATCATCACCTTCATCTTGTTCATCAAGCTAGTAGTAAGCTTCATACTTTATTACTACATTCTTATATTATGATTTAATATAAAATATACAAGACATCTTGAATCTTACTTGAAAAAACATTTAAAAACATTAACAAGAATAAACATACTAGTATGATTATTTAACTTATTTGATGATTTTAATGATCTTGAAGTTGTCTTTTTGTAGTAGAAGTGATCTTGTATTTTTATGGTTAAAAATGAAGATCGAAACACATGCATGTTTAGATCTAACAAGTTCCATTAACAAAAATGTTATGAACATGATTTCACACTTAAAAATGATCTATTACATGATATGAAGTATGGATGTTTATATAAAACACCTAATTTAAGAATTTTGTGAAAAAGCACCAATAAAGTTTCTATTTTGAAAGATTATGAACACGTCCTCATTTTTTAAAAGGTTATGAACATATCTACACACTTAAAACAATTTTATGTATTACAAAAAATATGAATTTTTATATAAAAAAAATAATCTATGAGTTTTGTTAAAAAGTGTTAATAAAGTTTTCATTTTTAAAAAGTATTAAAGTTACTAAAAGTTTATAACATTTCTTGTTAGAGATTTATGATCTAGAAAATTTGTTATTGATACTTGATCATTACTTGAGTTAAAAAATGATTTAAAACATGTTTATTTAAGCATGGGAAAGTCCAAAGTTTAAGGGAAACTATGGCAAAATTTTTATAAAATTATTATGATTAAAGGGTGATTTAAACTAAAGATTTTGAATGACTAAGGATTTTAATCATGATTAAACAAAAATTTGGATGAAAAAGTTTAAGATAAAAATTACAAAAGTTTTCTTAAACTAATAATGGATAAATATATATTTTTAGATAAAATATATATTTAGTTATGATCAACTATGTGTATGTATTTTATGTATAAACATTATATATTTAGATCATGCAGGGATAAATACAAAAATATACAATTACACAAAAAGTACAAGAATATACACATACACACACACACACTTGAAACATGACAAGTATAAATATTTTTGTCCAAATATGGACATAAACAAACAAATTGGACAAACGGACAATTCGGACAAAACGGACAATTTGGACATATCAAACAAATTAAACAAACGACACGGACGAAAGAAATGACACGGACGAAACGAATAACGCGGAAGAAATGAACGACGCAAACGCAACGCTCAAAACAAACAAACAAATCGTCACACACTACACAAAAAGTTATACATACTAGAATTTATAAAAATAACTTATATAAAAAAAATCTAGCTTTATAAACAAATTTTTATAAATTATTACTAGTAAGTATTAAAAACATGGATTAAGCCCAATTAAATAACTATATGGGCTAGCCCACTTTTATAAAATAAATTTAGAGTCCACTTTTACAAACAAGATTGGGCTAGAGTCCACTTTTATAAGATTAATTTGGGCTAAACCCACTTCTATAAACTATTTTGGGCTAGTCCCACTCTTACATAATTAACTTGTGTCAGGCCCACTTTTACAAATCCATTTGGGCTTGACTCATTTTAAATAAATTATTTGGATGAGGCCCACACATATAAAACAAGTTGGGCTAGACCCACACATTTAAAATAAGTTGGGCTAGGCCTATACATACAAAACATAGGAATCGAAGTCTTACACTTAACAGCCACCTATATTCCACTAACTTTTAACTTTTTTTTTAATTTTCCATAACATAAAATGTATATATAAGAGAAACTAATATAAATCTTTGACAAAATCTAAGACAAATCAAATGATTAGGTCGTTTTCCTTTGTGAAGAGAGTACTAAAGATCAATCCAATGGTTAGCATTATGTGTATATCTTTTAATGATTCGATTCTTTCTTCTGTATATAAATGATTTCTTTTCAATATTATTTTATCATTATTACAGTAATAAATTTATATTATTTCTCTATTTCAATACTTTTCACTACCATAAAGTTTATATTTACTTATAATTTCAAATTATTATTATTATTATTATTAATTACTTTACTTTTGGCTAGGCCCATTCAAATGCAAAAGATATGGAATATATATATGAAGTATATATATACAAACGAAGAAAACAAGCAAATACAAGTATAATTATGAATTCAAGATGAATACTTGTACGAAAACGATCATAAACCTAAGTGTCTAATGTGAGTAGAACACTTGTAGGTTGAGAAAACGAACGAAGAATTAAATATCGCATTGAGATTTGCACGGAACGCAAGTCAGTGAGTTCATGTTTCCCCTTTTATTTAATCGTTTTATAGTTTTAAACGTTCGGAGAGAATACATGTTTCAATTGGTATGACAATTTTAAAGAATGAAAATATTTAGATCACATGCGGTTAGAATTAAACGAAGGGACCATTAATGTATAAACATGTACCGATGAACAAGAGTGATAGATCTATTGGGTTTTGGCGGCCCCACTCTGACGGCAATAAAAAAGATCGTTACAGAGTGCTTTTGTGTCTAAAACGAGTGTCTCAGACACAAATTATCCTCAAGGTTTGGTTGCATCCTATTCGGCATACAGATTAGTGTCCTTGCAAAACACTAATGATCTTACAAGTTTCATTTAATTACATACCAGATTAAATACTTCAAACATTTTCAAGAATTATTTGATGCAAACTCAATACATGAATTCACCAGCTTTTGTTGACGTTTTTTTTTTCAAAACTAACATGTATTACAGGTAACTAGTGGATAGCTTTGAAAAAATATGTCCGTGTGTTGTGAAGTCAAGTAGGTTGACGTCATCCGTTTCTAGTTATCATGTTGTAAAAACTTGTGTTTTAAAGTTTGAATAATGTTGTTAAAGTTGTACTATGTTTTTTAAACAAATAGTTATTGTAAATTTGGTTTAAATAAAAAGTATGGATGAACATCTTATTATGATTTACATTTGTCGTTTACTTGGTTGAATGCATTATTACCGCTCTGACCACACCTCGCCGACGCTTCCGCAACAACAAAAATCAGGGTATGAAACTTACCACTAAATGACACTTACCACTAATGGAATGATCTCAATTAGAACCAATTCAAATTTGAATTCTAAAGTCCCTCAAATAACTTTCCAACTAAATAGTTACTTTTGGGATTTGGACTACTATATTGATTAGAAAAATACTTTGATTTTGAGAAAGCTCATTTGTTTATGTTATTGTTAAAGATTATTTAAGTATGTTTGCAATCCCAAATATATTCACTTATACCTCTTTAATCCCTAATATATTCCCTTCTTGGTTTGGCTTTGATCCATGCATGTCGTTTTTGGTTTTGCATACTTCAACTTTGTAGACTTGAATCTTTAAATTGTATTCTTTAATCTTTGTACTTAGTGATTCATTAAATGTTAAGTGACATGAATGTTGTATATGCACATCCTTAATCAACAAATAATAACACATATTATTAATTTCAAACATTATCAAAACAACAGACCATTAGGGAATAATAAATCCACATTTCTCATTTAAACCTTGTTTTCCCAACAAACTGTCTTGATAAGACTTATCCAACTCCAAATTGGGTTTGTATCCATGTTTATTTAACAAATTACCAATAAACAAGATTATTCTGAATCCTTACCACAAATGAAAAGTTATTCAAATTTAACAATTTTCTAGAACTAAAAGCAACCTTCAAACTTCAATGTCCAAAATTGGTCTAATTGATATATTGCCCATTTGAAGTAAGAATCTGTTTTCTGTTGGTTTAAATGGCTTGATCAGTTATTCTTGCACTCGTGACTATTGGTTATGAATCAAATCTGAACACAAAATCGTCATCAAGCATGTAAAATGCCTTGAGATTAGTCACACATAATGGTGAACTAAATTGGTAGTTTCTTCCAGACTTTGAGTTTATGGCACATTTTGATCCATGGACCTTATCTCGAACCAATCATGCTAGCTACATTATTGTTCTTATAAATCCAATAATCCTTCTTAAAATGATCATTCAACACACTTCCAATAAACCAGTCCACACATCTTGTTCGGAGCTTTGTTGGTACTTTTAAACTTCATTTAGTAAACTTGTATTTTCCTTTGGGGTGGCCAACATCATACCAATTTTATCGGGATGGTTCAACCATCTTTTTATCTTTGGCTTTATCACCTTTTTGAGAACTCAAGAAAAAGTCAAGTCATATCAATAGAAATTCTTCAATTTCATATTTTAACAAGTGCTTAAAGTCTTGCCAATATGAGGGCAGATTATCAAGCACACTAGAAACCTAGATGGATTTAACCATCTTCATGTTATGTTGATTAAACAGCCCTATGGTAGACATCAGTTATACTGTTCAACTCTATGCCTTGAATCAACCATTTTGTAACTACTTAATTTACTAACAAGAAACTTCTTGCCAGATATATCATCAGCCATATATTAATAGCACAATTCTCTTGAGGATTTTTCATTTTGTTATACATACAAAAGGGAGCGGACGTACCGTGATAAATGTCTACAACATATGTAGTCAGGGGTGGACTTATGCTTAGTCCAGAGTGTGCGGGCACACCCATTAAAAATATGGTAAATACTTAGAGGCCCTTGACTATGTTGGAAGTTTTGGGTGTGTGAATGAAAGTCTCAAAATGTGGTAAATACTTTGTCCCACACTTGAGTGAAAACAAAGTGAGTAGTTGTTTTATAAGGTAAAGCCTTTAGTACTCCACTGTAGTTTTATGATATGTTTTACTACAAGACCTACCCACGTGCAGGGGGTGCAAAAATTTAGTTTCTGAACTAGAATTTGGTTGAACTCGTGTGTGCCCGCACGTCTCGGGTTTGAGACTCATAACTGCTGTGATTATTCGTTTTAATGATCATTATTTTTTTAGTTTTAAATTGATGCATTATTCGTTTTAATGATCATTAGTTTTCAGTTTAAGATTCACTAATGACCATTATTCAGTAATTATTTGCTGCAATAATGGCCATTACTTAGAATCAATGATGATTGAAATCGGTTATGGTTTTATGGCTATAAACCAAATCAAATGAATCAGTTTAGACAAACCAGAACATAACATTCACTCTCAATATCTATCTCTCTGCTGCAACATCTCGTACTTCAAACCGGCGTACCCTGGGAACAGACTGCGAATCTGTTTAAGGGAATTGTGTCAAACACAAGCCCGGTTCACTGTTACTGTTTCCTTGTGTTTTCTGTTTCAAATTATCTATTGTGTTCATATCAGTAGCTAAAAACTAACAGACTAAAATGGAGTTTGTCGACCTCCACTTACAATGACTTGGAGGGAGGAGAGAGGGAGAACATAATGTTGTTGGCCGCTGACTATTTGTCACATGCATCAACATTTTTTGTAAGAAGGAAAGGAGAGAGAGATTCTTGGTCCGTGCCCCATGGATGATTTCTACGCAACGTTAATGTGTCGGTCCGTAATTGAATGTGGATGCTATCAAGTCCAGCTAAATCTATTACCCCACACTATAAAAGGTATTTAGATCATATTTATCGCTAGTTTGTGTTATTCACCGTACACAAGTACACATATTTTAGTGACCATTTGATTCTCAATTCTACTTTTCAAAGAAACACTTTGTCGTCATTAAATTTAACAAAACATGGTTTTAACTTTTAATGATGTTAATTGGTCTGAGTCACTTTCTTTTCTGGTCATAGGTGAAAATTGTACTAAAATGAGATATACTGGTCATACAAATAACGTTATAACTTTTTCAAAACTTATATACTAGTAACAAAAGCGTTAGTTAGACAAACATACCTTTATTGAATTAAATTTTAAGCTTCTTGTATATTATGAGTCATAAAGAAACATAGCATATTCAATATAAAGTAAGCTTATTGCCAGATTCCTAACAATTTTCTGGGCAACATCTACTAATGCAACAGTGAAAAAGTAATTTAATATTTTTATATTTCACATCCACCCATTGAGACTATTGTATTTTACTTGTACTACAAGCAACCTAGGTAGTTAAACTTTGCATCTGTCTTGCTAGCGTGTCTTGCCGGAACTCACTGTGAAAGACCTAAGAGGCCAAGTTTGATCGTTGACTTCAAAACGGGGGAATTTTAGGATAGTGATTGTCAGTCAAAATCAACTTACTAAGTGAGTTAGTTAGTGTGCACTTAGGTTGTTAAATCTGCACTTACTTTGTATCTCATTTGTACACAAGAAAATATGATACTAAAATTACTACAAATTTCTTATCCATTTTTTTTACAATTAAGTATTATATACGTTGGGCCGGGTAAATTTAAAGTAAGAGTTTTATATATAACGGGTAAATTCAAAGTAAGAGTTTTATATATAAGAGCATTTATTTGCTGTCCATCAAATTCTGTGAGAGGGTCCTGCGTATTATAGATACTGATTATGAAGGGTTGTAAGTGAAGGAGAAAGAAAATGATATTGTTATTTTAAAATATAAAAAACGCTGTTCACCCTAGCGTGTGCATGGATCGGTTAGGTTCGATTTTTACCATTAATCATAACCATAAGCATAACCTCTAGCTTCAGTTATGGAATTTCTTAACTATAACAATAACCGAACTTCAGTTATGGTTAATTGGTTATGAAATCAGTTATGATTCGATTTTGTTAATTTCGGTTAATTAACCAAGCAAGATTTGAAATAAATAAAGGTATGATTAGGGGCGTGCACGGTTTGTACTTAGCTTTGGCAATTTTAATATCATAACCAAAACTACATTTTTTTGGTTAAACTAGATGCTTTATTCTTTTAAATAATGTGAACTCTGAACAAAAAAAAATACCATCATGGCACTTAAGTTTTCATCAAAAAGTCGGTGTCCGCGATCAATATTATTTATTGATACCATACTTTAATCTTAGTAAAATACTCTAATGTAAAGCATATTCGCATTATATAGACTTAACATTAGAAGTTAAGTTTGGTGTCGGATATACCGGTTAATCAAAGTTTTATAACCGTAACTATAATCAATTGATCGTTTAAACAAAGTTTCATAACTGTAACCCATCAGTTATGTTAGTTATCAGTTAATAGTGGTCCGGTTATGGTTCGATTATCAGTTATGACGGTTAATTTGTTCACCCCTAGTTCACCCATATAAATTTTTTAATACTTTTAGAAAGTGGTTGTAAGTAGAGAAGAGAGAAAAAGGTAATGATAAAGGTATAAAAGAGTATTATTTAATTGAAATGAGAGAGAAAAAAATGTTTTTTATTGTAATTATAAATATAAATAGGGTGAATAGGATGCAAATGCTATGAGGGCGAGACTTTATACACACTAGCTACTACCCTAATCAACCCTTATTGATTTAGATTAGAAAAAAATGGATTTTAATAATCTCAATGTTAACATATTAGCCGACAACAATCCCAACTAAGGAAATATTTTATGCCAGTCCCAACTTTTTACTTATTTTTTATCATCCCATACTAACTAAAAGTGAAAACAATTAGTTTTTTTTCTAACGTGCAAAGCCTATGTTGTAAATAAGTCAAAGTTTTGACGACGTGAACTGCTTACGTTGCAAAATTTTGTTGACGTAGATTGCTTATGTGGCAGTCCACATCAACAAAAACTAAATGAGTTAACTTTTAGTTGTGAAATTGGTTTTTAATAATTCCACATAGAGATGGTTGTCCACTGACAGTCACACCTTTGAATATTACCATTGGCAGTCCTACCTTTTAAGTATTTTTCTTTCACTGCACCTCCGTTGAAAAAACTTAATTCCAATTACATGCCGATATTCTAGGGCTTTTGATCAGAACAAGGATACAAAGTGTAAAACTTACCTTAAAACGGTGCTCAAAACGACGAAAATAATGCTTCAATTATTCGGTTGTTTAAGTTTCCAGTTAACAAATATTAAGCCGTTTGGAGCATCATTTTGAGGTAAGTTTTACATCAATCGACTCATATTATCATTCTAATCAAAAGCCCTAACATTAGTTTGAAATTTGGAGAAAACATAAACTCCCTGAAGTTTTTTTAACGGAGGTGCACTAAGAGAAAAATACTTAAAAGGTGGTACTGTCAATAGTAATATTTAAAGGTGGGACTGTCAGTGGCCACCATCTCTATGTGAGATTTTTAAAATCCAATTTCCATTTTTGGTTAGTCTGAAATTGCTGAGTGAAAATATGTTAAAAGTTAGGAGTATCACAATACATTTTCTTAGTTTGGACTAGTGTCGACAAATTTGTCAATGTTGAGATTGTTAAAATCCAACTTTCTTTTAAACTACACGTAATGTTATACATCGATTTTATTATAAGGACTACGAGGCTTAAACGCCCTATACCTGGGATGCCCAAGGGCTAAACTATAGGGAACCGTTCAAAAAACAAACTAACAAATAATTTTATTAATCAAATTCTGAATACATTACATAACCAAAACTGAAATAGACAGAATGAAACTAAACAACAATTTAAAAAGAAACACATTACAAGAAATACAACCGAAGGTGACTGAGGCACGTGAAGATCACGCTTCCCTTAAAACAGATTTCGGGCCACCCAGGTGAACCCGTCTGCTTCCCAGGGTACAACAGCCTAAGCAGATTGTACTGTCGGGATTAGCCTAGCACCTAAAAAGATACCCGAAACAAGAGTGTGCAGAATATCGAAATTTGGTCAGAACAAGGATACAAGTCGATTAGTGTAAAACTTACCTTAAAACGGTGCTCAAAACGACGAAAACAATGCTTCAATTCGTTGGAGGTGTGAGATGTATGAACCATGCGATTTTCAGTGTTATATCTTTCCTGAACAAAGCACCAGGCTTTGTCAAAGTGCGCCATCAAAGCGCTACATTGCGCCCATCGCCCTCATCCCGGTCCCGTGCCCGTCCCCAGGCGCGTGCGCGTGTCAGGTGCTTCGCACCCTCCTGGCTGCTACTGGTGTGACTTGTCACGTAGGAATACATTTGTGTAGAAAGTTATAGATATGAATCAACACAGGATTTATCTCTCCACCAATATGGGACAAACACAACTTCCAACACTTTAAAGTTCCAACACAAGTTCCAATATTTATCTCTCCATAAATGTGGGACAAACACAACTTCCCACACTTTAGAGTTCCAACACACAATTAAAGCTTATGATCTCTCATTCATTTGCTTTAATCACTAAATTATTTATCATAATTTCCAACATAAACACCCGTTTACCTAGGATGTCTAAAACTAAACGTACGTTTACATAGAAATCAATAAATGTAGCTAAATGTCGATTACAAAGAAATCGTCATATCCAAACGGTTGTTTACAAATGAAATGACTGTTATGATAAAAGAGAGATCATGCATTCAATAAACCTTCTTTTCCGAGGTGTTCAATACTATCCACTAAGAAGACACAAAATCCTATCACTCATATAATTGTTGAAGTCTACGGTGGTATCTGTTCGCTTGTTGAGTAAGGCTTTTACATGGGGGCCTCTCAAGTATATGTGACAAGAAACTAGGATACATGTCCACTTTTTCTTGCTTTTTTTTCTTTTTAGTTTCCAACATACGTACACTCATAAAAGACACCACCAATAGATTTCTTTGCACCCTAAGAGCCTTTGAGGGGACAAGTCATTTCCCAACTCACAAACATAATGATCCAAGGCGGATCCAATTATGTTTAAGATAATCGCTTTGTCTTTGGGAATCAAATATCTTGAAGCATAATAACACAAAAGTTAAGAACACTTGAAAAAGATCATACAACATCAAGAAACACAAAGCATTTACAAGAACTCATATGTTTTCAAATTTTGAGAGGAGAAACATGATATAAATTGTAATACATGAATCGAGCTAATGGCCAGCGCCTGGGCTGTGACCAGGCGTTGTGGAACGAAAAGCGTCCAAATGAACTTTCTTCACTTTAACCGGCACCTGGTTTAGACTTTTGGCATCTTCTTTGGATGTGTTTTCTTTGACGCATCTTGAAGTAGCATGAGCAGCTTGCAAAGTTACATTTGAAAGACATAGCGTGAGTAGCAAGTAAAACAAACACATTTTACTCAATCGCACCATTTGAACTTGTAAGAGGTCAGAATAGTCTAACGAGGAACCTGAACCCTTGATTGAAGAAAGAAGATATGACGCTTTATCTGATCATGAGATCGATGGAATTTATAGGGGTGGGAGTGTTTGAGAAAAGGTAAAAGGTAGTGTACACTTAATAAACACATGTGGCCCCAAATCATGGGATTTGAATCATTTGATGGTATAAACATTTAATAAGTAATTGACAATTTTACGAGAGCTGGAAGGGACGTCACGCTTGCAAATTTAAATGTGGCTTCATCTAAGATTGAGTGTAAAACACCACATTTGTTAGTTAGTTTTTAACTAGTAAAATAAGCTCATGCGTTGTGACGGGAATTCGGTCAGATATCGTTCTATTTATTACAGTATTGATAGAGTATCGACACTCGGTATAACAACCGTAAGAAAAACCAAAAAGAATGTCGATATGTGTTTTACGTTTATCAGCGACATGGTACAAGCGTTTTAGGGGGGATGTTAAAATTTATACGCCTTCCTTTCGACGAATTGTATACTTAAATCCACCACGCTAAAAAAATAGCACGTCGAAACGCTAATAAAACGAAGTATGTCAAGGACTGTAAATATGAAATTTTATAGAATATGTATGTAAGCGTTTATCACTTTTTAGCATAAAAATTATGATATGATTAAAATAAATTTTATAGAATGTGTACGTAAGTATTATTACCCGCGCTTCATGACTGGATCTTATATAGTTATTCACATGTAGCAAACTGAACTGTTATAGTTGATATTTATTGCATATAAATATATTGAAAATCGTATTAAAAACTAAAATATTATTATGATAAGAGATCATGTACAAGAGAGATTTATGGTACAAAGTGTAGGAGACAAGTTTAACCATTGATCAATGGCTCAAAACTAGGCGGTGGCATTTTCATAAATATGGGATTCAAATATTTGAAGAAACAAATAGGAAAGGGTATTCTGGCCCTTTCCCACTTGAACCCATTCCCTCATCGATTTTCAAACAGCTATAACTTTTTCATATGTTAATCTATAAATTATAATAAATCAAAACCATCTTAAACCACATGTCTTTCTCTTAATCCATTAATTGTCACGTGTCATTATTATACTCCTTATTGTTTTGCTTTAGGAAGGAAAACAAAAGAGTTTTGTTGCTTTCTTTTCTCACAAATTTTAAAGTAGTTACACTTTCGTATTTTGTATACGTTTCCTTTTAAATGTGATAAATCACAAATCTTAATAAATACACTTCATATATACAAGAGGAAATTACATAAATTGTCCTTTATTTATATACTGAATTGCATTCTTTATCCTTTGTCTTTAAAAATCACGCAAAATGCCCTTTATTTTGTTAATTTTGCACGCTCTTTGTCCTTTAAGCTAACTAATGCTAACTTTTCAGTTAACTTTAACGTAAAAAGACCATTTTGTCCAAAGAATACAATCTCAATTTTCTATATAAAGGACATAACCTGTAATTTACTTAAGTTGTTTATTTCTTTTCTTTTCTTTTTATTTTATTAAATTTATCACTATTATTTTATTGATTACTTTAAAAAATTGTAATTTCATTAACTAACATATTTTTATAAAAATATATGTTTTCATAATTCATTTATTTTTATTTGTTTGATTAGATTATTTACTTTTTTGTTTTACAAATAATAAAATTTGTATACTATGTTTTACATAAACCATTGGTGTTATCAAGTTTTTTTTATCACTTTTACAATTATTAAAAGTTACGAACGAAATTTACACCAAACCAAAATATGGAGAAAAATAAGCACGTCGGTCATGTGTTACGACAGGTTGGTTTAAACTATAATATTCTATCAAACTTTGAAATTTGTAAGGTCATTTTTAAAGCAACCGGTTATTTTAGACATGTTATAAAATGTTCGACGTACACTCATCTCGAAATACCACATTGTGGTATATTTTTTTTATCTATGTTTAAACCGACATGTCGTAATACGCCACATGCGGCTTATTTTTCTCCATTTGTAATTCATTCAAATAAACTATAATAATTTTAAAAGTGATAAAAAATAACTTGATCACACCAAGGATTTTATATAAAAAACATAATATAAAAAACTATATTTGTATAATACAAAAAATATAAATAGTTTAGTGAAAATAAATAAACTATAAAAACATATATATTTTATAAAAATTGTTAATTGATGAATTAAGAAAATTTGAAAGCAATCAATAAAACAATAGTGATAAATTTTTTAAACCAAAAAGAAAGAAAACGAAGAAAATAAAATTAAAGAAAATAATTGAAGTAATTCCAGGTTATATCCCTTATAAATAAACTTCAGATTATGTTCTTTGAGCAAATTGATTAAATTTTACCTTATGTTAACCGAAAGTTAAACTAGTGAACTTATAGGACAGAGAGTGCACAATTTACACAATGAAGAAATTTTGCGTGATTTTTAAAGAAAAAGGACAAAGAATGCAATTTAGTATATAAATAAAAGACAATTTATATAATTTACTCTAAATGCAATGAACTTTTAAATATAATCTATAATTGTAGCTAATATAACCAGAATTGTAAAAATTAACATATATATATATATTTTACGAAATCAATACAGTTTAAATTGCATTTTTTTAAATGAATTAATATAATAATTATTACCTTTTTTGTATTGTTATTAATATTTTTGTAATGAAATTTTGAATGATAACTAAACATTATTTTCATATTTAAAATGTTTGCATATCTTATAAATAAACAACAAGTTGATGTTTAGCAAATGATTATTAATAAAAGTCAAACACAATCACTATCAAAGATTGGATTGTATTTAAAAGAATCGATTTTTGCTCATGACAGTTGTACGTGACACTATCAAAAATAAAAAGAAGACACAAAGTCAAGTTACTAATATTAGACAAAGATAAAAAAATGTTATAAATAAGACGACAAATGTTGTACAAAGAAATATTAGAGATTTATAGATTACTTTGATATTTGTTACTTACCAATGTGGTTGGTGACCCATTGAAAAAGATAAAAGCCTTTAGGTACCCTTAGATTTGAACGCCTTAAATTCAAGACGTCAAGTGCCACATACAACAGAAAGAACAAAAAACCTTCTATATTGTAATTTAACCTTTTCCCATATTTAATGCATCATTTCGATTTACTATAAAATGAATTATATTATATAAAGGAAAATATATCATATAAGACGACCTGTGATTTTTTCGTATTTATTTTTTAATGAGAAGCAACTTTGTGTTAAAGAGTAGGGGGTTTTAAAAATGTTAATAATCAAAACACGGGAACCAATTGTGAGTATAATAGCATCTACATTTATGTGTATTTACCAAACCAATAGATTTATAAGAAGTATTTTCTTTATACAGCCGTGGAACATACAAGATCTTAAACTAGTATTTTTTTTAAAATATACCGTATTAACGAGCATTTCATTCTCTTTAATTCGAGCAACCTATTGCTATAGTTTTCTTTAAAAAAATTACATGACTTTGAATAATGTGATTACGTGATTTTAAATACGTAGCACATGACTATATGATTTCGAATACCCATTACGTGATTTCATTATAGTATGTGGAACCGTAGTAAGTTACTATTTAATTACGTAACAATAGTTGACTATATATTTATTATGTGACTACGTGATTTTGAATACCCATTTCGTGATTAAGTGATTTCATTATAGTATATTTTATGTGAAACCACAATGAGTGATTACGTTATAAGCACAATTGTAATAACATTAGTTATAACAAATCATATTGAATGTGTAATCACGTAATGGATTTATACTGAATGTGTAATCAAGTAATGGGTATTCAAAATCACAATAATGGATATTTAAAATCATGTAGTCATGTGTTGGGTATTCAAAATCACGTAATCACTTATGAACTAATGAGTATTAAAATCATGTAAATTTAAAAAAAAAACTATAGTAATAGGTTGCTCGAATTAAAGAGAATGACATGCTCGTTAATAATACGGTGTAATTAAAAAAATTAACGTATGACAAAGTTATAACCGTTTGAAAATCAAGGAGGAAGTTGTTCACTAAAGAAATGACTAGAATACCCATCAAGCCAATGACACATGTCAATTTCTCATTCTCACGTATACTTCGTTTGAATTTGTTGTCTTATATAGAAGATCCTTTCTCATATTATCAACTATTACAAAATCTTTGTGAAAATGTTATTAACACTTTCTTATGTATCTATTTTCTAAAATTAAAATTCTACAAATAACGTTTTTTTCTTTTAAATATGACATTTTATTATTTATCAAGGGATAGGATGCTAGGATATGATTAAAAATTTTGTATCTTCGCTCCTTACTAAAGTTGATCAGTTTTCTAGTTATATACAAAATACTGTTTAGCTTTTATTTCACGGAGCATCCCGACTCTCTCTGAATATATAATATATTTAGTTAGATGCCATCAAAGCAATATCAATGGACATGAGTGCATGAGTGGTAGTATTTAGCGGTCAATACTAATTTTAACAAATTCAATTATTTTTTTAACACTAGCTTTTAAGTTTTGAACTTCTAATTCCATATATTGACAACTTACTATGTGAATTAAATTTTATTAATGTAAGGTATTGTTTCAATTTAGTGAGTCTTGAGTGAGTTTGCAATTCTACTAAACATGATTCGGCTGCTTTGTAAATAAATAAGGCTTAGAAAAAAAAAACAAACTGTCAACAACACTGGTGTAGACAAAACTTATGAATGTAATATAGTTAATTAATTAGATGGGAGTTTGGTAGTTTGTTACACCCCGTATTTCCAATCCAAAAATCGGTGGCCTAGGTGTGTAATATCATGACGTAAGTTGATATCATCATAGTCAATTAACACAGTACAGCGGAAGTCTTGGATTATAAATTACTATTACAAACCAAATGTTCAAAGTACGAAAATTATATACAGACGGCTTGTAACGAAAGATCCACAGGCGGATCGTAAAATATACAAAATTGTGTAAGAGACTTTGGGTAGATCTAAGGATTTGCAAGATCCTCCTATATCACTACCAAGAAGCTTCCAGCCTATTTCGTATTGTATCTGCAACTTAGTCTTTTGAAAATACGTCAGCTTTCGTTGGTAAATACACTCAACTGACTCGTTTTGAAAACATTTAAAAATGGATTTAAGTGCACATGGCACGAAAAATCTTTTATAACTTGGGAAAGTCAGCCTTGTAACCTTGTTAACAGCTTTACATGTTTGTCCATACATATGGGGCCCAGTACAGAGACCGAGACATGATTAACGTACACACCACTTATAAACCCACGAAGGAGTTATACCCAAACTAGTGGGTTAAAATACTTTAGCATTAGCATCTGTCAGGTGTATGCCTACACCCCACGCTTTGGTCGTGGTCATTAACTAGTGTAATGAGCCGAGGATATCCAGGACACGGTCGTTAACCCCCAATGTTTAAGTTATCAAACAAAACTAATCCAAACGGAATATGCGGATTTACTAGCCATAATCCGGCATTCGATTAATCCCATTTCTGACCAAGCGGTAATAATTTACCGTAACCCAAGCCCTTATATGGAAAATAAGTCAAGAGTATTTACCTAGTTAGTCTTGATTTAAAATGCAAATCCAAACGGAATATGCGGATTTACTAGCCATAATCCGGCATTCAATTAATCCCATTTCCGACCAAGCGGTAATAATTTACCGTAACCCAAGCCCTTATAGGAAAAATAAGTCAAGAGTATTTACCTAGTTAGTCTTGATTTAAAATGCAAGATTTAATATCTCAGTCATATTCAAAATGAAATAAGTGTAGATAGCATTTACTGGAAGGCTCTAGTCTGGATTATGGCATAAGCTAACCAATTAAAATGCTAACGGTCTTATTTAAGTTATAGACTTAGACCGACTAGCTAAAAAGATCAAAAACGGTATGACACACTAGATTAAGCGATGACTGGATAGAATGTAGTTTAAACCCAACAAGTACTATGACTTGTATAATATGGGTAAACCATAAGCATTCTGGATTTTGAGACTTAAAATGATAAGGTTAAACCCGCTTCGGTTAATTTCCGTAAACTAGTTACACATGCTTAACCGTATGCATATAAGCGATATCGGGTAACCGGATGAGTCATGAACATGTTCTATATGCCATTATACTTTAACTAAGTTGTAATATCATTAGGATATTAACTTACATGCCCGTTAAGGTTTTAAGATGGAACTATGCCTCATAAGGGCGTTTTAGTAATTATATATTGTATAAAAGGAACTTGAATATATTTTGATGTTATGATCATAAGTATTCTGGAAAAATATTTAATATGGTATAATATCAGTAAGATATTAATCATATGTGTAATTTATCATTTGTGACCAAACTATGCACCGTATGGGCATTTTGGTCATTTTACACATAATTTTATAATTTATTTGGGATTCTGAGTTTATATTATATACCTACTGTTAATAAATACTTTAAATGAGTTTTGAAATCAGTAGGTAACAAGTCTTGGTTGATAAATATGGTTTAAAACCATACTATGCGCCGAAACGACGTTTATGTTGTAAAATGACGATTTGTGCGAATTTAAATGAAAACTGATGCTAAGATCATGTTTATATATTTTAGATATGTTATTTAGTATAACACATCAGTAGATAAAAGGTCTGGTATAAAAGTATGATTAAAACCACTTTATGCGCCACAAGGGCTTTATCGTCATTTGTCGACATAATGCAAGAACTAGTATGTAAACTTAGTATATAAACTGACTTGACATCCGAAATGATCTTGCTTATGATATTACATCAGTAGGAAATTCATTTTCAAGTTCGTTATCGATTAAAACCTTATTTTATGTAAAAAGGGCATTTTAGTCAAAATTGGCATAATAATGGAACTTGTGCATAAACTTGGATTCTGATTATGATCATGTAATATAACCTCAAGGGGTTATGCTACATTATATTACGATCATAATGCGACCTTAGATCAGTAGTTAACTAATCTAATTCGGGTCAGAATCGAAAGTCAAAGCAGAAGTCAAACCTTGCGACTTTCGGTTGCGAACCGACCCTAGAACTAAAATTGACGAGTCGAACATGTTATCATATGTTCTAATAATTATTACCAACTTGTTTAAGTGTCAAAACATGTTTCATAACATATATAAACTTAGATTATAATGTTTTCAAAATCTGGCATGTTTGACTTTTTAATAATAAAACTTTGACCCGTCAATTGGTCTAGCTAAGGTGATCTTTATGAGGTGCCCTTTATAGGGATTAACACATATATTATTACGATCACTTAGCCATGTTCGTTACGAACAATGGCTGGACCATAACGGTCTTAACCGAAAGTCAAAGCATTTTCGTAAACGCATGACTTTTGGCTATAAAAAAACCTATAAACGAAAATGCAAAAGAAAGGAACACTTACAAGTGATCCTTGGATGAAATAGAACTAATTTAGATGCTCCTTTCAGTTAGGAACTTCCAGAGGAGGGAGATAGAATGAATTTTGAGAAAGGTGCAAGTACAAGTGATGAACCATTGCCGCTATTTATAGTTGGAGAGCTTGAAGGAGGTGATGCCAGGTGTAAGCAAGTGTTAGAGGGTGCCTACAAGTGTCCTAAAACGTGGCATAGCAGTTTGGAAGTCCATGGTTTCAAATCAAATGGTTTTTGGCAACTTGTGTGGGTGTCAAGCAAAACTTTCTGCTGCAGACCCTCTCTGGCGGCCCGCGAGAGACCAGGCCATGTCTCTCGCGGCCCCGAGCGGTCTATGGAATCATTCAAAGTTTGCCGTATTTAGCCCCTAAACTTATTAAACTTCTAAAACACCTTCATAAGCATAATTAGCCCTCCGTAGCCAATATTTGGCGTAACCGGGAGTATGCCCGGACATTGTCAAGCTCTTGGTTCGTTAAAAGGTCACTCAGAGGTATAAATTAACATGTTGACACTTCTAATCTCTCCATCGTCCAACTTTTACATATTTACACAAATAATGCCTCTCGTCCAACAAGTGGCTCATATGAGAGTTAGGACTTCTTAAATGTCACATTCCGACCCGCAGCGGAATAGGTGACCGGGGCATGATTGGGTTAACTCGAGAGCTTATGACTTGCTATTACTTGTTTTAAATAATCATTAATTCATATCAAGTGTCTCATAATACAAATAATTCACATAAACAATTTCAAACACAAGACGATGTTTATAACAAATAAATTGCACTAATCCGTTTCTTGTTAACTAAGGCTCATCCTATGTCTAATCTTCTCTTCGTACATGTTCACCTGTATCATGTGTAAAAATAGTTTTTGGGTCAACAAAGGTTGGCGAGTAAACCTTATTATTATTAGAGCAATAATATGTTTAAAATTGGTTTATTGAGAAACGCGTGCATCAACCAATGTAAGTAAGTATGTTGCATGTCATAAGTCAAAGCTCATAAAAACAACCTCAAACAATAATTCAATTAAATGTAACGATTCCAATAAATGTATGCATGTTGCATGGTATTGCGATGTGCTGCAAGGTCTAAGCTCAATCAAACGGAGCTCGCCTCGTATGTTGGCAACATCACGTTCTGCTCATAGGTAATGAGGAACAGGCAAGCTATAATGATGTGATGTCCAACGTGAATGAATGCACCAAATGATAAACAACAATCCACATGTAATATATATACTTCACATAAGGGAGTTTGCACGAATTTAATTCTTGTAAATGTAATAACGAAATACGACACATGATACACCCCAAAACGTGTAATAAAAAGGGAAATTGTAAGATTCACTCACAGTATTTGCGTTTTTAATCCTTAGTGAAAAACCGCACGAGAATAAAGAGAAAATCCAATTGATAAGCGTGATTTAAGCTAGACAAACGAATGCAACAAGAAAAAGGTAAACGTTATGCTAGGCATAGCTAAATGAACGAATATCATATGTTAGACTCGTTGAGCCTGACGAGCCTCTACAAGGCTACGCCAAGCCTAAAGGCGAGCCTAAACTAGGCTACCTTAACGAGCCTAATACTCCTTAACTAAGAACCTAAACTAAACCAATTAAACTAAGAAAGCAATAAATAAATGAATAACAAAAAAAAAGAAAAGAAAGGAAGATTATCTCGAAGAAAAACTTTACAGAATGAGAAAAGCTTGAAGGGCAGCACCTCCTCGTCGAAAGCGGAAATAAAAACTACTACACACCACACCCAAAGGGGTATTGTGCTTGTGGAGCCACCAAATTTGGTTATTCCACTTGTTTATACTCAAACTAGGAGTTGCAAGCTATAAAGAACCAAGCAAGGGTATTTATAGGTGTGAAAGGGAGCCAAAATGGTGATTGGGGCGATGTGGGATGAATTTAAAACAAGATTTTCGCGTCTTTCAAATCAACAACAAACACCAAACTTGTTTTCACGATTTCCGCTTCGTTATAACTCTGTTTCGCGCACGGTTTTCGCCTACGTTCATTATTGATTAACTTAAGGAAAACCTTAGTCTTAGACCTTGAGAGATGGAGGGTTGCTTCAAAATACATGTATTTACAAACTTGTCTAAAACATGTATAAGACTATAAATCACTAGATATGATAGCATTTATGATCAAAACATAGAATCCAAGACATTTTATTGCGTAAACATTAAACAAAATTACGTGGAATATGACAACAGACCGGGTGTCAAATTCGGGTCAGGCTCTAGGATCTGTTTTTTACCGATGTTACAGTAAAGGGTCACTCAGAGGCTCAGTTTAAGCATGTTGACACTAATAGTCCTTATTAGTCCTTACTAGACTTAATATAAAAGTAATGGCATGTGTCGCTATATTATTGGACACGATTTTATGAGGTGTTACATCCTCACCCCTTAAAAGAAATCTCGACCTCAAGATATTATTCAAAAATATTGGGGTACTTTTGTCGCATAGTGAACTTAACCTCCCATGTATACTCGGGGCTTCGAGGGCATCCCACTTAACCTTTACTATAGGTATAAATTTCCTTCGGAGTTTCTTTACCTGTCGATCCTCGATCGAAATTGGACTCCTCGACAACGGCGCCAAAATTTAATCGGAGTGTCGTGCCCCAGTCAAAGATAATATTTACAGTCCCAAGTTACCGTTAACAATGTGTTAGTGGTAGTAAGGGGTCGAACCACTAAGAGTTTATGGTTTGTGATGGATGCGGTTAATTTTAAAAGTTGTCACAATTTATGAAGCTTGCTATGTTATTTAATTGGAATGATTACTTGATTGAAAGAAATGTCGGATCTAACCGACAAGTTTGTTTGCAATTATTAGACTATGAAAACTTAAACAATTGAGATTTTCACAAAAACTTGATTGAATGGTTGTAACCAAAAACTTGGACAAGGTTCACACCCGGTTCAACAATTGTAGGACCTAGGGTTACCACACGTTTTAACTTGGTTTAATCGAATTAGTTCATTAACGGTTTTATAATCACAAGGCTTAGGTGCCAATTGCTATCGAAGTTATAGACAACGGACCGCAATGCACTTCATTACCTTGGACAAACAAATCCTATCAAAAGACAAGGCATAAATACGCATATTTATTTCATGAAGTCAAATTTCATAACTCACTCAACAATTCGTAAATTTAATACAAACATAAGACAATTATCCAATGATTCAAATGCAATTCAATTAGTCACAAACCAAACGTAAGAAAATTAAGCAAATCTATTTTTCACTTTCACATGAGTCGAATGAAAGACACGCTTCTCATTCTCAAAGCTTAAGTTAAGGTTTAATGTCATACCCGGTTCCTAATATTTTCCAATAGCATTCATGGTGTCACTTGCTTTTCCCATGCCTTGTGCGACTTGTCTCGCACCTCAAACTCCTTCTTCACCTCCATCTTGATCTCTTGATTTGAATCTTTATAGCATTCATGATCGCGTCAAGTTTGGAGTTTAACGGGTCATCACCACCCAATTGAGAATTTGAATTGGCACCCCCATTACCACCTTGATTGTAGTTCCTTTGGTAACCCCCTTGGTTACCGCCTTGGCGATTTTGGTACGAAGAACCACCTTGATTACCCACTTGAAAATTTGGGTTCACTTGGTTTGAGGTGTTACCATACCTAAAATTAGTATGGTTCCTCAAACTCGGGTGATAAGTGTTTGAGTTCATATCAAATTGCTTTCCGTCTCCATACACTTGATTCACCTTGTCGGTGTTTTGAGCCATGTTCACTTGACAATTCTCGGCCTGGTGACCGAGGTCACCATAATCTTCACAAATAGCGAATTTCACCGCCCCCACTTCTTTCTTCTTCACTCTTGTTTCAATCTGATCCTTAGAACTAGCATCGTGGTCGGGCAAAGACCTTGAAATCAGATACTTTTTGGCTCGGTCCACCATAGCAATGGTCTTGGAGTTCTTACTCATCCTCTCTAAGAATTCCCAATCATCTTCCTCATGGTTGTTCAACAATATACCGTTACTTGCCGATTGCAAGTACTTATGATCTTCCGCATCTAATCCCTGTACAAAACACTTTAACAATTCTCATCTAGGAATTTGATGATGAGGCATTCTCAAACCAGCTCCTTGAAACGAGTGAGGGCCTCATGTAACAACTCACCCGATAACTGACGAAACTACCGAATCTCATCCCGTGCATCATTGGTCTTTGCTATTGAATAGTATTCGTCAAGAAATACTTGTTGCATTTCTGCCCAAGTACGAATTCTATTTGCCGAAAGTGTGAGAAACCACTGTTTAGCTTTATCTTTCAAGGAGAATTGAAACAACCACAACTTCACCTCTTCTAGCGCAAAATCATGACCCCCAATAGTGCCATATATGGCGAAAACTCCACCAAATGCGTGTATGGCTCATTATTCGTCCTACTATTAAAGTGAGGTAGGATGTTGATGTAATTGGGTTTACAATCAAAAGCCTTCCTCCCACTAGGCGTAGGAACAATGGGTGAGTCATTTTCGGTGACCACCAGTCTAAATCGACCATTTACACCTCGCGGAGCTTGTTGATGCAATTGACGTCTTGGACCATAGACCTCTTGATTCACCTGTCTGTTGTCGCCCCTTCGATCACCACCCCTATCTCCACCTTGATTTCCACCGTTCATGAATTGTAGAATTCGGTTACGGTTAACGTTATTGTTGTTATTGTTACCGTAATCCCGGTTCCTTCGATTGTTCTGTGGTTGACGGTTGTTTCTGTAGCCGTCGCCTCGACCATAATCATGCCCGCTCGTCATTCCCCACAAAGTTGGCATTTTGATAGCCACCCTCTTCATACTCAAAACCCCGAGCATGATAAAAATTCCCTTCATTCTCATTCCCCCAAGCGTCACATTCAACCCGATCATTATAGTTCCCTCCATCGTCCAAGTATTCCGAGTGAATACTCACATGTTCTGGTGATTGGTAACCGGGAACGCTATACATGCATCATCGGAATATTGTTTCTCAATTCGTCGAGATCGAGAAGCCGAGCTTCGTTCGTGGAATGCCACGATTTTGGTTAACTCCACGGTTGGCGTTAACAGCTCGGTTGTTGATGTTCGGTGGTAATGGGTTTTGTTGGTTTTGGTTTTGAGGTGGAGGTGTAGGTGTACGTTGGCTATTGGTTTGGTTTCGGCCACGAGGTTGGAATGGTGGTGTTGGTGGTCTTGAGTTATTACCACCCCCGATTGATTATTTTGAACATTTTGGTTTGGGGTTGGTAATCATGGTATTGGTGTTGGTTGTTAGGTTGGTTGGAATTTTGATGATCCATTGGAATGGGTTCAAAGGATGGTCTAGGTGGTGAATTGGTATTGAGTGGATTAGAGACAAGAGTTGCCTTTAATCGGTTGGCTAGGTTCCTTCTAACGACCCGCTCGATCTCTTGCTCGAACACTAACGGTGAGGTCCCCCCGGAGTTCCATGTATACATACACTACCTGTAACCTGCACAAGTAACACATCCGTGTAAAAAAAAAGCAGAAACGATAATAAGAACACAAGCACTTAAACAATTAATAACAAAATCAAACAACTCCAAACGCAAAGCATACGAACTCCCTGGCAATGGCGCCAAAATTTGATCGAAGTGTTGCGCCCCGGTCAAAGATAATATTTATAGTCCCAAATTACCCTTAACAATGTGTTAGTGGTAGTAAGGGGTCGAACCATGAAGAGTTTGTGGTTTGCGATGGATGCGGTTGATTTTAAAAGTTGTCACAATTTATGAATCTTGCTATGTTGTTTAATTGGAATGATTATTTGATTGAAAGAGATGTCGGATTTAACCGACAAGTTTGTTTGCAATTGTTAGACTATGAAAACTTAAACAATTGAGATTTTCACAAAAAACTTGATTGAATGGTTGTAACCTATAACTTGGAACAAGGTTCACACCCGGTTCAACAATTGTAGGACCTAGGGTTACTAAATGTTTTAACTTGGTTTAGTCGAATTAGTTCACTAAGGGTTTTATAATCACAAGGCTTAGGTGCCAATTGCAATCGACCTTATAGACAACGGACCGCAATGCACTTCGTTACCTTGGACAAACATATCCTATCAAAAGACAAGGCATAAATACGCATATTCATTTCACGAAGTCGAATTTCATAACTCACTCAACAATTCGTAAATTCAATACAAACGTAAGACAATTATCCAATGATTAAAATGCAATTCAATTAGTCACAAACGAAATACTAAATAAGTAGCAAACCCTAGAAATCCTTACAAAAGTTTACACCGGGGAGAAACCCGAAGAGATTAGCCGCTCATGGTGAATGGAACACGATCACTGGATGATTTGAGCTTGATCACAAACATCTTGAAACCTTGATAATGGTAGTGATGAGGATTAGGTTTGTAGTGGATGATGAGGAACAATGGATTGGTGGAATCATGGAGAAGATGATGTTAGGTTTATGGAAGTGAAGATGGATGATGAATTCGGATGATGAGGGATGATTAGAACGGATTGGAATTGAAGTTAGAGGTGTTCTTGGCTCCAAGAAGGGTTTCAAAACTCAAAAATCCGTAATCCCCTTTGAAAAACCCAAAAAGTGGGTTATAACTCGTTCAAATCACCAAACAAACGAAATTCAGCGATAGCACTTTCTAGAGGGCATCGGCGACGGCCTAACAGGGTGTCGACGACGCCCTCTAGATTTTTCATTTTCTGCCGACGCCTTAATATGCTGTCTATGCGAGTTTCTGGCCGACACGAATAACTAAGGGGCGTCGCCGACGCTAAGCCCAACTCTTGGTTTCCGTTTTCTTCATTTCCAATTCCCGGTTGATCCTGTACGTTCCCCGATGCTCCGTAAAGCTCCCATAAAAGCTCCTTAAACTCTGTTAGACCTGCAAAACACAATTCTAATCAAAAGTAGGCCATTCGAAATCGAAAGTCATGTAAAAACATAAACTTAAATACGATTAAGAATCAATTTTCAACGACGCATCATATCTCAAGAATAATGTTTGGAATTTGTGAAAGTATTGGTTACGAATGAGTTGATGAGAAACAACAAGTCAAGAAAGAAAATATCAATGTGGTTTCAAAGTTGAATATGGAAGGACTAAATGCTACATTTGCAGAACCAGTTAAGCAAGTATGTTATAGATAACCAAAGAAAGTAAGAGTTTGGGTCTATTTTGGTTATTATATTTAAAGTTTGGTTTATTTTTATTTAAAGATATTAAGTCATATTTATGAATGTATTATTTCTTTTAATTATATTTAAAGTTTGGTTTATTTTTATTTAGAGATATTGACTCATATTTTAAGAATTTATTATTTTGTTTTTGAATAAGTTAGAATCGTCTTTTTTAAATAGGGTTAGTTTTCACTGGGTTCTAGATATACTCTTGTTTGATTTAAATATAAGAAAAGAGTCGTAGGTTGTCTCCCATATCTTGGCATTTGTTCGTTTATTTGATTCAGTTGTTTGACAGTCTAGGCCAACAAATGACTTGTAGTTGTTGTCATATTCTGACCCGTAGCAGATTATCGGTCGGAACGAGATGATTGTCCACATCTTATGACACTAATTAATTTGTCATAGTTAAGCACGTCTCATCATTGAATTTGTCACACCAAACATATAAGTTCTAGATATACTCTTGTTTGATTTAAATATAAGAAAAGAGTTGTAGGTGGTCTCTCATATCTTGGCATTTGTTCGTTTATTTGATTCAGTTGTTTGACCGTCTAGGCCAACAAATGACTTGTAGTTGTTGTTACACTCCGACCCGTGGCAGATTATCGATCGGAGCGAGATGATTGTCCACATCTTATGACACTAATTAATATGCCATAGTTAAGCACGTATCATCATTGAATTTGTCACACCAAACATATAAGTTCAAATATTTCAACATAGCCAAAGTAATGAAACACAAATAAAGTTTCATTATTTTTCTAAGGCCGTTCCTACGTGACTTCGATCAAGCATCTTTAGTTCACATTTCGTATATCACATGTAAAATGGTTTTTGTGTCAACTACAAAGATCTGGTGAGCAAATCTAAGTTAAAAAAAATTAATTTATTTTCTTATATTTATTTTAAAAAATAAACATATCTTTGTTTTAAAAGTAAATGTTTAATTGTTTTAAAAATAAACATTTATTTACTTTTAAAAGTTAACATATATTTGGTTTAAAAGAAAACATTTATTAGTTTTAAAATAAACGTTTATTTATTTTAAAAGTAAACATGCATTTCATGTTTTCATCAAATATACCATGTAATTAACATCAAACAATATATCCATCAAAAAATAAAATAACTAATACTTAAGTCTCCAACTTAAAAAGGGCACGACTAAATGATAATAATACCTACATCTAATATTCATGAGAAAGGGCCACACTATAAATAAATTAGATGATACCCACATCACATGTCATGAGGAAAGGGTAAGCCTATCAATAAGTGAGACGATATTCACATCCTATAATTATATAGTAAGGTCAACCGAGTGTTAGTGAGCCTAAGAGTAATGAGGCACTTACGAATTGAGAAACCATTGCACGAAAATTAAATAAACAACCCAACAAAATAACACAAAACTACACATCGATTTGCATGCTTTGATAATTGAGATATATGAATAAGAAATTTTACATGAAACATGATACACCCCAAAACTTTTAAAGTAAAAAGAGGAAAGAGATTTACTCACCGTTTGCAAAGATAAGCACAAATACAACCTAGCACAAGTTGTAGCGTCTAAGAAATATATTACAAAAAATTATCCTAACAACATATTATATGAAACAAGTATAAATAAACGAATGAAACAAATACGATGAGATGACATTTCTATGTTCGCACGATTTGGAGATTTCTAGTTTAAATGGTAAGAACGATTTAAATGTCTAAATATATAAACACATTTTTGTATTTAAATAAAATAGTTGCAATATGATAGAGTTGTATGATTTCGACTAAAACGATATTGTATATATTTTTTCTCTTTAATCAATCCATAACATCTACAAGTTCGATTTAATATATTATATTATATTACATTATATATATATAGAGAGAGAGAGAGAGCGGCAATGAATTAAACTGAACGTATATCTATTGATATCGAAATGAATATAAGTCTAATATGATTGAAAATATAGGTTTAAACTTTTTATAAAAAATGAGTTTTGGTTACAAATATAGTTTATATAATTTATCTATTTGGTGATAAAAATACAAGAATCGCTAAAACGTGATGAAATATACTTATTTATTAAATAAATATTTATAATTAATGTATGAAACTAAATATGATCACAAAATATATAAGTGTTTGTAAGTCTATAAGGCATATATATATATATATATATAATATAATATATGGGTATGATCTAAAGAAAACACTTAAAAGTGTGAAAACGGTAAGAACAATTTTGATGTTGAAATGTGGCACTAGTGCTAACATACACTAAATATTGTAAAAAATGTCATGCACATGCCACTAACATGTCAAAGAACATGCACATGCAAGTTATATGCATATTCTACCGTCTTTTTTAAACTCCCGTAACTTTTTTATATTTGATTATTTAAAAAAAAACTACACCATAAAATCAAGTGTTTTATTATATTTTGAATAAGTACACTATTGCTATACTTTTGAAATTTTAAAAAATGGCATGAAATGGGGGTTCGTGAAAGTGGGTGTTTTTATGTAGTTTTCAAAAAAGGCGATAGAAAATGTCCAAATAAAAACGCCATAAAAACATTCAGTTCAGAAAAACGCCATGAAATACCCATTTGAAAACGCCATAAATTATGTAGTTCAGAAAAACACCATGAAAAACATAGTCAAAAACTCCATAAAAATACTAATTGAAAAAGCCATAAAAAACCCAATTCAGAAAAAAAATACTATAAATAAACAAAGTTGAAAACGCCATAAAAAACCCATTTCATTTTTTTTCGAAAAGTATATCAATAATGTATACTCGTTTGAAAGACATTATAACGTTGAAAGACAAGAAACCTTGAATTTTATGGTGTAATTTTTTATCAAAAATAATTACGTCTAAAAAAGTTATAGATGTTTAAATATTATGAGGGAAATGACATGTGATTAGCATATGCACCCTTGTTATGATCTTCCCATTTTACCTCTCTTGGTAGTTCTAAGGATCATAGTATTTACAAAAATGTCATCGTATCAATCTCAGCCACAAATCACAAAGATCTGGTGGTTAAGAATCATTCTCACCGTTTTCACAGTTTTAAGTGTTTTCTCCATAACCCAATTTTATATATATATATATATATATATATATATATATATTATATATATAGGATCAAGATCAAGGGAAAACCACTCTGAGTTGTGAAAACTTAGAGAACTCGGCCTTTGCGTGCGAGTTTTGCCCCCATTTTTTCACACCCATAGATAAAAATGTTTAGAAAGACTACCGTAAAAAAAAATCGAAGTGGTGTTTTTAAGCCCCTTACAGCAGCTGTAAAAAGGTGTTGACATAAGCATGACACCACTTTTACAGCATTTATGACTTTCGTAAATGAAAAAATTAGTTTTTTTGGAAAAGTTGATTTTTTAGTATTTTTGATGAAAATGTTTTTTGAAATATCGCGAGAACCATGAAAACTGGTGTGAACACAACCAAAACTACTTAAAAAAACTTAAAAACACACACAATTTTTTTTATAATTTTACATTAAATCGCAACATTTTATTTATAAAAGAATTGAATTTTTTAATCCAAATAACAATTACTGATGTACATGTGCATATATCATATTTCCATACAAGACATGTACAATGACTACCATCCATAATATATTATCAGTATTATGTAATTTCTCTTCCGTTTACACTACAATTTATAAAGTTAAAACTCTTATAAATGCTTTTATAAAATCTCTAAGGTCATTCATATTCATATTCATATTCTATGATGAACATGTGTATAGTTTATACAGTAATGAGAGAATTAATGTTAATGCGCATATGTATTAAGTTTGTATGGTTGGTTTTCTTATGGGTTGTCTATTATTGTAGATCAATAAATGAAAAAAAAGTGAAGAAGGTAACTTTTGTTCTGAAATTGATGAATAAAGGGTAAAAAAATGGCAGATGCTATGGAGGATGATAACATAATGATGCTATGGAGGATGACGACGTAATGGTTAATCAAAGAGTACAGAAGGCTGTTTGTTATTTTATGATGCAGTTGGGAAGATATGCACATGTACATCACTTTATAAATGATAATTATTATTTGTATACACATATGCTTATTTTGGTTAATTTTATCTAGTGGTTGATAATTTGGTTATATTTGTTTGTTTATGATGTAATATATTGTTTGGTATGGTATGAAAGTTGATGATGCATATGTGCATAGTTTGAAATATTATACATATGGGGAATGTATTATGGATGTAGTTAGACGGAAGTGAAATTGTATAATATTAGTAATTTAGTGCGGATGGTAGTGTAGATGGAAGGGAAATCGTATAGGTGTTGTCAAAGAAATATGAAATTTGCACATGGGCATCAGTAATTATTATTTAAGAAATATGAAATATTCACATGTATATCAGTAATTCTAAATAAAAAAGCAAATATCTAGGACTATTTTGTTAATAACCAGAGCAATGACAAAATGGAGATGGATGTGGGCTAGAAATTTGAGAGATCGAGAAGAGTGGGTGTCACACCCCGGATTTCCAACCCAAATCCATACACCGGTGGGCCCGGGTGGGGTGTATCGTGACGTAAGTTGATAACATCATTGTCAATTAAACACGGCACAGCGGAAGTCTTGGAGTAAAATTACTATTACAAACCGAATATTCAATATTAGAAATACAAAATAATATACAGGCTCGTAATAGAAGATCCACAGACGGATCATAAAATGTACAAAGAAAGACTATAAAACAGACATTAGGGCAGATCTAAGGATTTGCAAGATCCTCTTATTTCACTACCGAGCAGCTTCCGGCCTATTTCATATTGTACCTACAGCTTAGTCTTTTGAAAATACGTCAGCTTTCGCTGGTAAATACACCCGACTGACTCATTTTGTAAACATTTTAGTAATTTGATTTAAGTGCACAGAACACAAATCTTTTATAACTTGGGAAAGTTACTTTGTAACCTTATTAACAGATTCACATGTTTGTCTATACATATAGGGCCCAGTACAGAGACCAAGACATGATTAAATACACACCACTTAGAACTCACGGAGGAGTTATCCCCAACGTCTTGGGTAATTTGCATTTGAGTGTCTGTCAGGTGTATGCCTACACCCCGCCCTAAGGTCGTGGCCATTATATAATGTAATGAGCCGAGATATCTAGGACACGGTAATTTAACCCTCGATGTTTAAGTTATCAAACAAAACTGATTGAAACGGAATATGCGGATTTATTATCCACAATCCAGCATTCGATTGATCCCATTTCCGACCAAGCGGTTATAATTTACCGTATCCCAAGCCCGTATAGGAAAAATAAGTCAAGAGTATTTACCTGAGTTAGTCTTGATTTAAAAATGCAAGATTTAATATCTCAGCCGTATCCAAAATGAGCTAAGTGCATATAGCATTTACCGGAAGGCTCTAGTCTGGATTATGACATAAGCTAACCAACTAAATACTAGCGGTCTTATTTAAGTCATAGACTTAGACCGAGTAGTGTACATGATCAAAATGTATAACGCTTGATTAAACGATGATTGGATAGAATGTAGTTTAAACCCGACAAGTACTTTGACTTGTATAATATGGGTAAACTATAAACATTCTGGATTTTGAAGCTTAAATGACAAGGTTAGACCCGTTTCGGTTAATTTTCGTAAACTAGTTACATATACTTAACCGTACGCTTATTAGCGATATCGCGTAACCGGATAAGTCATGGAAAAGTTCTATATGCCATTATATTTCAAATAAGTTGTAATATCAGTAGGATATCAACTTTTATGCCCGTTATGGTTTTAAAATGAAACTATGCCTCATAAGGGCGTTTCGGTAATTTCATACTGTATAAAAGGAACTTGAATATAATATAATGTTATAACTATAAGTTTCTGGAAAAATAACTTATTTATGATATAATATCAGTAGGATATCAATTATATGTGTAATTTATCTTTTATGACCAAATTATGCACCGAATGGGCATTTTGGTCATTTTATACAAAGTTTATAAATTATTTGGGATTCTTAGTTTATAACATGTACCTACTGTAAAAATATTAAAAATAAGTTTTAAAATCAGTAGGTAACAAGTCTTGGTCAAATAATATGGTTTAAAACTATACTATGCGCCGAAACGGCGCTTATGTCGTAAAATGACGTTTTATGCGATGTTTGATGAAAACTGATGTTAAGGTCAGATTAAAATGTCTTAGATATGTCATTTAATGTAACATATCAGTAGGTAAAAGATTTACCTTGAAAAGATTTGATTAAAACCATTTTATGAGCCACAAGGGCTAAATTGTCTTTTATCGACATAATTCAAGGACTTGCTTGTAAACTTAGTTTATAATCTGGTTTGACATCCCAAATAATCTTACTTATAATATTATATCAGTAAAAAACTTATTTTCAAGTTCATTATCATTAAAACCTTGATTTATGCAGAAAGGGCATTTTAGTAAAAATGGTATAATTACGGAACTTGCGCATAAACTCATATTCTGATTATGATAATGTAATATAACCTCAGAGGGTTATGTTACATTATATTACGATCATAATGCAACTTCAGATCAGTAGCTAACTAATCTAAGTCGGGTCAGAATCGAAAGTCAAAGCAGAAGTCAAACTTCGCGACTTTCGGTTGTGAACCGACTCTAAAACTAAAATTGACGAGCCGAACATGTTCTTAAATTTTCTAATAATTATTACCAACTTTTTTAACTGTCAAAACAGGTTTCATAACATATATAAGATCAATTTGTGATTTTTCAAAAAAATAGCCTGTTTGACTTTTTAGTATCATAACTTTGACCCGTCAATTGGTCTAGCAAACGTGATCTTCAAGAGGTGCCCTTTATAGGGACTAACACCTACCTTATTACGGTCACTTAGCCATGTTCATTACGAACAATGGCTGGACCATAATGGTCTTAACCGAAAGTCAAGACGTTTTCCATAAAACGCTTGATTTTTTGCTATAAAAGCCTATAAACGAAAATGCACAAAGAAGGAACACTTACAAAAGGTTCCTAGGATGCAATAGAACTTAGTTGGATGCTCCTTTCAGTTAGGAACTTCCAGAGGAGGGAGAAGACTTGAAAATGAGAAAGGTGCAAGTTCAAATGGTGAACCTTAGCACCTATTTATAGTTGGAGAGCTTGAAGGAGGTGATGCCAGGTGCTAAGAGGTGTAAGAGGGAGCTTACAAGTGTCCTAAAACGTGACATAGCAGTTTGGAAGACCATGGTTTTGATTTAATGGTTTTTGGCACCTTTGAGTGGTGGCCAAGGAAATTTTTTGCAGACACAGGCCTCTCGTGCCCCACGAGAGGCCAAGGCCTTGCCTCTCGTGCACCGCGAGCGCCCCATGGCCAGTTTCAAAGTTTGACACTTTTAGCCCCTCAACTTATAAAACCTCCTAGAACCTCCTAAAACACCATTTTTAGCACTTTTAGCCCTCCGTAGCCAATTTTGGCGTACCGGGGATTATGCCCGGATATTTTCAAGCTCTCGGTTCGTTAAAAGGTCACTCAGAGGTATAAATTAACATGTTGACACTTTTAATCCCTCCTTTATCCAACTTTCACATATTTTTAGAATTGAACCCTCTCGTCCAACAAATGAGACATATGAGAGTTAGGACTTCGTAAAGGATCACCCAGAGGCCCACTATAAGCATGTTGACTCCGATGTCACTCAGAGGCTGGGCCTGTTGACATATCAGTCACTCAGAGGCCAAGTTTAAGCATGTTACATATCAGTTACTCACAGAGGCTTACGTTTATGCATGTTGACATCAGACAGTCACTCAGAGACTCAGTTTGAGCATGTTGAGACCTTTAGTCCTTATTAGTCTTTAATAGACTCATTTAAAATACAACACGTGTCACTATACTATTGGACACGATTTTACAGGGTGTTACAATGAGCCTAGTTGGGAACACTTGTGGATGCCCTTAGTGATAAATGGGTTTGGAAGGACTAAGATGGGGAAGATTTTCTAGTTGCCACTCATAAGAGTATGATGGCTGAAAAAATGGGTGTTATTTCCTCTATGGGTTCATTTAGGTGGAATAATTGAATTCCACCTAAAGTGACTTACTTTGTGCAGAGTGCTTTGCTAAGTAAAGTGCCTACAAAGGAGGCGTTAAGTGATTGGGGGATTTAAATTTAGAACAACATGTGTGATAGACGAGGGATTGAACAAGAATTTGTAGACCATACTGGTTTCGTGGCTTGCAGCTATAAGCATATAATAGAGCTTGTATGTTTGGCTAAAACTCCTAGTGTCGAAGGGATCAAGACATGTAGCGGTATGTTGGATTCGTTTTTTATCTCTCAGTTTGAAGGGCTGGATAAAGATGATTAAGGTTGTTGTCTAAGGGACATGTTTGGCAGATTTGGAAGGCAAGAGACAAGAAAGAGTTCCATAATACCTTTATCCTGACTACAAATAGGATGGGTATTATTAAAGAAGATTCGTTCTTGAGTGTTAACAATAGATCATCTTTTAATAGCCTAAAATGGGAGAGGTGATGCAATTTTGACGTTTAGAGATATTATTTTGTAATTGGTTTTTTCTGTTGTTCACAGGATTTTCAGCACCTTAGGGATCCTTTTGCCATTCAAATTTAAAAAGTTTTTAAAAATATTTTTCTTTTTATTTAATATTAAAAACTGAAATCAATCTATGAGGTTAAAAAAGGTTATAGCTTAAAACTTCTTTGGAATATTATGGTAGTAATTAATATATTAATATTATACATTATTTATTATTATTTATGTTATTATTTATTATTTATATATTTATTTATTATATATGAATTGAAAGTGTTAATGAGCACTGATCTAATATTTTATTTTAGAACATTTATTTATTTTTTAATTCTATTTTCTAGCATTTATTTATTTTGAATAATATTTTACTCACCATTTAATTTAATTTTCTTTTAATAACTTATTTTTGTTAATTAAAATAAATTAAATCTGCAATATAACTTTTATGGAAATGGATATTGTGCTGAAGGTGTAACAAACGGAATCAAAACCGACAATGAATGGTAATTATTATTTTGAAGTATTTATTAATCTTATTAAATATTATCATTCAACATTTATTTAGATTTTTTTCTAATAATCTGTGTTTATTTTTTCCAACATTTGTGATAAAGTTTTTTTAAATACAATGTGCTACTAACGTATTGAATCAATTGAACAACATTTGTATTGATACTGCTATTTATTTTTATTGTTTTCTTTTTTGATAAACTGGCATCATATCGTATTATACTGTAACAAACCAAACGAAAAACATCAGTATTTGTACCTGTATTCATTTTTATGGTTTCTAGTTTTGATAAGATGAACGGTTAAAAAAAGGCTTTTAAAAAAATGGATCAGTTTAATGAAAATTCACATCGAACCATAGATAAAAATAACTCACGAGGAGCATTGATATAAAAAACGAAACCCATAAAACAACCGCATAACAGGAAATTTGTTAAAAACTCAAAATAATAACTTTATTAAAGTTCGAGAGTTGTAGTTAAATGTGTTAAGGAAAGAAAAAAATATAATTTTATTAAAGTTGAGGGACCAAATGTTAAACTTATTAAAGATTAGAGATGTAAATATGAACTAGGAACTAAAAAATAAAAAAAACAAATACTATTTATAAGCACCCAAAATTGCTATATTAATAATATGTTGTATTTTAAAAAACACTTATAAAAATACAAAAATGTTATAAAGATGAACGGTTAAAAAGTTTAACATTTAATCCCTAGTTTATATTTACATCTCTAATCTTTAATAAGTTTAACATTTAATCCCTCAACTTTAATAAAATTATCTTTTTTCCTTTCCTTAACACATTTACACTACAACTCTCAAACTTCAATAAAGTTATTATTTTGAGTTTTTAACAAATTTCCTGTTATGCGATTGTTTTATGGGTTTTGTTTTTTATATCAATGCTCCTCGCGAGTTATTTTTATCTATGGTTCGATGTGAATTTTCATAATGTTTTTCTAAACTAATCGATTTTTATAAAAGTCTTTTTTTAACCGTTCATCCTTTTAAACTGCCCCACTTCGAAGTGTTTTTTTGTTAAATCTCGTAACATTGTTTTTAATCGACCGGTTGTTTAAAATGTTTTTTTAACGTTCAGTTTTTTAAACCATCTAGCACTTATCTCTAAATACACCGTCGCATAGTGACATTTTTTTATCTACTTTAAAACGACTCGTTGTAATGCACAACAATCGTGTTTATCTTTATATATGCTTTGGGGAAATTTTGTTCAAATAACTTAGATATCGTGTACAACGACGTAATATTTCCATGACTTTCGAATATATCATCGTGACACGGTTTCTTATCGTACATTCGCAATTTGCTTATTTTTATCTATGTTACAACCCGCCACAAAGTTCGAGTGATAACCCGATAGTTTATTATTGATATAGAACTAGGTTATTTGACCACGCATTGCGATTATAAATTACCGCGGCATTGGAGTGGTATTGGTTCGATTTGCTACAATACCGGCATGATACATGCACTCCGTAGAGAAATGAATCGACTGAAACCGAAAAAAATGAACATAGGTACTCACACCAATGTTCAAACAGTATTGATTGGTTCAGATCGTCACAGTATTGATATCATTATTCATATATCGTCTTAGACAAAGTTGTATAAATTGAAAATTATCAAAACTAGAAACCATAAAAATAAATACAGGTACAAATACTGATGTTTTTTCGTTTGGTTTGTTACAGTATAATAACGATATGATGCCAGTTTATCAAAAGAGAAAACAATAAAAATAAATAGCGGTATCAATACAAATGTTGTTCAATTGATTCGATACGTTAGTAGCACATTGTATATATTTATCACAAATGTTGGAAAAAATAAACACAGATTATTAGGAAAAAAAAATCTAAATAAATGTTGAATGATAATTTTTAAAAAGATTAATAAATACTTCAAAATAATAATTACCATTCATTGTCGGTTTTGATTCCGTTTATTACACCTTCAGCACAATATCCATTTTAATAAAAGTTATATTTGCAGATTTAATTTATTTTAATTAACAAAAATAAGTTGTTAAAAGAAAATTAAATTAAATGGTGAGTAAAATATTATTCAAAATAAATAAATGCTAGAAAATAGAATTAAAAAATAAATAAATGTTCTAAAATAAAATATTAGATCAGTGCTCATTAACACTTTCAATTCATATATAATAAATAAATATAAATAATAATAATAATAATAATAATAATAATAATAATAATAATAATAATAATAATAATAATAATAATAATAATAATAATAATAATGATGATGATGATGATGTAAGAATAATAATAATAATAATGTATAATATTAATATATTAACTACTACCATAATATTCCAAAGAAGTTTTAAGCTATGACCTTTTTTAACCTCATAGATTGATTTCAGTTTTCATATTAAATTAAAAGAAAAATATTTTTAAAAACTTTTTAAATTTGAATGGCCAAAGGATCACTAAGGTGCTGAAAATCCTGAGAACAACAGAAAAAAACAATTACAAAATAATATCTCTAATGTAAAAATTGCATCACCTTTCCCATTTTAGGCTATTAAAGACGATCTATTATTAACACTCAAGAACGAATCTTCTTTAATAATACTCATCCTATTCGTAGTCAGGATACATATATTTTGAACTCTTTCTTGTCTCTTGCCTTTCAAATCTACCAAACATGTGACTTAGACAACAACCTTAATCACCTTTATCCAGCCCTTCAAACCCAAGAGATAAAAAACGAATCCAACATACTGCTACATGTCTTGATCCGGTTCGGCACTAGGAGTTTTAGCCAAACACACAAACTCTACTATATGCTTATAGCTGCAAGCCACGAAACCAGTAGATGGTCTACCAATTCTTGTTCAATCCCTCGTCTATCACACATGTTCTGAATTTAAATCCCCTAATCACTTAGCGCCTCCTTTGTAGGCACTTTGCTTAGCAAAGCACTCCACACAAAGTAATTCACTTGAGGTGGAATTCAATTGTTCCACCTAAATGAACCCACAAAGAAAATAACACCCATTTTTTCAGCCACCAGATTCTGATG
The DNA here is from genome assembly GCA_947069175.1 of Scalesia atractyloides. Classification (NCBI taxonomy): domain Eukaryota; kingdom Viridiplantae; phylum Streptophyta; class Magnoliopsida; order Asterales; family Asteraceae; genus Scalesia; species Scalesia atractyloides. The sequence continues at coordinate 78,629,194 of CAMTDV010000020.1, read as the reverse complement.
AGTGGCGACTGGAAAATCTTCCCCATCTTAGTCCTTCCAAACCCATTTATCACTAAGGGCATCCATAAGCGTTCCCAACTAGGCCCACTCTTCTCGATCTCTCAAATTTCTAGCCCACATCCATCCCCATTTTGTCACTGCTCCGGTTTTAACAAAATAGTCCTAGTTTTGTGCTTTTTTATTTGCTGTGATATAAAAAATAACCGGGAATCTATCACAAAGCCGCCCGGTTAAACCCAACTCATCTACCCAGAAAAAAAGGATTGCCACCATCCCCACATTTCCTACAAGCCAATCCAAACGAAAGGTTAATACCAAACCTCACAAACTCCTACTCCATCGAAGGAATATCCAACCAAATCCCTGTCATGGTTTTCTTTGAAGGATTAGCCTAGACCAATCTCCCTGTCCCACTTATGGCATTGATAACTCAAGTCCACAACTATGTTGGCTAACTTTTGAAACTCTAGGTCGCAAAGCGCAATTCATCGTTCTAATCTTCCTTAAACTAAGACCCTCAAGACTCTTATTGTCGTGACTAACTTCCATGATATCCGTCTTATTTTATTCTCCCACCATTCTTCTGCCGCATGACACTTCTTCTAATTCCCTCCTGATTGTTTTTCACTGCTACAAGAGCTTTGAAACCCAAGAGAAATTAATTAGCTCAATATCCCAAAACCGCCTTAGCTAGTGTCATTCTTCTTGCCAGCAGAACATCTTCGCTTTCCAACCTGAAAGTTTAGAGTTGAACTTGTCTATAATTGGTTTCTAGTAATTATTTCTTTTCATGTTGGCCCCTATATGTAGCCCCAACTTCAACCCCAATGCCAACTAAACGATTATTCTCCAAGATTACTTTCAGACACGAAACAAAGAACATGAGTCTTAAGAATACGATTCAAGTTTAAAAATTATAACATCATCTTCATAACACAAATGTGATACTATCCGACCTTCATTTTAATCTTTTAGATTGGCGAAGGATCTTATCTTTATTTTAATACAATAATTTACTAGTCTACATAATTAGCATTACATCTGTTTACAATTAGGGATATTGCATTTAAATAACTCCAACTTTCACCAATTGGTCGATAGTAGTCCCTACTTTCGATTTGTACCAAAACACTCCAAACTTTCAACTTATTTTCCTATGGAACTTCCAAACTAATTAAACGCTAACCCAGTTAGGTGACGTCAGGTGCCACGTCACTAAAAGCGCCACGTAAGATGCCACAGCAGATGCCACATCAACAAAATATTGCCACGTCATATGCCAAATCAGCTAATTCGTAACTAGGTTAGAGTTCAGTTAGTTTGGGAGTGCCTAAGGAAAATAGTAGAAGGTTGAGAGTGTTGTGATACATATCGAAAGTTGGAAGTGCTATCGGCTAATTCGTGAAAGTTGTGGTTCTTTAAATCCAATATCCGTTATAATTATCAAACTTATAATTACGCAAATCAAATTATATTACGCACATACATATAATTATACATATACGTAATTAAGCATGATATACACACAATAAATCAACTTTTTAAAGTCGGTTTTCTTAAAGTATAGTAAGATCATATTCAACTCAAAGAGAATGAAATACTCGATTTTATGATGAAGTTTTAAAAAAAATTAATGTCAAACATATTATTAATAACTGTAAAAGAAAGTAAAAAGATACTATAAAAAAGTGAATAATTATAAAAAAGCATATACTCAAAATTGATTAGAGTAAAAATAAAGAGGCTTGATATGTATGTATGTATATATGTATGTATGTATAGGTGTGGATTATTTCAGAACCCTAAATATTTACAGAACTTACAGATCTAATCTCAACTATTCATCAATTTGATCAATGGCTCTAATCAACAATGGCTTTTTAGTAATTATCTAGAATCTGGAGGAGATTAAGTAAATGTGAAAAGGGTAGTATAGGTATTTTGATTTTATCAAAGTCATAACTAATCCTAAGTAGTGCGATTCTCCCCGCGCTTCGCAGCGGGAATTCTACCGGTATATGTTTGTTTTGTTACGATACTGATACTCACAATAGACTATAGTAATCGAAAAACTTATTTCGATCGAAAACAATTAAAACGATACCGGTACTGATGTTGTTAAATTAATATATCGGTTTAGTTGGTTTGCGTTTTATGTTTATTTATTTTTCAACATTGCGATATAAATTTTATTGATGACGAATATTGTGTCGCGCACTATTATGCTAAACCAAACCGAAATCGACTAACATATGTATCGGTACCTGTATTATTTTTTTATTGTTTTCCTTTCAATAAATTGACACCGTATCGCTACCATGCCGTACCGAAAAACATCGTTTTTGGTACAAGAGTTTGTTTATATTGTTTTTTCTTTCGATAAAGTGACATCTTAGTGCTACCGTACTATAACTAATGGTACCGGTACCTGCATTCATTTTTATGGTTTTCGATTTTGAAAATTTTTCATTTATACAATTCTGTCTATGATGATAAATGAATGATTTTACCAAACTGTGACACTCTGAACCGGTTGGTGTCGTACGAACAATATTGGTGCTACTACTGACGTTCGTTTTTATTGTTTTCGTCATGTAAAACATGTGTTGATTTCTATATCAGGTGCATATATCGTATCGGTACCAAAATGAACCGATACCGCGTGATAACATACCATCACAACGCTCGAGCAAATAACTTGGAATGTAAAAGAAAAATTAACACATAGATGCGGATTTTATAAAAAGTTAACACTAAAAACTAATATTTAATAACCAACAAAATATTACCAAAAAATACTTAAATCTTATTGGTTATTATTTATTATTAAAAATAACAATAAATACTTAAAAATTGTGATTTACTATTTATCAAAAGTTTCAATAAGTTTCAATTAATATGTATAATTTTTCTACACATATCTCTCTTAAATTCTATCTCAGTTCCATCAAATAAAATAAAAATAAATAAACCTAAGAGTTTCGTCAAACTGCTTCCCAAAATCAAGTTTGAAAGTTCTGGCCAGATTTTGTGTTATCAATATGAAGGTCACGTGTCTAAGCTTTTATTTGTTTAATATATACATTTATTCCATTTAATTGTTTGTGCCTTGATATATGAAACATGAATTTACATGTTAGCAAAAATGAATTTATTAAAAGCTAATTCTTATATATGAATGAATTTGTCCTAGAAATGTGCTTGAGGTATAATATGGTGTTTTTATTTTATTATTTATGCACGGTAATGACATTGCTAACTATTTTTAGGTTTTGTTGTTTTTTTGTTCTTCTTGGTTAGGATTGTCTTGTATTATTTACATGTATATATATAGTTTATTCATACATATAAAATAAAGTTTCACACATGTAAAACATGTTTACACATATGTAAATAACTAACTTATACATATATAAATTAAAGTTATAGGAATAAATAGTCATTCCTTTTGATTGAAGTTTGTTATTAATTTAAATCGTGGAACATAACTATTTTAATTTAGATTTTAATTTTATATATAATTTAACAATCAAAGATACAAATTTTAATAGTAAAGTCATTTGGATTAAACGATATGTTCTCTGCCTATTGATTTTGTGGTTTATTCTATCTTTTTTATGATCAGTATATAGATTTGTATATATGTAAAGAGTTTTGTTGTTTATTCTATTTTTTATGATTAGTATATAGATTTGCATATGTAAAGAGGTGAGCATGTGGAAAAAGATGACCAGTGAAATGGATGTTCATCTTTGAAAATTTGGAAACTTACATATATATATATATATATATAAATAATATACTCATGCATATGTAAACAGATTAATTAATCTGGAGCAATTAGACAATCATTTTTCAAGATCAATTTAATCATTAACATACTGTAAATGTGTAAATCTAGAGACAAGAGGAGGAAAATAAGAGAGAGATATATACAATTAATTAATTAATTAATAAGAGAGAGAAATTATTTAAAAGATAACCATTATACCCTTTTTTTTATTTATTTTAAAACATCTAATACTAGAAAAATAACTAGTGGTTTATATTGGTTCTGAAAATTCTTTCTAAATATGAAGTTCTGAAAAAAAACCCTTATATACTACAATATATATATATATATATATATATATATATATATATTGTATGTATACATGTATAGGGTAGATATCCTAACAGAAGTTCACTATATTTTAAAATTTTAAAAAACATTCCAGACTATATATTTCCCTAACCTTTTCGTAATATACAAATATATATAGTTTAAAATTGACTATATATACACATATATATATAGTCAATTTTAAACTATACATATGTGTATATTACGAAAATCTTTGGGAAAAAGTGTGTTCCAGAATACTTCTTAAGTTTCTCAATTAGTTTAGTACTTCTAACATGATCCTAACCCATATATATATATATATATATATATATATATATATATATATAAGGGAGGGATAGAAATAAAACTCACTTCAGTTAATAAAACCTAACAAAACCTTATGTAATATTTTTTTTGTAAAAAAATTAGGAAATGTAAATTACATGTTATCGAACGCTTTGTAACAAAAAAGAAAAATAAAAAGCGGCAAGTGGATTATTTTATAATTTTTTGAAAATTCCGTTATATATATATAAAGGAATTTTCAAAAAAATTTTTACAAAAATCCCTTGGCTTTTTGTTGTTACAAATCGTTCAATAACATGTAACCTATATTCTCTAATTTTTTTACAAAAAAAAAATTGTTATATAAGGTTTTTCTTGAGATTTTTTAAACTTAGTGGTTTTTTATCTATAATTCCCCTGTGTGTGTATATATATATAGATACAGGGGATGGATTATCAGAAAACTAGTTTAAATAAGAAAACAAAAAAACTAACTAAAAATCCTAAAAAGTAGCAAAATAATTTTTTAATTTTTTTTAAAAAAAATCGCTATATATAATATATATAAAAAAACTTTTATTTCAAAAAACAAGTTGTACTGCATATTAATATGAAAAAACCTAACCCCAATCCTCAAAAACCTAAATCTACCCTCCCAAGCCTAACCCCCCCTAAAAAAACCTACCCCCACCCCACCCCCAAAAAACCTAAACCCCACACTCCCCAAAAAAACCTAAAACTAAACCCTAAATGTAAACCCCCCTCCTTCGACACCCAAAAATCTAATCTTAAACCTCTTGAGGGGGTATGGTCCTTGGTACCCTGCGCCTGCGTAAGGTACCATACCATCACAATGATAACAAGACACTATATAACCTTGTGCGTTACGCGTAACAATGCGCCAACATTGAAATCAACAGGTTCCCTAACAAACCTTGCGCACCCTGCGCAACGGCAACTTAAACATGGAATCGCATGCCCTGACCCTGCGCAGATTGAACAAACCTCTAGCCACGAAGTCCTAAAACCTTGCACAAGGCCAAGACTAGGATGAGAGCAACTCATAGTCTTGAGAACAAAGAACTTAATCCCTACAAGTCTGCACTGACCAAAAAGCACTGATAAGGCCACGCGGAAGGGAGAAGCGCAAAGAGGTATTGATCAAGTATAAGGGTACAAAGTGGCAGAGCTGTGACCCAATAACCGCTCGGAAGGTTGTGCCAGACCACGTCGCATGATGAACAGTCATGCAGAAGGCAGAAAGTACGCAAGGACGTACACATGGCACCAACCAGCTCATGCTAGCGACTGTTACACGATCTCCACTACCTACTGATGACAGGTCGACAACAAGGACAATTGCCAGGACACGTGGCTCCATCCACCATGCGCCAAGCGCTCTTCCGCAAGAGACCACTAATGGTCGTCACATATGAGACAGAATGGATATTCCTGGTTGTCGGGACCAGGCCCAGGCCCATCAGCCCATCTCCTACACACCTCTCTTCGATATAAAATGAGGATCACACCACAAGGTAACAGACACCATTTTGAGCTCACTCGCTAATTACTTGCTTATTACCTTGCAAACCCCGATACTTATTCTCACGCCGGAGTGTGGTCACGGAGAAAACCCTCCCCCCTTTTTACCCGCGACGAGGCTAACGACGTTTCTAGTTTTGCAGTGAGCTTGAAGCAAGATCATTCCAACGAGCAAACGAGAGATAACCTTTTATGCAGAGACTCTGATCCATAAGCCAGAGATCTCCGGCTACCTTTTGGAACCAATGTTTCTTCATTGGCGCCATCCAATTATTTTTTTCTCGCAGATCTGTCTCTCGTTCGTTTTTTCTAATATCTCATTTTCAAATGGTTGATATACCATCAAGTGTACCACGAGGTCCTCGGGTCGAGGGCAATAACCCAATTCATGCCCTTCGAACTGACGGACAAGTGGAAGAAGGATCTTCCGGAAATGCCGATGTTCACCACGACTCAGGTCGTGTGAATATCCCGGTGACTCCCGAAATTCAAGTGAAAACTCCCTTTGTACCAATCACATCAATTTTACCCCCGGGTGAAACTCTGATGTCATGGTACATCAAATCTCAAAGACTCTATATGCCGTTTACGCGCAACTCTGTGCGCAAACTAATGCATCTGCTGCGCCAGCGCAGCCACCTACAACTCACGTGCATACCTCGCCTGCACCGCGAGTACTAAGTTACGACTCGCCGGCGGGAGCAAGTGTTCCCTCACACCTCCGTACCAGGGAAACAGAGTATTCCCAGTCGCTGCCAAAATATGAGTCAAACACTCATAGGCAAGCATCTATTCATTCACGGCTGGGCCCATACCCACTAGAGAGACGGGACACCCAGCGTGAAGAAGTAGATAGAACATATGGCGAGGGTGACAGCGCCAAGGTGTTCCACCGGCTGCCTAAAGATCATGCCGCATATAAGCCTACACCACGGGCTGTGTACAACCCGGAGGCGGAGTATAACTACAACTGATCTACAAGCCAGCTGAAGCAGCCGAACACTCAAAGTTCGTGAAGGAGATCGCACTAGCCCAACTAGAATACACGAAATACCCTCCAATGTGGGAAAGTATAATGGGTTGACAGACCCAGACGACCACATGCGCTTGTTCACTGGCGCGGGGCTTATCGGAGGTTGCACACTGCCTATGTGGTGTCATCTTTTTGTCCAAACTATTACAGGTGCTACGCGCCTACAGTTTGACAACTTACCCACGGTTAAGCTCACCTCATGGAACGATCTCAAAGATAAGTTCCTGACTCATTTCAGCCAACAAAGACGGTATGTCAGAGATTCCTCTGACGTCATGAATATTTGGCGGCGTGATGATGAAAGTCTGGAAGATTTCATCACCCGCTACAACAAGGAGGTGTTGGAAATCGGTGACATGCACGAAAACCTGATTCGTGCACAGTTCAAATATGTTGTCCACTCTGACGAGATGATAAAAGTCTTGTCAGGAACCTCTGGCCTCCCAAAAAGCTAGGAGAAACTAATGGCGGCAGCCAAAGTCTATGCGCAGACGGAGCGCAACCTAAACTCCAACCGACCTCCTCTACCTCAGTACCGTCCGCAAGACATGAGCAGGAGTTTCGCGAAGAAAAACAAGAAGAGTTGGAAGGAGTCCAACCAAAACCCTTCCTACTCTCCGGTCGATGCACGCGCAATGATAAATAAGATTGCTACTCAAAGAGCAACTAAACAAGATAATCATAATCGACAGTGGACGCCACTGACGAAGACCCCGGCGAAAGTGCTCAGCACAGAAGCTCATCAGTTCAAGCAGCCACCGCCGATGAGAAACAAAAAAGGTCAAGACCCTAACCTTTTTTGCAATTATCACAAAGATACAGGGCACACGACTGACAACTGCATCAGCTTGCGCACAGAAATAGAAAAGGCGCTGAAGAGTGGAAAGCTCACCCATCTGTTTAAAACGTGCACAAGGAGGTGCGCCAAATTACTCACGGCGAACAGGGCCCGAGTAACAAGAAGATGAAACAAGCATTCGTTTATATGATACAGGGTGGCCCAGCGCGCAAGCGCAGCCATCAGAAGAGTTGTACGCCACATTGGCACGAACAATAGGTCATCTTCCCCATAGTTCCCAGGGGCCCCCAAGAGGAACGACCGATCACTATAACTGGCATCTTCGGCCATTATCGCACCGCCTACATGTTCATCGACCTGGGAAGCTCTATGGACATTATCGATGAACAATGCTTTAAACAGTTGGACCCGGAGGATAAGGCGCGCTTAGAGCCGGTCGATTTCCCATTGACTGGTTTCTGTAACGAAACCTTTTTGCTGCTGAGTCAGATCTCTTTTCCGTTAAATCTTTCTGACGGACGACACTCACGCACGGTCTCTGTCAACTTCATGGTATTGCAGCAACATCGTGCCATGACGTGTTACTAGGCGTCACGTCCAGAGAGAGTTCAACATGATCACCTCTACTCCTCACGCTGCTTGCTGGTTTCCAACAAAAACCGAGGTGGCAATCATGTATTCGAGGAAGGAGGTCATGTCCATCGAAGAAGAATTGCCGGTGAGTTACCTAAGTCATCCTCAAATGGTGAGCCAGGAGAAATGATTACTCAACAACTAGTACCCGGAACAAACGGTGTTGTTAGGACCCACCATGACCCCTACAGTCAAGGCGCGACTTAAACAACTCGTGTTCCGCAATCTAGACATTTTCGCATGGTCACCAGCAGATATGACAGGGGTACCAAGAGAGATCGTAGAGCATGCGCTGCACACTTTCCCTTCAGTTGAGCCGGTCGTTCAGAAAAAGCGCAGTTTTGGGCCTGAAAAAACTCGCGCAATGAACGGGCAAGTTTCAGAGCTCCTCAAAGCCAGCATCCTCAGAGAAGTGCGCTACCAAACATGGGTAGCCAATCCAGTCATGGTCCAGAAGCACAACAGCGGTTGGCGCATGTGCGTTGATTTTAAAGACTTGAACAAAGAATGTCCAAAAGACTGCTACTCTTTGCCCGAAATCGACAAAACATGGACTCCCTCGCTTTATTCCGGTGGAAATGTTTTCTTGACTACTACAAAGGCTACCACAAGATTCAAATGAAGAAAGAGGACGAAGATAAAACCGCCTTCACACGGACAAGGAAATCTTTTGCTACACAAAGATGCCCTTTGGGTTGCGCAACGCGGGAGCCACAAACCAGCGTTTAATGGACCATGTCTTCGGATATGACATTGGCGAAACCATGGAAGTGTACATCGATGACCTAGTCATCATGAGCCCGGATGTGGAAAGGATGCTGACAAACATCCAGAAAACTTTCGTATCCTTGCGCAAGGCCAACTTGAACTTGAACCCCGGGAAGTGCTCGTTTTGAATGGAAGAAGGAAAATTTTTGGGATTCATTGTCACGCGCGATGGGTTCAAAGTCAATCCTGAGAAGGTGGAAGCAATTCAACGTATGCCTTCCCCTTCAACCATCAAGGAAATGCAACGGTTGGCTGGGTGACTGGCTGCGATGAAATCCTTCCATTTATCAGCACCCTAAGAAATTGTGTAATGCAAAATAAGTTTCAGTGGACTCCGGATGCGGAGAAAGCCTTCCAACAGATGAAGGAATGCTTGATTCAGTTGCGTACACTCACTGCACCGCAAAAGAACGAGCCACAGATCCTTTAGCTTTCCGCATCAGATATCGCTCTGGCCGTAGTCTTGTTAGTAGAGCGTGCATGAGTCCTAACTCCAATCTACTATGTCAGCAAGATGTTAACTGACCTGGAGACAAGATATCCAATGATGGACAAGCTTGCTCTAGCTTTAGTCCACGCGTCCCGCAGGCTGCGTCGGTATTTTTCAGGCCACGTCATCACAGTTCTCACGAACTATCACCTGGGCCAAGTTTTGTCCAAATTGAACATATCTGGATGTTTAGCAAAATGGGCTATCAAGCTAGGTGGACACAATATCGTGTACAAAACGCGCCCAACTAGTAAAGGCCAGATACTAACTGATTTTTTCACGGAAGTGCCGAGTAATAAAGTGCAAAAGTGTGAAGTTGTACAGAATCCAGCGCCTGTCACAGATGACCGCGCATGGATCCTTCACACTGAAGACGCATCCAATAATGATGGCGCATGGGCTGGTCTCCGTCTAATAAGCCCTGATAACCAGGAGTTCACCTACGCCATCAGATTGGACTTCAAAAGCACAAATAACGAAGCCGAATATGAAGCGTTTCTGGCTGGCCTTCGGTTAGTCATTAAAATGGGTGCTAGGAATTTGGAAGCACACGTCGACTCCCTTTTGGTCGCGGGGCAGATCAATGACCTATACGACGCAAAAGGAGAAGTGATGGCCCTGTACCTTGAACAGACGCAATCCCTGATGACCAAATTCCAACATTTCAAAGTGACCCACATTATGTGAAGCGAGAATAAACATGCAGATGCGCTCAGCAAACTGTGGCTACAAGCTTCAAACACCTTGTGCAAGAAGTGCGCATCGAGGTACTCAAAAACCCTTCCGTTCCGCTGCATCAAGTAAACGTCATAGAAATGGGAAATCCTTCCTGGATGTCTCCCATCATCATGTTCTTGCAGTCTGGGATACTCCCAGAAAACAAGGCGGAGGCAAGAAAGGTCCGGAACAAGGTACTCTACTATGAAATGGCAAACGATATACTTTACCAGAAGTCATACCTGGGACTACTCCTCCGCTACATAGATCCGCAAGACGCACACGAAGGGTTGTGCGAAATTCATGCTGGTCCGCACATGGTAGTCGCAAAGATCATTAATGCTGGCTACTATTGGCCTGGCATACACTTAGATGCAGTCGAAACGCTACGAAAATATGCATCATGTCAGCGATACGCGCCTGAGACGTTGCGTCCCAAAAATTCCTTGATCCCAGTGATAACAACATGGCCCTTCAAAACAATGGGCAATCGATATGAAGGGACCTTTCTCTAATGCCCCAGGTGCTGTAAAGTTTATAATCGTAGCCGTCGATTACTTTACCAAGTGGGTACATGCAAAGCCCCTTGCATCCACCACAGCAACGAGAGTTGGCAAATTCATTTGGAAGCACATCATTTGTCGCTTTGGGTTACCCCTGCGCATTGTCAGTGATAACGGCCCCAATTTTGCTGCTGAAAAGCTACAACGGTGGATAAAGGAAATGCATATCGAACATGTGTTCACTTTGGTCGCGCATCCTCAAGGGAAGGCCAGGTGGAAAGCATAAACAAAAGTATAGTCGAAGGGATCAAGACGAGACTAGGACGACGCGGGAGGTTGGGTAGATGAGTTGCCAAGTTTCCTTTGGGCTCATCGAACCATGCCAAAAACCAGCACCGACGAGACACCATTCAGCCTGGTTTATGGGACGGAGGCAGTAATTCCCACTGAGATAGGCCTCCCATCACCGCGCATGGTCACTATGCTAAGCATAAATAATAAGGAAAAGCGCAGACTCGACTTAGACCTCCTGGAAGAAAGACGTGAAAACGCCGCAATCAATGAAGCAAAGTACAAGGCCAAGCTCGAAAAATACTACAATGCGCGAGTCCGCATTTGTACCTTCCTACATGGCGATTTCATTTTAAGAGACAATGAAGCGTCCAACGCTGAAAGTCCAGGAAAACTCACGCCTAAGTGGGAAGGCTCATACATAATCCATGAAGTCCTAGGAAAGGGTGCGTACACCCTCAAACGTTTGGAAGGCACAAACATTCCTAGGACCTAGAATGTGTAATAGCTAAGGAGGTGCTACATGTAATGTAAGCATATTCAAATGTCAAGGCTTCACGACTCATCAACGTTCACGCAGTAAACTAGTGAACCTATGATCTAATTTTGTACATGGCTCTTACGCCTAATTGTTAATACAAGACAATCAATGCATGGTTTTCATTATTTAGACATTTCGTTACAAATGCGCGAAACCACTTTGGGTATACGTGAAATCACCATGGTACAACATGACTCAAACAGAATTCACTACCTACTGTATGCGCATGGGATGTGACGTTCATACAGGAGTTCATTACCAGTTTTATTCGCTCTACCTATACAAAGTTGTTATGTTCACGCAAATATTATAACTTGAAATAAACTTTCATTCTATGTCAAGAAAAGTACATTCAACAAGCGAGACATGCAATTACATTCAAGAACATTCCTAACAAGCCTACAAACATTCAACACTATCCTACCCTTCGGATTCTTCAATATCTATAGCATCTTGAAATATATATTTAAACGATCCACAAAATCATCATGCTGGAGCGCCTCGCTTACAAGATCCATCACGGGCAGTTGTTGACGATCGTACTCACGCTTCGCCTTGGAGAAGGCAGTACTTGTATCGACCCCACGGGTAGAGGCGCGGCTTGTATCCCATTGAACATCCAATGCACGAGTCACGTGATGTGCGCACTCTGCGTAGCCTGCACATATCCATCGTGGCATGCTGTGACCATCAGCTTGGCCACAACACTGTCTAACTCCACTTAGTTCAAGATAGAGTTTGCGATCTGCACAATGCAAAGAAAATTGAATGAGAATCTAGATAAAGGGTGATCAAAATAATAACAGCGGGCTTACATTGACAACTCCATGCTGTTGCATCCAGAGCATGTTGTTCGTTAGGGGCTCCAACAGACTCTCCACAGTGGCGTGGGCTGCCTTAGAATTTTCTAATTTTTCCTCGCTCGCGCTCACCTTAACCTCCACGAGGCGCATCTTCTCTAGATCCTCCAAGTGCCTGCATTGCAATTCTGCCTTTTCAACCAAGGCAGCTTGGAGATCCTTCTTCACGCTCTCCAGCGCTGCGCAAGCCTCCACCTGGTTAAACACAACAAGGTTAGTCTGGAAATCTCTTGATCCTGTAAAATAAAGAAGGGCAGAAGTTTTTACCTCCTTCTGATCACTGCGCTCTCGGTGCGACCTTGCCTCTTTGTCCGCAGCAGAGGCTGCCTCCCTCTCTTTCTTTAGGCGCTCGGCTTCAGCGCGCAGTCTCACAATCTCATCCCTTAAGGATTTTTCTCTGTGTTATCCCTCTCGCATGCCACCCTCCACAAATTGTGCTCCTCAGCAAGTGTGGCAGCAGATCCTTCTGCCTTCTTTTTCCACCCCAGCACGGACCATTCTTCGGTCCATTGAGCTTCGACGAATTTGGCTCTCTCATCCTCGAGCTCTAGTTTTGCGCGGCCACTTGGGCCCGCTCTTGGGCCATCTCTTTCTTTGCTGCCTCAAACCTCTCATGGTCCCGATGCATGCTGCGTCACTCTCTTATGATTTTATGTGTTTTGGAGGCGGAGCTAGCAGCGGACTGGAGGTACGGTGATATGTTTGCTCGTAGCTCTGTTCCATGTGCGCATGTACCTCTGCTAGGGGGAACGCACCTTTAAACCACTCACTGCACGCTTGCCAGTGGCTAAATTTATCACCCTGCCTTAGTTTCCAAATAAGGGTGTGAATCTCAGCACTCGGCCTTCAGAATATGACCTATACAAATAGTCACTCGGGGTTTCATCCGGGCGAATCGGGGACCCTTTATCAGAAGGGCGCTCCCCAGATCCCCCGGCTTCATCCCCGCTGGCTCTGCCGCATGAGCACCCCGAGGCGCATCCATAACTCCTTCACCACCTTCAACCGCAACCTCTTCCACCACTTCTTCTTCAGGCACAACGGCCTCCACATCCACCTGTACTTCCCGCGCTTCCCAATTATCTTCTTATGTGCAACCATTTTGGGAGGCTGCGCAACAATATCACCCTTGGAAGGAGCCCTCTTCCTCTTGAGCGGCTCAAGGCTAGACTCCACATTGGTGGGGTCATCCAGGTTGGCAACTGAAATCTCCGCCATCTCTTGCGGCTTCGACTTTGGATTCTTCAGACCAACAGGTGCAAGACCCCCTATGGAATCAGAGACTACTACATAGTCATTCTAAGAATCAGGCACAAAAGACGTACTTTTGGGCGGGTCTGCCATGGGTTGCGTCGGTTTCTTCACAGCCACAACGCTTGGCCCTGCGCGTCTCTTCTTCTTAGAATCTGGGCCAACGCCCAAATTCTTTAGCGCATCTGCTTCATGGCGCAACATAGTAAGCAATATGAAAAGATGTAAAACAATTAAACTATGAAGGTTTACCACTCTCAGGCGGAGGGGCCGCCAAATCTGCGCTCCTTGGCAACTCAAAATTCCCAAGGATCTGGGCGTGCCATGTTGGCTCCTCTGGGCTGAAGGGGACATTCTCCATCCGCCCCCTCTTTCTTTGGAAGGCCGCTATATATAGCGCCACCCCTGAAAAAACGCGCACAACATTAGTCTGCACATAAGGAGAAGTAATGAAATAATGGAATAAGGGAACTTACTGTTATCCTCCTCCATGTAGACCAGTTTCTCTCGACGGTTCGGTTTCCATAAAAGGCTCATACCCACAGCCACCAGTGCCCTCTTCAGCAACTGAACCGCCGAAATCTCCTTGATCTCCTGGTACAAGGACTCCTCCGCCGGTACGAAGATGTCTCAATAGGAATGTCCTCTGCCCCCAGGAAATGCATCGGAAGAGGAATCACGCCGGCCTTTATATATTTTTTTGTTTCCAGTCATGGTAGGACTTCGGCGGAGAATGCAGGATCCTCTAGGCTTGAATCTTGTGCTAGAAAGAATAGAAGCCTAAAGAACAGTGTAACTGGTAGAACACCCGGAACCGATTAACGGATGGGTGGATACCCATCGAACGACACAAAAAATCAAAATGCTTTATCCGAACCATCCTATCGGATAGAGTTGGGAAATATGGAAGCGGTAATGGTCAAGAACGTCAAGGAAGAACTTTGTCGTCGGCAAAGAAATCAAAAAACAAAGAAATATAGCCGGTCGAAGCATCGACGGCAGTTTCCCTCGGAGGGGTACCGAGCGTCCCACTCTTGGGGATGCGGAAGCCAGACACCAGCCGTTGGAAACTAGCAGTTGACCAATTCAACCTCGGCAAGGAAGTGGAAGCCTCCGTAGTAGCAGCACTTTCTAGACCTCTGGTAGTCATCTTATCGCCGGAGGAAGAAAGAAATAATGAAGATTTCAGAGAAAAACAAGAAGAAGATATGAAAGCGTGATTTTAACCCTAAAGGGATCGTCTATTTATACCCATCGCATTTAATGCGATGGGGAAACGTGACGCATCTGCATGCCCAACAACCAATCCACGATGACGCATGGAGGGCAAGTGGCTAACTGACATTCGCCACACGCGCGTGGCCGGTACTTTCTCTGCCATTCATTAATGAAAAGGAAGCTGCACTGTTGGCAATATGCTACAACCGCTAGAAGTACTTCCGCCTCACCTTTTTCTTACCAACTCGCCCACAACATCAGCATGACGAAAATTCAAATTTCAAAGACATTATCATGAACAAAGGTTTCCTCCATACAAAGGTTTTCTTCATCCCTTATTGAATTCTTGCCATTGAAATAAGCACGCATATATGAATTCTTATAGTCCAGCACTCTACCTAGTTGCCAACATGCGCATAGGAGCACCATTGGACTGTGGGACTTGGAGGGGTATTGTAACACCCTGTAAAATCATGTCCAATAGTATAGTGACACGTGTTATATTTTTATTTTTAGTCTATTAAAGACTAACAGGGACTAAAAGTGTCAACATGCTCAAACTAAGTCTCTGAGTGATTTCTGATGACAACATGCGTAAACCGAGCCTCTGAGTGACCATTAGTGTCAACATGCTTAAAAATATAGCCTCTGAGTGACCATTAGTGTCAACATGCCTTAAACATAGCCTCTGAGTGACCATTAGTGTCAACATACTAAAACTTGGCCTCTAAGTGACCGTTGTGTTAACATGCCCAGCCTTTGAGTGACATCGGAGTCAACATGCTTATAACGAGCCTCTGAGTGATCCTTTACAAAGTCCTAACTCTCATATCTGCTAGTTGATGGACGAGAGGGTTCAATTCTATAAATATGTGAAAGTTGGATAATGAAGGGATTAAAAGTGTCAACATGTTAATTTATACCTCTTAGTGACCTTTTAACGAACCAAGAGCTCGACAATGTCCGGGCATAATCCGGGTATGCCAAGTATTGGCTACGGAGGGCTAAAAGTGTTGAAAAGGTGTTTTAGGAGGTTTTAAGGGTGTTTAATAAGTTGAGGGGCTAAAAATGACACACTTCAATTCTGCCCATAGGGCGCTCTCGGGGCGCGAGAGGCCTGTGTCTGCAGAGAGTTTGCTTCGCCTCCACACATATTGCCAAAAACCTTTTTTTTTGAAACTATGGACTTTCAATCAGCTATGCCACATTTTAGGACACTTGTAAGCTCCCTCTTACATCCCTAAACACCAGGCATCACCTCCTTTGAGTTTTCCAAGTATAAATAGGTGTTCAAGTCCACCATTTAAACTTGCACCTTTCTTATTCATAACTCTTCTCCCTCCTCTGGAAGTTCCTAACTGAAAGGAGCATCCAACTTAGTTCTCTTGCATTCTAGGAACCTCTTGTAAGTGTTCCTTCCTTGTGCATTTTTGTTCTAGGCTTTTATAGTCAAAAGTCAAGTGTTTTATGGAAAACGCTTTGACTTTCGGTTAAGACCATTATGGTCCAGCCATTGTTCGAAACGCACATGGCTAAGTGATCGTAATAAGGTAGGTGTTAATCCCTATAAAGGGCACCTTCTGAAGATCACGTTTGCTAGACCAATTGACGGGACAAAATTATGATATTAAAAACTCAAACAGACCATTTTTCGGAAAAACATCATAAATTCATCATATATATGTTATGAAACCTGTTTGACACTTAACTAGTTGGTAATAATTATTAGAGCATGTTCGGCTCATCAATTTCATTCTAGGGTCGGTTCGCAACCGAAAGTCGTGAAGTTTGACTTCTGCTTTGACTTTCGATTCTGACCCGATTTAGATTAGTTAGCTACTGATCTAAAGTTGCATTATGATCATAATATAATGTAGCATAACCCTTTGAGGTTATATTACATGATCATAATCAAAATCTGAGTTTATACGCAAGTTCCATAATTATGCCATTCTTGACTAAAATGCCCTTTTTGCATAAAACAAGGTTTTAAATGATAATGAACTTGAACATAAGTTTCCTACTGATGTAATATTATAAGTAGGATTATTTGGGATGTTAAATCAGATTATAAACTGAGTTTACAAGCAGGTCTTTGAATTATGTCGATAAATGACGATTTAGCTCTTGTGGCTCATAAAATGGGTTTAATCAAATATTTTCAAGGTAAATCATTTACCTACTGATATGTTATATTAAATAACATATCTAAGACATTTTAATCTGACCTTAACATCAGTTTTCGTAAGACATCGCATAAGACGACATTTTATGACATAAGCGCCGTTTCGGCGCATAGTATGGTTTTAAACTATATTAATTGACCAAGACTTGTTACCTACTGATTTTAAAACTTATTTTTTAAATATAATTACAGTAGGTATATGTCATAAACTCAGAATCCCAAATAATTTATAAACTATGTGTAAAATAACCAAAATGCCCATTCGGTGCATAGTTTGGTCATAAAATATAAACTACACATATATTTGATATCCTACTTTTATTATATCATAAATAAAATATTTTTCCAGAATACTTATACTTATAACATTAAATTATATTCAAGTTCCTTTTATACGGTATGAAATTATTGAAACGCGCTTTTGAGGCATAGTTCCATCTTAAAACCATAACGGGCATAAAAGTTGATATCCTACTGATATTACAACTTATTTAAAATATAATGGCATATAGAATTTGTCCATAACTTATCCGGTTACCCATTATCGCTTATAAGCATACGGTTGATTATACGTAACTAGATATGGAATTCGACCAAAACGGGTTTAACCTTATCATTTTAAAATCAAAATCCAGAATGCTAATTGTTTACTCATATAATACAAGTCAAGATACTTGTTGGGTTTAAACTACATTCTATCCGATCATCGCTTGATCTAGTGTACCATTTTTGATCCATTACACTACTCGGTTTAAGTCTATGACTTAAATAAAACCGTTAGTATTTAATTGGTTAGCTTATGCCATAATCTAGACTAGAGCCTTCCGGTAAATGATATCTGCACTTAATTCAATTTGAATACGGGTGGAATATAATCTTGCATTTTAAACAAGGCTAATTCAGGTAAATACTCTTGACTTATTTTCCCTATACGGGCTTGGGATACGGTAAATTGTTACCGCTTGGTCAGAAATGGGATGAATCAATGCCGAATAGTGGCTAGTAAATCCGTATATTCTGTTTTAATCAGTTTTGTTTGATAACATAAATATCGAGGGTTAACTACCGTGTCCTGGATATCCTCGGCTCATTACATTAGATAATGGCCACGACCTTGGCGTGGGGTGTAGGCATACACTTTACAGACGCTCAAATGCAACTACCCACACTTGTTGAGGATAACTCCTTCGTGAGTTCATAAGTGGTGTGTACGTTAATCATGTCTTGGTTTTCGTACTGGGCCCTGTATGTATGAACAAACATGTGAATCTGTTAACAAGGTGCCTTGTGCACTTAAAATCATTTTCAAATGTTTTCAAAATGAGTCAGTCGGGTGCATTTACCAGCGAAAGCTGACGTATTTTCAAAAGACTAAGTTGCAGGTACAATACGAAATAGGCTGGAAGCTGCTCGGTAAAGATAAAAGAGGATCTTGTAAATCCTTAGATCTGCCCAAAGTCTGTTATATATTTTTGTACATTTTACGATCCGCCTATGGATCTTTCTTTACAAGCCGTCTGTATAGTATTATTTAGTACATTGAACATTTCGGTTTGTAATAGTAATTTTACTCCAAGACTTTCGATGTGCCGTGTTTAATTGACAATGATGTTATCAACTGACGTTACGATACTCCCCACCCGGGCCCACCGGTGTATGGATTTGGGATTGAAAATCCGGGGTGTGACAGGTTCGTATCAGAGCTAACATTTGAGAGAATAAAACACTCTCCTTCTTGTGTTTAATCTTAAACTTACACGAGCACGTTCCTTAGACTTTCGAGTCTAGTCATTGACCTAGAATTACTCATTTCATTATTAAGTTATTAGTATTATTTTTGAAATTGATTTTCAATAGGAAAATGTCGCCACGTGTACAAGGGCAAAGTGGGAGAGAAAAAGGTCCAATGAGGGGAGGACCATCGGGGCGCATCCCTTCTCAACCTCACAACTCAGATTCCTACCAAGAATCAGGAGATTCATCTCTTTGGCGACAAGCGAGACACTCTGTGTCTCATAGACACTCGCCCCCACATTCCCAAAATTCTTACCACTCTCACCACTCCTATCATTCACACCATTCTCACCATTCTCATCATTCCCATTCACACTCTTACCATGAAGAATTTAACCCTAACCACTACTTTAACACGCCTCCAGCCGATCAAAATCAGTTGGACCAACCAAACCCTATGGACGAGGACTCCGACCCGGAGATGCCGCTGTCAGGATCGAATACGCATCCCATAGAAATTTCAAGCGATTAGAACTCTTATGTTGGATCGCCTTACAAAGGTCCTAATGAGTGGGACCAATATTGGAACCAATTTACCTTCGCCAACACTCCTTCCCATCACTCTCAACCACCTCCTATACAAGAAGATGTCCACATGGAACCAGTGGACCAACTTCAACCACCACCTGAGCGTGGAACACGTATGTCGGTACGTGTAGGACAAAGGTCGGGATCGCTGCCACCTTTGCCCAAATCCTATCCGACAATTCAAGAGGACCCATAAATGGGTGGACCCTCTAATGTTTCACCTGTAGTGGAACCAACACCAACACCTACAGTTCAACCACCACCATCGGGTTATAGTAACCCAATCTCCACATATCCAGATACGTCTGGATATGATCCTTTTAACCCGTCTATACCTTTAGACTATCAAGCATGGTCGCAAGACCCCTATATGCAAGCAGTTATGTACAACACACTTTACCCGTCTCCTTTCCCACCTGCTTATCCACCGACTAGATATCCAACTTATGGGTACCAGTATCCGGTTATGCCACAACCACAACCACAACCTCCGCCACCACTTGAGGCCATTAACAAAGCCTTAGAAAGAATGAAAGAAATGCAACAATAAGCGGAGAAAACGGAGAAGAAGACGAATAAGTTCTTCAAGAAACTCTCCAAATTGGTTAAGGGAAAGAAGGACGAGTGAAGTCTCTTCTAATATATGTTAGTCCCTGCGAGGACAATGTTATTTCTTTAGTCCCTGCGTGGACATTGTTTTCTTTAGTCCTTGCATGGACAATTTATTTCTTTCTAGCATTATAACTTCTATTGAAATTTAATGAAGTAATTTTTGGAATTATATATATGTATTCATCCTCTTCAAACGAACGTCTCGATTTTTCTCGAAATTTATGCTCTGCGATATAATTCCAAAAAAAAGATCTTAATGGTTTTGATTAGCCAAGTGGCACAGACCACACATTTGGTCAAGTTATAAATGATAGTTATGTACGAAGGGGTCTCCTATCATGGTAGTTAAGGGAAGTTATCCTTCTATCCAGAGGTAGTGGACTTAAGTTCAAGCCTCCAAGTCGTTAAGGTCAATGCGACCAGGACTATTAATCAACCATTAAGGTACTCTTATGTTAACATTCAGGAATGTTCATACTCCTGGTAGTGTGACTTGAGGAACCACACTAGCGTTCAAGGTAATGGACTATGTCCTAACCTTATAGCCTATGTGATCAAATTTGATCCTGGCTAATATCATCAGTGCGATGATTAAACATCCATTAGTGATGTATTGCCCTTGGGGCTATGATTAAAACATCCATTAGTGATGTAATTGCCCTTGGGGCTATGGTTGAACATCCATTAGTGTTGTATTGCCCTTGGGGCTATGATTAGATGTCCATTAGTGACAGGCCTACGTGCCATATTTTATGTCCATTAGTGACAGGCCTATGTGCCATATTTCATGTCCATTAGTGACAGGCCTATGTGCCATATTTTATGTCCATTAGTGACAGGCCTATGTGCCACATTTTATGTCCATTAATGACGGGGGTATGTGCCATAAAATTTTATGTCCTTCGTGACAAGCTTAAAAGCTAAATATAATTATCGAATATGACAATGACAGTTGTGACATTACGATCCACTGTCTATTAATAAATGGACTATGTCCAAATTTTTTTGCCTTTGATAGTCCTATTAAGACCTAGGCCAAATATAGATATGTTAAGCCTAAGAGTTGTTATGTTATTCACACTAGTTTAGGCAATGGATTGTTATATTAAATGCTTAAAACCAATATGGTTGACATACCATGGCTAAGTAAAGCTTTATTGGTGTATAGAACCAAAGCTTGAAGATGGCTAACTCGAATGAGGCACAAAGTAGCCACCGGGATATTGACGCTAATAATGCTTAAAACAGAGCCATTAATAATGACGACTTCGAAGCTCGCATTGATGCGGCTGTTGAAAGGGCCATGGGAAAGGCCATTGAAAAGCTTAGAGAGTCGAGTGCTACTCGCTCTAGACCATTATCTATTCCACCATCTTCAGCTCATAAGGAGAGCTCAGTTCACACTTCAAATGCGAAGAGTGAACCAAAGAAACAAGAATTTACTGATAGGACCCGTTCCCTTAAAGACGGATGTACCTACAAATACTTTGTCTCCTGTAAGCCCCGAGACTTTAATAGGGAGAAATGAGCTATAGAAGCCTTGAAGTGGCTTGACGAAATGGAGACAACAGTGGATATCAGTGACTGTGCTGATAAGGATGTGGTCAAGTACGTATCACAATCCTTTAAGGGCGATGCCCTAATATGGTGGAAAGCCATGATCCAATCTACAGGTAAGGTACACCTGCATAATCTGGGATGGTCCAAGTTTATGGACCTTGTTAAGGAAACTTATTTCCCACCTCACGAGGTGGAGAAGATAGAGTCGGATTTCCTGACCCTCACTATGAAGAACCTAGACTGTCGGAAGTATGCTTCCGAATTCAATTCCCTATCTAGGTTAGTTTCCTATCTGATCACCCCTGAAACCAAACGCATTGCGCGTTTTATTAATGGGTTAGCTCCCGAGATAAAGGAATGGTAAAGGCTGCTCAGCCTAGTACCTATAGGTCTGCTGTTGACCTATCCCTCTCCCTCACATTAGTTTCGTGAGGCAGAAGTCAGTCAAGTCTGAGATGACGGGAAAAGAAAACGGGAGGATGATAACTCCAAAAGGTTTAAAAAGAAAGGAAATTTTGGGTTCAAGAAGGACCATCACAGGTATGATAATAGGCCTTTTTGCAAAACCTATAACCGCAGTCATTGGGGGCAATGCAATACCGATCCCCAGATTAAACCCTGTGGTATTTGCAAGAGGAAAGGGCATAAGACCCACGAGTGCAAAAATCTTAAAGATGCCGTATGTTTCAGCTGTAATGAGAAAGGGCATATCAAGCCTAATTGCCCAAAGAATCCTAGAAGCAACAAGGCAAAGCCTGGAGAAGCCAAGAAAGGAAATGCCCGTGCCTTCCAGATGAATGCTAAGGAGGCCGTTAATGCCAATAATGTCATAACAGGTACTTTCCTCATTAATGACATATTTTCTAGAGTTCTTTTCGATTTGGGTGCGGATAAGTCATTTGTGGACTTTAAGTTTACCAAACTATTAAATTTATCCATAAGAACTCTAGACAAAACCTATGAGATAGAACTTGCCGACGGAACCTTAGAAACAGCATCTTCCATTCTTGATGGATACCAATGAAATTGGCAGGGTTCGATGTAGTCTTAGGCATGGATTGGTTATCCCATAACCAAGCCCGCATCGCCTGTGATAAGAAACTCATCAAAATCAAAACCCCATCTGGTGAAATGCTCACCATCCTTGGAGATTCACACTATGGATTGCCAGACAAGGTGTCGCTATTTAAAGCATCCAAGTGTCTAAGAAGAGGTTGTGTCATTTACATGGCACAAGTTACTATCAACGAGCCTAAGCTAAGCATTGAAGAACTCCCAGTCATTTCAGAGTATCCCGATGTATTCCGTAAAGAATTACCAGGTCTACCTCCAGACAAGCAAGTGGAGTTTAGGATTGATATTAGGTCAGCACCCATAGCTAGAGCTCAATATAGACTAACACCGATGGAAATGAAGGAGTTGAGAGTTCAATTGGATGAACTCTTAGAGAAAGGCTTCATTCAGCCGAGTTCCTCACCTTGAAGAGCTCCTATCCTCTTCGTTAAAAGAAAGACGGTTCAATGCAAATGTGCATTGATTACCGTGAGCTGAACAAGTTAACAATTAAGAACCACACGATCGATGATTTATTCAACCAACTTCAAGGGGCTAGTTACTTTTCTAAGATCGATTTGAGATCTGGATATCATTGAAGGTTAGAAGTGAGGATGTTCCTAAAACTGTCTTCAGGACCCGGTGTGGTCATTTTAAATTCCTGGTGATGCCTTTTGGGCTCACAAATGCACCTGCAGCATTCATGGATCTCATGACTAGAGTCTGCAAGCCATATCTGGATAAGTTTGTCATTGTCTTCATAGACGACATACTTATTTATTCTCGTAATCAAGTTGATCACGAGAAACATCTTCGGTGCATCTTAGAACTGCTAAGGCAAGAGAAGCTTTATGCTAAATTCTCTAAGTGTGAGTTTTGGCTTAGAGAAGTCCAATTTCTTGGACATGTTGTAAGTGAGCATGGTATCCAAGTGGATCCCGCCAAAATAGAAGCCATAATGAATTGGGAAGTGCCAAAGACCCCATCGGAGGTTCGTAGTTTCATAGGATTGGCTGGATACTACAGGAGGTTCATTGAGAACTTTTCAAGAATAGCCACTCCTTTAACTACCACCCGTAAGAATGTTAAATATAATTAGGGTCCAAAACAACAAGAATCTTTTGAGGTTCTTAGACACAAGTGGAGCAATGCTCTAGTGTTATCACTACCTGAGGGTGTTGAAGACTTTGTTGTTTACTGTGATGCTTCGCACACCGGCATGGGCTGTGTGCTAATGCAAAAAAGGCAAGGTGATTGCCTATGCATCACGACAGTTAAAGGTTCACGAAAGGAATTACACCACCCACGATTTGGAATTGGGTGCCGTTGTGTTTGCACTAAAACTATGGAGACATTATTTGTATGGCACAAAGTGTATTATATACACACACCATAAAAGTCTCCAGCATATGTTTAATCAGAAGGAATTGAACATGCGATAACGTCGATGGATGGAGACGCTTAATGATTATGATTGCGAAATTCGCTACCATCCGGGCAAGGCAAATATAGTTGCTGATGCCTTAAGCCGCAAGGAAAGGGTTAAACCTATAAGGATTAACGCCAAGAGCATTGAGCTCAGAAATAGCTTGAATGAGAAGCTGCTAGATGCGCAAAAGCAAGCCCTATTAGAATCTAATGCTCCTAATGAAGGATTAGGCGGAACTATCGATAAGTTAACGCCTGGAAAGGATGGAATCCTTAGATTTAATGATAGAATTTGGGTTCCAATCTTTGGAGGACTTAGAGATCTATTCCTTCACGAAGCGCATAATTCAAGATACTCAGTTCACCCGGGAGGTGACAAGATGTATCAAGATCTGAAGAAGAATTATTGGTGGATGGGTTTGAAGAAATCCATAGCCACCTAGCCAAGTGTCTGATGTGTTCGTAAGTTAAGGCCGAACATCAGAAGCCATCAGGACTTCTACAGCAATTGGAAATTCCCACATGGAAATGGGAAATGGTAACTATGGACTTGATTACCAAGTTACCTAAGACCAAAAGTGGAAATGACACTATTTGGGTCATTGTGGATGGGCTGACTAAGTCAGCTCATTTCTTGCCAATCAAAGAAACATATAATTCAGACAAATTGGCTAAGTTGTATGTGAACAAGATTGTGTCCGTACATGGTGTGCCAGTATCTATTGTATCTGATAGAGATACTAGATACACATCTAGCTTTTGGAAGAGTTTCCAACAATTGTTAGGCACAAGATTGAATTTTAGTACGGCTTACCACCGGCAGACGGATGGACAAAGTGAGCGTACTATTCAAACGTTGGAAGACATGCTCCGGGCATGTGTGATTGATTTAGGAGGAAGTTGGGATGACCACTTACCCCTAATAGACTTCTCCTACAATAATAGTTATCATACTAGCATCAAGGCTGCTCCTTTTGAGGCCTTGTATGGGAGAAAATGTAGAACGCCCGTAAGTTGGGCAGAAGTTGCGGAAGCCCAACTATCATGACCGGAGATTGTCCTGGAGACCACGGAAAAGATTATGCAAATCCGTCATCATCTCAAAGCTGCCAGTGATAAGCAGAAGAGCTATGCTGACAAGAGGCGTAAACCTCTCAAGTTCCAAGTAGGGGACAAAGTTATGTTAAAAGTATCACCTTGGAAAGGTGTGATGCGTTTTGGAAAGAAGGGCAAGTTAAGCCCAAGATACATCGGACCATTCGAGATAGTCGAATGTGTCGGCACTGTAGCTTATAAGCTCAGATTGCCAGAGGAGCTAAGTGGAATCCATGATGTGTTCTACATCAGTAATCTTAAGAAATGTCTAGCCGATGAGTCGCTAGCAATATCACACAAGGATGTGCAAATCGACGAAAACCTGAGGTTCATTGAGAAACCGATTTCGATCGAGGATCGACAGGTTAAGTGTCACACCCCGACCCGCAGCGGAAATAAGAGTCGGGGCATAATTGGGTTATCACCAAAGCACATGACATTTACTATTATGTTCCATTATTAAATGAAGTCAAAGTTACATTTCTCAAACGTTCAAACATGTTCATTCATTACAAAGGAAAATAACCAAACATAATAATCCAAATACTAAATCGTTTTATTTCTTCTAATCCAGGTCCTACGTGTTCCTAGCTGCTGCTGGTTCACCTGTATCATGTGTAAAATGGGAGGTTTTTGGGTCAACATAAGTTGGCGAGTGAACCTTATAGATAAACATTTAATAATGACTTTCTGGTTAGTTTATCAATAAAATATTGTGCATAATCATAAAAGAGCATATGTATGAAATCAAGCAATGGCAACATCAGTTACAATTATAACATACATTAACAATCGATAGCATACATGAACATACCAACATCATATGATAATTAACATAAATGAACTGTGAGATCGAGGCTCAATCAAACGGAGCCGATCGTATTGCATGAACTGAAAATGTAAATTGAACTGTGCGCTCAAGGCTCAATCAAACGGAGCCAAGCGTATTGCATGTATTGAAATGTAAATAAAATGACCGATCAAGGCTCAATCAAACGGAGCCGATCGTGCGGGCACGCCCTGATCAACCGCATAATAAAATGGGGATCAAACTCAACCTCGAGGGATGGGGAGCTACGGCCTCAGCAATTGCATGTACTGAAATAATAATTTGCAAACAATAATAACTACTTATCAGCAACAACTAACACACATGTCATGATATGATATATGCACAATAACTTAGTTATAATAAGTAAGTGAACAAGACACATGATACACCCCAAAAATGTGATTAAAACGGGGAATTTGAAGGGTTCACTCACATTGGGTGCGTTGGATTTGAGTTGGTGAGATGCGCACGATTTAGACGAAGCGAGTCAACGAGGAATCACTGACCTAAATAATAATGGGAAAAATATATTAAATGGATGGATTTTATTAAAGATTTTAATGGGATTTTTAGATATATTTTTGTGAGTTTATGGCTATTTTCTATCCTAAAAAAAATGTTATTTTTAAGTATTTTTAATTGATTTTTAATTTAAATTAAACAAATAAATAATTAAAAAAAAATAATATTTTTTTACTGTTTGACCGTTGACCGTTGACCGTTGACCGGTTCGGTCAGCGGTAATACTTGCGCCGAGCGGGATTCGAACCGGTGACCTTCCGTTCACGCGCACGTAGCTCTACCAACTGAGCTACGTGACTAACCCGTTAGGATTCCAGTTTTAATTATATTTATACACTTATTCGAATTTACCGAAAATTCCTTTATTTTGCAAAACGTTTTAATCCCATTGAACCGGTGTTTGTGACGGGACTCGATCGCGTGACGTGCAGTTTGTTTTGCACACAGTCCACCGCTGGACTGTGTGTCTAACCCGGTTATATTCTTGAATTATATTATACTTAACAACTACTCGATCTAACC
This sequence comes from Scalesia atractyloides, assembly GCA_947069175.1. NCBI lineage: Eukaryota > Viridiplantae > Streptophyta > Magnoliopsida > Asterales > Asteraceae > Scalesia > Scalesia atractyloides. The sequence continues at coordinate 78,602,027 of CAMTDV010000020.1, read as the reverse complement.
CGGTTAGTTTTATGAATAAAAAAGGAATGTTATTACGCAGTGTGTGTGTAGTAAGGATCGAACTCGGGTCTCGTATATAAACTTTGCACACAGTCCACCGCTGGACTGTGTGTCTAACCCGTTAACTATCCGAATTTTATTTACTCTTAACCCGTTTCTTTTAGGTTCGTCTTCTTCACTATAATTACCGGTTTTTACTCAGACCACTGGTTCAGGGTTCTACTACTTAAATAACACGATTACTAAGTTGAATGAACAAACCGAACAGTTTGGGGAAAAGAAATACCGGACAGGTCGTCTTCTTCAGAAAGTCCGGCGAGAACAGGTAACTCTGTTTTTGAACCTCCGGCTGAGAGAGTCTAACAACAGAATTAAAGAATTAGATTTGAAATTGAACCAGAGTACATGGATTATTAGCACGATTGAATGTGTTTACCGTTAACTAGCGTGTTTCCGGCGAATTCCAGAGTTTCTCCGGCGAACCCAGAAAATCCAGCAAAGTCTTCTGTGACTGATTTTGAGTGACGGAATAATGTTAGTAGTGACCTAACAATAGATTGAAACAGCAAGAGAGGAAAATCTTACTGGTTTGAGTTGAACACGGTTTTCCGGCGAGATTTACAGAGAATTCCGGCGACAGATTTCTTGTGCTCAAAAGACTTGAAATTGCGACGAAAAGGGATTGGAGTGTATTTGAGACGGTCCTGAATCGTATAAATGATTGGAATCTGAATCATTTGGAGTTTGAATGCCTTTCGGTTTCAAAAACCCAAAACTTGAAGTTTATTCAATCTGAACTTTAATTAGAAACCGATATTCATCGGTTATAAGTTAACTAAGCGAACAAAAACTGATTTGGCGGTTCGGTTTACCGATTTCCGTTAATCAGATATCATTAACCGTTAAGTCGTGTTTGTGTATAAAATTCAATTGTTTTCATAATGTTAACAGAAAACAATTGGTGGCGGAGTGGTTAAAAGATCGGTAGAATAGTCGTTGGAGGCAGTTGACCCGGGTTCGAGTCCGGTCAGCTCCAAATATTTTTTATTTATTTTATTTTAACTTTTTATCAAATATAATTTTTATAGTTTAGTTTATATATTAATTATGTAACATTTAAACTCAAAATACTCATAAATACTTAATGTCATTTCATAACTTGGTATTTGATTACAAAACGGAGCGGGTTTTGGAGACCCGATTTATACAAATGTTACAGTATCCCCTACTTTTAGGAATTTCGTCCCGAAATTCAAACAGTTGAAGTAGTAGGGAAAAGATGAGGGTATTTTTCACGCATTGAGTCTTCACGTTCCCAAGTAAACTCAGGTCCCCATTTCGACTCCCAACGTACCCTAACAATAGGAATGCGACTTCGACGTAGACGCTTTTCTCCATAGTCCATAATCTCTACTGGCCTTTCAATAAAATGCATGGATTCATCAATCTGAATATCCTCCAGTGGAATATGAAGATTCTCATCAGCGAGGCACTTCTTCAAGTTCGACACGTGGAATGTGGGATAAATTCTGTCGAGTTCTTCCGGTAGGTCAAGCTTGTAAGCTACAGGACCTACTCTTTCGAGTATCTTGAAAGGTCCTACATAACGTGGTGCTAGCTTTCCCTTTTGACCAAAACGAACTACTCCCTTCCACGGTGACACTTTTAAAAGCACATGATCACCGACGCTAAACTCCAAGGGCTTCCGTCGTTTATCTGCGTAACTCTTTTGACGACTTTGAGCCGCTAGAAGATTGTTTCGGATTTGATGAATCTTATCTGTGGTTTCTTGGATCAATTCTGGACCAGTAATTTGTGCTTCCCCAATTTCGTGCCAACAAACAGGAGATCGACACTTTCGACCATATAAAGCTTCAAAAGGTGCCATGCCGATGCTAGAATGATAACTGTTGTTGTACGAAAATTCGACTAACGGTAGGTGGGCGTCCCAATTTCCCTTGAAGTCTATGACACATGCTCTAAGCATGTCCTCAAGGGTTTGAATGGTGCGCTCAGACTATCCATCAGTTTGAGGATGATAGGCGGTACTGAGATCTAGTCGAGTGCCCATAGCGGATTGTACTGCCTGCCATGTTCGTGAGGTGAAACGACCATCACGATCAGAAATAATACTTAACGGAACTCCATGTCGGCTGACGATTTCGTTGATATAAATACGAGCAAGCTTTTCGTTCTTGAAATCTTCTCGAATAGGAATAAAGTGAGCTGATTTTGTGAGTCGGTCTATAATCACCCATATAGTGTCATACCCACTAGAAGTGCGAGGTAACCCGGTAATGAAATCCATGGTTATATTTTCCCACTTCCAGACAGGTATCTCTGGTTGGACCAGAAGTCCTGAGGGTCTTTGGTGTTCAGCCTTTACTTTAGAACAAGTGAGACACTTGGAAACAAAAACGGCAATATCTTTCTTCATTCCAGGCCACCAATAGGTGTACCGTAGGTCTTGATACATCTTATCGGCTCCTGGGTGTATAGAATATCGCGACTTATGGGCTTCATGCATGAGTGTTTCACGAAGATTGATATGGTTAGGAATCCATATACGATCTAGGTAATACAAAATACCATCAGATTTAGTTTCCAGCTTTAGCTCGGCTCCACAGGACATCTCCTTTTGTACATCTTCCTCTGTTATTGAAACGTGTTGAGCTTCTCGAATTTGATCCTTAATATTGGTTATAATTTGCGAACATAGAAGATGAATGGAGTTCGCATAACCCTTTCGACTAAGTGCATCAGCCACCACATTTGCTTTACCAGGGTGGTATCTGATTTCACAGTCGTAATCATTTAGGAGTTCGACCCATCTTCGTTGCCTCATATTTAACTCTTTCTGATTGAAGATATGTTGAAGACTCTTGTGGTCAGTGTATATTTCACACTTCGTACCATAAAGATAATGTCTCCATATCTTAAGAGCGAATACAACGGCTCCAAGTTCAAGGTCATGAGTGGTGTAGTTCTTTTCGTGTGTCTTGAGTTGCCTTGAGGCATAAGCTATGACTTTCCCTCTTTGCATGAGAACGCAACCTAATCCTTGTCCTGACGCGTCGCAATAGACTACAAAATCATCACAACCTTCAGGAAGAGTGAGGATTGGTGCATCACAAAGTTTTCGCTTGAGAGTTTGAAAAGCTTCTTCTTGCTTGGGCCCCCATACAAATGGTTTCCCTTTATGGGTTAAAGCCGTGAGTGGCACCGCAATGCGAGAGAAGTTTGAAATGAATCGACGATAGTAACCAGCAAGTCCAAGAAAAGACCTTACTTCAGTTGGCGTACGTGGAGCTTGCCATTCCTGAACTGCTTTGATCTTTGATGGGTCCACATGTATTCCTTTGTCATTGACTACATGCCCGAGAAATTGCACCTCTTTTAACCAGAATTCACATTAGAGAACTTGGCATAAAGCTTTTCCTTTTCTAGAAGTGCAAGAACAAGTCGCAGATGACGCTCATGATCAGCTTTGGATTTTGAATAGATAAGAATATCGTCAATGAACACAATAACAAATCGATCAAGGTAAGGTTTGCAGACTCTATTCATTAGGTCCATGAAAACAGCTGGTGCGTTGGTTAATCCAAACGGCATAACCATGAATTCATAATGACCATATCGAGTTCGAAAAGCAGTTTTAGGGACGTCTTCTTCATGCACTCTAAGCTGATGATAGCCAGATCGAAGGTCGATTTTCGAAAAGCAACTGGCACCTTGTAGTTGGTCAAGAAGGTCATCTATACGAGGTAAAGGATATCGATTTTTGATAGTTAACTTGTTGAGCTCTCTGTAATCGATGCACATGCGAAAAGATCCATCCTTCTTCTTTACAAAAAGTACAGGTGCACCCCAAGGCGATGAGCTGGGGCGTATAAATCCCTTGTCAGTCAACTCTTGCAATTGACTGGCTAGCTCTTGCATTTCAGAGGGGGCTAACCTATATGGAGATTTTGCCACTGGTGTAGCACCAGGTATAAGATCGATACGAAATTCGACATCTCTGATTGGAGGAAGTCCTGAAATGTCGTCAGGAAAAACTTGTGGAAAATCTTTTACAACAGGAATATCTTCAAGTTTCTTTTCTACGGTTCCCTTCTTGATGATGTGGGCTAAAAAAGCGACATAATTCTTGCGAAGGTATTTTTGAGCTTGAAGGCAAGACATTAAGTTGAGTCCTTTCGCCGAGGTTTCTCCAATAATTCGAAGAGTCTGACCGTTTGAAAGAGGAATACGAATAAATTTCTCACGACATACAACTTCCGCATTATGCTGACTGAGCCAATCCATTCCGACTATGATGTCGAAACTTCCCAGCTTCATAGGAATAAGATCGACTGAGAAATCGTGGTCGTTTAGGGTGAGCGTACAGTTGCGTAAAATAGAGTCTAACGAAACTGGTTTTCCATCTGCAACTTCTACTGTTATGGATTCCGCGAGCTTATCTCGATTTTTACTTAAGATAGGTTCAAACTCTAATGACACGAATCTTCTATCCGCACCAGTATCAAATAACATAGAGGCATATCTACCATTTATAAGAAACGTACCGTTGACCACATTGCCGTCAGCTCTGGCCTGGTTTGCGTTAATATTGAAAGCCCTTCCCCTAGCAGGTGGAGGAGCTTGGTTCGCTTGATTCACAGGATTGGCTTGGGCCTGAGCATGGATAATATTAACCAGTCTTGGACATGTGTTCCTGAAATGACTTGGATCTCCACAATTGAAACATGCCCGCATAGGTTGGCCCATAGGGTAGTTGGGTTGATAGTATGTTTGGGCTAAATGTTGAGTGGGTGGGAATGGTTGTTGTTGTTGGCTTGACCCATAAATTGTTGGTGGGTTTGGGTTATAGGTTGATGGCGGTTTGTTCGTTGAGGCGCGCGGCAGTGTTGAACAGTGTGTCCAGCGCGACCGCAGCTGGTACAGTATTGGCAAGGGTAGTCAGGGGAGTGGTGATACTGACAACGGTTACATTTTGGTAGTGGTCCTGTGTATGGTCTTTTGTATGGCGCGGGTGGAGGAGTGGCTTGAGTGATGGGTGCAGCAGGAACAGGGGTGTTGGTGTGGGTGACTGCAAAGTTCCTGTTGTTACGCTTCCTCTTGTTAGCAAATTTAGAGGAAGGAGTGTGGTGGTTTGAGGTTTGTCCCTCAGCAGGGGTTTTCTTCTTTTCTTCCTTGAACTTCCCATTGCGAATTCGGTTTTCGGTCAGTTCTGTTGCCAACTCCATGGCAGCTTCGAGTGTTACCGGTGAAACGCTGAGGACCGAATCTTGGATTTTCGAGGGAAGTCCTCGAATGTAATGTTCGATCAGACGGTAGGTTGGAGTGAATAAGTTTGGTACCATCTGGTTCAACTCCAAGAACCTTTTGTTGTAAGTAGAGTGATCACCATCTTTTTGCTTCAGGGCATGAAATTCATCTTCCAATTTCTTAATTTCACTCCTAGGACAGAATCGCCTAGTCATGATTTCCCTTAACTCCTCCCAAGTTAAGGCCATCGCATCTTCCGTTCCCCTCTTTCCTTTCTCCGTATTCCACCAAGTGAGAGCTACACCAAGTAGTCTCCCGGTGGCATAACGAACTTTGCGATCCTCAGGACAATCGCAGTTTAAGAAAACGTTTTCCATCTCCTCGAACCAATGTAGGAGAGCAGTGACTCCCTCAGTCCCTTCGAATTTTGGGGGATCGCAAGACTTAAAATGTTTGTAGGAGCATTTGATGGTAGGAGGGTCGTTGATGATCTGGTCCTGTTGTTGAGGAGGGTTAGTAGGATTTGCAGCAAGGGCTTGTTGTACTTGAACTACGATGTCAGGTAATATCGTGGCCATTTGGTTGGCGATATGAGTGGTCAAACGTTCCTGAGACTTTTCCGATTTCCTACTCCTTCGATGCGGTCTAGACGCCATCTACAGGATCATAAAATGAGAAGATTGTGAGTTTATGGTATCTTTTAGGTGTCATGTGTCTTTAAAAAAATGAAAATAACATAAATATCAATATTGCAACTACATCCGAAGGATGTCTTGGGTTCGCTCATGTTGGGCCTCAAATGTCCCCCATACCTTCACCTATATAGTCATGTGGGCCCCCATGGCTATTGGCTTGGTAGGATTCACATTAGTATTGGCAATTTAACACTCGCATCCCCCGAGTGCTAACCACAAAATATGCTCATGAGATGTTTGCTCGGAACGTGTCCAGGTGTAGACACAATGACAACTCAAAGTGGGATTAGCTCTCACGACGTTTGGTATAGCATGCTTTGGCCTAATAGGTATTTCGTACTCTCATCGTTAGTCCCCAGGTAGGCAAACTGGTCCTTTATTTTGGATTTATACGAATGCCAGCCTAGACAGGACGTTCCGACTACCGGTACTAGTACCCTTCCAGTTACTACATGCCCGTCATGAGAACACACTTTGATGAGATTTGAAAACACGAAAATCATTGTAAAATCAATCATGATGTGGTGTGTGCTTGCATGGATGTGATATGTTATGATCATACGATTTCATGATAGGCATTGTTTGATAATACATACTTATGAACATGCTTGAATAATATCAAATGTAACATTTAACATAAACATATAAACATCATGAAATTTGGCATATAACACACAAAATTCTTATAAGTTTCTAATCGACTATAGTATAGGCTCTAAGGGTCTAATAACCTATCCTATATCCCTATAGTCATGGCTCTGATACCAATTTGTCACACCCCGACCCGCAGCGGAAATAAGAGTCGGGGCATAATTGGGTTATCACCAAAGCACATGACATTTACTATTATGTTCCATTATTAAATGAAGTCAAAGTTACATTTCTCAAACGTTCAAACATGTTCATTCATTACAAAGGAAAATAACCAAACATAATAATCCAAATACTAAATCGTTTTATTTCTTCTAATCCAGGTCCTACGTGTTCCTAGCTGCTGCTGGTTCACCTGTATCATGTGTAAAATGGGAGGTTTTTGGGTCAACATAAGTTGGCGAGTGAACCTTATAGATAAACATTTAATAATGACTTTCTGGTTAGTTTATCAATAAAATATTGTGCATAATCATAAAAGAGCATATGTATGAAATCAAGCAATGGCAACATCAGTTACAATTATAACATACATTAACAATCGATAGCATACATGAACATACCAACATCATATGATAATTAACATAAATGAACTGTGAGATCGAGGCTCAATCAAACGGAGCCGATCGTATTGCATGAACTGAAAATGTAAATTGAACTGTGCGCTCAAGGCTCAATCAAACGGAGCCGAGCGTATTGCATGTATTGAAATGTAAATAAAATGACCGATCAAGGCTCAATCAAACGGAGCCGATCGTGCGGGCACGCCCTGATCAACCGCATAATAAAATGGGGATCAAACTCAACCTCGAGGGATGGGGAGCTACGGCCTCAGCAATTGCATGTACTGAAATAATAATTTGCAAACAATAATAACTACTTATCAGCAACAACTAACACACATGTCATGATATGATATATGCACAATAACTTAGTTATAATAAGTAAGTGAACAAGACACATGATACACCCCAAAAATGTGATTAAAACGGGGAATTTGAAGGGTTCACTCACATTGGGTACGTTGGATTTGAGTTGGTGAGATGCGCACGATTTAGACGAAGCGAGTCAACGAGGAATCACTGACCTAAATAATAATGGGAAAAATATATTAAATGGATGGATTTTATTAAAGATTTTAATGGGATTTTTAGATATATTTTTGTGAGTTTATGGCTATTTTCTATCCTAAAAAAAATGTTATTTTTAAGTATTTTTAATTGATTTTTAATTTAAATTAAACAAATAAATAATTAAAAAAAAATAATATTTTTTTACTGTTTGACCGTTGACCGTTGACCGTTGACCGGTTCGGTCAGCGGTAATACTTGCGCCGAGCAGGATTCGAACCGGTGACCTTCCGTTCACGCGCACGTAGCTCTACCAACTGAGCTACGTGACTAACCCGTTAGGATTCCAGTTTTAATTATATTTATACACTTATTCGAATTTACCGAAAATTCCTTTATTTTGCAAAACGTTTTAATCCCATTGAACCGGTGTTTGTGACGGGACTCGATCGCGTGACGTGCAGTTTGTTTTGCACACAGTCCACCGCTGGACTGTGTGTCTAACCCGGTTATATTCTTGAATTATATTATACTTAACAACTACTCGATCTAACCCGGTTAGTTTTATGAATAAAAAAGGAATGTTATTACGCAGTGTGTGTGTAGTAAGGATCGAACTCGGGTCTCGTATATAAACTTTGCACACAGTCCACCGCTGGACTGTGTGTCTAACCCGTTAACTATCCGAATTTTATTTACTCTTAACCCGTTTCTTTTAGGTTCGTCTTCTTCACTATAATTACCGGTTTTTACTCAGACCACTGGTTCAGGGTTCTACTACTTAAATAACACGATTACTAAGTTGAATGAACAAACCGAACAGTTTGGGGAAAAGAAATACCGGACAGGTCGTCTTCTTCAGAAAGTCCGGCGAGAACAGGTAACTCTGTTTTTGAACCTCCGGCTGAGAGAGTCTAACAACAGAATTAAAGAATTAGATTTGAAATTGAACCAGAGTACATGGATTATTAGCACGATTGAATGTGTTTACCGTTAACTAGCGTGTTTCCGGCGAATTCCAGAGTTTCTCCGGCGAACCCAGAAAATCCAGCAAAGTCTTCTGTGACTGATTTTGAGTGACGGAATAATGTTAGTAGTGACCTAACAATAGATTGAAACAGCAAGAGAGGAAAATCTTACTGGTTTGAGTTGAACACGGTTTTCCGGCGAGATTTACAGAGAATTCCGGCGACAGATTTCTTGTGCTCAAAAGACTTGAAATTGCGACGAAAAGGGATTGGAGTGTATTTGAGACGGTCCTGAATCGTATAAATGATTGGAATCTGAATCATTTGGAGTTTGAATGCCTTTCGGTTTCAAAAACCCAAAACTTGAAGTTTATTCAATCTGAACTTTAATTAGAAACCGATATTCATCGGTTATAAGTTAACTAAGCGAACAAAAACTGATTTGGCGGTTCGGTTTACCGATTTCCGTTAATCAGATATCATTAACCGTTAAGTCGTGTTTGTGTATAAAATTCAATTGTTTTCATAATGTTAACAGAAAACAATTGGTGGCGGAGTGGTTAAAAGATCGGTAGAATAGTCGTTGGAGGCAGTTGACCCGGGTTCGAGTCCGGTCAGCTCCAAATATTTTTTATTTATTTTATTTTAACTTTTTATCAAATATAATTTTTATAGTTTAGTTTATATATTAATTATGTAACATTTAAACTCAAAATACTCATAAATACTTAATGTCATTTCATAACTTGGTATTTGATTACAAAACGGAGCGGGTTTTGGAGACCCGATTTATACAAATGTTACATTAAGAAACTCTGACGGAAATTGATACTTATAGTAAAGGTTAAATGGGATGCCTTTAGAGGTCCCGAGTATGCATGGGAGGTTGAGTCCACTATGCGACAAAAGTACCCCCATCTTTTTTAATAAAATCTCGAGGTCGAGATTTCTTTTAAGGGGGTGAAGATGTAACACCCTGTAAAATCGTGTCCAATAGTATAGTGACACGTGTTATATTTTTATTTTTAGTCTATTAAAGACTAACAGGGACTAAAAGTGTCAACATGCTCAAACTAAGTCTCTGAGTGATTTCTGATGTCAACATGCATAAACCGAGCCTCTGAGTGACCATTAGTGTCAACATGCCTAAAAATATAGCCTCTGAGTGACCATTAGTGTCAACATGCTAAAACTTGGCCTCTGAGTGACCGTTGTGTTAACACGCGCAGCCTCTGAGTGACATCAGAGTCAACATGCTTATAACGAGCCTCTGAGTGATCCTTTACAAAGTCCTAACTCTCATATGTGCCAGTTGATGGACGAGAGGGTTCAATTCTATAAATATGTGAAAGTTGGATAATGAAGGGATTAAAAGTGTCAACATGTTAATTTATACATCTGAGTGACCTTTTAACGAACCGAGAGCTTGAAAATGTCCGTGCATAATCCCGGGTATGCCAAGTATTGGCTACGAAGGGCTAAAAGTGCTAAAAGGGTGTTTTAGGAGGTATTAAGGGTGTTTAATAAGTTGAGGGGCTAAAAGTGACAAACTTCAATTCTGCCCAAGGGGCACTCGCGGGGTGCGAGAGGCCTGTGTCTGCAAAAAGTTTGCTTGGCCTCCACACATATTGCCAAAAACCATTTTTTTCGAAACTATGGACTTTCAATCAGCTATGCCACATTTTAGGACACTTGAAAGCTCCCTCTTACACCCCTAAACACCTTTCTTATTCATAACTCTTCTCCCTCCTCTGGAAGTTCCTAACTGAAAGAAGCATCCAACTTAGTTCTCTTGTATTCTAGGAACCTCTTATAAGTGTTGCTTCCTTGTGCATTTTCGTTTATAGGCTTTTATAGCCAAAAGTCAAATGTTCTATGGAAAACGCTTTGACTTTCGGTTAAGACCATTATGATCCAGCCATTGTTTGTAACGCACATGGCAAAGTGATCGTAATAAGGTAGGTGTTAATCCCTATAAAGGGCACCTTCTGAAGATCTCGTTTGCTAGACCAATTGACGGGAGAAAATTATGATATTACAAACTCAAACAGACCATTTTTCGGAAAAAAATCTTAAATTGATCATATATATGTTATGAAACATGTTTTGACACTTAAACAAGTTGGTAATAATTATTAGAACATGTAAGAACATTTTCGGCTCGTCAATTTCAGTTCTAGGGTCGGTTCGTAACCGAAAGTCGCGAAGTTTGACTTCAGCTTTGACTTTCATTCTGACCCGATTTAGATTAGTTAGCTACTGATCTTAAGTTGCATTATGATCATAATATAATGTAGCATAACCCTTTGAGGTTATATTACATGATCATAATCAGAATCTGAGTTTATACGCAAGTTCCATAATTATGCCATTCTTGACTAAAATGCCCTTTTTGCATAAAACAAGGTTTTAAATGATAATGAACTTGAAAATAAGTTTTCTACTGATGTAATATTATAAGTAGAATTATTTGGGATGTTAAATCAAATTATAAACTGAGTTTACAAGCAGGTCCTTGAATTATGTCGATAAATGACGATTTAGCCCTTGTGGCTCATAAAATGGGTTTAATCAAATATTTTCAAGGTAAATCATTTACCTACTGATATGTTATATTAAATAGCATATCTAAGACATTTTAATCTGACCTTAACATCAGTTTTCGTAAGACTCGCATAAGACGACATTTTACGACATATGCGCCGTTTCGGCGCATAGTATGGTTTAAACCATATTAATCGACCAAGACTTGTTACCTACTGATTTTAAAAATTATTTTTTAAACATAATTACAGTAGGTACATGTCATAAACTCAGAATCACAAATAATTTATAAATTAAGTGTAAAATGACCAAAATGCCCCTTCGATGCATAGTTTGGTCATAAAATATAAATTACACATATAATTGATATCCTACTGATATTATATCATAAATAAAATATTTTTCCAGAATACTTATAGTTATAACATTAAATTATATTCAAGTTCCTTTTATATGTTATGAAATTACCGAAACGCCCTTATGAGGCATAGTTTTAATTTAAAATCATAACGGGCATAAAAGTTGATATTCTACTGATATTACAACTTATTTAAAATATAATGGCATATAGAACTTGTCCATAACTTATCCGGTTACTCATTATCGCTTATTAGCGTATGGTTGATTATACATAACTAGTTTACGGAATTCAACCAAAACTGGTTTAAGCTTATCATTTGAAAATCAAAATCCAGAATGTTAATTGTTTACCCATATAATACAAGTCAAGGTACTTGTTGGGTTTAAACTATATTCTATCCGATCATCGCTTAATCTAGCGTACCGTTTTTTATCCATTACACTACTCGGTTTAAGTCTATGACTTAAATAAAACCGTTAGTATTTAATTGGTTAGCTTATGCCATAATCCAGACGAGAGGTTTCTGGTAAATGCTATCTGCACTTAATTCAATTTGAATACGGCTGGAATATAATCTTGCATATTAAACAAGGCTAATTCAAGTAAATACTCTTGACTTATTTTCCCTATACGGGCTTGGGATACGGTAAATTATTACCGCTTGGTCAGAAATGGGATCAATCAATGCCGAATAGTGGCTAGTAAATCCGCATATTCTGTTTTAATCAGTTTTGTTTGATAACATAAACATCAGGGTTAACTACCGTGTCCTGGATATCCTCGGCTCATTACATTAGATAATGGCCATGACCTTAGCGCGGGGTGTAGGCATACACTTTACAGACGCTAAAATGCAACTACCCACACTTGTTGAGGATAACTCCTTCGTGAGTTCATAAGTGGTGTGTACGTTAATCAGCCTCAGTTTTCGTACTGGGCCCTGTATGTATGGACAAACATGTGAATCTGTTAACAGGGTTGCAAGGTCAACTTTCCCAAGTTATAAAAGATTTTGTGCCTTGTGCACTTAAAATCATTTTCAAATGTTTTCAAAATGAATCAGTCAGGTGTATTTACCAGCGAAAGCTGACGTATTTTCAAAAGACTAAGTTGCAGGTACAATACGAAATAGGCTGAAAGCTGCTCGGTAGAGATATAAGAGGATCTTGCAAATCCTTAGATCTGCCCAAAGTTTGTTATATATTTTTGTACATTTTACGATCCGCCTGTGGATCTTTCTTTATAAGCCGTCTGTATATTATTATTTAGTACATTGAACATTTCGGTTTGTAATAGTACTTTTACTCCAAGATTTCCGATGTGCCGTGTTTAATTGACAATGATGTTATCAACTGACATCACGTTACTCCCCACCCGGGCCCACCGATGTATGGATTTGGGATTGGAAATCCGGGGTGTGACAGGTATGGTCCCAAAAACCATGCACCTGCGCAAGGTACCATCCCTCATAATGATAACAAGACACTGGAATAAACTTGCGTGCTATGCGCAACAGTGCGCCAACATTGAAACCTACTGGTTGCCTAACAAACCTTGCGCACCCTGCGCAACGACAAGTTAAACCTGGAAGCGCAGGTCCCTGACCCCGTGCGGATTGAGCAAACCTCTAGCCGCGAAGTCCTAACACCTTGCACATGGCCAAGACTAGGATGAGAGCAACTTATAGTCTTGAGAGCAAAAGGACTTAATCCCAACAAGTCCGCGCTTGCCAAAAAGCACTGATAAGGGCACGCGGAAGGGAGAAGCGCAAAGAGGCATTGATCAAGTACAAGGGTACAAAGTGGCAGAGCTGTGATCCAATAACCCTTGGCAGGTTGTACCAGACCACGTCGCATGATGAATAGTCATGCAGAGGGCAGAAAGTACGCAAGGATGTACGCGTGGCACCAACTAGCTCACGCCAGCGACTGTCACACGATCTATACTACCGGCTGACGACATGTCCATCCACCATGCGCCAAGTGCACCCCCTACTAGAGACCATTAACGGTCGTCGCAGAGGAGATAGAATGGATATTCCTGGTTGTCGGTTCCAGGCCCAAGGCCCATCAGCCCCTCCTACACACCTCTCTTCGGCTATAAAATAAGGATCACACCACAAGGTAACAGACACTGTTTTGAGCCCACTCGCTAATTACTTGCTTATTACCTTGCAAACCCCGATTCTTATTCTCAGGCCAGGGTGTGGTCACGGAGAAAACCCTCCCCCTTTTCTCCCGTGACGAGGCTAACGGCGTTTCTAGTTTTGTAGTGGGCTTGAAGCAAGATTATTCCGACGAGCAAACGAGAGATAACCTTTTATGCAGAGACTCTGATCCATAACCAAGATATCTTCGGATACCTTTTGGAACTAGTATTTCTTCAACCTCCAAAAAACCTAACCCTAAAAGCTAAACTAAACTTAAAACCTAAATCTAAGCACATAATGCACATGTGCAGTATATATATATATATATATATATATATATATATATATATAGGGCTCTGTTCAACTAAGAACCACCACGAGTTGCCAAAACTGTGAGAACTATTTGTTCCCACCTGAGTTGGGCCAAAATTGTTTTGCACAAACGTAGATAAAAATATTATAATAACATCTGTAAAAAAATAAAAAAATTATTGAGTCGTTAGTTTTGACTTATGCAAGTTTTTTTTACGCGCTGGTGTAAATTTTGCATGAAGATAAATATTTTTTACGCCTCATTTAAATGTGGGTATGCACCATTTTTTATATTTTTTTTGCTGAAACTAGTAATCTTTTTTATGACTTTTAGGAAAAAAAATCAAAAAAAACCTTTTTGATGGTCTAGTTCTCACGGTTCTCACAACTCACGGTGGTTCTCATTTTAACCCATCTTATATATATATATATATATATATATATATATATATATATATATATATATATGAATATGAGAAGGATCCTTTAAAAACCACCCTTTATTGCGAGAACCAATGTGAACACAACCAAAATTACCTAAAAATTAAAAAAACACACAAAATTTTTTAACATTTTTTTATAAATCGCTATATCTTGTCACTCTAAAAGAAATTCGAGTAGCAATTATCAATGCAAATGTGCATATGTATCATTTCTTGGACAAATTACATATTACATTACCAATATTAGACAATTTCATTTTCATTTACACTACTATCCAAAATACACTACTTTTTTACATTAACAAGATTAGAAATGCACATGTGCATCTATATGTATGAACATGATATAACGTGTTTTGGTACACTACTTTGAATACACTTTCCCTTTCATCTATCATACCATCCATAATACACTACCATTATCTCCTACCATATATAGTACAATTCCATTACCAATATTTCACTTTATTACATACTTTATTACATGTATATCAACACCCTTCATACCATCTAAAACAGCATATTATATCATAAAGTGACAAATATAACCAAACTATCAACCACTAAATATAACCAACCAAAAACCATGTATATGAGCCTACTTTATCATTCAAAATCACAAACTATTGTACCAATATTCGTTATATCATGGTTATACATAATGATGCACATGTGCATTTTTAATATTGGTAATGTAGAAGTAGTGTATTTTCGGATGGTAGTATGAAATGAACGTGCAATTGTCTACTACTGGTATTGTATTACGGAATTTGTCCAAGAAATGATTCATATGCACATGTATATCGATAATTGTTACTCGAATTTTTTTTTGTAACGAAATTTAGCGATTCTTTTTATAAAAAAATATATTAAAAAAAAATTTGTGTGCTTTTAGATTTTTTTAGCTATTTTTTTGTGTTCACATTGATTTTCGCTGTTCTCGCAATATAGGTGGTTCTCACATAAACCCTACCTATATATATATATATATATATAGTGGAGAGTTCAAATGAGAAGAAAATTTTGTAAGAATAAAAAAATAACTTTTAAACCAACAGAATTCTCTATTTACTTTATTTAATGTGTGTATTTAATATTATGAAAAATGGCATATATTAAATTTATAATTGTCATTAATTAGCTAATTAATTAAACTTATAAATCCTTTTTTAATATATTTTTTCAAGATAAAATAATTTATAGTGAAAGACAATTTTGACACGTGTAGGATAAATTTTAGTATATTGTAGGATAAATTTTGAAATGTGTTGGGTATTTTTACATGTGTGTAGGGTAAATTCCGATAATATATGTATGATAAATTTTGAAATGTGGAGAATATAATGTTTATGTTTTATTAATGAGAGATAACATAATTAATAAGAGGAGTTATAAATTATTTAATGTTTTACCATTATGCCCTTTCTTTTTTTTTCTTCTCACATTAAATTTCTTCTTAAATGAACCTTCCCCTATATATATATATATGGTTATTGTGAGAAAATTTAAAAGTGTGAGAAGGATAAGAAAGAATCTAAACTATTAGATATTTAATCTAATGGTTGAGATCATAGTGGCAATTCTGTAAATAATGTTGACTATTAAACTAACTAATTTTCTAGATTAAGGGTATAAAGGTAAATTTAGTATGTTTAAATTACGAAACTAACATTAATACACATGCAAAGTTCCCCCTTCTTTTTTAAACATTAATAACTAACTCTTTTTTAAAAAAAAATTACACCATAATAACGAGTGTTTTTTTATCTTTAATATGAGTATCATATTGATATACTTAAGTAGAGTTATTTCTATTTTTATATATTTAGGGTGTTATTTCTGTTTTGATTCTGATTGAAGTGTTGACTGGTGTTATATTAGGGTATTATTTCTGTTATATTCAATGTTAGGGTGTTCTTTATAAGATGTGTGCATTCAATATAACTGCTGTGGTTTTTTTATGAGTTATGGCGTTATTTTTGTTATATTTATGTTCTTTATAAGATGTATGCCTTCAATATACATGATGTGGTGTTTTTATAAGTTAGGGTGTTTTTGTGAGTTATATTTCTGTTCTTTATAAGATGTATGCCTTTAATATACATGTTGTAGTGTTTTTATGAGTTAGGGTGTTATTTCAAATTTGAAAATTCCTACAATAACTGCCAAAAATCGGTTGCATACATTCATTTCATAATTAGATTTTATTAGTTAAATTACACTTATACCTTTAAACTACCAAAATAAAAAGGGACACATGTCACCTCCATAATCTTTTATCCTTCTCACATTTTTAATTTTCTCACATGAACCTCTACCTCGATATATATATATATATATATATAATTAATTGATTGATATTTAAGATGGTCGTGTCCCAGTATGATAGACCGTTAATTTTCACATTCTAGTGTGATATGCGTCATGTTCATATCATAATCTTGAGTTTTTTTTTTTTTTTAAATGTCTTTCAATCAACATAATAAGCTTCCACCTCGTATAAGCTGCAACAATGTTTTTTATACAATTATTTGATCTATGATATATCGTACACTTATGCTTTACGTTTTATAGCAATCATCATGAAAACATTGTAAGATATAAATGTAGGTTCGTGGTCGACAAAAGCCTGTCCAAATAAAAGGCATTGTTCAACTCTATATAGCAAAACACCCAAAAACCACTTATGTTTAGCTCGAATTATCCAAACATACACAACGTCAGTCGTGTTCAAATGTAACTTTGCCCCCCTTTTTTTCTTTTTATCTTTATGCTCGCAATGATTTGAATTTTGCGTTTTCAACGGCAATTATGTTTTATAGCGTGTCAGGGTCAATCAATCAATTGCTATAGGAGTGTAAACGAGCAGAGCCAAAATCGAGTCGTTTAAAATCGAGCTCGACTCGTTTAATCTAAAAGAAAGTTTTGATCTCTGTGTATAAAACTCAATCCGCCTCATTTATTATTTTATATACATACATGTATATATTAACTTTATATATATATATATATATATATATATATATAGTATATATATATATATATATAGTATAATATAAGATTTATATTATTTATTATTTTTAATATTTAATATATATAAATATTTATTACGTATTCATAATTTATTATATACAAGAAAAGTTGTCAAACTAATTGAGAAGTAGGTTATTTGACCGCGCGTTGCGGCGGTACATTACCGCGAGCATTGGATTGGAAGCGTTTCAGTTTATTCGTTATATTATAGTACTTATTATAGTACTGATCCGATACATGCACTCCATATAGAAAGCAACATGTGTTTTACATCGACCGAGAACGATAAAAACAAACACATGTACCTACATCGATGGTGTTGGAACGATATTGATTGGTTAAGATCGCCATCGTATTGGCATTGATATTCATTTATCGTCACATACAGTGTTGTATAAATGAAAAATTATCGAAACCATAAACCACAAAATTGAATAGAGGTTGTACCGATGTTGTTTGGTACAGTACGATATCTACACGGTGTCAGCTTATCGAAAACAAAGACAATAAAAATAAGTACTAGTACCGAAATGGATTTGGTACGTCCAGTTTCAGCTCGATTCACTACTGTAGCGGCATGATATTCGTTATCCGACAAGAAACCATAAAAATGAGTACAGGTACCAGTACCGATGTTGCTCGGCTCGGTTCGTTACGTTATGATAACCATATGGTGCCAGGTCATCAAAAGTAAAGAAAAATTAATCGAAAGTAAGAAACATTAAAAATAACTATCGGTGTCGTTACAAATGTTGTTCAATTGTTTCAGTTTGGTTTGATTTGGTATGTTAACAACACAATGGTCGTTATCAATAAATTTTTTTATCGTGATATTAAAAAAAACATAAACATAAAATGCAAGTTATTAGAAAAAAATAAAATAAGGATGAACAAAATATTCGAAAAAGTAAATAAGTACATCAAAATAACAAACTACAATTCATCAATAGTTTTGATTTGGTTTGAAACGACACGATATCCATTTTCAATAAAACTTATATGGCAATGCTGGAAAAAATATATTTGCGAATTTAAATTTTTGAAAAATTAATGAAGCAAGTTCTTTGAAAAATATTAAGTTGAATGATGAATAAAATATTTAATAAAAATAAATAAATGCTAGAAAATAGACATAAAAATAAATAAATAATTTAAAATATTAAATCACTGTTCATGACCAATTTCAATTCATATATGTATTTAATAACTAGATTTTGTCCCACTCGTGTTGAGGGGCACTAAACCGAATATTTATGCCTGTAACTTGGTTATTTGTACATAATACTCATAAGACTCTAAAAAAATCATATTGAGTCAACCAATTATATTAAAATATTATCATACTTTTGCTTAAAAAAACAAAAACAATGAAAAAACTATAGTTTAAGACTGGGAAAACTGTAATTTTTCAGGAAAAAATAAGCGTATGACAGGCAGCCGCCCGACGCGAATAAAAATAACACCAAGTAAACGAATTAAAACAAAACACTACCACAGTCATGTCTCAAAAAAACTAAAACGATGGCATAACTGTAATTTTACACCGGGTAAAATCGTAATTTTTATGGGAATACAAACAAAAGCAATGGAGAAAATATAAATTTAAATTGAGGGCAAATCGTAATTTGGCTGGGAAAATAAAACTAATGGCAAAATTGTAAATTTAAACTAGGAAAAATCGTAATTTTGAGCGGAGGGCAAAATTGTAATATTTAGCTGGCAAAAACATAATTTTATTTTAAACTGTGGGCAAAAACGTAATTTTGAACTGATGGAAAAAACGTAATTTTACAGTGGGGATAAAATCGTAAATTGGTTGGACCACTATTCCCCAATGGAGAAAACGTAATTTAAATTGAGGGCAAAATCGTAATTTGGCTGGTAGGGGAAAAAACAAAACTAATGGCAAAGTTGTAAATTTAAACGGGGCAAATTCGTAAAATTAAACGGAGGGCAAAATTGTAAATTTTAACTGGCCAAAAGCGTAATTTTATTTTAAACTGTGGGCAAAAACGTAATTTTGAACTGGTGGCAAAATTGTAATTTTAAAGCGGGGATAAAATCGTAAATTAGTTGGACTATTGGGGGAGTGCCAGGCAGCTGTCTGACACTATTCCCCCCTCTTGTTTTTGTTGATTTAAATTGAGGGCAAAATCGTAATTTGACTAGGAGGGAAAAAAACAAAACTAATTGAAGAAGCGCCGGTTGAACCTAGAGATATCCTGTGATATATAAGTCACAACCAGGGTGTTTCTGCATAAATGGTTAACCTCTCACTTCACCTTTTGGTTTGCAAGCTCACTCCGGCTGATCTGCAAAACTAGCAACGCCGTTAGTCTCGCCACGGGGAAAAGGGTGGTTTTCTCCGTGACCACATTTCCGGCATGAGAATAAGTATCTTGGATAAAAGCAAGTGATTGCTGATGTAAGCAAAAGCTTGTGTGTGTGGTAAGTTGTGTAGTAAATATGTGAGCCTGTCTGTACCTGGAGATCCGATACTTATTTATAGCCGAGAAAGGTATGTTCAGGAGAAATGCTGGTGGGCCTTGGGCCCGACACATACAGCCAGAGACATCCTTTTTATCCCTTGGCGCCAGACAATAAATGCTCCCTGCAGGAGAATTGATGTTCACTGTCGGGAGGTATGCTTAGTCAGATGTTGAGTGGTGCCACGTGTAAAGGTAGCCGTCTCTGGTGTCAGGCCTGTTGCCAGCCGAAAATGGAGAGGGTGGAACAGTCACTGGTAGAAGTGTGGTTGGTGTATGGTATGACACTTGCCTTACTGGTCATGGGCGCTGTCACACGCAACCTGCCTAGTAACCTTCAGTCACAACTTTGTCATTCCGTACCCTGAGGTATGGTCAACATCTCTTAGTGCTTACCCTCTTCTGGAGGCTGTCAAGGTTTTTCCCGCCAGCGCAGGGTGTCAAGGGTACATCCTTTTGTCCCAAGACTATGAGGAGCTACTCATCTGTGTCTTATCCTTGCGAGGTTTTGGGATTCGCAGCTTAGAGGAATATTGTTGTACGTAGGGTCTAGTAGCCTGCACGCGTGAGTCTAACTTGCCATCGTGGCGAGTACACAAGGCTCGTTGTGTGATTTATTGTATTGGTCTAATTCACCGTCGCTGAGTCGTAAGGTTCATTGTGTGACCTATAAAAGCTGGTCTAATTCATCGTTGCGCTGACTGCGCAAGGCTTATTGTGTGACCTATAAAAGCTGGTCTAATTCACCGTTGCGCTGAGTGCGCAAGGCTCATTGTGTGACCTATTGAAGCTGGTCTAATTCACCGTTGCGCTGAGTGCGCAAGGCTCATTGTGTGACCTATTGAAGCTAGTCTAATTCACTGTTGCGCTGAGTGTGCAAGGCTCATTGTGTGACCTATTAAATCCAAAGAAAGTGCACCATTGCACGTTGCGCGCAATGTTATCTTTGTAGTACTTTGGTCAAGGATATGGTCACTTGGGACCATACCTCCTCAAGTCCCCTCAGTCCAGTGCTGCTCCTACGCGCATGTTGTAAGTTGGGAGGAGTGCTGGACTAGAAGAGTTGTTGGTTGCGCCGTTACTGGGTGATGAAAATTTTTCTAGGTGTTTTGAGAAAACGTTTGTGTGAAGGAAATGTTTTATCTTCCACTCTTGGAATTTGAAAATCTGATCTTCTGATGATGCAGGTGGTTTGGTGAGAAAAAGTCAGAGTTGAAAAGATGTCTGACAGTTGTAGCGTGCACTCAGCTGCTTCATCTGCCATTCATTTAATGAATTGGCAGAGAGCGTGTTGGCCATGCGCGCACATTAACTGTCACTACCCACTCACTCGCCACCCGTCTGTCTATGATTGGTCGCCTTTACCACTTGTTAGACACGTTCTCCAAGCGCATTAAATGTGAGCGCTATAAATAGAGGTGCTCCGGTAGGGTTTCTTCATTCATTCAAACTTCTTTCAAAAAATTTTGCTCTGCTTCTTGTGTTCTTAGAAAAGAAATTTTCAAAGATTTCTTTTCTCTTCTTCATGGCGACCAGAGAGCCTGAGGCTGCCACTGGTGCCATTGCTCCACCTCCTCTGCTGACTTGCAAGTTGAGCCGGCAGTTATTTGACGATATTCTGTCCGGCCTCCGGTTTCCTCCCTCTTGGGACGCCCGGATGCCGGCGGAAGGTGAGACGGCCGCTGATGCTCCGGCGCGCTGTATCACCTTGTTTGCTGACTTTTTTGGTGAGGGTAACTTCCGGTTGCCCGCCACCAAGTTCTTCTTGGATGTGCTTCAGCACTACGGATTCCATATTTCCCAATTGAATCCAATGGGAATGGTGAGAATCCGGCATTTTGAGTTCCTTTGCCGGTCGACTGGGCCGTTCCCACCATCGACCGGTCCGTATTTTTTATCAACTACATTGCTCAATGGGGTTTTATTCTTTCCAGCACCGTGCGCAAGCACGGAAGATTTTGCTCTCTCCCCTAAGTCCTTCACGATTGGAGGGCAAAATTCTTTTTTGTTAAGGCCGGTGTGATACAGGCGCCGATGGTGTTCCGGGGGCCGGAAGAGATTCCGGCGGAGATCTTTCCCATACCAGTGCTGGACGCCTGGTATGGTGACTTGAAAGAGATTCTGGCGATCCAGTTGCCGGAAAGGGTACTGGTAGCGGCGATGAGCCTGGTGTGGGGACACGAGCGCCGGTCTCGACCAGTGTATTTTGAGGGCGATCGCAGTAAGTATTCTTTGTTCCCTTGTTTCTTGCTTAATTTGTAGTTATGTATTCGTTCATCATATGTGTGTTTCACTTGCAGGAGCCCGCTGTTCTTGGCCGCCTTCCAAAGGAAGGAAGGGCGGATGGAGAAAATTACATTGAAGCCGGATGAGCCTACCTGGTACGCGCAGGTCCTTGACAATTTTGCCCTGATTAAGGAAGCGGATCTAGCGGCTCCTGCGCCACCAACTGGTGAGTCTTTACTGTTTGCTTATGCACCTTTGAAGGTGACTTACTTGTTGTCTTTGTTTTAATGCAGGCGCTCTGATGGATTTGGGCGTTGGCCCGTATCACAAGAAAAAGAGGCGCGCAGGGTCAAGCGCGGTGGTGGGTAGGGAGGCAACTCAACCCAGGGCAGGCCCTCCCAAAGGTAAGCGTGTTATCACTGACAAGTGGAAAACTTATGTGGTCATCTCTGACTCATGGGAGGGTCTCGAACCTGTAGGTGTGAAGAGGGCTGTGCCGAAGCAGGCGGTCACTGCTGCCGCCATATCTGTTAGCCCGGAGTAGCTTGAAGAGGTCCCAGAAGTGCCTCTGAAGCGGAAGAGGCGCCCGACGGAGAACCTTTCCGCGCAACCCCCTAATAAGGTTGCGCGGAGACATTTTGGGAAGCGGGCGGACTTGGGATCACTAACTTCTAGGATATCCCTTTGTAAGTATTTATACCCCTTGATAGTTCTTTCCATTTTTATGTAGGATACAACTAACACTTATTATTGTGCAGTGGGGGTATGAGTGGTTTTGGTTGATTCCGGTCCAAGCGCTGGGGAAGCTGAATCCCCGATGACCCAGGTCAAGGAGGAAATGCTGCTGCTGGGGTAGAAGAACCGGTCGGCGTGAGGGAGGGGCCTCACTTGGAGGTGGAAGGTCGTGGTATGGATACTAATATGGGTTCCCCATTTTTGGAAACTTCGGGCGTTCCATTGACGCAACCACAGCAGGATATTGAAGAACATGTGGTTGTTGTTGAGGAATCGCCGGTGGATCTTGGGGAACCTACCGTGGAAGTGGAAGAATCGGGGTTTGTTGTTCAAGAACCCATTGTGGCGGGGGAAGAACGCGCGCATCAAGGTGGCGCGGTTAATGCTGATGAGGTGGGGCCGTCGGGAGCGGCGTCCGCCGAAGAGGTTCAGACTAGTGCTCCACAAGGGCATGTGGAGGAACCATTATCTGGGGGCGGCGCAGGATCTGCCGCCCTTGTTTGTCTCCCATCCACCCGGATGAGACTCCGGGGGATTATTATTACAGGTCACTTTCCTCTGCTCAAGCTGGAGAGATCCACACTCCTGTATGGAAGTTGGAGAAAGGAGATGACTTTTCTCACTGGCTGGCGTGCCATGAGTTTTTTAAGGGAGCCTTCCCCCGGCGGAGGTATGTCTGCTTTCTGATCATGAAGAAGAAGAGACGTATCACACGTACCTCCAAGCAGCTGCCAGGTCCGCCTTGGTGACTTATAAGATTATTCGTGAGTGGCGGGGCATGGTGAAAGAAAAGAAGAATTTTGAGGCTGCTCAAGAAACTCTTGGAAAGGAGCGAGCCCAAGTGGCTGCGCGTGAAGCTGCATTGTCGGCAAGGGAGACTGCCTTCGCCGATAATCAGCGCATTGAAGGGTGGTCTGCGCAAGGGTGGAAGAATCGGGCCGAAGCATCAGAAGCCAAACTTGCTGAGGAACACAAGTTGTGGAAGGAGGCTTGCGAGAGAGATAACAGGGTGAAAAGATCCCTGAGGGATGAGCTGGCCCAACTGCGCGCCGATGTGGCTCGCGAGAAGAAAGAGAAAGAGGCGGTCGCTGCCTTAGCTGCAAGCCAGTGTGCAACGTGAGCACAGCGAAGAGAGAGAGGTACCGCCTTCTCTTTTGTTTTACTCTGTTGATAAATTTAAGGTATGTTGCTAACCTTGTTGAAATTAAATAGGTCGAAACTTGCTCTACTTTACCGAGCGCTAAGAAAGATCTCCAGGCAGCCACGGTGAAAAATGCTGAACTCGTGCGAAGGCTGCAATTGGCGGAGGCAAAGGTGGAAACAGGAGAGAAGAAATTAGAAGATTCTAAGAACTCCCGCACCATCTCCGAGTCGTTGGTGGAATCGCTCACCAGCAACATGCTGTGGCTTCAACAACATGGGATTGGCCATGTAAGTGTTTGCACTTGTGTTTTATTCTGACCTTTATAGAATGGCTCTAATTTTTCCTTTGAATTGGCAGATTGCCGATTCCATTGTGAATTCCGCGGAGTTGGATGGTGCAGTGGCTAAGCTGGTGGTTGATGCGCGCCATGATGGGCATGCGCAAGGCTACGCTGAGTGTGCGAAACAAGTCACTCATGCCTTGGACACTCCATGGGATTCTAGCCATGCCTCTACTCATGGGATTAATACTGGAGCTGTCTTTGAGAAGGCGCAGCAGGGGTATAATCGCCTTGAAATCCCTGCCTTGGAGTTGGTAAGCGAGGCTCTTACCCATGATGACTTCGTCGACCGCTTGAAGGATATCTTCCTAGAAGATGTTGAAGTCACTGCTGAAGGCGAAGACTAGTGTAGGATCCGTGATACAATTTCTTGTAGGATCATTGCTTGTTCCGCGCGTGACGCGGTTATGTACAGACTTTTTTTATCTTTTTAATGAAATGTTTCTTTTCTGTTACAATAATTGCGTGGACTGAAACAATTTGTGCAAGTATAGCGAATGAAACTGGTAATGAACTCGCGCCTGGGTATCAGTCTTGTTCATGCTGTGTAAGTAGGGATTTATGTTTTACAAGTCATTGTGCACCAAGTTGTTTTTGCGTATACTCAAAGTGTTTTCGCGCATTTGTAGCGAAACATTAAGATAAAAAGAAGTGAAGTAACTCTTATCTATATTACATAATTGGGCGCAAAGGCCGCATTTCCGGATAGACAAGAGACTATGTACTTAGGGATTTACATGTAACATCGCCTTAGTTGCTGCGCATTCCATGTCCTAGGGATGCTTGTTCCGTCTAAGTGCTTAAGGGTATATGCGCCTTTTCCCAGGACTTCGTGAATAACATAAGGACCTTCCCATTTGGGTGCTAGTTTTCCAGGACGTTCGGCATTAGATGCCTCGTTGTCGCGTAGAACAAAGTCTCCGGGTAAGAAGGTGCATATGCGGACTCGCGCGTTGTAGTATTTCTCTAGCTTGGACTTGTATTTTGCTTCATTGATGGCAACATTTTCACGGCTTTCTTCTAGAAAGTCCAAGTCTAGCCTGCGTTCCTCCTCGTTGTTTTATTTTTGTGCATCTAACATGCGCGATGATGGGAGGAATCACTGCCTCCATCCCATACATAAGGCTAAAAGGATTTTCACCTGTGCTGGTTTTAGGCATGGTTCGATGAGCCCATAAGATGCTTGGCAGCTCATCTACCCAACCTCTGCGCTGTTCCCAACCTTGTCTTGATTCCTTCGATAATGCTTTTGTTGATCCTTTCCACTTGGCCGTTTACTTGGGGATGCGTGACCGAAGTGAAAACGTGTTCGATTTGCATCTCTTGCATCCATTGTTGTAGTTCTTCGGCTGCAAAATTGGGGCCGTTATCGTTGACTATGCGCATGGGTAACCCGAAGCGGCATATGATATGCTCCCAAATGAACTCTCACACTACAGTTGCTGTGGTGGGCGCGAGAGGTTTGGCCTCTACCCATTTGTGAAATAATTGACTACAACGATTATGAATTTCACCGCTCCTGGAGCATCTGGGAATGGTCCCACCATATCGATTGCCCATTGCTGAAAGGGCTACGCTGTTGTTACCGGAATCAAGGGATTTTTTGGGCGCAGTGTCTTTGGAGCATGGCGCTGGCATGACACGCATTTTCGCAATGTTTCAACTGCATCAAGGTGCATGTCAGGCCAATAATATCTGGCGTTCATGATCTTTGCAATGACCATGCGCGGTCCGGTGTGAATTCCGCATAAGCCTTCGTGTATTTCGCGGATCAAGTACTTGGCATCTTGCGCGTCAACGCAGCGGAGGAGAGGTCCAACGTATGACTTCCGGTATAAGATACCATCCACCATTCCATAGTTGAGTGCCTTGTTCTAGACCTTCCTTGCTTCCGCTTTGTTTTCGGGGAGACTCCCATGTTGCAAGAACATGATGATGGGAGACATCCAGGATGGGTTTCCCATTTCTATGATGTTGACTTGTCGCAAAGGAACATAAGGGTTTTTTAGTACCTCGATGCGCACCTCTAGCGCAAGGTGCATGAAGCTTGTAGCGGCTAGTTTGCTGAGAGCGTCAACATGTTTGTTCTTGCTTTAAATGTTGGAATTTGGTTATTAAGACTTGGGCCTGTTCTAGATATAAGGCCATTACCTCGCCCTTTTCATTGTACATGCCGTTGACCTGTCCGGCGACTAGGAGTGAGTCGACATGGGCTTCCAAATTCTGCGCACCCATCTTGATTTCTAACCGAAGACCTGCCAGGAATGCTTCATACTCAGGTTCATTTTTTGTGCTTTTAAAATCCAACTTGATGGCATAGGTGAATGGTGTGCGTGAATTAAATATATTTTATTTCTATGATTTTCGTTCACACAAATTAGGTTTTAAAATGATTTTTACTTAAAACCAACTACACACACAAAGGGGCAAGTGTACCCGTCAGGTGGTAGTACAGTCTGTCGGTAAGAACCAGATATCAATCTGACTCAATGTCTCAATACTAGATTTTTGTTACTTTTAAGCCTGGTTCGATGGGTGAATTGATTTATTGACTTGTTTAACTATTATGAAAAGATAACAATTAACTATTTGAATTACTAGAGAACAATTATAAAGAAAGGTTGCTTAAATTAAGTATCCACTAACAAACATATGACAACATTTGAGGAATATTAATGGTGATGCAAGTTCTAGATTCAACTAAGTTTCCATTCAAGGTTTCCTAGTTTTATATAATGAAACAACATTTTAATCACCTAAGATTCATTCTTTTAAGCTCACTTGCTAAGTTGATGTTAATCTTTAATAATGAGTTAATTGTTTGTCAAAACTCCTAACTCTACAAATTAAGGAAAACTAACATGATCAACACATTAATCACCCTAACTTGGTTTCAAGTAAATGACATCTTCAACAAGTTCTTGACATGAATAACAAGCATGGTCATGCTAGATAACAACCTTGGCCTAAATCATCAATCCAAACATGAACACAAACTATAGAATCCATATAAACATTAATATGATCTTTCCAAATCCAAATGCAAGAATTCATACTCATATTCAAATCATCATTCTAATCATGTTAGCAATTACCATTCCTAGTTTCATGCTATGGATCAAATCAACAAACTAACAAGATTCGACAATCATAATCTCTATATGGGCTTTCCAACACTACATGTAATACTTATGACCAAACATTTAAGAATAATGACTTTAAACATGAACATGCATTCCAAGAACAAGATCAAATATCATCATGAAGATTAACATACAACAATCACCACATCGATTTCCATGTTGCCAAGTGTTCATTAGCTTCAACAAAATTCAAGCAACACAATTGTTTAGCCTAGAAGGCTCATAATAACTAAGACAAATGTAAAGTAATATAGATTGTGCATGAATAACAAGTGGAATACTAGAGTTAAAGACAAGATAATTAGTGAAATGAGTTGAATATCAAGTGATACAACCTTCCTAAAGGCTCCTTCTTCAATCTCCAAGCTTCCAAGATCAGCTTCTTAAGAGAGAAATTCACTCAAATGCTCCAACTCTCCTTCAAATGAGCTGAATTCACGTATTTAAGCTACTGGGCATTTGGCACGACCATGCCACCTTTTGGCACGGTCGTGCTTGGTAAGTGTTAGGTGCTTTTCTGAGTTGTTGACAAAGTTTGATGTCAAATCCGGAAAGATCCTGCTAGAATTTCCCCGAGGTGGCACGACCATGCCAAAGTGTGGCACGACCATGCTTATCGATATCGCACTCGGAAATGACTAAGTTGATCTCGAAAATTAGCTGATCAAGACTTGTGATAGCACGAGCACGATCGTGCTTGGGGTCGGCACGATCATGCCATGTGTTGGACTGGCTTGGTTTGCACAGACTAATAGTAGTGCTGATGATAGTGCCGGCTTCCGAAGGCTTGGCACGGTCGTGCCATGGGTTGGCACGGTCGTGCCATATCTGGCAGTTTGGTTGAAATGTTCCATTTTTGCTCCAATTCGCTCCAAAAGCCTTTGTTCTTCACCGGGCTGAAGCCCGGACCTGTATTTTCACAAACAACTTAAATGAGTATCAAGATCAATGAAAACACAACGAATTTCCGCATTAATGGGGAACATTTGACGTTTAAAAGATGTATAAGTTCTTATACATCAAACATCCCCACACTTGAACTTTGGTTTTCCTCAAACAAACCTAAATAAACAAAAATTCTATCTCGGCAATCATCTCAACTAGCATTATATAAGCACAAATAAATAACTTGGGCAAAACAAAACGGATTACTCGACATAAAAGGAAAAACCAAAAAAGTATGTGAAATATGGTTATGAGCAATGATCCATGTCGACATCCCTACAAGCTCACCTTACATCCTCGCAATGTTCACACATACTCGGCTAAAAATATAGGAGACATACAATTCAATGAGTATGTTTAGAACACTCGATGCCAAGACAAAGACTATGCGATATCATAAGCTTGTGTAAGGATCAAATCTAAACACTTAACTAACACATAACAAAAATCAAGAGGTCTTGTGTGGGTTGTAATTTGGTTAGGGTAAAGGATGTGGAAATGGATTTATAAAAGTGGCTAAAACGGCTAAAGACTGACGGCTCGACTAACTTGAAGCAAAGAAAAACAAAACTATCCAACTTTTTAATAACTAACCGATAGCTAGCCAACTACTTAGATATATCCCAAAATTGCTCTAATAAAGCCAATTGACACGACTTTTTTTTACCACTTAGAGGGAACTAAGTACGTCTACTTAGATAAAAACTCCAAGCTATGATGTTATGACTAATAAATCGATAAACTATACAAGAAGGCTTACAAGTTAGTCTTAACCGGATCGGGCTTTAAACCAAAAATATGGGTTCAAAAAGAAAAGCTAAATTGGCTAATTGGTGATATTTAGTGGTTTAAAAGAAACGAAAGGGAAAGGCTCAAATTGGTTTAACTAAGGGTGTGATTTGGGTGCAGGGATAAATAAAAATAGTTAAAAATAAAAGGTTTCCTACTGCCTCAATCATTTTTATGTTATGTGTTTGCTTTGTATTCTCGAAATGCATGACTAACACGAGTTCTAAATCGCAAAAGTCATCCGGCGCACTCAATCTTTGCCTGCAAAAACATGAGCAAAAATAATTCTAAAGCTATAAGGCTCAAAAATAACTCACGGAAATGGGCGTATTGGGTAACTATGGAAGGCAAACAGGTAGGAATTTTACTTGATTTCTCACGCTCAATTTTATACAAAAAATTACTAGATGGCAACTTTTATTCGAGCAAATCCTTTTTTCGTTCACCTTTGTCAATTTATCAAAAACTTTTAGCGTTTATATAAAACTTGCGTTGAGTTGATTATTCAAGAGATATTGCATTATTATTATTATTATTATTATTATTATTATTATTATCAATATTTTTTTCGGACAACCACGAACAAGCTTAACCACCTCCCCACACATGAATCGTACATCGCCCACGATGTACAACAAAAAACGAGCATAATGTAATGCAATAGTATAGCAGTGGAGGAAGCGGGAATACGAAAACTCCCCTGAGTTGCAAAGGCTAGAATGGAGCGAAAGAAGGTAATACGAGACATTCCAACGAACTACCGCACCATCCAGCAACTAGCACATCATCAAATCAAGACTGCACACTAGCAAACATAATCAAGATCACAATAAACAACCCAACCCAAAACTCCCTTGTCTTTGTTCATAAACCAAACCACTAAATTAAAATGTATGAAATTAAGCAACAAACGGAGGAGTGTACGGACAATGCAAAATGGTACACTCCTCAAACACAGATGCAAATAAAAGTATGACATGTGCTGCAAGATCAGGGTCGGCCGCCAGAACCTGAGGGACCGGCATCATCCCGGCGGTCAAACCGGGATCTCCTCGTGAAGTGCAGTGGCGGCTGTGTGTAAGGATGACCGAGCGAGCTTGCCAAATGTTGTTGTGATCCGAATAACCAGTCGAAGCTACGCCTACTCTGCTCGTATATATCCTCCAGAAAATTACCCTGTCTATGCTGCTCAGCGCGGATCAAGTCCACATCATGTCGTACAGCCTGCTTGTCTAAAGCCAATCCATCTATTCGTCGCCAAAGATCCACCGGAGACGGCTCATATGGTTCGTATGCACCCTGCTCATACCCGCCACCAAAACCACCAAACATATGCTCCCAGTTTGGGCTCCCAAAGCCCTGACCTAATTCACCCATCTGAATGTGAGGGTCTGCTCCCCTAGCAGCCTCACCTAGCCCGAATCCTGGAGCATCCTGCATTTGGACGTCGTCACCTTCACCAACATTGCCCTCCTCTTGATCACTTTCTCCCACAGGAAGTGGATCCCAAATCCTACCCAGGCGATCCACCAACTTTGGGATACCATTAACTTTATGAATCATATGATGGTAGTCAATTGCACCACATCGAGCAATCCGTAATCACACGCTATGGTAAGATCATCCAACCGTATCCTGTAGTACCTGGCTAACCTAGTGGCGAATGCACCACCACATATCCTCGACGTGGGGGTCGAACCAATACCCCTTTGGATAGACACAGCAACACTAACCGCAACATTGCAATTGGACACAAAAATGAGGCAATAGAGGTGGAAGAGGTCGCGGGTGGTGATGTTCCCAGTAATATCACCCCGACCACCGATCACATGAAAGATGGCGCGCTCGAATATGCGGTGCAACGGGTCAAGAATCCATCTAGCCATGGCCAGTCGTGGGTCCCATTCACGACCCGACACAGTGATCTCAGCCCAGAATGTAACATTTTTGTAAAACGTATTCCAAAACCCGCTCCGTTGAAATTCAAGCATTTATTCTATAGTTAGTTACGTAATTATTAGTATTAACTAAATTAATACACATGATTAATAATTAAATCCCCTAATTAAAATAAAAATCAATAAAGGAAAATAAATAAACCTTTTTATAACAAAAAGAATTAAAATAAAAAAATAAAGAAGTAGCCGGGGTTCGAACCAGGATACTCCCAAATAAACTTTATATTCAACCACACACACAAATCACACTACTGGTATACACGCACTATATGTTTTAAAACACGAAACAAATAAACTTTATATTCAAACAAATTCCTGAAACCTGCAAATTTAAAACAACTATAAACGCCAAATCAAAGAAACATCACAAGTTACGTTTTGTTTGGGATTGATCAAAGTCATAAAACTCAATTATAACTGAATAACAGTTTCATTATTCTGAAGCCGCCTGCAATCATTCAGAGAATTAACAAACCCATAATTTGAGGTTTTTCAACCGAAATATTGTGATTTACCATTCGCATTATAAATATCGACTCATCTCACCTTCATTACCTCGCTCATACCCACTCTATTTCTCTCTTATCAAGTGTCCCTGTTCGCCGGAATCCTGTCTGCCACCGCCGGAGTTGTTCGCCGGAAAACCGGGGATTTGCATTTAGTCGGTAAAACCTTTCATCCTGTCTCTGTAATGTTTTATAATCATATAAACATGTTGTTGTATATCAACAGCATCCACAATGTTTGTCATGATCAAACTCAGAACTGGTTTTTTTAAAAAGAAGATGAACTTTCTTTGAGTGTTTTAGTGAAATAAAAACCGGGTTTGTAACAGGGTTAGACACACAGTCCAGTGGTGGACTATGTGCAAACTTAGGATGCACGTCCCAAGTTCGAATCCGGATCATGACCGTATTGATGGAATAAACCAGTTTTTATTTTTAAGCATACATATTATCTGTCACTAAGCTAATAAGTATAATTTAAATCTTATCATTCATGGGTTAGACACCCAGCCCAGTTGGTTGGGCTGGGTGCAAAACAACATTTAAGCCGCGGGATCGAAACTAGATTAGTGCACAGGTTCGATTGATTTAAAACATTTTTAATTTAAGTGATTTCTGTAATAACCTAACAAGTGTATAGTATAATAAAAACCAAGAAACTAACGGGTTAGACACGTAACTCAGTTGGAAGAGCTGCGTGCACGTAACCGAGAGGTCACCAGTTCGAGCCTCACCACACGTGCTTAATAACACTATCAAACCGGTCAGGTCCTTTCAGACCTGACAATATTTTTTTAATATAATATATTATTTTATTTAATTTATTTAAGTTACTTGTATATTTATATTAGTTAAAAATCAATTAAAAACACATAAAAATACAATTTCGAAGGTTTTAAAATCGCAATAAAAACAACAAAAATAACCTAAAATCTAACAAAAAGTATTACATCAAAATATTAAATTGTTTATATTTATCGAATAATCGCATTATTATTTTAGGTTAATAATCTTTTCGTCGGTCAAATCCTCAACTCGTACGCATTCATTATCAAGCAAGGAACGCACCCACTATGAGTGAATCCTTACAAATTCTCCTTTTTATTCATGTTTTGGGGTGTATCATGTGTCGTTTTCATATATTTTGTTTATTCAAACACTTGTGCTATTTCCATTATACGATCTAACGAGTGATGTAAATGTTATTTGTTGTATTGTGTGTTTACATTTTTTTCAGTGCGTGCAATCATTCATTAGGCCCATCAGTTCCTCGTAGGATACGGGTTGAGCATCAGGTGCCTCATTAGATCGGCTCCGTTTGATTGAGCCTTGATCTCATTGTTCATCATTTGATATGCTTGTGTGTGCATTAATTGATATTATGTGGTTTGTGACTAGATTTACATATGCGTATACTCATATTTAGTTTATGCACATTTTTATTTAAATAACCAATATAACTTCAAATGTTTAACAAGAGTCACTCGCCAACAATTGTTGACACAAAAACCATTTCACATGATACAGGTGAACAGGTTGAAGCAAGGAACACATAGTAATTTGCCTTAGAAGAAAAATAAAGAGTTCATGAATATTGTGTTTAGAACATGTTGTGCTTGTATGTTCATTGTAATTTATCCTTTAAATTTGAAATAATAAATATGAAACTTATATTGGTAAATGTCATGAGCTTTGATGATAACCCAATTATGCCCCGACTTTTATTTCCGCTGCGGGTCGGGGTGTGACAGATTGGTATCAGAGCTTTTGACTATAGGGATATAGAATAGGTTATTAGACCCTTAGAGCCTATACTATAGTCGATTAGATTTTTAATTGCTTATGTGGTTACATGCAAACTTATGATGTTTATTTGTTTCATATTTTCTACACATACAAATGCATACAAGCACTTCCACTATCATTTTGTGTGATACTTAATGAGTTATACATATTGTCAAACATAACATGCTTACATATACGTTTATCACGCACGATTCAATACTCACATATTCAAATCATTCTCATATTTTTATTCAAGATTTTTGTGGTGTTTTCGTTTTTCAATCTCATCAAAGAGTGTTCTACGACGGACATGTAGTAACTGGAAGGGTACGAGTACCGGCAGTCGAAACGACCTGTCTAGGTTGGCATTCATATAAATCCCATATAACAAACTAGTTTGTCTACCTGGGGACTAACGATGAGATACGAAGGACTAATTAGGCCAAAGCATGCCACACCAAACGTCGTCCGAACTAACTCCACTTTGAGTTGTCACTGTGTCTACAGCTGGACACCCTTCGACTTTATACTTTGCAATCATGTTTTAGGATTTTCATTCGGGTAGCACGAGTGTTAACAGGCCAACACCAATGTGAACCATACCAGAGCCCAGTAGTCATGGGGGCCAACATGACAACCAAGGCCAAGTATGGGGACATACGGGGGTCCAAACATGAGCAAAGCCCAAGACATCCTATGGATGTAGCAAATTTATTTTCTTCATTTGTTTTGCGGATGTTCATTTTATACGACACATGACACCTATATGTCAAACTCATTCTCTCGATACGTATTCCTTGTAGATGTCTTCTAGTCACTCTCGTAGTGGTGGGAGATCAGGAAAATCTCGCGAGCGCATGGCTGCCCAAATCGCTCAACAAATGGCCGTCGTACTTCTTGATATCATAGTTCAAGTCCAGCAAGCCCTTGTTGCTAATACCATCAATCCAATCAATCAAGAAGGTCAAAACATTGTCAACCCTCCCCCAAATACCACCACGTGCACCTATAAGCACTTCAACTCATGTGACCCCCAAAATACGAAGGTACTGAGGGAGTTACTGCTCTTCTTCGATGGTTCGAAGAGATGGAGAGTACCTTCCTCAACTGTGATTGTCCCAACGACCACAAAGTAGCTATGCTACTGGCCGCTTGTATGGAGTAGCCCTCACGTGGTGAATGCTGAGAAGGGCAGACGAGGCGCCGAAGCCGCTGTAGCTTTAACTTGGGAAGAATTGAGGGAGCTTATGACTAGACGTTTCTGTCCAAGAAGTGAGATTAAGAAACAAGAAGAAGAGTTCTATTCATTGAGGCAAAAAGAGGGAGATCACATAACCTATAACAAGGGTTCCTCGAATTGAACCAAATGGTTCCAAATTGTATCACCCCTATTTACCGTTTGATCGAGCATTATATTCGTGGTATTCCTCCAAAGATTTAGGACCCTGTGATGAATACTACACCTGCAACTTTGGAAGCAGCAATGGAGCTAGCTACGGAGCTCACCGAAAACCACATTAGGAATGGAGACTTCAAGGATGAGAAGAAGAAAGATAAAACGTCAATCGAAACCTCAAACTCAACCCAAACTGACTCCTCTTACCAAAACACTACCAAGAGAAAGCGAGATGGACAAAATTTTGCTGTTACCCAAAGCAATCAATCAGCTTCACAAGTCGTACCCCTTCAAGCTATCCCAATCACTCAAGTGGCACCCAACCCAGCAAACCCAAACAAGAAACCTTACATTGGTCCTCACCCTCAATGCAACACCTGCTTTTATCATCATCAACCCACCACACCTTGTCGATTGTGTGCTAATTGTGGACGTTATGGCCACCTAAGTAAAACTTGTCGCACTCCCCAAAACCAAGCTCCACTCCCTGCACAAAATATGATCCAAGCCTATCAACAACCCCAATACCCCATGGTTCCACATGTTTGAGCTTGCTTTAATTGTGGTGACCTTACCCATTTTAGAAACACGTGTCCTAGATTGGTTAACATCATTAACGCCCATGCTCAAGCAAAGCCAGCACCTCCACCAGCGAGAGGAAGAGCTTACAACATCAACGCCAATCCAGTTGAAGCCAATAACGGTGCAAACGAGCAACCTAACTAGCCTTCCATCACCAAGAGTCAAGACCCAGCTCCAACCGTCTAGTTTTAATGCTTTCTATAAATCTCAACCCCTTTGTATATCCTTGTTTCAATTTGGGAATTTATGTATCCAAGAATTTTAATGCTAATTGATATCATTGTTTTATTTCATGTCGTTACTCATCTATTTAATTTTCATATCATCATACATCACGACACATCTCGTCTCATCATTTAAAGAAGTTCGGTCGTGTCTCACTTTTTCATAGACTGACCCCTTCATCATAACAAACGAGAGAGGTACCGTCGTCATTCAGTCATGTATTCTTTCAGATTTGAGACTCCAGTTTTGGTTCTTGTGTTTGTTTGAGTTTTGTAGATTTTAGAGTCACATAGAACTAATCATAACTTACTGACAAAGCCAATGCAAATTTGACAAGAATATGGTGGATACGCCGCTGGTACTTCCTATATATAAGTATTCCTGTCAAAGGATCAAAAAGCATTGTCAGGCGGTTATGAGAAGTTCCGTGTAGGCTTTAATATCCTCATGGTTGAAGTTTTTGTCTTGTGATATAACTTTATCCTTTCAACGCACCAATCCTCTCAAAACTCTTATGCATGAGATCATATCCAGTCAATCAACTCTGTGTATCAACGCTTCTCATCTTAGGCAGCAAAAAGTGATTCCTGCAGCAGGGTATTCAACCCTTACTAGGAACGCTACCGCCTCAATCAAAATCTAAACATCACACTCCTTTTTTTTCTGTTAAGAGATATTCAGATTTTAGTCAAAGCAGTTGGGAGCCAAAACAAAAACCTGAGTTTACTTGGGATGCGAAGACTCAATGCGCGAAAAATACCCGCATCTTTTCCCTATTTCAACTTCTACTTAAATTTCGGGACGAAATTTCTAAAAGTAGGGGATACTGTAACATTTGTGTAAAACAGATTCCAAAACCGCTCCGTTGAAATTCAAGCATTTATTCTATAGTTAGTTACGTAATTATAAGTATTAATTAAATAAATACTCATGATTAATAATTAAATCCCCTAATTAAAATAACAATCAATAAAGGAAAATAAATAAACCTTTTTATAACAAAAAGAATTAAAATAGAAAAATAAAGAAGTAGCCGGGATTCGAACCCGGATACCCCCATCAACCACACACAAATCACACCACTGGTATACACGCACTATATGTTTTAAAACCCGAAACAAATAAACTTTATACTCAAACAAATTCCTGAAACCTGCAAATTTAAATCAACTATAACCGCCAAATCAAAGAAACATCGCAAGTTACGTTTTGTTTTGGGATTTATCTAAGTCATAGAACTCAATTGTGACTGAATAACAGTTTCAATTATTCTGAAACCGCCTGCACTCATTCAGAGAATTAACAAACCCATAATTTGGGGTTTTTGAAACCGATGTGATTTACCATTCGCATTATAAATATCGACTCATCTCACCTTCATTACCTCGCTCATACCCACTCTATTTCTCTCTGATCAAGTGTCCCTGTTCACCAGAATCCTATCTGCCACCGCCGGAGTTGTTCGCCGGAAAACCGGGGATTTGCATTTAGTCGGTAAAACCTTTCATCCTATCTCTGTAATGTTTTATCATCATATAAACACGTTGTTGTATATCAACAGCATCCACTATGTTTGTCATGATCGAAACTCAGAACTGGTTTTTTTTTTAAAAGAAGACGAACTTGCTTGAGTGTTTTAGTGAAATAAAAACCGGGTTTATAGTCGGGTTAGACACACAGTCCAGTGGTGGACTGTGTGCAAACTTAGCATGCACGTCCCAAGTTCGAATCCAGATCATGACCGTATTGATGGAATAAATCAGTTTTTATTTTTAAGCATACATTTTATCTATCAGTAAGCTAATAAGTATAATTTAAATCTTATCATTCATGGGTTAGACACCCAGCCCAGTTGGTTGGGCTGGGTGCAAAACAACATTTAAGCCGCGGGATCGAAACTAGATTAGTGCACCAGTTCGATTGATTTAAAACCTTTTTAACTTAAGTGATTTCTGTGATAACCTAACAAGTGTATAAGTATAATAAAAACCAAGAAAGTAACGGGTTAGACACGTAGCTCAGTTGGAAGAGCTGTGTGCACGCAACCGAGAGGTCACAAGTTCGAGCCTCACCACACGCTCCCTAATAACACTATCAAATCGATCAGGTCCTTTTCAGACCTGACAATATTTTTTTAATATATTAATTATTTATTTTATTTATTTAAGTTACTTGTATATTTATATTAGTTAAAAATCAATTAAAAACACATAAAAATACAATTTCGAAGGTTTTAAAATCTCATAAAAATCACAAAAATAACCTAAAAATCTAACAAAAAGTATTACATCAAAATATTAAATTTTTTATATTTATCGAATCATCGCATTATTATTTTAGGTTAATAATCTTTTCATCGGTCAAATCCTCAACTCGTACGCATTCATTATCAAGCAAAGAACGCACCCACTATGAGTGAATCCTTACAAATTCCCCTTTTTATTCATGTTTTGGGGTGTATCATGCGTCGTTTTCATATATTTTGTTTATTCAAACACTTGTGCTATTACCATTATACGATCTAGCGTGTGATGTAAATGTTATTTGTTGTATTGTGTGTTTACATTTTTTTCAGTGCGTGCAATCATTCATTAGGCCCATCAGTTCCTCGTAGGATACGAGGAGTATCCGGTGCCTCATTAGATCGGCTCCGTTTGATAGAGCCTTGATCTCATTGTTCATCATTTGATATGCTTGTGTGTGCATTAATTGATATTATGTGGTTTGAGACTAGATTTACATATGCGTATACTCATATTTGGTTTATGCACATTTTTATTTAAATAACCAATATAACTTCAAATGTTTAAACAAGATTCACTCGCCAACTATTGTTGACCCAAAAACCATTTTTACACATGATACAGATGAACAGGTTGAAGCAAGGAACACATAGGAATTTGCCTTAAAAGAAAAATAAAGAGTTCATGAATGTTGTGTTTAGAACATGTTGTGCTTGTATGTTCATTGTAATTTCTCCTTTAAATTTGAAATAATAAATATGAAACTTATATTAGAAAATGTCATTAGCTTTGATGATAACCCAATTATGCCCCAACTTTTATTTCTGCTGCGGGTCGGGGTGTGACAGATTGGTATCAGAGCTTTTGACTATAGGGATATAGGATAGGTTTTAGACCCTTAGAGCCTATACTATTGTCGATTAGATTTTTAATTGCTTATGTGGTTACATGCAAACTTACGATGTTTATTTGTTTCATATTTGCTACACATACAAATGCATACAAGCACTTCCACTATCATTTTGTGTGATACTTAATGAGTTACATATTGTCAAACATAACATGCTTACATATACGTTTATCACGCACGATTCAATACTCACATATTCAAATCATTCTCATATTTTTATTCAAGATTTTTGTGGTGTTTTCGTTTTTTAATCTCATCAAAGAGTGTTCTACGACGGACATGTAGTAACTGGAAGGGTACGAGTACTGGTAGTCGAAACGTCCTGTCTAGGTTGGCATTCGTATAAATCCCATATAACGAACTAGTTTGCCTACCTGGGGACTAATGATGAGAGTACGAAGGACTTATTCGGCCAAAGCATGCCACACCAAACGTCGTCCGAACTAACTCCACTTTGAATTGTCACTGTGTCTACACCTGACACCCTTTGACTTTATACTTTGCAATCATGTTTTACGATTTTCATTCGGGTAGCGCGAGTGTTAACAGGCCAACACCAATGTGAACCATACTAGAGCCCAGTAGTCATGGGGGCCCATATGACTACCAAGGCTAAGTATAGGGACATATGGGGGCCCAAACATGAGCAAAGCCCAAGACATCCTATGGATGTAGCAAATTTATTTTCTTCATTTGTTTTGTGGATGTTCATTTTATACGACACATGACACCTATATGTCAAACTCATTTTCTCGATACGTACTCCTTGTAGATGTCTTCTAGTCACTCTCGTAGAGGAGGGAGATCAGGAAAATCTCGCGAGCGCATGGCTGCCAAAATCGCTTAACAAATGGTCGCCGTACTGCTTGATATCGTAGTTCAAGTCCAGCAAGCCCTTGTTGCTAACCCATCAACCCAATCAATCAAGAAGGTCAAAACATTGTCAACCCTCCCCCAAATACCACCACGTGCACCTATAAGCACTTCAACTCATGTGACCCCCCAAAATACGAAGGTACTGAGGGAGACACTGCTCTTCTTCGATGGTTCGAAGAGATGGAGAGTACCTTCCTCAACTGTGATTGTCCCAACGACCACAAAGTACGCTATGCTATTGGCCGCTTGTATGGAGTAGCCCTCACGTGGTGAATGCTGAGAAGGGTAGACGAGGCGCCGAAGCCGCTGTAGCTTTAACTTGGGAAGAATTGAGGGAGCTTATGACTAGACGTTTCTGTCCAAGAAGTGAGATTAAGAAACTAGAAGACGAGTTCTATTCATTGAGGCAAAAAGAGGGAGATCACATAACCTATAACAAGAGGTTCCTCGAATTGAACAAAATGGTTCCAAATTATTTCACCCCTCTTTACCGTTTGATCGAGCATTATATTCGTGGTCTTCCTCCAAAGATTTAGGACCCTGTGATGAATACTACACCTGCAACTTTGGAAGCAGCAATGGAGCTAGCTACAGAGCTCACCGAAAACCAAATTAGGAATGGAGACTTCAAGGATGAGAAGAAGAAAGATAAAACGTCAACCGAAACCTCAAACTCAACCCAAACTGACTCCTCTTCCCAAAACACTACCAAGAGAAAGCAAGATGGACAAAATTTTGCTGTTATCCAAAGCAATCAATCAGCTTCACAAGTCGTACCCCTTCAAGCTATCCCAATCACTCAAGTGGCACCCAACCCAGCAAACCCAAACAAGAAACCTTACATTGGTCCTCACCCTCAATGCAACACTTGCTTTTATCATCATCAACCCACCATACCTTGTCGATTGTGTGCTAATTGTGGACGTTATGGCCACCTAAGTAAAACTTGTCGCACTCCCCAAAACCAAGCTCCACCCCTGCTCAAAATATGATCCAAGCCTATCAACAACCCCAATACCCCATGGTTCCACATGTTCGAGCTTGCTTTAATTGTGGTGACCCTACCCATTTTAGAAACACATGTCCTAGATTGGTTAACATCATTAACGCCCATGCTCAAGCAAACCTAGTTACCTAAGCAAATCAAGCAAACCCAGCACCTCCACCAGCGAGAGGAAGAGCTTACAACATCAAGCCAATCCAGTTGAAGCCAATAACGGTGCAAACGAGCAACCTAACTAGCCTTCCATCACCAAGAGTCAAGACCCAGCTCCAACCGTCTAGTTTTAATGCTTTCTATAAATCTCAACCCCTTTGTATATCCTTGTTTCAATTTGGGAATTTATGTATCCAAGAATTTTAATGCTAATTGATATCATTGTTTTATTTCATGTCGTTCTCATCTATTTAATTTTCATATCATCATACATCACGACACATCTCGTCTCATCATTTAAAGAAGTTCGGTCGTGTCTCACTTTTTCATAGACTGACCCCTTCATCATAACAAACGAGAGAGGTACCGTCGTCATTCAGTCATGTATTCTTTCAGATTTGAGACTCCAGTTTTGGTTCTTGTGTTTGTTTAAGTTTTGTAGATTTTATAGTCACATAGAACTAATCATAACTTATTGACAAAGCCAATGAAAATTTGACAAGAATATGGTGGATATGCCGCTGGTACTTCCTATATTTAAGTATTCCTGTCAAAGGATCAAAAAACATTGTCAGGCGGTTATGAGAAGTTCCGTGTAGGCTTTAATATCCTCATGGTTGAAGTTTTTGTCTTGTGATATAACTTTATCCTTTCAATTCATCAATCCTCTCAAAACTCTTATGCATGAGATCATATCCAGTCAATCAACTTTGTGTATCAACGCTTCTCATCTTAGGCAGCAAAAAGTGATTCCTGTAGTAGGGTATTCAATCCTTACTAGGAATGTTACTACCTCAATCAAAATCCAAATATCACACCTCCCTTTTTTTCTGTTAAGAGATGTTCATATTTTAGTCAAAGCACGTTGGGAGCCAAAACGAAAACCTGAGTTTACTTGGGAACACGAAGACTCAATGCGCGAAAACTACCCGCATCTTTTCCCTATTTCAACTTCTACTTAAATTCGGGATGAAATTTCTAAAAGTAGGGGATACTGTAACATTTGTGTAAAACAGATTCCAAAACCCGCTCCGTTGAAATTCAAGCATTTATTCTATAGTTAGTTAAGTAATTATAAGTATTAATTAATTAATACTCATGATTAATAATTAAATCCCCTAATTAAAATAGTAATCAATAAAGGAAAATAAATAAACCTTTTTATAACAAAAAGAATTAAAATAAAAAAAATAAAGAAGTAGCCGGGATTCGAACCCGGATACCCCCATCAACCACACACACAAATCACACCACTAGTATACACGCACTATATGTTTTAAAACCCGAAACAAATAAACTTCATACTCAAACAAATTCCTGAAACCTGCAAATTTAAATCAACTATAACCGCCAAATCAAAGAAACATCGCAAGTTACGTTTTGTTTTGGGATTGATCAAAGTCATAAAACTCAATTATAACTGAACAACAGTTTCAATTATTCTGAAACCACCTGCAATCATTCAGAGAATTAACAAACCCATAATTTGGGGTTTTTGAAACCGAAATCTTGTGATATACCATTCGCATTATAAATATCGACTCATCTCACCTTCATTACCTTGCTCATATCCACTCTATTTCTCTATGATCAAGTGTCCCTGTTCACCGGAATCCTGTCTGCCAACCCGGAGTTGTTCGCAGAAAACCGGGGATTTGCATTTAGTCGGTAAAACCTTTCATCCTATCTCTGCAATGTTTTATCATCATATAAACATGTTGTTGTATATCAACA
This sequence comes from Scalesia atractyloides, assembly GCA_947069175.1. Classification (NCBI taxonomy): domain Eukaryota; kingdom Viridiplantae; phylum Streptophyta; class Magnoliopsida; order Asterales; family Asteraceae; genus Scalesia; species Scalesia atractyloides. The sequence goes on along the minus strand of CAMTDV010000020.1, from coordinate 78,559,354 downwards.
ACATCCATTATGTTTGTCATGATCGAAACTCAGAACTTGTTTTTTTTTTTAAAGAAGATGAACTTGCTTTGAGTGTTTTAGTGAAATAAAAACCGGGTTTATAGCCGGGTTAGACACACAGTCCGGTGGTGGACTGTGTGCAAACTTAGCATGCACGTCCCAAGTTCAAATTCGGATCATGACCGTATCGATGGAATAAATCAGTTTTTGTTTTTAAGCATACATATTATCTGTCAGTAAGCTAATAAGTATAATTTAAATCTTATCATTCATGGGTTAGACACCCAGCCCAGTTGTTGGGCTGGGTGCAAAACAACATTTAAGCCGCGAGATCGAAACTTAGATTAGTGCACCGGTTCGATTGATTTAAAACCTTTTTAACTTAAGTGATTTCTGTAATAACCTAACAAGTGTATAAGTATAATAAAAACCAAGAAACTAATGGGTTAGACACGTAGCTCAGTTGGAAGAGCTGCGTGCACGCAACCGAGAGGTCACAAGTTCGAGCCTCACCACACGCCTGCCTAATAACACTATGAAATCGATCAGGTCCTTTTCAGACCTGACAATATTTTTTTAATATATTAATTATTTTATTTTATTTATTTAAGTTACTTGTATATTTATATTAGTTAAAAATCAATTAAAAACATATAAAAATACAATTTCGAAGGTTTTAAAATCTCATAAAAATCACAAAAATAACCTAAAAATATAACAAAAAGTATTACATCAAAATATTAAATTGTTTATATTTATCGAATCATTGCATTATTATTTTAGGTTAATAATCTTTTCATCGGTCAAATCCTCAACTCGTACGCATTCATTATCAAGCAAAGAACGCACACACTGTGAGTGAATCCTTACAAATTCCTCTTTTTATTCATGTTTTGGGGTGTATCATGTGTCGTTTTCATATATTTTGTTTATTCAAACACTTGTGCTATTGCCATTATACGATCTAACGTGGGATTTAAATGTTATTTGTTGTGTGTTTACATTTTTTTCAGTGCGTGCAATCATTCATTAGGCCCATCAGTTCCTCGTAGGATACGAGTTGAGTATCAGGTGCCTCATTAGATCAGCTCCATTTGATAGAGCCTTGATCTCATTGTTCATCATTTGATATGCTTGTGTGTGCATTAATTGATATTATGTGGTTTGAGACTAGATTTACATATGCGTATACTCATATTTGGTTTATGCACATTTTTATTTAAATAACCAATATAACTTCAAATGTTTAAACAAGATTCACTCGCCAACTATTGTTGACCTAAAAACTATTTTTACACATGATACAGGTGAACAGGTTGAAGGAAGGAAAACATTGGAATTTGCCTTAGAAGAAAAATAAATAGTTCATGAATGTTGTGTTTAGAACATGTTGTGCTTGTATGTTCATTGTAATTTCTCCTTTAAATTTGAAATAATAAATATGAAACTTATATTAGTAAATGTCATGAGCTTTGATGATAACCCAATTATGCCCCGACTTTTATTTCCGCTGTGGGTCGGGGTGTGACACGGAATGCGGCTTTGTCCGTGTCAGCTTCTCATTCCTACAGACTGTCGTGAAAGAGCTCGGAGTCGATCTCGTCTTCCACATATAACCCAAGTATCTGCCCGAACCTGCTAATAGACTGGTGATGCCATTTCCATCCCAGACGGTAGCTAACACCAACCCGTTTCTCGTAAACATTTGGGCACGGTAAGATAAACCTGAATGAAGCAAAAAACTCAATGACCAGCTCAACATATTGGGGTTCAGCCATTGCAAAGAGGCGGGTCCACGGGGGAGTCATAAGATCCTCAAACCATTCGGTCTGACCAAGCAAGTCGAGATCGATGGTTTGAAACATAGGCTCGATTAAGTGACTCCTAGCCCATAGCCTTTCAACTTTTGCGAAACAATGCCCTTCCCTGGCATTGTCGCTGAACCAGAGAAATGGATTATTCATCTGCAAGAATGAGACAAGATTAACAATTAAAACGCGGAAAACCAACAAAAACTGGGTTACAGACAGGTTCGCATGACTGTGTCATCTGTTGGCACGATCGCGCGTGCTTGTTTCCAACAGAATTTATGAAGATTACTAAATTATGAAGTCTTTCTAGGTTTGTTCTTCACTAAGCATGATTGTGCCACACTTGAGCACTCTCGTGCTAAACCAATTTCTGGATGAAATTTTAGAAAACTAGAAATTCTTATGAAGGGCACGATCGTGCCATCACATGGCACGGTCGTGCGTGTTGAATTTATGGGCAAGATCTTCAAATTCATACATTTTATGAAGAGCACGATCGTGCGTGTTGATTGCACGATCGTGCTTAATGAATTTCTGGGAAATTTTGTCAGAATCAGCCACAATTTATGAAGAGCACGGTCGTGCCTGGGTTTAGCACGACCGTGCGTGACGGAACCCAGATCTGCAACAGCCCCAAAATTCACCCCAAACCCCAACTTTTTAACACTTTTGCTTGGGGTTTTATAGATCGATCAAGTGTGGTGCACGAAAACAAAAAATACATGAAAAACGGGCTTGAATCGATTGATTTAGACCAAACCCTAAAAAATTTGAAGAAAAACTACTTGAATAACAAACCCCCAAATATTCAACAACTAAAAGGAAAAGAAGAAAGATCCGTGCCTGGATTGATGCTTGGGATGAGAGGAAAACAGATTCTTGAAGGAAGAAAGGAGGTGTGGAAGATTCATTAGTGAGTTGTGAGGATTCAAGTGATGAATGTTGAAGGTTTTAAAGAAAATGAAGATGGGCTTTTATCAGTTCGGCTAATGGGTCTGCACTAGCAGGTCTAACAGTGCTAGAAAACCCTGTTGATAGTGCTTATTTTTTGGAATTTCGGTTTTTTTTATAAAAATTATTTCCGACTCAAGTTTATTTAATTACAATTAATAAAACCAAGATAAAAATATCACTTGAATCCGGATCACTCATGAAACACCTCCTATAAAGAAAAGAGCCGAACTAACATACTTGAAGATCGGCAATGCATTCCAACATCCCCCGCGTCTAGAACAAACCACAACTTGAAAAATAAATTAAGCAAACAAAGAGAAAAACATTTATCAAACCTAAACCACATGCTAAGTTTAGTTACAAGTCTTCAGCTAGACTCACCACCCCGAATTTATTTGTTCTTGGGGTGGAGGGTGACAACCTCCTCACTCTTATCCACGGGGCCACCAACATACGACTTCAGCCTGTGCCCATTGACCTTGAACAAGCGGCCATCCTCATGGCCTACCTCCACTGTTCCATAGGGGAACACCGATCGCACTGTGTAAGTGCCTGACCAACGAAGACTTAAGCTTGCCAGGAAACAACTTAAGACGCGAGTTGTATAACAATACCCGATCACCCACCCGGAATTCTTTCTTGTCCTTCAGGCGGGAGTCGTGGAGCGTCTTAGTACGTTCCTTATATAGCTTGGAGCTCTTATATGCATCATTTCGGAGCTCTTCAATCTCGTGGATCTGCACAAACCTGTTTTCGCCCGCAGCTGCCATATCAAGGTTAATTGCTTTTAACGCCCAGTACGCCTTGTGCTCGAGCTCAACAGGGAGATGACAAGACTTCCCGTAGACCAACTTAAATGGAGTAGTGCCTATAGGGGTCTTGTAGGCCGTTCGAAAGGCCCACAGTGCATCATCCAGTCTTTCAGACCAGTCCTTACGTCTTGCGCTCACCGTCTTCCCCAAGATACACTTAATGCCCCGATTTGTGACCTCGACTTTCCCATTAGTATGTGGATGGTATGGTGTAGAAAATCGATGTTGCACACCATACCGGGACAATGCTTTCTCCAATTGAGCATTACAAAAGTGTGTCCCCCGGTCACTAATCAATGCTTTCGGAACAACAAAGCGCGCGAACAGCTTCTTCAGAAACCTAACCACCACCCTAGCATCATTGGTGGGCAAAGCTTGCGCTTCCACCCACTTTGATACATAATCGACCGCGACTAGGATGTATCGGTTTCCAAAGAAAGTCGGAAAAGGGCCCATAAAGTCTAAGCCCCACACGTCAAAAACTTCACAGACCTGAATGCCGTTGTACGACATCTCATTGCGTGCAGAGATATTGCTTGCCTTTTGACAGGCGTCACATGATCTCACGAACTCATGGGCGTCTCTAAAGATAGAAGGCCAGAAGAATCCAGCATCGAACACCTTCTTTGCGGTATTGTTCGCCCCATGATGACCTCCCGTAGGTCCCTCGTGACCGTGGCGAAGGATGTCCCACGCCTCGTCACCGTGCACGCAGCACCAGATCATCTGATCCGCGCCCACCCTGTACAGATAAGGGTCATCCCACAAGTAGTACCTAACATCCGCAAAAAAATTTCTCTTCTGCTGAGAGGTCATCCCTTTGATCAGGGCGCTGGCTAGGTAGTTTGCGATGTCTGCAAACCATGGGGAGTCTTCATTTGTCTCGATCCACATAAGAAACTCGTGGGGAAAATTGTCATTGATGTTGGCCCCACGAACTTCTTTTCCCTCGTAATGCTCAAGTCTGGACAAATGATCAGCTGCCAAATTTTCGGCCCCTTTCTTGTCACGGATTTCAATGTCAAACTCTTGTAGCAAAAGAATCCATCGTATCAATCTAGGTTTAGCATCTTTCTTGCCAAAGAAATACCGAAGTGCTGCATGATCCGTGTACAAGATGGTCTTGGAGAGGATGGGATAAGATCGAAACTTATCGAAAGCAAAAACCACGACTAGGAGCTCTTTTTCTGTCATGGTATAATGCTCCTGAGCATCGTTCAAGGTCTTATTCGCATAGTAAATCGAGTGAAAATGCTTCTCTCTCCTCTGACCCAAGACGGCCCCTACTGCGAAATCACTCGCATCGCACATCAACTCAAATGGTAATTCCCAGTCGGGAGCTACCATGATTGGGGCATTCACTAACTTCTCCTTCAATAATTCGAATGCTTCCGTCATTCATCGGAGAAAACAAACTGGGCATCCTTCTCTAGAAGCTGGGTCATCGAACCGGCGATTTTGGAAAAATCCTTTATGAATCGCCGGTAAAAACCTGCATGACCAAGAAAGCTCCTAATAGATTTCACGGATGTGGGCGGCGGGAGCTTAGAAATAGTCTCAACTTTGGCTCGATCAACCTCGAGCCCCGCCTGTGAAATCTTGTGCCCAAGCAAATGCCCTCCTTCACCATAAAGTGGCTTTTTTCCCAGTTCAACACAAGGTTGGCCTCCTCACACCGGGCCAACATCCTCTTCAGATTCCCAAGACAGTGATCGAAAGAACTCCCGTAAATAGAAAAATCATCCATGAAGACCTCCATGGAGTCCTCGATCAGGTCATGAAAAATAGCCATCATGCATCTTTGAAATGTGGGTGGGGCATTGCACAGTCCAAAGGGCATTCGTCGTCAGGCAAATGTGCCATAGGGACATGTGAATGTCGTTTTCTACTGATCCTCGGGAGAGATGGGAATCTGAAAATAGCCAGAGAAACCATCAAGGAAACAGTAAACATCCTCCCCGAAAGTCTCTCTAACATCTGATCAATGAAAGGAAGAGGAAAATGATCTTTCCTCGTGGCATCATTGAGTTTGCGATAGTCAATGCAAACACTCCACCCAGTGACAGTACGAGTGGGAATCAACTCGTTTTTCTCATTGGTCACCACTGCCATCCCTCCTTTCTTCGGGAGTACCTGCATGGGACTAACCCTAGGCGAATCAGAGATCAGGTATATCAAACATGCATCAAGTAATTTGATGACCTCCTTCTTCACAACATCCTGCATGTTCGGATTTAAACGCCTCTGATGCTGCACTACAGGCTTAAAGTCCTCCTCCATCAAGATCTTATGGGTAAAAAAGGATGGATTGATCCCCTTTATATCCAAGATCTTCCAAGCGATCACCTTTTTATGCTGCTTCAACATTTCAAGCAATCGACCCTTCTCTTCTTCCGATAATCCAGCAGAAATGATGACGGGCAAATGAGTCGCACCCTCCAAGAAAGCATACTCCAAGTGATCTGGAAGCTCCTTAAGCTCCACTGATGGCGGATCCTCAACCGAAGGACGTGCTTTAGGCTCAGCAACGCGATCCACCACTTCAAAAACCTCAGTACGTGGGGGAGCCACATGACCTATCAGACAGGTCATCTCTTCGACTGACTGGACCATAGCAGGCGAACCAAAAGTCTCTCCTCCAATTAGCTGTGTGTCCACAACGTCCTCCTCAAACATACTATGAAGATGATCACTAACGTATGTGTCAATAGTCTCGATAAAGTAGAGTGTATCATCATGACTCTGTGGATACTGCATGGATTTCCCTATATCAAAGGTCACCTCTTCATCGTCTACCCTAAGAGTAAGTCTGCCGGTGCAGACATCGATCAATGCTCGAGCAATGGCAAGGAATGGCCAACCTAAGATGAGAGGAACAATTTTGTCCTCATCCATGTCCAAGATCACAAAATCAACGGGAAAGACAAACTTGTCGATCTCACTAGCATATTCTCAACTATACCTCGAGGGTACTTCATTGAACGATCAGCTAGCTGAATGCTCAGACGAGTAGGTTTTGCTCTCCCAAGTCCAGCTTAGCAAAAACTGCATAAGGTATGAGGTTTATGCTGGCTCCAAGATCAGCTAGTGCATTGCTGACCGACAAACTACCAATCAAGCATGGGATAGTGAAACTCCCGGGATCACTCATTTTCTGTGGTAGTTTGTTCTGAAGAACTGCTGAACACCCCTCATTCAAGGTCACATGCGAAAGCTCCTCAAGTTTCTTTTTGTTAGATAAAATATCTTTCAGAAACTTGGCATACTAAGGCATTTGAGCAAGCGCCTCGACAAACGGTAGATTTATGTGAAGTTGCTTGAAAAGCTAAGGAATTTACCATAGTGTTCTTCCATCCTCTGCTTCTTCAACCTCCCCGGATATGGAACGGGAGAGACATACTCTCTCACTGGCTCCTTGGGACGTGTTATACTTGCTGGGTCTCGCCTCAGTTGCACCTCTCCCGGAGACTCAGTCTCAATCTCCTCAACAATCTCGTCATCAACCGGCTTATTTAGAACAGCCGAAGTGACGGGCTCAACGATCTTGCCGCTTCTCAACGTGATGACCTTTCCAGTACCTGTAGGATTTGGCTCTGTGTTACTTGGAAGGCCCCCCTGTTGTCTCTCAGACAACATCTTCGCAATCTGACCAACATGGTTTTCAATGGTCTTCATGGAAGCCTTTTGGCTTCTCAACTCACTCTCGTGCCTCGTGAAACGACCGTCATACTCTTTGAAGCGCTTTTCATTTTTGACTCTTTGAGAATTCTGACTAGCTAAGAGTTGACTAAACATATCCTGCACACTAGGTTCATTAGTGGAAGGCATCTGCTGAGGCCGAGGTCTCCAGGAGCTGTGGGGCGTGGAGCAAATCCGGGTGGATGCTGATTTGACGCTTCAGACTTCCAACTGAAATTTGGGTGATTCTTCCACCCCGGATTGTAGGTATTGCTGTAGGGATTATGCTACGGACGGTATTGGTTTTCCATAAAATCAACATGCTCGTGTGAAACCTCTCCTGTCGGAAAATCACCTACATGATATGCTCCCCCACTCGAGGAACCACTCGAGTGGATCTTCATCACTTGATCAAACTTTGAAGATAAGGCATCCATTCATGCTGTGATGGCGGTGAAATCAGTTCACTTGATGAACTCCCTGTCTAGAACTCTTTCCTCTTGGCGGCTGTTGTGTCCGATTCTTCAAGGCACATTTCTCTAAGATCTCAAATGCCTCGTTGGCATTTTTCGTGCCAATGTCTCCGCCTGAATATGTATCGACCATCATCTGTCCTTGACCATCCAAACCATGGTAGAAGATCTTACATTGTTGCCACTTGGGCAACCTGTGGTGTGGGACCTTTCTCATGAGCTCTTTAAACCGCTCCCACACCTCATAAAGGGGCTCATCATCGTCCTGACGAAAGTTAATAATCTTGGTTCTTAACCGAACACTTTTCTCTGGCGGAAAATATTTCTTAAGGAACTTCTCAGCTAATTGATTCCATGTAGTGATAGACCCAGCTGGAAGTGAAAGAAGCCACTCCTTAGCTCCATCACGTAAAGAAAACGGAAAGAGCCGAAGGCGTATTGCATCCGGTGATGCATCCCGAATGGTGAATGTGGCACAAACCTCCAAAAAACCCGCAATATGGACACTAGGATCCTCATGATCCTTGCCATAAAACTGAACCGCATTTTTCAACATCAATATGGTACCAGTTTTGATCTCGAAATTATTATTATTTATTGTCGGTGCATTGATGCTCGCAGGTAAGCCCTCAAGTGAAGGCTTTCCTATGTCGTTTAGAACCCTTGTTTCCTCTTTGTCTGCCATTTCTACGTGAACCTCATGGAATGCGTCATCTCCAATGCGTCTATCTTGATCGTAGCGGCCACCCTGCGGGACCACTCCCGTAGTCTTCGATGAAAATTGCGCTCCAGCTCTGATGAAGGCTCAACGGTTTCAGCAACTAGGGTTGAGGACATGCATGACCTGTAAGGAAAAAGAAGGAACACAATGCACTATGTATACACAAAGATAAAAAGGAATAATTAATTACTTAACATATTTTCTTTTTCTTTTCTTTTCAAATAATCATGTAAGACAAATAAAAACAACTAGACAAAATCTTTGTACACTTTTCACATTTATTTAACAAGTAACTCCAACCATTCTTGAGAAGACCGAGTCCCCAGGCAACGGCGCAAAAAACTTGGTGTACGTGAATTGAATATATTTTATTTCTATGATTTTCGTTCACACAAATTAGGTTTTAAAATGATTTTTACTTAAAAGCAACTACACACACAAAGGGCAAGTGTACCCGTCAGGTGGTAGTAAAGTCTGTCGTTAAGAATCTGTCACACCCCGGATTTCCAACCCAAATCCATACACGGTGGGCCCGAGTAGGGAGTATCGTGACGTCGGTTGATAACATCATAGTCAATTAAACACGGCACAACGGAAGTCTTGGAGTAAAATTACTATTACAAACCGAATGTTCGAAAATACAAAAAATATACAGGCTCGTAATAGAAGATCCACAGGCGGATCATAAATTGTACATGGAAAGAATACAAAATAGACTTTGGGCAGATTTAGGATTTGCAAGATCCTCTATCACTACCGAGCACTTCCGACCTATTTTTGTATTGTACCTGTAGATTAGTCTTTTGAAAATACGTCAGCTTTCGCTGGTAAATACACAGCTGGTAAATACACCCAACTGACTCATTTTGAAAACATTTCAAAAATGTTTTAAGTGCGTATCAGCACAAAATCTTTTTATAACCTGGGTTAATTGACCGTCCAACCTTGTTAACAGATTTACATGTTTGCCATACATACGGGGCTGGGTACGGAGACCAAGACACAATTAACGTACACACCACTTTGGACTCACGATGGAGTCAATTCCTTCCAATCTTGTGGGAATGCATAATTGAGCGTCTATCGGGTGTATACCTACACCCGCGCCAAGGTCGTGGCCATTTCTTTTGTAATGAGCCGAGGATATCCAGGACACGATAGTTAACCCCCGATGTTAAAAATATCAAACAAAACTGACTAAAACAGAATATGCGGATTTATTATCCTCGAACCGTCGTTCGATTGAATCCCATTTCTGACCAGGCGGTAATAATTTACCGTAACCCAAGCCCGTATAGGGGAAATAAGTCGAAACTATTTACCTGAACTAGTCTTATTTAATTTTTAATAACTCAGCCGTACACAAAAAGGACTAAGTACAGATAGCATTTACTGGCAAGTCTCTAGTCTGGATTATGGCATAAACTAACCAATTAAATACTAACGGTCTTATTTAAGTCATAGACTTAGACCGACTAGCGTACTTGATCAAAATGTATGATGCTAGATTAAACGATGATTGGATAGAATGTAGTTTTATCCCAACAAGTACCTTGACTTGTATAATATGGATAAACTATAAACATTCTGGATTTTGAGACTTAAATGACAAGGTTAAACCCATTTCGGTTAATTTCCGTAAAATAGTTACATATACGAAACTGTGCGTATATTAGCGATATCGGGTAACCGGATAAGTTATGGACAAGTTCTATATGCCATTATACTTTAAAAAGTTAAAATATAAGTAGGATATCAACTGGTATGCTCGTTATGGTTTTAAAACGAAACTATGCCTCATAAGGGCATTTCGGTAATTTTATACCGTACAAAAGGAACTTGAATATAATTTAATGTTATATTTATAAGTATTTTGGAAAAATACTTTATTTATGATATAATATCAGTAGGATATCAATTATATGTGTAAATTATCTTTTATGACCAAACTATGCAACGAAGGGGCATTTTGGTCATTTTACACATAGTTTGTAAATTATTTGAGATTCTGAGTTTATAACATGTACTTACTGTAAATATGTTTAAAATAAGTTTTAAAATCAGTAGGTAAAAAGTCTTGGTCCATTAATATGGTTCAAAACCATACTATGCGCCTAAACGGCGCTTATGTCGTAAATGGCGTCTTTATGTGATTTTTATGAAAACTGATGTTAAGGTCAGATTATAATGTTTAAAATATGATTACCTTGAAAAGATTTGATTAAAACTATTTCAAAAGCCACAGGGGCTAAAATCGTCAATTATCGACATAGTTTAAGGACCTGTTTGAAAACTCAGTTTATAACCTGGTTTAACATCCCAAATAATCCTACTTATAATAATTCATCAGTAGGAAACTCATTTTCAAGTTCATTATTATTAAAAACCTTGTTTTATGCAAAAATGACATTTTGGTCCAAGATGGCATAATTATAGAACTTGCACATAAACTTAGATTCTGATTATGATCATGTAATATAACCTCAGAAGGTTATTCTACATTATATTATGATCATAATGCAACTTTAGATCAGTAGGTAACTATTTTAAATCGGGTCAGAATCGAAAGTCAAAGCAGAAGTCAAACTTCACGACTTTCGGTTGCGAACCGACCCTAGAACTGAAATTGACGAGCCGAATATATTCTCACATGTTCTAATAATTATTACCAACTTGTTTAAGTGTGAATACAGGTTTCATAACATATATAGATCATTTTATGATTTTTCTGAAAAATGGCATGTTTGACTTTTTAATATCATAACTTTGACCCGTCAATTGGTCTAGCAAACGTGATCTTCAGGAGGTGCCCTTTATAAGGACTAACACCTACCTTATTATGATCACTTAGCCATGTTCATTTCGAACAATGGCTGGACCATAATGGTCTTAACCGAAAGTGAAAGTGTTTTCCGTAAAACGCTTGACTTTTAGCTATAAAAGCCTATAAACGAAAATGCAAGAGCAAGAAACACTTACAAGTGGTTCCTACAATGCAAGAGAACTAAGTTGGATGCTCCTTTCAGCTAGGAACTTCCAGAGGAGGGAGAAGAGTGAATTAATGAGAAAGGTGCAAGTTGGAATGAAGCACTTGAACACCTATTTATAGTTTGAGAGCTCAAATGAGGTGAAGCCATGTGTTTAGGGGTGTAAGAGGAAGCTTACAAGTGTCCCAAAATGTGGCATAGCTGATTATAAGTCTATGGTTTTCGAATTAATGGTTTTGCAGCAGATGCTCTCTGACGGGCCGCGAGAGGCATAGGCCCTGCCTCTCGCGCCCCAAAGGAAGTTTCTAACTTTGACACTTTAGCCCCTTAACTTATAAAAGCTTATAAAAACCTTTTTAAACACCTTTTTGGCACTTTTAGCCCTCCGTAGCCAATACTTGGCAGACCTGGGATTATGCCCGAACATTGTCGAGCTCTCGGTTCGTTAAAAGGTCACTCAGAGGTATAAATTAACATGTTGACGCTTTTAATCCCTCCAATATTTTACAAAATTGAACCCTCTCGTCCAACAAATGGCACGTATGAGAGTTAGGACTTTGCAAAGGATCACTCAGAGGCTTATTATAAGCATGTTGACTCCGATGTCACTCAAAGGTTGGGCATGTTGACATATCAGTCACTCAGAGGCCGTTATTTATGCATGTTGACATTGGACCGTCACTCAGAGGCTCAGTTTGAGCATGTTGACGCCTTTAGTCCTTATTGGTCTTTAACAGACTATATTTAAAAATACAACACGTGTCGCTATACTATTGGACACGATTTTACAGGGTGTTACATCCTCATCCCCTTAAAAGAAATCTCGACCTCAAGATTTTATTCAAAAGATGGGGGTACTTTTGTCGCATAGTGGACTCAACCTCCCATGTATACTAAGGACCTGTAAAAGCATCCCACTTAACCTTCACTATAGGTATCATTTTTCTTTGGAGCTACTTAACCTGTCGATCCTCGATCGAAATTGGTTTCTCAACGAACCTCAGGTTTTCGTCTGTTTGCAACTCTTTGTGCGATATTGCTATCGACTCATCGGCTAGACATTTCTTAAAGATTAGATATGTGGAATACAACATGGATTCCACTAAGCTCCTCTGGCAACCTGAGCTTATAAGCTACAGTGCCGACACATTTGATTATCTCGAAGGGTCTATATATCTTGGGCTTAACTTGCCCTTCTTTCCAAAACGCATCACACCTTTCCAGGGTGATACTTTAGCATGACCTTGTCCCCTATTTGGAATTGAAGAGGTTTACGCCTCTTGTCAGCGTAGCTCTTCTGCCTATCCCTGGCAGCTTTGAGACGATCACGGATTTGCACAATCTTTTCCGTGGTCTCCAGGACAATCTCTGGTCCTGATAGTTGGGCTTCCCCAACTTATGCCCAACATACGGGCGTTCTACATTTTCTTCCATATAAGGCCTCAAAAGGAGCAGCCTTGATGCTCGTATGATAGATGTTATTATAGGAGAATTCTATTAGGGGTAAGTGGCCATCCCAACTTCCACCTAAATCAATTACACATACTCTAAGCATGTCTTCCAGTGTCTGGATAGTACGCTCACTTTGACCATCAGTCTGTGGATGGTAAGCCGTACTGAAATTTAATCGTGTGCCTAAAGATTGTTGGAAACTTTTCCAAAAGTGAGATGTGTATCTAGTATCTCTGTCAGATACAATAGATACCAGCACACCATGTAGGGACACATCTTGTCCACATACAACTTAGCCAATTTATCTGAATTATACGTTTCTTTGATTGGCAAGAAATGAGCTGACTTAGTCAGTCTATCTACAATGACCCAAAGTCATTTCCACTTTTGGTCTAACTTGGTAATCAAATCCATAGTTACCATTCCCCATTTCCAAGTGGGAATCTGAAGCTGTTGTAGAAGTCCTTACGGTTTTTGATGTTCGGCCTTAACTTGCGAATACGCCAGACACTTAGCTACATAAGTGGCTATGGATTTCTTCAAACCCATCCACCAATAATTCTTCTTTAGATCTTGATACATCTTGTCACCTCCCGGGTGAACCGAATATCTTGAATTGTGCGCTTCTTGGAGGATTAGATCTCTAAGTCCTCCAAAGATTGGAACCCATATCCTTTCATTGAATCTAAGGATTCCATCCTTTCCAGGCGTTAACTGATCAAGAGTTATGCCTAACCCTCATTAGGAATATTAGCCTCTAATAAGGCTTGCTTTTACGCATCTAATAGCTTTCATTTAAACTATTTCTGTGCTCAATGCTCTTAGCATTAATCCTTATAGGTTTAACTCTTTCCTTGCGACTTAAGGCGTCGGCAACTACATTTGCCTTGTCGGGATGGTAGTGAATCTCGCAATCATAATCATTAAGTGTTTCCATCCATCGGCGTTGTCGCATGTACAATTCTTTTTTATTGAACAAATGCTGGAGACTTTTATGGTCAGTGTATATAACACATTTTGTGCCATACAAGTAATGTCTCCATAGATTTAGTGCAAATACAACGGCACCCAACTCCAAATCGTGGGTGGTGTAATTTCTTTCGTGTACCTTTAGTTGTTGTGATGCATAGGCAATTACCTTGCCATTTTGCATTAGCACGCAGGCCATGCTGGTGTACGAAGCATCACAATGGACAACAAAGTTCTCAATACCTTCAGGTAGAGATAACAAAGAAAGTTGCTCAACTTGTGTTTTAGAATCTCAAAAGATTCTTGTTGATTTGGACCCCAATTATACTTAACATTCTTACGGGTCAAGGTAGTTAAAGGAGTAGCTATCCTTGAAAAGTTTTCAATGAACCTCCTATAGTATCCAGCCAATCCTACGAAACTACGAACCTCCGTTGGGGTCTTGGGCACTTCCCAATTTATTATGGCCTCAATTTTGGCGGGATCCACTTGGATACCACGCTCACTTACCATATGTCCAAGAAATTGGACTTTTCTAAGCCAAAATTCGCATTTAGAGAACTTTGCATAAAGTTTCTCTTTCCTTAACAGTTCCAAGATGCACCTAAGATGTTTCTCATGATCAGCTTGATTATGAGAATAGATAAGTATGTCGTCTATGAAGACAATGACAAACTTATCCAAGTATGGTTTGCAAACTCTATTCCTGAGATCCATGAATGCTGCTGGTGCATTCGTGAGCCCAAAAGGCATCACCAAAAATTCAAAATGACCATAGTAGGTCCTGAAGGCGGTTTTGGGAACATCCTCACTTCTAACCTTCAGTTGATGATATCCTGATCTCAAATCAATCTTGGAGAAATAACTAGCCCCTTGAAGTTGGTCAAATAAATCATCGATCCTGTGCAAAGGATATATATTCTTGATTGTTAGCTTGTTCAGCTCCCGGTAGTAAATGCACATCCGCATTGAACCGTCTTTCTTTTTAACGAAAAGGATAGGAGCTCCCCAAGGTGAGGAACTAGGCTGTATAAAGCCTTTCTCCAAGAGTTCGTCTAGCTGCGTCCTCAATTCCTTCATCTCTGTTGGTGCTAGCCTATATGGAGCTCTAGCCACTAGTGCTGATCCTGGTAGGATATCTATTCTAAACTCCACTTGCCTGTCTGGAGGTAGGCCTGGTAATTCCTCAGGGAATACATCGGAATATTCTGAGATGACTGGTAGGTCCTCCATGTTTAGCTTAGGCTCATTTATGGTTACTTGTGCTAAGTAGATGACACAGCCTTTTCTCAAACACTTGGATGCCTTAAATAACGACACCTTGTCCGGCAGTCCATAGTGTGAGTCTCCGGGAATGGTGATCACTTCACCAGATGGGGTCTTAATTTCGATGAGCTTCTTATCGCAGGAAATGCGGGCTTGGTTATGAGATAACCAATCCATGCCTAAGACAACATCGAACCCCGCCAATTTCATTGGCAACAAAGAGATAGGAATACAGTGATTCTTAATGGATATAGAGCATCCATCAAGAATGGAAGAAGCAGTTTCTAAGGTTCCATCGGCGAGTTCTATCTCATAAATTTTGTCTAGAGTTCTTATGGGCAGGTTTAATAGTTTACTAAACTTATGGTCAACAAATGATTTATCAGCACCCGAATCAAAAAGAACTC
The DNA here is from genome assembly GCA_947069175.1 of Scalesia atractyloides. Classification (NCBI taxonomy): domain Eukaryota; kingdom Viridiplantae; phylum Streptophyta; class Magnoliopsida; order Asterales; family Asteraceae; genus Scalesia; species Scalesia atractyloides. Next base: position 78,543,824 of record CAMTDV010000020.1, on the reverse strand, counting down.
TAGCATAAATATTGTTAATGAGGAATGTACCTGTTATGACGTTGTTGTCATTAACGGCCTCCTTGGCATTCATTTGAAAGGCACGGGCATTCCCCTTCTTGGCCTCTCCAAGCTTTGCTTCATTACTTTTGGGTTTCTTGGGGCAATTGTATGTTATATGCCCCTTTTCGTTGCAGTTGTAGCAAACTGCATCCTTAAGATCCTTGCAATCTAAGGTCTTATGCCCTTTTCTTTTGCAGATACCACAGGGTTTGGTTTGTGGATTTATACCACACTGTCCCCAATGCCTATATTTACAGTTCTTGCACAGAGGTTTGTCATTAGACGTGTGCTGGTTCTTCTTAAACCCGAAATTTCCTTTCTTCTTAAATCTTTGGGAGTTATTATCCTCCCGTTTCCTCTTTCCGTCCATTTCAGTCCTAACAGACTTTTGTCTTACCAGATCTAGGGTAAGGGAAAGAGATAGGTCCACAGCGGACGTATAGGTACTAGGCTGAGCAGCCTTTACCATGCCCTTTATTTCGAGTGCCAACCCATTTATGAAACGCGCAATGTGTTTGGATTCGGGGGTGATCAAATAGGAAACTAACCTAGATAGGGAGTTAAAATCGGAAATATACTTCCAACAGTCAAGGTTTTTCATTGAAAGAGACAAGAAGTCTGTCTCTAACTTCTCCACCTCATGGGTTGGCAATAAGTTTCTCTACCAAATCAACAAATGTGGACCATCCCAAGTTGTACAGGTGTACCTTACCTGTTGATTGAATCATGGCTTTCCACCATATTAGGGCATCGCCCTTGAAGGATTGTGATACGTACTTGACCACATCCTTATCATCACAATTGCTGATATCTACAATCGTTTCCATCTCGTCTAGCCACTTTAGGGCTTCTACATCTCCTTCTCTCCCGTTAAAGTCTCGGGGCTTACAGAAGACAAAATACTTATATGTACATCCGTCCTTAACAGAACAGGAATTTTCAGTAAGATCTATTTTCTTTGGTTCACTCTTCGTATTTGAAGAGTGAACAGAGCTCTCCCTATGAGCTGAAGATGGTGGTATAGATAGAGCTCTAGAGTGAGTAGCACTCGGCTCTCTAAGCCTTTCGATGGCCTTTCCCATGGCCTTTTCAACTGCCGCATCAATGCGAGCTTGAAAATTATCATCATCTACATTTTTGTTTTTGGCTTTGTTAGATTCAACATTCCTGTGGCTACTTTATGCTTCATTTGAATTAGCCATCTTTAAGTCTTGGGTTCTATATACCAATAAAACTTCATTTAGCCATGGTATATCAACCATATCGACTTTCAACATTGGATATAACAATCCATTGCCTATACTAGTGTGAATAACATCACAACTCTTAGGCTTAACATAACTATATTTGGCCTAGGTCTTAATAGGACCATCATAGGCAAATTACAATTTGGACGTAGTCCATATATTATTGGACAGTGGATCGCAATGTCACAACTGTCTTTGTCATCATTAACAATTATGTAGCTCATAGGCTTGTCCCTAATGGACATAATAATTGGGCACATTGGCCGGTCACATTGGACATAAATTGGGCACCTTGGCCTACATCATATTAGATGTATATGGCATATCAGCCTGTCCCGTCGGACAATAATTGGGCACATTGGCCTACATCATATCAGATGTATATGGCATATCAGCCTGTCCCGTTGGACAATAATTAGGCACATTGGCCTACATCATATCAGATGTATATGGCATATCAGCCTGTCCCGCTGGACATAAATTGGGCACATTGGCCTATATCATATCAGATGTATATGGCATGTCAGCCTGTCCTGTTGGACATAAATTAGGCACATTGGCCTACATCATATCAGATGTATATGGCATATCAGCCTGTCCCACTGGACATAAATTGGGCACATTGGCCTACATCATATCAGATGTATATGTCATATCAGTCTGTCCCGCTGGACATAATTGGGCACATTGGCCTACATCATATCAGATGTATATGGCATATCAGCCTGTCCCGTTGGACGGTTAGTGTCGTTCCTCAAGCCACACTACAGGAGTATGAACATTTCTTAATGTTAACATAAGAGTACCTTAATGATTGATTAATTGTCCCGGTCACCTTCGACCTTAACGACCTTGGAGGTTCGGACCTAGTCCCTTACCTCTGGATAGAAGATAACTTCCCTTAACTATCCTGATAGAAGACCCCTTCGTACTTAACTATCATTTCTTTGCCAATATGTGGTCTACGCCACTTGGCATAATCAATCCATTAAGATCTTTTGAATTATATAGCAGAGCATAAATTTTGAGTAAAATCGAGACGCTCGTTTTCAAGAGGATGATTTACATATATTTATAATTCCAAAAGTACTTCATTAATTTCCAAATTAGAAATTATAATACTAGAAAAATGAAATAAACTTGTCCATGCGAGAACTTAAAGGAATAAAAATGTCCACGCAGGGACTAAAAGAAATAACAACGTCCTCGCAGAGACTACATATAATTAGAAGAGACTTCACCCGTCCTTCAATCCCTTAACAAGTTTGGAGAGTTTCTTGAAGAACCTGTTTGTTTTATCTCCGTTTTCTCCATTTGCTGCTGCATTTCTTTCATTCTTTCTAAGTCCTCATTAATGGCCTCTAGTGACGACGGAGGTTTTGGTTGAGATTGTGGCATAACCGGATACTCGTACCCATAAGTTGGATATCCAGTTAGTGGATAAGTAGGTGGGAAAGTCTAACACCATATAAAATCGTGTCCAATAATATAGTAACACGTGCTGTATTTTAAATATAGTCTATTAAAGACCAATAAGGACTAAACGCGTCAACATGCTCAATCTGAGCCTCTGAGTGACGGTCAGATGTCAACATGCATAAATAACAGCCTCTGAGTGACTGATATGTCAACATGCTTAAATCATTAGCCTCTGAGTGACTGATATGTCAACATGCTTGAAATTTGGCCTCTGAGTGACTGATATGTCAACATGCCTAGCCTCAGAATGACATCGGAATCAACATGCTTATAATAAGCCTCTGAGTGATCCTTTGTGAAGTCCTAACTCTCATACGTGCCATTTTTTGGACGAGAAGGTTCAATTTTGTAAATATGTGAAAGTTGGATAATGGAGGGATTAAAAGCGTCAACATGTTAATTTATACCTCTGAGTGACCTTTTACGACCGAGAGCTCGACAATGTCCGGGCATAATCCCGGGTATGCCAAGTATTGGCTACGGAGGGCTAAAAGTGCCAAAAAGGTGTGTAAAAAGGTTTTAAAAGCTTTAATAAGTTAAGGGGTTTAAAGTGTCAAACTTTGAAAGTGGCCATGGGGCAGTCGCGGGCTGCAAGTGACTAGACCTGGGTCTCTCGCGGGGCGCGAGAGAGGCTCTGCTGCAGAAAGTTTTGTTTGGCAGCCAAGCAAAGCTCCAAAACCAATAATTCAAAACCATGGCTTCTCTAAACTGCTATGCCACGTTTTAGGACACTTGTAAGCTTCTTCTTACACCCCTAAACACCTGGCTTCGCCTCCTTTGAGTTCTCCAACTATAAATAGGTGATCAAGTTCACCATTTGAACTTGCACCTTTCTAAATCATAACTCTTCTCCCTCCTCTGGAAGTTCCTAGCTGAAAGGAGCATCCAACTTAGTTCTCTTGCATTTTAGGAACCTCTTGTAAGTATTCCTTGCTCTTGCATTTTCGTTTATAGGCTTTTATAGCCAAAAGTCAAGCGTTTTTCGGAAAACGCTTTGAGTTTTGGTTAAGACCATTATGGTCCAGCAATTTTTCGAAATGAACATGGCTAAGTGATCATAATAAGGTAGGTGCTAGTCCCTATAAAGGGTACCTCCTGAAGATCACGTTTGCTAGACCAATTGACGGGTTTAAAGTTATGAAAATAAAAAGTCAAACAGGCCATTTTTCGGAAAAATCATAAATTGATCTTATATATGTTATGAAACCTGTTTTGAAACTTAAACAAGTTGGTAATAAATATTAGAACATGTAAGAACATGTTCGGCTCGTCAATTTCAGTTCTAGGGTCGGTTCGCAACCGAAAGTCGCGAAGTTTGACTTCTGCTTTGACTTTCGATTCTGACCCGATTTAGATTAGTTACCTACTGGTCTAAAGTTGCATTATGATCATAATATAATGTAGCATAACCCTCGGAGGTTATATTACATGATCATAATCAGAATCCAAGTTTATACGCAAGTTCCGCAATTATGCCATTTTTGACCAAAATGTCCTTTTTGCATAAAACAAGGTTTTAAATAATAATGAACTTGAAAATGAGTTACTACTAATGTAATATCATAAGTAGGATTATTTGGGATGTTAAACTAAGTTATAAACTGAGATTTCAAATAAATCCTTAAACTATGTCGACAAATGACGGTTTTACCCTTTTGGCTCATAAAATGATTTTAATCAATCTTTTCAAGGTATCATTTACCTACTGATATTTTATATTAAATAACATATTCTTAACATTTTAATATGTCCTTAACATCAGATTTCGTAAACATCGCTTAAAGACGTCATTTTACGACATAAGCGTCGTTTCGACGCATAGTATGGTTTTAAACCATATTATTGACCAAGACTTGGTACTTACTGATTTTAAAACTTTTTTTAAACATAATTATAGTAGGTACATGTGATAAACTCAGAATCCCAAATAATTTATAAACCATGTGTAAAATGACCAAAATGCCCCTTCGGTGCATAGTTTGGTCATAAAAGGTAAAGTACACATATAAATAATATCCTACTGATACTATATCATAAATAAAGTATTTTTCCAGAATACTTATAATCATAACATTAAATTATATTCAGGTTCCTTTTATATGATATGAAACTACCAAAACGCACTTATGAGACATAATTTCGTTTTAAAACCTTAACGGGCATACAAGTTGATATCATATTGATATCTTAACTTATTTAAAGTATAATGGCATATAGAACTTGTCCATGACTTATCCGGTTACCCGATATCGCTAATATGCGCACAGTTACGTATATGTAACTATTTTACGGAAATTAACCGAAATGGGTTTATCCTTGTCATTTAAGTTTCAAAATCCAGAATGTTTATAGTTTACCCATATTATACAAGTCAAGTACTTGTCGGGATTAAAATACATTCTATCCGATCATCGTTTAATCAAGCGTTATACGTAATGATCATGTACACTATTCGGTTCATAAGACCGTTAGTATTTAGTTGGCTAGCTTATGCCATAATCCAGACTAGAGCCGTGCCGGTAAATGCTATCTGCAGGTTGGTACTTTTGTATACGGCTGAGTTATTAAAAATTAAAAGAAGAATACTAGCTCAGGTAAATTCTCTCGACTTATTTTCCCTATATGGGCTTGGGATACGGTAAATTATTACCGCTTGGTCCAAAATGGGGTCAATCGAATGCCCGCTTGTGGCTAGTAAACCCGCATATTTCGTTTTAATCAGTTTTGTTTGATAACTTAAACATCGGGGGTTAAATTACGGTGTCCTGGATATCCTCGGCTCAATACATTAGTTATTGGCCACCACTTTAGCACGGGGTGTAGGCATACACCCTTTGATGCTCATATGCATTATGCCCAAGACGTTGGGGATGACTCCTTTGTGAGTACCTGAGTGGTGTGTATTTAATCATGTCTCGGTTTCTGTACTGGGCCCTGTATGTATTGACAAACATGTGAATCTGATACAAGGTTGCAAAGTCAACTTTCCTAAGTTAATAAAAGATTTTGTGCCGTTTTGCACTTAAAACCATTTAAAGTTTTCAGAATGAGTCAGTTGGGTGTATTTACCAGCGTAAGCTAACGTATCGTCCAAAGGCTAAACTGCAGGTACAATACGAAATAGGCCGGAAGCTGCTCGGTAGTGAATAAGAGGATCTTGAAAATCCTTAGATCTGCCCTAAAGTCTGTTTTATATTCTTTCTTGTACATTTTATGATCCGCCTGTGGATCTTCTATTACGAGCCAATATATTATTTTGAATTTTCGAACATTCGGTTTGTAATAGTAATTTTACTCTAAGACTTCCACTGTGCCATGTTTAATTGACAATGATGTTATCAATTTACGTCACGATACTCCCCACCCGGGCCCACCGATGTATGGATTTCGGGTTGGAAATTCGGGGTGTGACAGGTTGGTATCAGAGCCAACGTTTGAGAGAATTAAACACTATCTTTCTTGTGTTTAATCTCAAACTTACACGTGCACATTCCTTAGACTTCCGAGTCTAGGCATTGACCTAGGATTACTCATTTCATTATTAAGTTATTATTATTGTTTTTGAATTGAATTTTTGAACAAGAAAATGCCGCCACGTGTACGAGGACAAAGTGGGAGAGGAAAAGGTCCAATGAGAGGAGGACCATCGGGTCGCATACCCCCTCAACCTCATAACTCAGATGCCTACCAAGAATCAGGAGATTCGTCTCCTTGGCAACCAGCGAGACGTTCTGTCTTTAATAGACACTCGCCCTCACATTCCAGAAATTCTTACCACTCCAATCATTCACATCATTCTCACCATTCCCATTCTCATCACTCTTACCATGAGGAATTTAACCCCAACCATTATCTTAACACGCCTCCAGCCGATCAAAATCAGTTGGACCAACCACATCCTATGGACAAGGAATCCGACCCGAAGATGCCATTGTCGGGATCAAATATGCATACCATTGAAATTTTGTGCGATTTGAACTCTTATGCTGGATCGCCCTACCAAGGTCCTAATGAGTGCGACCAATACTAGAACCAATTCACTTTCGCCCACACTCCTTCTCATCACTCTCAACCACCTCCTGTTCAAGAAGTTGTCCACATGGAACCAGTGGACCAACCTCAACAACCACCTGAACCACCAAGAAGGAAGCGTGGAGCCCGTATGTCGGTAGGTGCAGGACAAGGTCGGGATCGCTGCCACCTTTGCCCAATTCTTACCCCACAATTCAAGAGGACCCACAAATGGGTGGACCCTCTAATGTTTCACCTGTAGTGGAACCAACACCAACACCTGTTGTACAACCACCACCATCGGGCTACACTAACCCAATCCCCACATATCCAGACACGTCTGGATATGATCCTTGTAATCCATCTACATCGGTAGACTATCAAGCATGGTCGCAAGACCCCTATATGCAGGCGGTTATGCACAACGCACTTTACCCGTCTCCTTTCCACTTACTTATCCACCAACTGGATATCCAACTTATGGGTACCAGTATCCGGTTATGCCACAACCTCAACCACAACCTCCGCCACCACTAAAGGCCTTTAATGAGGCCTTAGAAAGAATGAAAGAAATGCAGCAGCAGGTGGAGAAAACAGAGAAGAAGACAAACAAGTTCTTCAAGAAACTCTCCAAATTGGTCAAAGGAAAGAAGGACGAGTGAAGTCTCTTCTAATTATATGTAGTCCCTGCGAGGACATTGTTATTTCCTTAGTCCCTGCGAGGACATTGTTATTTCCTTAGTCCCTGCGTGGACATGTTTATTTCTTTAAAGTCCTTGCAAGGACAAGTTTATTTCATTTTTTCTAGTATTGTAATTTCTTATGGAAATTTAATGAAGTACTTTGGAATTATATATATGTATTCATCCTCTTGAAAACGAGCGTCTCGATTTTACTCGAATTTATGCTCTGCGATATAATTCCAAAAAGATCTTAATGGTTTTGATTCGCCAAGTGGCACAGACCACATATTTGGCCAAATATATATAAATGATAGTTAAGAACAGAAGGGTCTTCTATCATGATAGTTAAGAGAAGTTATCCTTCTATCTAGAGGTGGTGAACTAGGTTCAAGCCTCCAAGTCATTAAGGTCAATATGACCGGGACTATTAATCAACCATTAAGATCCTCTTATGTTAACATTCAAGTAATGTGCATACTCTTGGTTGTGTGACTTGAGGAATCACACTAACCTTCTAAGTAATGGACTATGTCCTAACCTTAAATAGCCCTTGTGATCTATTTGATCCCGGCTAAATAGCCCTTGTAATCTGTTTGATTTCGGCAAATATCACCAGTGCAATGACAAAACATCCATTAGAGATGTATTGTATATAGCCCTTGTGATCTGTTTAATCCCGGCTAAATATCACCAGTGCGGTGATGAATAAGACATCCATTAGAGATGTATTTTATATAGTCCTTGTGATCTGTTTGATCCCGGCTAAATAGCCCTTGTGATCTGTTTGATCCCAGCTAAATAGCCCTTGTGATCTATTTGATCCCGGCTAAATATCACCAGTGCGGTGATGAATAAAACATCCGTTAGAGACGTATTTTATATATAGCCCTTGTGATCTGTACGATCCCAGCTAATATCACCAGTGTGGTGATAAAACATCCATTAGTGATGTATTACCCTTTCGGGTTATAATCAATTCTATAAAACCCATGTGATCTATTTGATCCCGGCTAATATCATCAGTGCGATGATAAATAAAACATCCATTAGTGATGTATTACCCTTTCGGGTTATAATCTATTCTATGAAGCCCATGTGATCTATTTAATCCTGGCTAATATCATCAGTGCGATGATAAATAAAACATCCATTAGTGATGTATTACCCTTTCGGGTTATAATCTATTTTATATAGCCCTTGTGATCTATTTGATCCTGGCTAAATATCATCAGTGCGATGATAAATAAAACATTCATTAGTAATGTATTACCATTTTGGGTTATGATTTATTTTATATAGCCTATGTGATCTATTCTGATCCCGGCTAATATCACTAGTGCGATGATAAATAAAACATCCAGTGATGTAGTGCCTATGTGTCCTATTTTATGTCCATTAGTGACAAGCCTATGTGCCATATTTTAAATGTCCTTTGTGATAGGCCTATGTGCCATATTTTATGTCCACTAGTGACAGGCCTATGTGCCATATTTTAAATGTCCTTTGTGACAAGCCTATTTGCTATAAAATTGTCAAATATAACAATGACAGTTGTTACATTGCGATCCCATGTCTAGTAATAAATGAACAATGTCCAGATTGTAATTTGCCTATGATGGTCCTATTAAGACCTAAGCCAAATATAGTTATATTAAGCCTAAGAGTTGTGATATTATTCACACTAGTATAGGCAATGGATTTTTCTTATATCCAATGTTTAAAAGCCGATATGGTTATTATTCCATGGCTAAGAGAAATTTTATTTGGTATATAGAACCAAAGCTTTGAAGAATGGCTAATTCTAATGAGGCACAAAGTAGCCATCGGAACGTCAACTCTAAGGACGCCGAAAATATAGCCATAGATAATAATGACTTCCAAGCACGCATTGACGCGGCTGTAGAAAAGGCCATGGGTAAGTCCATAGAGAACTTAAGAGAGTCGAGTGCTACTCGCTCTAAGCCATTATCAATTCCACCATCCTCAGCTCATAAGGAGAGCTCTGTTCACTCATCAAATGCGAAGAGTGAACCTAAGAGGATAGATTATGCTGATAAGTCCCGTTCTTCTAAGGACGGATGCATCTACAAGTACTTTGTCTCCTGTAAGCCCCGAGATTTTATGGGGAAAAAGGAGCTGTAGAAGCCCTAAAGTGGCTGGACGAGATGGAGACCATTGTAGACATCAGCGGTTGTGCTGAAAAGGAAGTGGTCAAATATGTATCACGGTCCTTTAAGGGTGATGCCCTAACATGGTGGAAGGTGATGATTCAGTCAACAGGTAAAGTATACATGTATAATCTGGGGTGGTGTAAGTTTATGGACCTTATTAAGGAAACCTACTGCCCACCACATGAGGTGGAGAAAATAGAGACAGACTTCTTGTCTCTATCAATGAAAAACCTAGACTGTCGAAAGTATGTTTCCGATTTCAATTCCCTATCTAGGTTAGTTTCCTATTTAATTACCCCTGAATCCAAATGCATTGCGCGTTTTATTAATGGGTTAGCGCCCGAGATAAAGGGCATGGTAAAGGCCGCTCAGCCTAATACCTATAGGTCTACTGTAGACCTATCTCTCTCTCTCTCACTCTTGATCTTGTAAGACAAAAGTCAGTTAAGTCTGAATCTGACGGAAAAAGGAAGAGGGAAGATGACAACTCCCATAAGTTTAATAAGAAAAATAAAAGGAGATTTGGGTTCAAAGGGAACTAAGGCAAGTCGGCTGTGATGCCATTTTGCAAGACTTGCAACCGCAAACACTGAGGACAGTGTACTTCTGATCCACAAGCAAGACCTTGTGGCATATGTAAAAGGAGAGGGCATAAGACCCTAGATTGTAAAGATCTTAAGGATGTCGTTTGCTACATCTACAACGAAAAAGGGCACATTGCAACTAACTGCCCTAAGAGTTCAAAGAATAATAATCTGAAGCCTGGAGAGGCCAAAAAGGGGAATGCACGCGCCTTTCGGCTGACTGCTAAGGAAGCTGTTAATGACGACAATGTCATAACAGGTACATTCGTCATTAACAATATCTATGCTAGAGTTCTTTTCGATTCGGGTGCGGATAAATCATTTGTTGATCATAAGTTTAGTAAACTGTTAAATCTACCCATAAGAACTATAGATAAAACTTATGAGATAGAACTTGCCGATGGAACCTTAGAAACTGCATCTTCCATTTTTTATGGATGCTCTATATCCATTAAGAATCATTCCATCCCTATCTCTCTTTTGCCAATGAAATTGGCGGGGTTTGATGTTGTCTTAGGCATGGATTGGTTATCTCATAACCAAGCCCGCATTGCTTGCGATAAGAAGCTCATTGAAATTAAAACCCCATCTGCTGAAATGATCACCATACCCGGAGACTCACACTATGGATTGCCGGACAAGGTGTCGTCATTTAAGGCATCCAAGTGTTTGAGAAAAGGTTGTGTCATCTACATGGGCACAAGTCACCATAAATGAACCTAAGCCGAACCTTAAAGATCAACCAGTTATCTCAGAGTATCCCGATGTTTTCCCTGAAGAATTACCAGGCCTACCTCCGGCCAGACAAGTGGAGTTCAGAATTGACATCATACCAGGATCAGCACCAGTGGCTAGAGCTCCATATAGACTAGCTCCATCAGAAATGAATGAGTTAAGAGTTCAATTGGATGAACTCTTGGAGAAAGGCTTTATTCAGCCTAGTTCCTCACCTTCGTGAGCTCCTATTCTGTTTGTAAAGAAGAAAGACAGTTCGATGCGAATATGCATCGACTACCGAGAACTAAACAAGTTAACAATCAAAAATAGATATCCTCTGCCTAGGATCGATGATTTATTTGACCAACTTCAAGGGGCTAGTTACTTTTCTAAAATAGATTTGAGATCCGGATATCATCAATTGAAGGTTACGAACGAAGATGTTCCTAAGACAGCCTTCAGGCCTGCTATGGTCATTTTGAATTTTTGGTGATGCCTTTTGGGCTCACAAATGCACCAGCAACATTCATGGATCTCATGAATAGAGTTTGCAAACTGTATTTGGATAAGTTTGTCATTGTCTTCATAGACGACATACTTATCTACTCTTGTAATCAAGTTGATCACGAGAAACATCTTCGGTGCATCCTAGATTTACTAAGGCAAGAAAAGCTTTATGCTAAGTTCTCAAAATGCGAATTTTGGCTTAGAAAAGTCCAATTCCTTGGACATATGGTAAGTGAGCGTGGTATCCAAGTGGATCCCGCCAAAATTGAAGCCATAATGAATTGGGAAGTTCCCAAGACTCCATCTGAAATTTAGAGTTTCTTAGGATTGGCTGGTTACTATAGAAGGTTCATTGAGAACTTCTCGAGAATAGCCACTCCTCTAACTACCTTGACCCGTAAGAATGTTAAATATAATTGGGGTCCAAAGCAACAAGAATCTTTAAGATTCTTAAACACAAGTTGAGCAACGCTCCGGTGTTATCTGTCCTGAGGGTATTGAGAACTTTGTTGTCTATTGTGATGCTTTGCACACTTGCATGGGTTGTGTGCTAATGCAAAATGGTAAGGTAATTGCCTATGCATCACGACAACTAAAGGTGCAGGAAAAGAATTACACCACCCATGATTTGGAACTAGGTGCCGTTGTATTTGCACTATAACTGTGGAGACATTACTTGTATGGCACGAAGTGTATTATATACACTGATCATAAAAGTCTCCAACATCTATTCAATCAGAAAGAATTGAACATGCGACAACGCCGATAGATGGAAACACTTAATGACTATGATTGCGAGATTCGCTACCATCCCGGCAAGGCAAATGTAGTTGCTGACGCCTTAAGTCGCAAGGAAAGAATTAAGCCCATTAGGATTAACGCTAAGAGCATTAAGCTCAGAAATAGTTTAAGTGAGAAACTACTAGATGCGCAGAAGCAAGCCCTATTAGAGGCTAATATTCCTAATGAGGGATTAGGCGGATCTGTTGATCAATTAACGCCTGGCAAGGATGGAATCCTAAGATTTAATGATAGAATTTGGGTTCCGATCTTTGGAGGACTTAGAGATCTAATTCTCCATGAAGCGCATAGTTCAAGATACTCAGTTCACCCAGGTGGTGACAAAATGTATCAAGACCTGAAAAAGAATTATTGGTGGATGGGTTTGAAGAAATCCATAGCCACTTATGTAGCTAAGTGTCTGACGTGTTCACAAGTTAAGGCCGAACATCAGAAACTGTCAGGACTTCTACAACAGCTTGAGATTCCCACCTGGAAATGGGAAATGGTAACTATGGGTTTGATTACCAAGTTACCTAAGAGCAAATGTGGTAATGATACGATTTGGGACATCGTTGATAGGCTGACTAAGTCAGCTCATTTCTTGCCAATAAAGGAAACGTATAATTCAGATAAATTGGCTAAGTTATATATGGATAAGATTGTGTCCCTACACGGTGTGCCAGTATCTATAGTATCCGATAGAGATACTAGATACACATCACACTTTTGGAAAAGTTTCCAACAATCGTTAGGCACACGATTAAATTTCTGTACGGCTTATCATCCACAGACTGATGGTCAAAGTGAGCGTACTATCCAAACACTGGAAGACATGCTTAGGGCATGTGTGATTGATTTAGGTGGAAGTTGGGATGACCACTTACCCCTAATAGAGTTCTCCTACAATAACAGCTATCATACTAGCATCAAGGCTGCTTCTTTTGAGGCATTGTATGGGAGAAAAGGCAGAACGCCCATGTGCTGGGCAGAAGTTGGGGAAGCCCAACTATCAGGACCAGAGATTGTCCTGGAGACCACGGAAAAGATTGTGCAAATCCGTAATCGTCTCAAAGCTGCCAGAGATAGGCAGAAGAGCTATGTTGACAAGAGACTTAAACCTCTTAAGTTCTAAGTAGGGGACAAAGTCATGCTAAAAGTATCACCCTGGAAAGGTGTGATGCGTTTTGGAAAGAAGGGCAAGTTGAGCCAAGATATATTGGACCATTCGATATAGTCGAATGTGTCGGCACTGTAGCTTATAAGCTTAGGTTGCTAGAGGAGCTTAATGGAATTGATGACGTATTCCACATATCTAACCTTAAGAAATGTCTAGCCGATGAGTCGCTAGCAATATCGCACGAGGATGTGCAAATTGATGAAAACCTGAGGTTTGTTAAGAAACCGATATCAATCGAGGATTGACAGGTTAAGAAGCTCCGAAGAAAGTTGATACTTATAGTAAAGGTTAAGTGGGATGCTTTTAGAGATCCCGAGTATACATGGGAGGTTGAGTCCACTATGCGATAAAAGTACCCCCATCTTTTCGAATAAAATCTCGAGGTCGAGATTTCTTTTAAGGGGGTGAGGATGTAACACCCTGTAAAATCATGTCCAATAATAAGGTGACACGTGTTGTATTTTAAATATAGTCTATTAAAGACCAATAAGGACTAAAGGCGTCAACATGCTCAATCTGAGCCTCTGAGTGACGGTCCGATGTCAACATGCATAAATAACAGCCTCTGAGTGACTGAGATGTCAACATGCTTAAATCATTAGCCTCTGAGTGACTGATATGTCAACATGCTTGAAATTTGGCCTCTGAGTGACTGGTATGTCAACATGCCTAGCCTCTGAATAACATCGGAATCAACATGCTTATAATAAGCCTCTGAGTGATCCTTTGTGAAGTCCTAACTCTTATACGTGCCATTTGTTGGACGAGAGGGTTCAATTTTGTAAATATGTGAAAGTTGGATGATGGAGGGATTAAAAGCGTCAACATGTTAATTTATACCTCTGAGTGACCTTTTAACGAACCGAGAGCTCGACAAGGTCCGGGCATAATCCCGGGTATGCCAAGTATTGGCTACGGAGGGCTAAAAGTGCAAAAAAGGGGTTTAAAAAGGTTTTTAGAAGCTTTAATAAGTTAAGGGGTTAAAAGTGTCAAACTTTCAAAGTGGCCATGGGGCGGTCGCGAGCCGCAAGAGACCAAACCTGGGTCTCTCGCGGGGCACGAGAGAGGCTCTGCTGCAGAAAGTTTTGTTTGGCAGCAAAGCAAAGCTCCAAAACCATTAATTCGAAACCATGGCTTCTCGAAACTCCTATGCCACGTTTTTGGACACTTGTAAGCTTCTTCTTACACCCCTAAACACCTGGCTTCACCTCCTTTGAGTTCTCCAACTATAAATAGGTGATCAAGTTCACCATTTGAACTTGCACCTTTCTAAATCATAACTCTTCTCCCTCCTCTGGAGGTTCCTAGCTGAAAGGAGCATCCAACTTAGTTCTCTTGCATTGTAGGGACCTCTTGTAAGTGTTCTTTGCTCTTGCATTTTCGTTTATAGGCTTTTATAGCCAAAAGTCAAGCGTTTTTCGGAAAACGCTTTGACTTATGGTTAACACCATTATTGTAACATCCGTCAAAAAACGGGTTTCCAAAACCCGCTTCGTTTATTAACCGAATAGTCAGTCAAAATTTTCATCGCGTATATATTGGTTATTTTAATTTTAAACGATACATAATTAATAAACGTTGTTAGAATTTTAAAACATAATTAATAAATCATAAAAAATAAGAGAATAAAAAATATTTGAGGCTGCCGGGTTTCGAACCCGGGTCAGCCGGTTCAACAAGCGAACAGCTTACCACTACGCCACTTGACTTCTTTGTTATATTACTGAAACAAATGATATTTAAATTAAAGCTCGAAATCAAAAATTCGGACTTCAGCGCGACAGAACTCGCAATCACCGGAAAATCCGGCAATCCGCGAGTTCAGCCATTATTCCGGGTTATAACCGACCTCGACATCAGTTGTAACCGACGTCTACAGTCAATTCCAGTCGTAACCGCCGGAGAGATTTAACCGAAATTCTTGAGACTAAAATTGGGCAGCTTCTTGTCAATCTATAAATACCAGGTGTATTTCTTTCAACCCTGCGCACACTCGCACAACTTTCACTCTCTCTACAAGTCTCTATTCATCAAGAAACACCTCGCCGGAATTCTCTGCAAGTCGCCGGAAAACCGAACCCATTTCATCTCTTCTGCCATACTCTAAAATAAGACTTCCAGAGCTCAGACAGAAAGCACCACACTTACCTCAAACTTCTGATAGAGCCTCTGTCGCAAGATAAACTTCGCCGGAATTTTCTGCCAACGTCGGAAATCAACCGGAAATTCTGTTCGGAGTTAAACCACCTCGCCCAATCGGTACAAACATTCAACTTTCTTCAATACTGTTTATATGTAATTGTTTAAAAACTGGGAATCGAAATTATGTGGGCAAACAGTCGAGTTTGAATTCTGAGAAGTAAGCATGAAGAAGATGAAGTTTGTATAGTGTATAAATGTAATAAAAACCGGTAAATATACCGGGTTAGACACACAGTCCAGTGGTGGACTGTGTGCATATTTAAATCATGGTCCCGGGTTCGACTCTGTCCTTGTTCCGATTCGTCACAATATTCAAACCTTTTTATAAAACCCAAATACGGAACTTGACAGTAAGTATATAAGAGAAATAAAAATCATAATATAAACGGGTTAGTCACCCAGCCCAGTTGGTAGGGCTGGGTGCGTTGCAAGACTGAGGTCGCGGGTTCGAGACCTGTTATGTGCACCGGTTCGACATAATTACAAATCTTTTTAAAATAAATGATTTCTGAATAAATCTAAATAGTATATAAGTATAATTAAAAAAAGAAATATTTCGGGTTAGACACGTAGCTCAGTTGGTAGAGCTACGTGCACCCGTACGAGAGGTCCCGAGTTCGAACCTCACTCAGCGCACATAATAAACACAATCAGACCGGTCAACGGTCAAAGTCAACGGTCAACATTTTTTATTTATTTATTTATTTATTTAATCAGAAAATTATTTAAAAATACTTAAAAATAATATTTTTAAAGTTAGAAAATGTCCTTAAACTCACAAAAATAAATCTAGAAATCCTATTAAGGTTATGAATTAAAATTATTAATCTCAAATAAAATCCATTTATTTACCGAACCATTATGTTATTATTTAGGTTAGTTTCTATCGTGGTTAAATCCAAATTCGTGCGCATTCATCATCAATCCAAGAAACGCAACCACTGTGAGTGAATTCTTACAAATTCCCCTTTTTATTCATGTTTTGGGATGTATCATGTGTCGCTTAAATTAATTCGCTTATTCAAACTCGTGCTATACCATTATATGATCTAAACTTAGAATGTAAATATTGTTTGTTGTGATGTATTACATATTGTCAAGTTGTGTGCAAATTATTCATTAGGCCCATCAGTTCCTCGTGGGAGACGAGTTGAACAACGCGTGCCTCAAAAACATTCATTAGGCCCATCAGTTCGTTGAACAACGCGTGCCTCAAAAATCATTCATTAGGCCCATCAGTTCCTCGTGGGAGACGAGTTGAACAACGCGTGCCTCAAAAACAATCATTTGGTGTATGTGTGTGCAATATTTAATATTATGTGTTTTGTGAATAAATTTACATCTACATTTACTCATATGTGGTTATGCACTTTATTTTATAATTAATTCAATAAACACGTTTAAATGTTTTCATAGGATTCACTCGCCAACCTTTTGTTGACCCAAAAACCTATTTTTACACATGATACAGGTGGACAGGATGAAGCAAGGAACACGTAGGAAATTGCCTTAGAAGAAAAATAATGAAGTCTTGAAAGATGTATAGAACATGTTGTACTTGTATGATTTGATTGTATGATCTCCTTTTAAAAGAAATAATAAATATGAAACTTTATAATAAATGTCATGAGCTTTGATGAAAACCCAATCATGCCCCGATCACATTTTCCGCTGCGGGTCGGGGTGTGACAGATTGGTATCAGAGCTTTTGACTATAGGGATATAGGATAGGTTATTAGACCCTTAGAGCCTATACTATAGTTGATTAGATTTTAATTGTTTATGTGGTTACATGCAAACTCATGATGTTTATTTGTTTCATATTTATTACAGATACCAATACATGCAAACACTCCCACTATCATATTGTGAGATATTTAATGAGTTATACTTATTGTCAAAACTTAACATGCTTACATATACATTCATCACGCACATTTCAATATTCACATATTCAAATCATTCTCATATTCCTTTATTCAAGATTTTGTCGCATTTTTCGTTTTTCAATCTCATCAAAGTGAGTTCTACGACGGGCATGTAGTAACTGTAACGGTACAAGTACCGGTAGTCGGAACGTCCTGTCTAGGTTGGCATTCGTATAAATCCAATATAACGGACTAGTTTGCCTACATGAGGACTAACGATGAGAGTACGAAGGACCTATTAGGCCAAAGCATGCCACACCAAACGTCGTTCAAACTAACCCCACTTTGAGGTATCACCGTGTCCACACACTGGATGCACTCCGCATTCCATACGTTACATACATATTTCTTGATTTTCTCTGGGTTTTAGTGTACGTTACCAGGCTAACACATGCGAACCATATGAAAGACCCGGTAATCATGGGGGCCCACATGATTACGAAGGTGAAGTATGGCGGCATGCAAGGCCCAATTACGAGCAAAGCCCAAGACATCCTATGGATGTAGTAGATTTATTATTCTATATTCATTTATGTTCATTCCTAAATACGACACATGACACCTAAAACGTCAAACTCATACTCTCGATGCGTATTTCTTGTAGATGTCTTCCAGTCTCTCTCGTAGAAAAATGAGATCAGGAAAATCCCATGAGCGCATGGCTGCCCAAATCGCTCAACAAATGGCGGCCGTAATACCCAACATCGTAGTTCAAGTTCAACAGACCCTTACCGCTAATCTCGTCAACCCAATCCACCAAGAAGATCAAAACATTGTTAATCCTTCCCCAAAAGCCACTAAATGCACCTACAAACATTTCAAATCCTGCGAATCCTCCAAAATACGAAGGGACTGAAGGTGTCATTGCTCTCCTCCATTGGTTTGAGGAGATGGAAAACACTTTTCTCAATTGCGACTGTCCCGATGATCGCAAGGTGCGATATGCTACCGGTCGTTTGCTCGGAGTAGCACTTACATGGTGGAATACAGAGATGGCCAAGCGAGGTGCTGAGAATGCTATGACTTTGACTTGGGAAGAGTTGAAGGAAATCATGACAAGACGGTTTTGTCCAAGAAGCGAAATTAAGAAATTGGAAGATGAGTTCTATTCTTTGAAACAAAAAGAGGGCGACCACACCACATACAACAAGAGATTCCTTGAGTTAAATCAGATGGTCCCCAACTTGTTCACTCCCCTCTACCGTTTGATCGAGCACTACATTCGAGGTCTTCCTTCAAAAATTCAAGACCCTGTAATAAGTACCACACCTGCAACTTTGGAAGCAGCAATGGAGTTAGCTACAGAGCTCACCGAAAACCGCATACGGAATAAAGACTTTAAGGAGGAGAAGAAGAAGGATAAAGCATCAACCGAAACCCTAAACTCAACCCAAACCAAATCCTCTTCTCAAACCACTTCTAAGAGAAAACGAGATGGACAAATCTTCGCTGTCACCCAACACAACCAACCAGCTTCACAAGTTGTACCCCTCCAAGCTATCCCAATCACTCAAGTAGCACCCAACTCAACTTACCCAAACAAGAAACCTTACTTTGGACCTCACCCTCAATGCAACACCTGTATTTATCATCATCCATCTACCTTACCTTGTCGACTACGTGCGAATTGTGGACGCTATGGTCATTTGAGCAAGGTTTGCCGCACCTCTCAAAACCAAACCTCACCCCCTACTCAAAACATGATCCAAACATATCAACAACCCCAATACCCCATGTTTCCATATATTCGAGCTTGTTTTAATTGTGGCGACCCTACCCACTTTAGAAACACGTGCCCCCGATTGGTTAAAATTATAAACGCCCAAGCTCAAAACCCAGTTAACCAAGCAAATCAAGAAAACCTAACCACTAGGCCACCAGCAAGAGGAAGAGCTTACAACATCAACGCCAATCCTGTTGAAGATAATAACGGCCCAAACGAACCACCCAACTAGTTTTCTTCATCAAAAATCAAGATTCAACTCCAACCGCTTAGTTTTTATGTTTTCTTTATCTTATCTCAATCTTCACGTATCTCAATTATAAATTGGAAATTTATCCAAGAATCTTAATGCGAATTACTATTTCAGTTTTGTTTTATCTCAGAGCCAACGTTTGAGAGAATTAAACACTATCTTCCTTGTGTTTACTCTCAAACTTACACGTGCACATTCCTTAGACTTTCGAGTCTAGGCATTGACCTAGGATTACTCATTTCATTATTAAGTTATTAGTATTGTTTTTTAATTGAATTTTTGAACAGGATTACCCATTGAAATTTCAAGCGATTCAAACTCATATGCCGGATCGCCCTACCAAGGTCCTAATGAGTGGGACCAATACTGGAACCAATTCACTTTCGCCCACACTCCTTCTCATCACTCTCAACCACCTCCTGTTCAAGAAGATGTCCACATGGAACCAGTGGACCAACCTCAACAACCACCTGAACCACCAAGAAGGAAGCGTGGAGCCCGTATGTCGGTAGGTGCAGGACAAGGTCGGAATCGCTGCCACCTTTGCCCAATTCTTACCCCACAATTCAAGAGGACCCACAAATGGGTGGACCCTCTAATGTTTCACCTATAGTGGAACTAACTCCAACACCTGTTGTACAACCACCACCATCGGGTTACACTAACCCAATCCCCACACATCCAGACACGTCTGGATATGATCCTTTTAACCCATCTACACCGGTAGACTATCAAGCATGGTCGCAAGACCCCTATATGCAGGCGGTTATGCACAACACACTTTACCCATCTCCTTTCCCACCTACTTATCCACTAACTGGATATCCAACTTATGGGTACCAGTATCTGGTTATGCCACAACCTCCGCCGCCACTAGAGGCCATTAATGAGGCCTTAGAAAGAATGAAAGAAATGCAGCAGCAGGTGGAGAAAACGAAGAAGAAGACAAACAAGTTCTTCAAGAAACTCTCCAAACTGGTCAAAGGAAAGAAGGACGAGTGAAGTCTCTTCTAATTATATGTAGTCCCTGCGAGGACATTGTTATTTCCTTAGTCCCTGCGAGGACATTGTTATTTCCTTAGTCCCTGCGTGGACATGTTTATTTCTTTAAAGTCCTTGCATGGACAAGTTTATTTCATTTTTTCTAGTATTGTAATTTCTTATGGAAATTTAATGAAGTACTTTGGAATTATATATATGTATTCATCCTCTTGAAAATGAGCGTCTCGATTTTACTCGAATTTATGCTCTGCGATATAATTCCAAAAAGATCTTAATGGTTTTGATTCGCCAAGTGGCACAGACCACATATTTGGCCAAATATATTAAATGATAGTTAAGAACGGGAGGGTCTTCTATCATGATAGTTAAGGGAAGTTATCCTTCTATCTAGAGGTGGTGAACTAGGTTCAAGCCTCCAAGTCATTAAGGTCAATATGACCGGGACTATTAATCAACCATTAAGATCCTCTTATGTTAACATTCAAGTAATGTGCATACTCTTGGTTGTGTGACTTGAGGAAACACACTAACCTTCCAAGTAATGGACTATGTCCTAACCTTAAATAGCCCTTGTGATCTATTTGATCCCGGCTAAATAGCCCTTGTAATCTGTTTGATTCCGGCTAATATCACCAGTGCAGTGATGAATAAGACATCCATTAGAGATGTATTTTATATAGTCCTTGTGATCTGTTTGATCCCGGTGAAATAGCCCTTGTTATCTGTTTGATCCCAGCTAAATAGCGCTTGTGATCTATTTGATCCCGGCTAAATATCACCAGCGCGGTGATGAATAAAACATCCATTAGAGATGTATTTTATATATAGCCCTTGTGATCTGTACGATCCCGGCTAATATCACCAGTGCGGTGATAAAACATCCATTAGTGATGTATTACCCTTTCGGGTTATAATCAATTCTATAAAACCCATGTGATATATTTGATCCTGGCTAATATCATCAATGCGATGATAAATAAAACATCCATTAGTGATGTATTACCCTTTCGGGTTATAATCTATTCTATGAAGCCCATGTGATCTATTTAATCCTGGCTAATCAGTGCGATGATAAATAAAACATCCATTAGTGATGTATTACCCTTTTGGGTTATAATCTATTTTATATAGCCCTTGTGATCTATTTGATCCCGGCTAAATATCATCAGTGCGATGATAAATAAAACATTCATTAGTAATGTATTACCATTTTGGGTTATGATTTATTTTATATAGCCTATGTGATCTATTCTGATCCCGGCTAATATCACTAATGTGATGATAAATAAAACATCCAGTGATGTAGTGCCAATGTGCCCTATTTTATGTCCATTAGTGACAGGCCTATGTGCCATATTTTAAATGTCCTTTGTGATAGGCCTATGTGCCATATTTTATGTCCACTAGTGACAGGCCTATGTGCCATATTTTAAATGTCCTTTGTGACAAGCCTATGTGCTATAAAATTGTCAAATATAACAATGACAGTTGTGACAATGCGATCCCTGTCTAGTAATAAATGGACAATGTCCAGATTGTAATTTGCCTATGATGGTCCTATTAAGACCTAGGCCAAATATAGTTATATTAAGCCTAAGAGTTGTGATATTATTCACACTAGTATAGGCAATGGATTTTTCTTATATCCAATGTTTAAAAGCCGATATGGTTATTATACCATGGCTAAGAGAAATTTTATTTGGTATATAGAACCAAAGCTTTGAAGAATGGCTAATTCTAATGATGCACAAAGTAGCCATCGGAACGTCAATTCTAAGGATGCCGAAAATATAGCCATAGATAATAATGACTTCCAAGCACGCATTGATGCGGCTGTAGAAAAGGCCATGGGTAAGGCCATAGAGAACTTAAGAGAGTCGAGTGCTACTCGCTCTAAGCCATTATCAATTCCACCATCCTAAGCTCATAAGGAGAGCTCTGTTCACTCATCAAATGCGAAGAGTGAACCTAAGAGGATAGACTATGCTGATAGGTCACATTCTTCTAAGGACGGATGCACCTACAAGTACTTTGTCTCCTGTAAGCCCCGAGATTTTAATGGGAAAAAGGAGCTGTAGAAGCCCTAAAGTGGCTGGACGAGATGGAGACCATTTTAGACATCAGCGGTTGTGCTGAAAAGGATGTGGTCAAATATGTATCACAATCCTTTAAGGGCGATGCCCTAACTGGACGAGATGGAGACCCTTTGATGCTCATATGCAATATGCCCAAGACGTTGGGGATGACTCCTTCGTGAGTACCTGAGTGGTGTGTATTTAATCATGTCTCGGTTTCTGTACTAGGCCATGTATGTATTGACAAACATGTGAATCTGATACAAGGTTGCAAGGTCAACTTTCCCAAGTTAATAAAAGATTTTGTGCTGTTTTGCACTTAAAACCATTTTAAAGTTTTCAGAATGAGTCAGTTGGGTGTATTTACCAGCTTAAGCTGAAGTATCGTCCAAAGGCTAAACTGCAGGTACAATACAAAATAGGCCGAAAGCTGCTCGGTAGGGAATAAGAGGATCTTGCAAATCCTTAGATCTGCCCTAAAGTCTGTTTTATATTCTTTATTGTACATTATATGATCCGCCTGTGGATCTTCTATTACGAGCCTGTATATTATTTTGAATTTTCGAACATTCGGTTTGTAATAGTAATTTTACTCTAAGACTTCCACTGTGCCATGTTTAATTGACAATGATGTTATCAACTTACGTCACGATACTCCCCACCCGGGCCCACCAGTGTATGAATTTCGGTTAGACATCTAGGGTGTGACAGAAAGGAGACAGGTAAAGTGTGTTGTGCATAACCGCCTGCATGTAGGGGTCTTGTGACCATGCTTGATAGTCTACCAGTGTAGACGGGTTAAAAGGATCATATCCAGACGTGTCTGGATATGTGGGGATTGGGTTAGTATAACCCAATGGTGGTGGAACAGCAGGTGTTGGTGTCGGTTCCACTATAGGTGAAACATTAGAGGGTCCACCTATTTGTGGCTCCTCGTGAATTGTGGGGTAAGAGTTGGGCAAAGGTGGCAACGATCCCGACCTTTGTCCTGCATGTACCGACATACGTGCTCCACGCTTCCTTCTTGGTGGTTCAGGTGGTGGTTGAGGTTGGTCCACTGGTTCCATGTGGACATCTTCTTGAATCAGGAGACGTTGAGAGTGGTGAGAAGGAGTGTGGGCGAAGGTGAATTGGTTCCAGTATTGGTCCCACTCATTAGGACCTTGGTAGGGCGATCCGGCATATGAGTTTGAATCGCTTGAAATTTCAATGGGATGCATATTTGATCCCGACGACGGCATCTCCGGGTCGGAGTCCTCGGTCATATGGTTCGGCTGGTCCAATTGATTTTGATCGGCTGGAGGCGTGTTAAAATAATGGTTAGGGTTAAATTCTTCATGGTAAGAATGTGAATGGGAATGATGGGTATGGTGTGAATGATAGGAGTGGTGAGAGTGGTAATAATTTTGGGAATCTGAGGGCGAGTGTCTATTAGAGATGGACGTCTCGCTGGTTGCCAAGGAGATGAATCTCCTGATTCTTGGTAAGCATCTGCGTTATGAGGTTGAGGGGGGATGTGTCCCAATGGTCCTCCTCTCATTGGACCTTTTCCTCTTCCACTTTGTCCTCTCACACGTGGCGGCATTTTCCTGTAAAAACCCAATTCAAAAACAATACTAATAACTTAATAATGAAATGAGTAATCCTAGGTCAATGCCTGGACTCGGAAATCTAGGAATGTGCTCGTGTAATTTTGAGATTAAACACAAAAGGCTAGTGTTTAATTCTCTCAAACGTTGGCTCTGATACCAACCTGTCACACCCCGGATTTCCAACCCAAATCCATACACCGGTGGGCCCGGGTGGGGAGTATCGTGACGTCGGTTGGTAACATCATAGTCAATTAAACACGGCATAGCGGAAGTCTTGGAATAAAATTACTATTACAAACCGAATGTTTGAAATTACAAAATAATATACAGGCTCGTAATAGAAGATCCACAAGCGGATCATAAATTGTACATGGAAAGAATACAAAACAGCCTTTGGGCAGATTTAGGATTTGCAAGATCCTCTATCACTACCGAGCACTTCCGGCCTATTTTCGTATTGTACCTGCAGATTAGTCTTTTGAAAATACGTCAGCTTTCGCTGGTAAATACACCCAACTGACTCATTTTGAAAACATTTCAAAAATGTTTTAAGTGCGTATCAGCACAAAATCTTTTTATAACTTAGGTTAATTGACCGTCCAACCTTGTTAACAGATTTACATGTTTGCCATACATACGGGGCTAGGTACGGAGACCGATACACAATTAACGTACACACCACTTTGAGCTCACGAAGGAGTCAATTCCTCCAAACCTTGTGGGAATGCATAATTGAGCGTCTATCGGGTGTATGCCTACACTCGCGCTAAGTTCGTGGCCATTTCTATTATAATGAGCCGAGGATATACAGGACACGGAGTTAACCCTGATGTTTAAATTATCAAACAAAACTGAATAAAACAGAAAACGCGGATTTAGTATCCACAAACCGGCGTTCGATTGAATCCCATTTCCGACCAAGCGGTAATAATTTACCGTAACTCAAGCCCGTATAGGGGAAATAAGTCGAGAGTATTTACCTGAGCTAGTATTCTTTAATTTTTAATAACTCAGCCGTACACAAAAAGGACTAAGTGTAGATAGCATTTACCGGCAAGTCTCTAGTCTGGATTATGGCATAAACTAACCAATTAAATACTAACGGTCTTATTTAAGTCATAGACTTAGACCGACTAGCGTACTTGATAAAAACGTATGACGCTAGATTAAACGATGATTGGATAGAATGTAGTTTGATCCCAACAAGTACCTTGACTTGTATAGTATGGATAAACTATAAACATACTGATTTTGGGACTTAAATGACAAGGTTAAACCTGTTTCGGTTAATTTCCGTAAAATAGTTAGTTATACGTAACTGTGCATATATTAGCGATATCGGGTAACCGAATAAGTTATGGACAAGTTCTATATGTCATTATACTTTAAATAAGTTAAAATATCAGTAGGATATCAACTTGTATGCCCGTTATGGTTTTAAAACAAAACTATGCCTCATAAGTGCATTTCGGTAATTTTATGTCGTATAAAATGAACTTGAATATAATTTAATATTATAGTTATAAGTATTCTGGAAAAATACTTTATTTATGATATAGTATCAGTAGAATATCAATTATATGTGTAAATTATCTTTTATGACCAAACTATGCACCGAAGGGGCATTTTGGTCATTTTACACATAGTTTGTAAATTATTTGGGATTCTGAGTTTATAACATGTACATACTGTAAATATGTTTAAAATAAGTTTTAAAATCAGTACGTAACAAGTCTTGGTCCATTAATATGGTTCAAAACCATACTATGCGCCTAAACGGCGCTTATGTCGTAAAATGGCGTCTTTATGTGATTTTTACGAAAAATGATGTTAAGGTCAGATTAAAATGTTTAAAATATGTTATTTAATATAACATATCAGTAGGTAAATGATTTACCTTGAAAGATTTGATTAAAACTATTTATAAGCCACAGGGGCTAAAATCGTCAATTATCGACATAGTTTAAGGACCGGTTTGAAAACTCAGTTTATAACTTGGTTGAACATCCCAAATAATCCTACTTATAATAATTCATCAGTAGGAAACTCATTTTCAAGTTCATTATTATTTAAAACCTTGTTTTATGCAAATAGGTCATTTTGGTCCAAGATGGCATAATTATGGAACTTGCGCATAAACTTAGAATCTGATTATGATCATGTAATATAACCTCAGAGGGTTATGCTACATTATATTATGATCATAATGCAACTTTAGATCAGTAGGTAACTATTCTAAATCGGGTCAGAATCGAAAGTCAAAGCAGAAGTCAAACTTCGCGACTTTCGGTTGCGAACCGACCCTAGAACTGAAATTGACGAGCCGAACATATTCTTACATGTTATAATAATTATTACCAACTTTTTTAAGTGTCAAAACAGGTTTCATAACATATATAAGCTCATTTTATGATTTTTCTGAAAAATGGCATGTTTGACTTTTTAATATCATAACTTTGACCCGTCAATTGGTCTAGCAAACGTGATCTTCAAGAGGTGCCCTTTATAGGGACTAACACCTACCTTATTACGATCACTTAGCCATGTTCATTTCGAACAATGGCTGGACCATAATGATCTTAAACGAAAGTCAAAGCGTTTTCCGTAAAACGCTGACTTTTGGCTATAAAAGTCTATAAACGAAAATGCAAGAGCAAGAAACACTTACAAGTGGTTCCTACAATGCAAGAGAACTAAGTTAGATGCTCCTTTCAGCTAGGAACTTCCAGAGGAGGGAGAAGAGTGAATTAATGAGAAAGGTGCAAGTTGGAATGAAGCACTTGAACACCTATTTATAGTTGGAGAGCTCAAAGGAGGTGAAGCCAGGTGTTAAGGGGTGTAAGAGGAAGCTTACAAGTGTCCCAAAACATGGCATAGCTGATTACAAGTCCATGGTTTTCATATTAATGGTTTTGGAGTTTTGTTTGGGAGCCAAGCAAAACTTTCTGCAGCAGATGCTCTCTGGCGGGCCGCGAGAGGCACAGGCCCTGCCTCTCGTGCCCGGGAGCGCCCCAAAGGTAGTTTCAAACTTTGACACTTTAGCCCATTTACTTATAAAAGCTTATAAAAACCTTTTAAACACCTTTTTGGCACTTTTAGCCCTCCGTAGCCAATACTTGGCATACCCGGGATTATGCCCAGACATTGTCGAGCTCTCGGTTCGTTAAAAGGTCACTCAGAGGTATAAATTAACATGTTGACGCTTTTAATCCCTCCATCATCCAACTTTCATATTTTACAAAATTGAACCCTCTCGTCCAACAAATGGCACGCATGAGAGTTATGACTTCGCAAAGGATCACTCAGAGGCTTATTATAAGCATGTTGATTCCGATGTCACTCAGAGGTTGTGCATGTTGACATATCAGTCACTCGGAGGCCGTTATTTATGCATGTTAACATCGGACAGTCACTTAGAGGCTCAATTTGAGCATGTTGACGCCTTTAGTCCTTATTGGTCTTTAACAAACTATATTTAAAAATACAACACGTGTCACTATACTATTGGACATGATTTTACAGGGTGTTATAGAACCGGATATCAATCCGTGGACTCAATGTCTCAATACTAGATTTTTGATACGTTTAAACCTGGTTCAATGGGTGAATTGATTTCTTGACTTGTTTAACTATTTGAATTACTAGAGAACAATAATTAAGAAAGGTTGCTTAAATTAAGTATCCACTAACAAACATATGACAACATTTGAGGAATATTAATAGTGATGCAAGTTCTAGATTCAACTAAGTTTCCATTCAAGGTTTCCTAGTTTTATAAATCTTGGGAAAATTATAACGAAACAACATTTTAATCACCTAAGATTCATTCTTTTAAGCTCACTTGCTAAGTTGATGTTAATCTTTAATAATAAGTTAATTGTTTGTCAAAACTCCTAACTCTACAAATTAGGGAAAACTAACATGAACAACACATGAATCACCCTAACTTGGTTTCAAGTAAATGACATCTTCAACAAGTTCTTGACATGAATCACAAGCATGGTCATGCTAGATAACAACAATGGCCTAAATCATCAATCCAAACATGAACACAAACTATAGAATCCATATAAACATTCATATGATCTTTCCAAATCCAAATGCAAGAATTCATACTCATAATCAAATCATCATTCTAATCATGTTAGCAATTACCATTCCTAGTTTCATGCTATGAATCAAATCAACAAACTAACAAGATTCAACAATCATAATTTCTACATGGGCTTTCCAACACTACATGTAAATACTTATGACCAAACATTCAAGAATAATGACTTTAAACATGAACATGCATTCCAAGAACAAGATCAAATATCATCATGAAGATTAACATACAACAATCACCACATCTATTTCCATGTTGTCAAGTGTTCATTAGCTTCAACAAAATTTAAGCAACACAATTGTTTAGCCTAGAAGGCTCATAATAACTAAGACAAATGTAAAGTAATATAGATTGTGCATGAATAACAAGTGGAATACTAGAGTTTAAGACAAGATAATTAGTGAAATAAGTTGAATATCAAGTGATACAACCTTCCTAAAGGGTCCTTCTTCAATCTCCAATCTTCCAAGATCAGCTTCTTGAGAGAGAATTCACCCAAATGCTCCAACTCTCCTTCAAATGAGCTGAATTTACGTATTTAAGCTACTTGGCATTTGGCACGACCGTGCCACCTTTTGGCACGGTCGTGCTTGGTAAGTGTCAGGTGCCTTTCTGAGTTGTAGACAAAGTTTGATGCCAAATCCGAAAGATCCCACTAGAATTTCCCCGAGGTGGCACGACCATACCAAAGTGTGGCACGGTCGTGCTTATCGATATCGCACTCTGAAATGACTAAGTTGATCTCGGAAATTAGCTGATCAAGACTTGTGATAGCACGAGCACGGTCGTGCTTGGGGTTGGCACGATCGTGCCATGTGTTGGACTGGCTTGGTTTGCACAGACTGATGGTAGTGCTGATGATAGTATCGGATTCCGAAGGCTTGGCACGGTCGTGCCATGGGTTGGCACGGTCGTGCCATATCTGGCAGTTTGGTTGAAATGTTCAATTTTTTCTCCAATTCGCTCCAAAAGCCTTTGTTTCTTCACCGGGTTGAAGCACGGACCTGTATTTCACAAACAACTCAAATGAGTATCAAGATCAATGAAAACACAATGAATTTCCGCATTAATGGGGAATATTTGACGTTTAAAAGATGTATAAATTCTTATACATCAGTGAATTCTTGGTCATCGGGGCTTATTAGGCGAAGACCTACCCCTGCGCCATCGTCGTTGGATGTGCCATCGGTGTGAAGTATCCATGCGGTTATCTGTAGCCGGCGCTGGATTCTGTACTTCTTCATACTCCTACGCTTTATTTTGCGGGACTTCCGTGATAAAATCGGCCAATATCTGGCCTTATATTGTCGGTCGTGGCTTATACACAACATTGTATCCGCCAAGCTCGATCGCCCATTTTGCTAGGCGACCGGAGATATCCGGTTTTGACAAAATTTGGCATAGGTGGTAGTTCGAGAGAACTGTTATTTCGTGGCCTGAACAATATCAGCGCAACCGCCGGGATGCGTGGACTAAAGCTAGAGCTAGCTTTTCCATCATGGGATATCGGGTCTCTAGGTCGGTAAGCATTTTGCTGACGTAGTAGATCAGAGTTTGAACTCCTGCGCGTTCTACTAGCAGAACTGCTCCCAGAGCGACATCCGATGCGGAAAGGTAGAGTATTAGTGGCTCCTTCTTTCGTGGCACGGTGAGGGTTGGTAGCTGAATCAAGCATTCCTTCATTTGGGTGAAGGCCTTCTCCACCTCTGGAGTCCACTGTAACTTGTTCTTCTTCACACAGTTCCGTAGAGTGCTGATGAATGGGAAAGACTTCATCGAGTGGTAGGCCAAGAACCTATTCAGCTCAGCCAGCCGCCCTGCCAACTGTTGCATCTCTTTGATAGTCGAGGGTGATGGCATACGCTGAATCGCTTCAACTTTATCTGGGTTGACTTTAAAGCCATCGCTCGTAACGATTAATCCCAAAAATTTTCCTTCCTCCATTCCAAAAGAGCACTTGCTGGGGTTCAGCTTCAGATTTGCCTTGCGCAAGGAGGCAAACGTTTTTTGGATTTTTGCCAACATCTTCTCCTCATCCGAGCTCATGATGACTAAATCATCAATGTATACTTCCACAGTTTCACCAATGTCATCCCCAAAGACATGGTCCATTAAGCGTTGGTAGGTGGCACTATTCCCCCCTCTTGTCTTTGTTGATTTAAATTAATGGCAAAATCGTAATTGGCTGGGAGGGGAAAAAACAAAACTAATGGCAAAGCTGTAAATTTAAACGAGGCAAATCGTAAATTTGAACGCAGGGCAAAAGTGTAATTTTAACTAGGGCAAAAGCGTAATTTTATTTTAGACTGGGCAAAAACGTAATTTTGAACTAATGACAAAACCGTAATTTTAAAGCTAGGATAAAATCGTAAATTAGTTAGACTAATGGATGAGTGCAAGGCAGCTGTCTTACACTATTTCCCCATCTTATTTTTGTTGTTACAGTGAATAGTGAATGAAAGGGAAAAAAAAGAAAAAGAATGGAAAATAGTCTCATTTAGGTTTAGAATCTAATAATCATGTTCGAAGCTCATTTATTATATAAGGTAAAACTAAACTTACAGTAGATGTTTTAAAAGGCTTGGCTTTACCATTAAATCGTCACCCGTTAATAAATTAAATCACTTCACCATACATTCTTCTGAGAAATTTTTAGAACATTTGATAGTGTTAATTGCTAAAGATACAACCAAAAAATGAATTTTGGTATTGTATCGGAAGAATTATACATTTTGACAATTCATTTCTAATAAACGCTAACAACTAAGAGTCGTTTAGATCACTCAAAATATTATATAATTTATATAATTATTATGTATTTACTTAACGTAATTAAACTACTAATCTTATAAGTTTAAGTCCAATGTATAACCTAGTTTTGTTAACCCAAGCCCAACCCAACCCCAAAAAATTAAAAAAAATTAGTAAAACTAGCAATAAGACATGCGTGCGTTGCGGGGCAAGAACATCGCAAACATCGAATGGATTTGTTCAAACGTCGTGTCATGCGTTAACCGTATCAAAACGCACGTTTTGATGTATTTGATTGAACTCGAAATAACCTATATAAGAATTGTGATTTTATCAAAAGGTAAAGTAAATCGAATTAATATGTAATCCAACTCATACATAGAAAAGGAACTAGAATTTAACTCCACACAGTTTGAAACAAAATTTATGAAACATACAAACAATACGCATGAATACATATTATATTTGTCCTGACTCATCTTAAACCAACTCATGTCACACCCCGGATTTCCAACCCAAATCCATACATCGGTGGGACCGGTGGGGAGTATCGTGACATCAGTTGATAACATCATTGTCAATTAAACACCACACAGCGGAAGTCTTGGAGTAAAATTACTATTACAAACCGAATGTTCAAAATATAAAATAATATACAGGCTCGTAATAGAAGATCCACAAGCGGATCATAAAATGTACAAAAAAGAATATAAAACAGACTTCAGGGTAGATCTTAAGGATTTGCAAGATCCTCTTATTCACTACCAAGCAGCTTCCGACCTATTTCGTATTGTACCTGCAAGCTTAGTCTTTTGAAAATACGTCAGCCTTCGCTGGTAAATACACCCGACTGACTCATTTTGAAAACATTTTAGAAATTAGATTTAAGTGCACAAGGCAGAAATATTTTATAACTTGGGAAAGTTACTTTGTAACCTTGTTAACAGATTCACATGTTTGTCCATACATACAGGAGCCAGCACAGAGACGAGCATGATTAAATAGACACCACTTAGAACTCACGGAGGAGTTATCCCCAACGTCTTGGGTAATTTGCATTTTAGCGTCTGTCAGGTGTATGCCTACACCCCGCGCTAAGGTCGTGGCCATTATCTAATGTAATGAGCCGAGGATATCCAGGACACGGTAATTTAACCCCCGATGTTTAAGTTATCAAACAAAACTGATGAAAACGGAATATGCGGATTTACTAGCCATAATCCGGCATTCGATTGATCCCATTTCCGAGCAAGCGGTAATAATTTACCGTATTCTAAGCCCGTATAGGGAAAATAAGTCAAGAGTATTTACCTGAGCTAGTCTTGATTAAAAAATGCAAGATTTTATATCTCAGGCGTATCCAAAATGAATTAAGTGCAGATAGCATTTACCGAAAGGCTCTAGTCTGGATTATGGCATAAGCTAACCAATTAAATACTAACGGTCTTATTTAAGTCATAGACTTAGACCGAATAGTGTACAGGATCAAAACGTATAACGCCTGATTAAACGATGATCGGATAGAATGTAGTTTAAACCCAACAAGTACTTTGACTTGTATAAAATGGGTAAACTATTAACATTCTGGATTTTGAGCTTAAAATGATAAAGTTAAACCCGTTTTGGTTAAATTTCGTAAACTAGTTACGTATAATCAACCGTACGCTTATAAGCGATAATGGGTAACCGGATAAGTCATGGACAAGTTCTATATGCCATTATACTTTAATTAAGTTGTAATAACAGTAGGATATCAACTTATATGCCCGTTAAGGTTTTAAAATGAAACTATGCCTCATAAGGGTATTTTGGTAATTCATACCGTATAAAAGGAACTTGAATATAATTAAATGTTAAATTATAAATATTCTGGAAAAATTTTATTTATGATATAATATCACTAGGATATCAATTATATGTGTAATTTATATTTTATAACCAAACTATGCACCGAATGGACATTTTGGTCATTTTACACATAGTTTATAAATTATTTGGGATTCTGAGTTTGTATCATGTACTTACTGTAAATATATTTAAAATAAGTTTTAAAATCAGTAGGTAACAATTCTTGGTCAAATAATATGGTTTAAACCATACTATGCGCCGAAACGGCGCTTATGTCGTAAAATGACGTTTTATGTGATGTTTAATAAAAACTGATGTTAAGGTCAGATTAAAATATCTTAGATATATTATTTAATATAACATATAAATAGGTAAAAG
Organism: Scalesia atractyloides; assembly: GCA_947069175.1. NCBI lineage: Eukaryota > Viridiplantae > Streptophyta > Magnoliopsida > Asterales > Asteraceae > Scalesia > Scalesia atractyloides. The sequence goes on along the minus strand of CAMTDV010000020.1, from coordinate 78,510,563 downwards.
ATTTACCTTGAAAATATTTGATTAAAACCATTTTATGAACCACAAGGGCTAAATCGTCATTTATCGACATAATTCATAGACCTGCTTTTAAACTCAGTTTATAATCTGGTTTGACATCCCAAATAATCCTACTTATAATATTATATCAGTAGGAAACTTATTTTCAAGTTCATTATCATTAAAACCTTGTATGCAAAAATGGTATTTTAGTCAAAATGGCATAATTACGGAACTTGTGCAAAAACTTAGATTCTGATTATGATCATGTAATATAACCTCTAAGGGTTATGCTACATTATATTACAATCATAATGCAACTTTAAATCAGTATCTAACTAATCTAATCGTGTCTGAATCGAAAGTCAAAGCAGAAGTCAAACTTCGCGACTTTCTGTTGTAAACCGACCCTAGAACTGAAATTGACGAGCCGAACATGTTCTTACATGTTCTAATAATTATTACCAACTTGTTTAAGTGTCAAAACAGGTTTCATAACATATATAAGATCAATTTGTGATTTTTCTGAAAAATGGCATGTTTGACTTTTTAATATCATAACTTTGACCTGTCAATTGGTCTAGAAAACGTGATCTTCAAGAGGTGCCCTTTATAAGGACTAACACCTACCTTATTACGATCACTTAGCCATGTTCGTTACGAATAATGGCTGGATCATAATGGTCTTAACTGAAAGTCAAAGCGTTTTCCGTAAAACACTTGCCTTTTGGCTATAAAAGCCTATAAACGAAAATACACAAGGAAGGAACACTTACAAGAGTTCCTAGGATGCAATAGAACTAAGTTGGTGCTCCATTCAGTTTGGAACTTCCAGAGGAGGGAGAAGAGTTGAAAATGAGAAAGGTGCAAGTTCAAAGGTTGAACCTTTGCACCTATTTATAGTTGGAGAACTTGAAGGAAGTGATGCCAGGTGCTAAGGGTGTAAGAGGAAGCTTACAAGTGTCCTAAAACGTGGCATAACTATTTGGGAAGCCATGGTTTCGAGTAAATGGTTTTTGGCACCTTTGTGTGGTGGCCAAGGAAATTTTCTGTAGACACAGGCCTCTTGCGCCCCGCGAGAGGCCAAGGCCTTGCCTCTCACGCCCCGCGAGCGCCCCATGGCCAGTTTCAAAGTTTGACACTTTTACCCCTCAACTTATAAAACCTCCTAAAACACCCTTTTAGCATATTTAGCCCTCCGCAGCCAATATTAGGCGTACCCGGGATTATGCCTGGACATTGTCGAGCTCTCGGTTCGTTAAAAAGGTCACTTGGAGGTATAAATTAACATGTTGACACTTTTAATCCCTCCATTGTCCAACTTTTATATAATCACGGATTTAATCCCTCTCGTCCAATAAATGGAACATATGAGAGTTAGGATTTCATAAAAGATCACTCAGAGGCTTGTTATAAGCATGTTGACTCCGATGTCACACAGAGGCTGGGCATGTTGACACAACGGTCACTCAGAGGCCAAGTTTTAAGCATGTTGACACTAATGGTCACTCAGCGGCTATGTTTTAAGCATGTCGACACTAATGATCACTCAGAGGCTATGTTTTATGCATGTTGATATCAGAAGATCATTCAGAGACTTAGTTCGAGCATGTTAACGCTTTTAGTCCTTGTTAGTCTTTAATAGACTAAAAATAACACGTGTCGCTATATTATTGGACACAATTTACAGGGTGTTACAACTCAAATTTATAGTACATAAAATATGCACATAAAAAAGGTTTTTTTTAATGAATTTGTATTATATTTGACCTCGCTTGTTTCCATAAAAGGTTTATGTCGAAACGTAGAGCGAATCATATTTATACCGACACGTAAATAAAAATATACATGTAAAAAATAGTTTTTTTAAGTAAAGGAAGTATAGGGTAAACTCAAAACAGGTTATTAGTAAAAAAAACTTAATTGGTTAAAAACGTTCGTAATACGGTGCCAATTAGCACCAATGCCACATTAATGTCAGCGATCCCAACATCGAAAAAGTTTGTAAAAATAAAATAAATAAAAAAGGTGAAAATAAACACCAAACGAAAAGAAGACGTATATTAGTTGAACCACGCACCACAACTCCACGCACGCTCGCTGCGGTACGTTAATGCGAAGATTTAGACCGAAACGTTAAACGTAGAAAAGAATAACTAAGTTGAACGGGGAAAAATAAACGTGTTGTGATGGGCCTGTCAAATGGGAAAACCCAAAAAACGGTGATTGCCACACGCATGTTGTGGTGTATCTTGCAAAATTCAATATGAAACATAAAAGAATAACTTGTGAAAGATGAAAATTATGAGGGGCCAAAGATGATAATTAAAAGTGTTAGAGTTAAATTGGAAAAGATGAAAAGCAATAGGTTAGAAATGAAAAATCAATTTTTTTTGAAAAACTCCCCAAGCTCCATAAAGCAACATTTTGTTGCGAATTTATAGTTTAAGGTCGTCCGTAATGGGGCGGTATATATCGCCGGATACACCCATCGCGCCCCATAGTGTCCGACCACACCGCTACGCCGGCGCTTTGGGTTGATTGTTTTGTTTCCTCACGAAGCTCATAATAACGCTGGAGAAAGTTTGTGTTTTCAAAAAGAGACCGTTGAACGGTCAAGTAATTTAAAAGAAAATTAATTCTTTTAAATTTCTATACATAATCACGATTTCAACTCATTTTTTTTAAAAACCAATACACTCAACACACTCCCAAACCATCTTCTCTCTATCTTTATTTTATAAAGATATAGGTTTTTATACAATGCATCCTTACAACCACGGTTTTTTTCCTCCACGTTCTAGTGCTGAGACGAACTAAACGACCAATCCACTCGACCCACCCCCTACGGATCCCGTTTTTTTCGAGTACAATCAACATCAAACCGGGTTTATGAACCTATTGAACCAACCCCTCTCATGGATCGTCTCAAGCATTCGGCTCGCCATTACACGAAGCCCGACTTCGTCCTGGATACACAACCCGTAGTAGAGGAGGTGAAACAAAACAAAACAAACGCACCATAAAAAAACCAAAACCCGAAGAAACCATGGGATGATAAAGAGGAGTACGCATTAACTCGAGCTTGGCTCGACGTGTCGGAGGACCCTGAGATCGGTAATATTTTTGTATTAATTTTTGGTTTTTTAGCAAACAACAAAATAAAACCGTCTTTTGGAACCAAATCCGAGAACTATTTTTCGGGCTTATTTGTAAGGGGGATAGCTACTAGCTACCAGATTCAATATCGGGCAAGTGGACCGATATCAACAAAAAGTGTACAAAATTTCAATCTGTTTACCAACGGGTAAAAAACGGACGGAAAAGTGACGAGGACATTACACAGGCCGTCTTAATAGAATATCAAGCGGGTCAATGTAATTTCCCATACTTGAAGTGTTGGCAAATTCTTCGTAATAGCGCCAAATGGTCCAACTTCATACCACGGTAGGAACTACTTCGGTTCCGTCGACAAATAAAAGGGTGTCAAAGAGATCGAAAACCAACGAGTCGATTGAACCCGAAACGCCAACGTCTAATGCTCGAAACGATATTAGTCCGTTATTCACCGGGAGGAGGGGGATGAGCCGACGGAAGAGCTAGCACAACCTGCCGGAAGAAGAAGCAGTGTGAGATCGAGAAGGCCGGAGTCATTGTCGGTGGGATCCGACCTGACAAATGCCTTTTCGGAGATGCACCGACGCCTTCATGACATACACGACCTAGGGGCTCAACGAATGGAAGAGAACGGGAAGTGACCGAGATCATGCGGGATAGACAATGGCCTCAAGACTTTGAATTCTACTCAACACTGCACGACCACCTAACTGGAAAAACGTTGAAGATGGCGTTACAACAAAAGGAGCGAATAAAAAAAATCTTTGAGTTTTTATTTTATTATTATAATGTTTTTTAATTTTATTGAAATGTTTTTTAATTTAATGAAATGGTTTTTACTTTTTATTTAATGGTTTTTAGTTTTATAAAGTTGGAAATTAATAATAAAAAATTAATAATTGAGTAATGATGGGTATGAGGCTTTATGACTACACCATTTAGCAATGTAAAGCCTCATAAAGCCCTCACTTATGCACTTTTCGTCGCTTGTTGCATAGTGTCCCTTAAAGGGATTTATGGCTACACATGGTCTAATAACCCATTACACCCGGTCACCCATTGTCTGGCTATTGTAATTCCCCCCAAAAAAACCTAGCGGCGCACGACCTACTGTCCAGTTTGACGGCATCATTTTTTCATAAGAAATCATGAATTTCGGCCACTTTCGGTCCGTTTTTCGCCGGAATTCTCCTATTAAACAAGTAAGGTATGTTTTATGATTTTTTCTATTATTTTATTGTCTTATTGAATGTTTATAAGAAATAGAGATATAGGGAAGTAGGTAAAAGGTTGATCTTTATATGTTTGTGGATGTTTTTTTTATTATTGATTATGCTGTTTAATTTGAATCTTTGTTTATATTTGTTATTTGAATCAAGTAAAATTAGGATTTGATAGTTTAGAAAGTTTTCTTTAGATCATGATTAGAATCAGATTTTAAAAAATGAAAAATTTATAGGGCACAAATTTAAACATTGTTTGATTTGCTTTTGATGATTATATGAATTTTAGTTTGATGTTGTTTTGTTTTAAGTGACTCAACCCGATCGGACCCGTTATAAACCAATTTTTTTTATATAGTAGGAGCTTAAAATCTATAAAAAAAATTCCGAACACCTTAGAAAAAATTCTCGTTCCGCCACTGATACGCTCATCAGTGAAATGCAAAATAAATTCAGAAATGGGTTTTATCCAAACTCAAACCCCATACGCGCACCAGTGAAATGAAAAATAAATCCACAGATGGGTGTTATCATCGAACAAAAGTGATTCTACAAAAATAATTAATAAAAAACATATGATTTAATAAAAACAAAAGCTACTGAATCTTGAAACCAATCACCGAACAAGAATTAAATAATTAATTTACAGAGAATTGGAATATAAATTTACAAAGGCATTTTCAGTATTCAAATTTCAATGAGTTATATATTTAAATTTCCATGATTTAATCCCAGTAACTAAATTTCCAGATTTCTAAATAAATATCCATCTTAAAATCAGCCCCAGTATGACCAATGAACGACAATTTAAAGATGCGAACCTAGAACCCATATGACATTAACCTATAAATCGGTTAAACCTAGAAATCGAAAGATTGAAGTCGATGATGAAAACGGGCGATAATAAACGATTTAACCCGAACCGGAATGACACCATAAATATTATGTTTGATTTAGGTGTTAGAATGGTAGGTATCCAGGATGAAGAAAAATGGTGGGTTTGAGACGTGAGTTATACCGATGAAGAAGACGAATTCAAGGGTACTTTTGTCATGTAATTCCAATTTCATTCAGTATTATCAACGAAACATATTGTAAGTTTTTAATGCAATTAATAATTTCATTTCCTCCCAAACGCAGCATACAACTCTCTGTTTACTGCGCTCTCTTGTTCCCCCTTCTTCCTTACCATGGCAAGTCTTTGTGAAAAACTCCGATGAGAAGCAAAAAGAAGGCATTAAGAGACCCTCCTCGCCCAACCCTAGACACTCTAAAATCCTTTTTCAAATATGTTCCCATTTCGAGTCAAGAGATAGATAAATAGTCCATACACTTATAAGGGATGTATGGATTCTGGAGAACAGAGGAGCCATGGTGAGCCGCCCGGATCCCACGAGTGAATCGAAAATTGATCTACACTAGATCTCACCTGAATCACCTCATCTATCCTCCTCCTGAGGAGAAGTTTGGTTTCCAATTTCTATCCTAAATTCCAATTCCTTTTAAAATATTTGGTGAACCAAACGATCCTTGGTGTCACGTGTACTCTCTCTTTCAGCCTAACTATTTTTCTTTTGTTACTATTAATATAATTTTAATAATTAATATAATGATATCATTTTTACAAATGTTGAGATAATTCTTTCTTGATTTACAATAATGAATACCAATTTTTTTTAGTAAGTTAAATATTCAATATCAATGTCTTTATGATGATTGATGTAATTTCAAATTTAAATTCATACTTAAATTATCTCCAAACTAATTTCCGTTATTATATATAATCATTCTTTAATAACAAGTTTACTATTAAGTTTATTATTATGTTGGGTTATATAAAAAACATGTAACTTAATAAAAAGTCAATTTAGAACAAATTCAATAAATACATATATACTTTTTCATTTCACATTGTATTATTTCTCAACCCGAGTATAATACACGAGATCAAAGAAGACAATTTTCTTTCGTTGTATGTTTCACGATTACAATAAATACAATTCAATGACGATCGTTATCTAGAGTTTGTTTGTTTTTTAAATAATCAATGTTTTAACTCGTCCGAAATGTGGCTTTTTCCAAAGTAAAAAAAGTAGAGATAGACTTAAAGTATTAAAAATGAGAGGTATGGGCACGGTGAGCTGATAAGGGAGCCTACGTGCTATCGTCCCCCCCCCATGGAAGATTGGTGACTTCGGGGCTCGATAGCCCACCCCTCCTTCCCAATCGATTTGTTTATTGTTTTTCAAAATCTATCCATTGAATAATGGCTAGTTATTAAAAAATCAATTAATTATAATTTCAAACACTATATAACCCTCTTTTTATACCAAAATCCTTACACACTCTTCATCTTCTATACTCCATCTTTTATATATTCTTCTACTTCATCAAGATTTAAAAAAATAGTATACATGAGTTCTTCATTTGAACGAGGAAAATGCGGGAAACTATATGCTTAGCATGATGATGCTTGAGATAGTGAAAATTATTGCCAGGATGGAAGAAGACGGAGAAGAAACTTCACAACCAAGAACAAGAGTTGTTGTGTTAAATAGAGATCGCGAAGGTAATATTATTTTTATACATTTTAAACTTTCAAAATAATTTGGTGTTAAATATGTTATGATTTTTTAATGATTGTTTTGTGTTTTGTATTATTTATTAAAGTTCGTTTTCAAACTTTATTTAAGGTGCACACCACGAAAACTTTAAGCGTTAGTTTTGAATTTGAGATACATTATGTATGCACACCATACTACATAATACGAATATTGAGCCGGTTGGAAGAAGACGGAGAAGGAACTTCCCAACCAAGAACAAGAGCCGTTGCGTTAAATAGAGATCGCAAAGGTATATTATTTTTATACAATTTATACTTTCAAAATTATTTGTTGTCATATGTTATGTTATTTATTTTTATGAATGTTTTGTGTTTTGTATTATTTATTAAAGTTCATTTTCAAACTTTATTTAAGGTGCACACGACGAAACTTTACGCGTTGGTTTCGAATTTGATATACATTATATATGCTTACACCATACTACATAACATGATTATTGAGCTGGTTGACGAGGAGCAACAAGACTCAAATTTGTGGGTGTTACGCAATGAGTTTGTGCATGGAAACCTTTGTGCGGATTTAGTCGAGACCATATCCGAAATAACATCTGTGTCGATCTCGTTGATGACGAGTAGTTGTATTTGTAGTTTTAGGGTATATTTATTTATGATTTTAGTTTGTACTTTTAGATGATAATTAGAGTTTATTTTTTTATTTGTAATTTTCTAGACTTTTTATTCAATTTTTAATTTTCTCAAAGAAACTTTGTATTTATTATAAATGAAATACATTAAACGAAAAAATGTTATTTATAAATATAATACATTAAATGAAAATAAATAAATAATGGAAGGGGAAAGGTAAGAAGGGGAACCACACCCCACTTTTGGAGAAGGGTGGTGAGGTGGAAGGGAGAGTGATGTGGCGTTGAGGTGGACTTGGGGAAGGGAGAACCATACCCTATAGCCTATTTTTTTTTTTTGTAATGATGGTAATCTTTCGAATAGGAGAACCAATATTGTTTACAAAGAAGTTTTTAAAGATTTGTAATTTATATTTGTATTAATAGATTTGTAAATGTAACATTAATTTGTAATTTTTTTATTATTACATGTATTGTATTATATAAAATTTTTAACATCATTTATATATATATATAACTAGTTTCTTCATACTTGGGATACATTATTGATCAAGCTATTGTTTCAAAGAAAAAAAGATATCGGGTAATATCACGAGTTGGTAAAATAAGGATTTTATTAAAGAGGTCATAGACCTAATTGAGCACGTGAAATCACTATATAATAAAATAAAAAATCTGTAGTGAAATTTATTTCCATAAAATAAATACATACATAATTAGTTTTACTTTTGGAAAAGCTAATTTCATTGCAAAACTAACGAGCAATGAGCTAGATCCATAAAATACATACATACATCATAAATTAGTTTTATTTTTGGAACGGCTAACTCAATTAGAAAACGAACTAGCAAGGAGCTAGATGCAAACCACAACCATAGAGAAAATAATTACAACACAAAATTATACCAATCTTTCTATGACAAGTTTTTGAGAGGGGAGCACTTCTTAATCCAACGATATGCCAACGATTTTATGTCTTCACGGTTTTGCTAAAGTTCGCTTAGTTATTCGAAAAAGTGCTTAATGTTTCTCGCCTTCCATATGCACCAACAATGCATTAAAATGATCCCAAATGTCGCCTGCTTCTTGCGATTCCCCAAGTTGAGGGGGCTGGGAATCAAGCACAAATCCCGAACCGGGAAGGCATAAATGGGGTGATCTAGCACCAACTACTAACCACTTACCAAATCATAGATGCGAAAAAACAAGAAGTGAGCAGATGCTCGCTAGACTCCTCAGAATCTCCACATAACCAACAAATGGTCAAGCCCAATGAGTACTTCAGCACGATAAGACAACAAGATTCTAGATATTCTATTTAACTCTACCTTCCATTTAAAGATATTGACCTTTTTTGGCATTCATCCATTCTAGTTTATGACAAACAGCGATGCTGAAGGAGATGAGTTAAATTAGTTGATCAAATTTATAACAAGTTTAAAAAATAAAGTGATAAAGAATTTTAAAAAAGAAAGAAAAAAAGAAGTAAAGTAAACAAAAGAAAAGAAAAAGAAATAAAATGGTGAATATTGCACATGGATCAGCATATAATTGGAAGTTTATATCAATAGGAACTAATCTGGTATGTCCAATTGCACTATCAACGGGCAAGATTAAAATCAAATAAAAAACTCTCAATTAAACACGTTGTCCGGGCTTTCAAGGGTATTATCTTCAAATTCCAACAACAACCGCTCTTGAATATACATAGAAAGCTTCGTAAAAAGTTCATTACGTTTTACATTTTGATTGAAAGAACACACACATTTTGAAATTAGAGATGATCAAACTCCGTCGAAGTTCATGGCATCATCGAGAGATAATTTGAAGGTTTACCTTCCTGAAAAGAAATCCATATCGCAAAACCCTAAATCATCAAAGAAGCAACAAACAACATCAGACGATAAATATCGATCAACAACGAAAAATCAACAATGAGAGAACAAACTAGTAGAAAAAGAAAAGAGATTTCTGATAACGATATATATATTTGCTTTTTAAACTTTTAACTGTATTCAAATTACGTTTTATGTAGTAGAATAGTACCTAATATTGAGTATAAATTATTAATGAGTTTTATCTTATCATTGTATATGCCTAGTTAGGTTTCTTGTTAACGATTGTGTTTTATATTAAAACTGTGACCTACTACTTTTTATCTTAATATTGTGAACTAATGCGTTTTATCTTAAATAGTAGAAAACAAAAAGCGATTTATGATAATGGTAACGGTAATTTTACACATTGCGTTTTATCTTATCATTGTATATGCTTAGTCAATATGTTGTTAACGATGGCGTTTTATATTAAAACTTTAACCTATTGCTTTTTATCTTAAAATTGTTAACTATCGCGTTTTATCTTAAAACTATGAACTACGGCTTTTTATCTTAAAACTGAGCTACTGCTTTTTATCTTAAAATTGTTAACTAATGCATTTTATCTAAAAGATGTATTATATCATGACCCTATATATTATTACATTCTTTGTTTCATTATTATCTTTAAGATAAAATACAACAAGAAAAAAAGAAAAGGAGAAGAAAAAAAGTGGTGATTGAAACTTCAGAAGATGGAGATTCTGTTTCACAAGAGCAAAATACTGAGTGAGCTATAATTCTGCGTAGTTCTGAACAACAACAAATAAATTCAGGTAACATAAATCACAGAAAACATAATTTTATTAACAAATATTTGTTTCTAATACACTTGTATATATCAGATGATGATTTTGTTGACCCCCCCCCCCCCCCAAGAGTGAAAAAGACAAAAAAAAAATATCGTTATTTCACCAAGTGAGAAAAATCAATCAAAGAACAAGAAAGAAAAGTCAGATAATGTGAAAGCAAAAACAAAAAGATCATTGAGAAAGGATAAAACACAAGAACAACAACCATATTATGAATATGATGGAAGAAAAATCAACATAAGATGTGCAGTCAATAATCTCCGAAACTATCTTAATAATTTGACAAAAGAGCAAAAGAAAGTTGTAAGAGAAAAAGGGTTTGGCAGTGCACTATCAATCAACTTGCAATCAGTTCCACGCAATTTCGGATATTGGCTAGTAAATAACTTTGGTGCTGAAAATGATATGATAAATACTTGAGATGAAAAGATTAAGATCACAACTGATTTGATTCAAAAGGTATTTCAAATACCAAATGGCAAAATAAAGATTGAGGAAAAACTGAGGCCAAAAGATACAAATCTTATAATTAAATTCTGGAGGGGGCAATTCAGTAAAGAACTTTTGAAGAAACTGTATATTACCAATCTGATTAGAGATTTAGAGAAAAGAAATAAACTTGGAAGAACGTTCAAACTAAACTTCTTGGTTATATTTTATACCGTCATGGCAGAGGCAATGCAAAGTAGTTATGTTGATCAAAGGTTTTTGCCATCAATAAAAAGTAACATAACTATCCAAGATTTTAGTTGGTGTAAATATATACTGAACTGTTTAAGGCGTACCAGAAAACAATGGCCTGAAAATGGACATATTGGAATGCTAGCGGTATGAAATCTGATCTTTATCGTTTCTTATCATAAAACGCAATTATGGTTACTTGTTTATATGCTTGCTTTATTGCTATCTTATCTCAATGCTGAATGCTTGCTTATATGCATTGTTTAAAATATGCTAGTTGTATTATATCTTATCTAAATGATGAATGCTTTATATCATGAAACGCAATATATACTCATTGTTATCTTTGGTTAAATATGCTAGCTTAATGAAATCTTTACTCAATGCTCAAAGCTTTGTTTCATAAAAACGCAACATATATTCATTGTTATCTTTACTTCATAAAACACAATAATTACTCATTTTTTTCTTTTGTACCCTAAATATGCAAGCTGGAAGCTATTTTAACTAAAACGCAATATATATATATATATATATATATATATATATATATATATATATATATATATATATATAAAGTTACAAAAAATGAGCCATGTACCTTGTTAACAATGATTTATATTATAAAACGCAACAAATTTAGTATTGATTATTTTTTAAAATGTAATGATTTATACAAATTCTATATGCTTACATAAAACAAGGATGTGAGGATCGTGAAAAAAGTGAAGAATTCTCTCTGGATAAAATTGACTCTACAACATTACAAGAATTTGAAGATGAATTGGAAATTGTAGCATAAAATGAGGGGAGGGTACTTGTAAAAGAAACAAAGAAAAAAGAGAAAAAATGTGGCAAAGAAAAAACAAAAAAATGACGATGATGTTGAAGAACTGAATGAAGACCAACCAAACAGGCAATTAAATTGTGTTAAAGTAGAAGAAGGAAACACCTTAGTAACTGTTGCACTAAGTTGGATTGCACTAGATACTCTAAATAGCCCACATAAAACCAATGAAACTGAAAAAACCTCAACATAAAGTGGAGGATCATGGGGCATTTCTTCAAAAAACCATCAGAAGGAGATAAACAAAAAATATGGGTAGACAGTCATTGTTGATTGCGTAATTGTAACATTTGTAAAAATCGGGTCTCCAAAACCCGCTCCGTTTTGTAATCAAGTACCAAGTTATAAAAGTTGCATTAAATATTTATGATTATTTTGAGTTAAAACGATACATAATTAATAAATAAACTAAACTATAAAAATTATATTTGATAAAGAGTTAAAATAAAATAAATAAAAAAATAATGAAGCTGCCGGGAGTCGAACCCGGGTCAGCCAAGACTCTTTAACAACTTAACATTCATTCCCTAAACCACTCCGCCACAATGTGTTTTCTGTTAACTCTAGGAAAACAAATGAAAGTTATACACAAACTCAGTTTAACCGATGGCGCCATCTGAGAAACGGTAATCGGCAAATCAATCGTCTAATCGTTGTTTAATTCGCATATTCAGCTTATAACCGATGTATAACGGTTTCTAATCAAGCTGAAATTGATTGAACTTAAAGTTTCATCATTTTCGGTTTTTGAAACCGAAAGGTCATCAAAGTTCTGAATAACTCAAGCTTTAGACCATTCTCGCGATTCAGAGCTATCATATCAATACTCCATTTCAATTTCGTCGCATTTTCGGACCACCAGATCATCTGAATCAGCTCGCCGGAAAAATTCTGCAAGTCACCGGAAAACCGGGACTCACATCCACACGGTATTTCCTCCGACTCTTTCTGTTTAAATCATGTGATTAATCAGTCTCTAACACAACTCCTCCATCAGAATCGATCCTAGTCAACGTTTATCGAAAATCTTATCTTCGCCGGAAAACTTCTGGAATTGCTGGAAACTCGATAATTACCGGTATGCACATTCCAACGTACTGATAATCAATACTCACTAGTTCAATTTCATATCTAATCCCTTAAGCCTGTTGATAGATTCTCTCAGCCGAAGGTTCAAAAACAGAGCCGACAAGTTTCGCCGGACTCTCTGAAGAAGACAACCTGTTCGGTATCTTCTTTCCCCAAACTGTTCGGTTTAATGCATTCAAACTAGACATCATGTATATTAACTAATTTAATCACGAATCGGATTGTTGATTGATGTCTGCGTTCGTAATGAAGAAGACGAGTTCAGTAATGACTTAAGATTAATTAAAATCGGAATTATAAACGGGTTAGACACACAGTCCAGCGGTGGACTGTGTGCAAACAAAAACTATACACGTCCCGAGTTCGATCCCTGCTACACGCATACCTTGTGTAATAAAATGCCTTTTTGATCAAGAACTAAACCGGGTTAAATCAGATAGTTGTTAATTATAATAAAAACCGAGATAATAACCGGGTTAGACACACAGTCCAGCGGTGGACTGTGTGCAACATGAACTACACGTCGCGCGTTCGAAACCCGTCACGAGCACCGGTCCGATTGAATTAAAATGTTTTTGCAAATAAAGGAAATTCGGTTAAATCGAATAAGTGTATAAATATAATTAAAAATGAGATTAGTTCGGGTTAGACACGTAACTCAGTTGGTAGAGCCGCGTGCACGCGAACGGGAGGTCGCCGGTTCGAATCCCACCCGGCGCAGATTTATTCGCTGACCGAACCGGTCAACGGTCAACGGTCAACGCTAAAAAAAATAATATTTTTTTTATATTTTTATTTATTTAATTTAATTTAAAAATCAATTAAAAATACTTAAAAATAACATTTTTAAAGGTAGAAAATAGCCATAAACTCACAAAAATATATCTAAAAATTTCATTAAAATCCTTAATAAAAACCATCCATTTAATATATTTTTCCATTATTATTTAGGTTAGTATTCCTCGTCGATCCGCTCATCTAAATCGTGCGCATCTCACCATCTCCAATCCAACGCACCCAATGTGAGTGAATCTTACAAATTCCCCGTTTTAATCACGTTTTTGGGGTGTATCATGTGTCTTTGTTTATATACATATTATAACTAAACCATTGTGCATACATCATATCATGAACATGTGTATTTAGTTTGTTGCTGTTAAGTAGTTATTATTGGATGCAATTTATTATTTCAGTACATGCAATTGCCGAGGCCGCCGCTCCCCATTTATGAGCGTTGAGCATGTTCCCCATTTTATTATGCGGTTGAACCTGGCGTGCCCGCATACGATCGGCTCCGTTTGATTGAGCCTTGATCGCACAGTTCATTTTACATTTTCAGTACATGCAATACGATCGGCTCCGTTTGATTGAGCCTTGATCGCACAGTTCACTTATGTTATTTATCGTATGATATTGGTATGTTCATGTATGCAATCAAGTGTTATTGTATGTTATAATTGTAACTGCTTTTTGCCATTGCTTGATTACTTACATTTGCTCATTTATGATTATGCACAATTTTTCATTGATAAACTAACCATTAATTCATTAATAAATGTTTATCTAATAAGGTTCACTCGCCAACTTATGTTGACCCAAAAACTCCCATTTTACACATGATACAGGTGAACCAGCAGCAGCTAGGAACACATAGGACCTGGATTAGAAGAATAAAACGATTTAGAATTGGGATTGTTATGTTTGGTTATTTACTTTGTATTGAATGAACATGTTTGGATATTTGAAAATGTAACTTTGACTTTATTAATTATGAAACATAATAGTAAATGTCATGTGCTTTGGTGATAACCCAATTATGCCCCGACTCTTATTTCCGCTGCGGGTCGGGGTGTGACAGATTGGTATCAGAGCCATGACTATAGGGATATAGGATAGGTTATTAGACCCTTAGAGCCTATACTATAGTCGATTAGAAACTTATAAGAATTTTGTGTGTTATATGCCAAATTTCATGATGTTTATATGTTTTATGTTAAATGTTACATTTGATATTGTGCAAGCATGTTCATAAGTATGTATTATCATATAATGCCTATCATGAAGTTGTATACTCATAACATATCACATCCATGAAAGCACACACCACATCATGATTGTTTTTACAATGATTTTCGTGTTTTCAAATCTCATCAAAGTGAGTTCTCATGACGGGCATGTAGTAACTGGAAGGGTACCAGTACCGGTAGTCGGAACGTCCTGTCTAGGCTGGCATTCGTATAAATCCAAAATAAAGGACCAGTTTGCCTACCTGGGGACTAACGATGAGAGTACAAAGTACCTATTAGGCCAAAGCATGCTATACCAAACGTCGTGTGAGCTAATCCCACTTTGAGTTGTCATTGTGTCTACACCTGGACACGTTCCGACCAAACATCTCATGAACATATTTTGTGGTTTGCATTCGGGGGATGCGAGTGTTAAATTGCCAATACTAATGTGAATCCTACCAAGCCAATAGCCATGGGGGCCCACATGACTATATAGGTGAAGGTATGGGGGACATTTGAGGCCCAACATGAGCGAACCCAAGACATCCTATGGATGTAGTTGCATTATTGAATTTTATGTTATTTTCATTTTCTTAAAGACACATGACACCTAAAAAGACACCATAAACTCACAATCTTCTCATTTTATGATCCTGTAGATGTCGTCTAGACAGCATCGAATGGGTAAAAGATCGGGAAAGTCTCAGGAACGTTTGGCCACTCATATCGCGAAACAAATGGCCACGATTTTGCCTGACATCGTGGTACAAGTACAACAAGCCCTTGCTACAAATCCTACTAACCCTCCTCAACAACAGGACCAGAACATCGACAACCCTCCTACCAACAAGTGCTCTTACAAACATTTTAAGTCCTGTGATCCTCCAAAATTCGAAGGGACCGAGGGTGTCACTGCTCTCCTACATTGGTTCGAGGAGATGGAAAACACCTTCCTAAACTGCGATTGTCCTGAGGATCGCAAGGTTCGTTACGCCACCGGGAGACTACTTGGTGTAGCTCTTACTTGGTGGAATACTGAGAAAGGGAAGAGGGGAACTGAAGATGCGATGGCCTTAACTTGGGAGGAGTTAAGGGAAATCATGACTAGGCGTTTCTGTCCTAGAAGTGAAATTAAGAAGTTAGAGGATGAATTTCATGCTCTAAAGCAAAAAGAGGGTGATCACTCTACTTACAACAAGAGGTTTTTGGAGTTGAACCAAATGGTTCCAAATCTGTTCACACCAACCTATCGTCTGATCGAGCATTATATTCGAGGACTTCCCTCGAAAATCCAAGATTCAGTTCTCAGCGTTTCACCGGTAACACTTGAAGCTGCCATGGAGTTGGCAACTGAACTGACCGAAAACCGAATTCGCAACGGGAAGTTCAAGGAAGAGAAGAAGAAAGCCCCTGTTGAGGGACAAACTTCAAACCACCCCATTCCTTCCTCTAAGTTTGCTAACAAGAGGAAGCGTAACACCAGAAATTTTGCTGTTAGCCAAATCAACACCCCTATTCCTGCTGCACCCATAACCCAAGTCACTCCTCCACCCGCACCATACAGAAGACCCTACACAGGCCCATTACCAAAATGTAACCGTTGTCAGTATCACCACTCCCCTGATCATCCTTGCCAATACTGCACCGGCTGCGGTCACGCAGGACATACTGTTCAAAACTGCCGCATGCCTCAACGAACAAACCACCACCAACCTTTAACCCAAACCCACCAACAGTTAATGGGTCAAGCACAACAACAACTACCATTTCCACCCACCCAACATTTAGCCCAAACATACTATCAACCCAATTACCCTATGGGCCAACCTATGCGGGCTTGTTTCAATTGCGGCGACCCAAGTCATTTCAGAAACACATGTCCAAGGCTGGTTAATATTATTCATGCTCAGGCCCAAGCCAACCCAGTGAACCAAGCGAACCAAGCTCCTCCACCTGCAAGAGGAAGAGCTTTCAATATTAACGCGAACCAGGCCAGAGCTGACGGCAATGTGGTCAACGGTACGTTCCTTATAAATGGTAGATATGCCTCTATGTTATTTGATACTGGTGCGGATAGAAGTTTTGTGTCATTAGAATTTGAACCTATCTTAAGCAAAAATCGGGATAAGCTCGCGGAATCCATAACGGTGGAAGTTGCGGACGGAAAACCAGTTTCATTATACTCTATTTTATGCAACTGTACACTCACCTTAAACGACCATGATTTCTCAGTCGACCTTATTCCTATGAAGCTGGGAAGTTTTGACATCATAATCGGTATGGATTGGCTCAGTCAACATCAGGCGGAAGTTGTATGTCGTGAAAAATTTATTCGCATTCCTCTTTCAAACGGTCAGACTCTTCGAATCATTGGAGAAACCTCGTCGAGAGGGCTCAGCTTAATGTCTTGTCTTCAAGCTCAAAAATATCTTCGTAAGAATTATGTCGCGTTTTTAGCCCATATCATCAAGAAGGGGACCGCAGAGAAGAAACTTGAAGATATTCCTGTAGTAAAAGACTTTCCACAAGTTTTTCCTGAAGACATTTCAGGACTTCCTCCAGTTAGAGACGTCGAATTCCGTATTGATCTTATACCTGGTGCTACACCAGTTGCAAAGTCTCCATATAGGTTAGCCCCCTCTGAAATGCAAGAGCTAGCCAGTCAATTGCAAGAGTTGACTGACAAGGGATTCATACGTCCTAGCTCATCGCCTTGGGGTGCACCTGTCCTTTTTGTAAAGAAGAAAGATGGATCTTTTCGTATGTGCATCGACTACAGAGAGCTCAACAAGTTAACCATCAAAAATCGCTATCCTTTACCTCGCATTGATGATCTTCTTGACCAACTACAAGGTGCCAGCTGCTTTTCGAAAATCGATCTTCGATCTGGCTATCATCAGCTTAGAGTGCATGAAGAAGACGTCCCTAAGACTGCTTTTCGAACTCGTTATGGCCACTATGAATTCATGGTTATGCCGTTTGGATTAACCAACGCACCAGCTGTCTTCATGGACCTAATGAACAGAGTCTGCAAACCTTATCTTGATCGATTTGTTATAGTCTTCATCGACGATATTCTTATTTATTCAAAATCTAAAGCTGATCATGAGCGTCATCTTCGCCTCGTTCTTGCACTCCAAGAAAAGGAAAAGCTTTATGCCAAGTTCTCTAAATGTGAATTCTGGTTAAAAGAGGTGCAATTCCTCGGGCATGTAGTCAATGACAAAGGAATACATGTTGACCCTTCAAAGATCAAAGCAGTTCAAGAATGGCAAGCTCCACGTACACCAACTGAAGTAAGATCTTTTCTTGGACTAGCTGGCTATTATCGTCGGTTCATTTCAAACTTCTCTCGCATTGCTGTGCCACTCACGGCTTTAACCCATAAGGGAAAACCTTTCGTATGGGGACCCAAGCAAGAAGAAGCTTTTCAAACTCTTAAACAAAAACTTTGTGATGCACCAATCCTCACTCTTCCCGAAGGTTGTGATGATTTCGTAGTCTATTGCGACGCGTCAGGGCAAGGATTAGGTTGCGTTCTCATGCAAAGAGGAAAAGTCATAGCTTATGCCTCGAGACAACTCAAGACACATGAAAAGAACTACACCACTCATGACCTAGAACTTGGAGCCGTTGTATTCGCTCTTAAGATATGGAGACATTATCTCTATGGTACTAAGTGTGAAATATACACTGACCACAAGAGTCTTCAACATATCTTCAATAAAAAAGAGTTAAATATGAGGCAACGAAGATGGGTCGAACTCCTGAATGATTACGACTGTGAAATTAGATACCACCCTGGTAAAGCAAATGTGGTGGCTGATGCACTTAGTCGAAAGGGTTATGCGAACTCCATTCATCTTCTATGTTCGCAAATTATAACCGACATTAAAGATCAAATTCGTGAAGCTCAACACGTTTCAATAACAGAAGAAGATGTACGAAAAGAGATGTCCTGTGGAGCCGAGCTAAAACTTGAAACTAAATCAGACGGTATCCTGTATTACCTAGATCGTATCTGGATTCCTAACCACAACAATCTTCGTGAAACACTTATGAATGAAGCTCACAAAACGCGATATTCTATACACCCAGGAGCCGATAAGATGTATCAAGACCTACGATACACCTATTGGTGGCCTGGAATGAAGAAGGATATTGCCGTTTTCGTTTCCAAGTGTCTCACATGTTCCAAGGTGAAGGCTGAACACCAAAGACCCTCAGGACTTCTAGTCCAACCGGAAATACCTGTATGGAAGTGGGAAAATATAACCATGGATTTCATTACCGGGTTACCTCGCACTTCTGGTGGGTATGACACTATATGGGTGATTATAGACCGACTTACAAAATCAGCTCACTTTATTCCTATGCGAGAAGATTTCAAGAATGAAAAGCTTGCTCGTATTTATATCAACGAAATCGTAAGCCGACATGGGGTACCATTAAGTATTATTTCTGATCGTGATGGTCGTTTCACCTCACGAACATGGCAAGCAGTACAATCCGCTATGGGCACACGATTAGATCTCAGTACCGCCTATCATCCTCAAACTGATGGACAGTCTGAGCGCACCATTCAAACTCTTGAGGATATGCTTAGAGCATGTGTCATAGACTTCAAGGGAAATTGGGACGCCCACCTACCATTAGTTGAATTTTCGTACAACAACAGCTATCATTCGAGCATCGGCATGGCACCTTTTGAAGCCTTATATGGTCGTAAGTGCCGATCTCCTGTGTGTTGGCATGAAATTGGGGAAGCACAAATTACTGGTCCAGAATTGATCCAAGAAACCACAGATAAGATCCATCAAATTTGAAACAATCTTCTAGCGGCTCAAAGTCGTCAAAAGAGTTATGTAGATAAACGACGGAAGCCCTTAGAGTTTAACATTGGTGATCATGTGCTTTTAAAAGTATCACCGTGGAAGGGAGTAGTTCGTTTTGGTCAAAAGGGGAAGCTAGCACCACGTTACGTAGGACCTTTCAAGATACTCGAAAGAGTAGGTCCTGTAGCATACAAGCTTGACCTACCAGAAGAACTCAACAGGATTACGGGGAGAAGCGTCTTCGTCGAAGTCGCATTCCAATTGTTAGGGTGCGCTGGGAGTCGAAACGGGGACCCGAGTTTACTTGGGAACCTGAAGACTCAATGCGTGAAAAATACCCGCATCTTTTTCCTACTACTTCAACTACTTAAATTTCGGGACGAAATTCCTAAAAGTAGGGGATACTGTAACATTTGTAAAAATCGGGTCTCCAAAACCCGCTCCGTTTTGTAATCAAGTACCAAGTTATAAAAGTTGCATTAAATATTTATGATTATTTTGAGCTAAAACGATACATAATTAATAAATAAACTAAACTATAAAAATTATATTTGATAAAGAGTTAAAATAAAATAAATAAAAAAATAATGAAGCTGCCGGGAGTCGAACCCGGGTCAGCCAAGACTCTTTAACAACTTAACATTCATTCCCTAAACCACTCCGCCACAATGTGTTTTCTGTTAACTCTAGGAAAACAAATGAAATTTATACACAAACTCAGTTTAACCGATGGCGCCATCTGAGAAACGGTAATCGGCAAATCAATCGTCTAATCGTTGTTTAATTCGCATATTCAGCTTATAACCGATGTATAACGGTTTCTAATCAAGCTGAAATTGATTGAACTTAAAGTTTCATCATTTTCGGTTTTTGAAACCGAAAGGTCATCAAAGTTCTGAATAACTCAAACTTTAGACCATTCTTGCGATTCAGAGCTATCATATCAATACTCCATTTCAATTTCGTCGCATTTTCGGACCACCAGATCATCTGAATCAGCTCGCCGGAAAAATTCTGCAAGTCACCGGAAAACCGGGACTCACATCCACATGGTATTTCCTCCGACTCTTTCTGTTTAAATCATGTGATTAATCAGTCTCTAACACAACTCCTCCATCAGAATCGATCCTAGTCAACGTTTATCGAAAATCTTATCTTCGCCGGAAAACTTCTGGAATTGCCGGAAACTCGATAATTACCGGTATGCACATTCCAACGTACTGATAATCAATACTCACTAGTTCAATTTCATATCTAATCCCTTAAGCCTGTTGATAGATTCTCTCAGCCGAAGGTTCAAAAACAGAGCCGACAAGTTTCGCCGGACTCTCTGAAGAAGACAACCTGTTCGGTATCTTCTTTCCCCAAACTGTTCGGTTTAATGCATTCAAACTAGACATCATGTTTATTAACTAATTTAATCACGAATCGGATTGTTGATTGATGTCTGCGTTCGTAATGAAGAAGACGAGTTCAGTAATGACTTAAGATTAATTAAAATCGGAATTATAAACGGGTTAGACACACAGTCCAGCGGTGGACTGTGTGCAAACAAAAACTATACACGTCCCGAGTTCGATCCCTGCTACACGCACACCTTGTGTAATAAAATGCCTTTTTGATCAAGAACTAAACCGGGTTAAATCAGATAGTTGTTAATTATAATAAAAACCGAGATAATAACCGGGTTAGACACACAGTCCAGCGGTGGACTGTGTGCAACATGAACTACACGTCGCGCGTTCGAAACCCGTCACGAGCACCGGTCCGATTGAATTAAAATGTTTTTGCAAATAAAGGAAATTCGGTTAAATCGAATAAGTGTATAAATATAATTAAAAATGAGATTAGTTCGGGTTAGACACGTAACTCAGTTGGTAGAGCCGCGTGCACGCGAACGGGAGGTCGCCGGTTCGAATCCCACCCGGCGCAGATTTATTCGCTGACCGAACCGGTCAACGGTCAACGGTCAACGCTAAAAAAAATAATATTTTTTTTTTATATTTTTATTTATTTAATTTAATTTAAAAATCAATTAAAAATACTTAAAAATAACATTTTTAAAGGTAGAAAATAGCCATAAACTCACAAAAATATATCTAAAAATTTCATTAAAATCCTTAATAAAAACCATCCATTTAATATATTTTTCCATTATTATTTAGGTTAGTATTCCTCGTCGATCCGCTCATCTAAATCGTGCGCATCTCACCATCTCCAATCCAACGCACCCAATGTGAGTGAATCTTACAAATTCCCCGTTTTAATCACGTTTTTGGGGTGTATCATGTGTCTTTGTTTATATACATATTATAACTAAACCATTGTGCATACATCATATCATGAACATGTGTATTTAGTTTGTTGCTGTTAAGTAGTTATTATTGGATGCAATTTATTATTTCAGTACATGCAATTGCCGAGGCCGCCGCTCCCCATTTATGAGCGTTGAGCATGTTCCCCATTTTATTATGCGGTTGAACCTGGCGTGCCCGCATACGATCGGCTCCGTTTGATTGAGCCTTGATCGCACAGTTCATTTTACATTTTCAGTACATGCAATACGATCGGCTCCGTTTGATTGAGCCTTGATCGCACAGTTCACTTATGTTATTTATCGTATGATATTGGTATGTTCATGTATGCAATCAAGTGTTATTGTATGTTATAATTGTAACTGCTTTTTGCCATTGCTTGATTACTTACATTTGCTCATTTATGATTATGCACAATTTTTCATTGATAAACTAACCATTAATTCATTAATAAATGTTTATCTAATAAGGTTCACTCGCCAACTTATGTTGACCCAAAAACTCCCATTTTACACATGATACAGGTGAACCAGCAGCAGCTAGGAACACATAGGACCTGGATTAGAAGAATAAAACGATTTAGAATTGGGATTGTTATGTTTGGTTATTTACTTTGTATTGAATGAACATGTTTGGATATTTGAAAATGTAACTTTGACTTTATTAATTATGAAACATAATAGTAAATGTCATGTGCTTTGGTGATAACCCAATTATGCCCCGACTCTTATTTCCGCTGCGGGTCGGGGTGTGACAGTAATTTCATGCCATCACAGATTCAAATTGAAAAAACAAAAGGTGTTTCTAAAATACATTCAACAAAAAGTGGTGATGAAATTATGATAAGCGATGAAGGTGAAAAAAGTAATGAACAACATATTGTGTCAACCTTAGATGATCATTTTAAAGGCTTTGAAGAATCTTTCCAAAAGATCCAATCATACATAGATGACGTTATTGAACAATATCCAAACAGTGAAATTGTTCATAACAAAGTAAAATGAATGGGCTTAATTGATGGAGAAATGCAACGATGTAGCTAAAATGGTTAACAAAGTTACTTTTGATTCAAGAATGATTGAATCTCCATGTGATCAACAAACACCATCAAGCTTCTTAAATTTGAACCAAAGCCAAAATGAAAAAAAAAAAAAGAAAATGACATCCTCAGCATTCCATCAACTGAAAAATGCAATGAAGATACTACAATTGTTGTACAATCCTTAAGTCCTGAAAAAACCAATGAGAATCCATCAATTTTGGAAAAACGCAATGAAAATCCTTTATTGGTACAATTATCATTTAACGAATAAACTCCATCAATAATGTTGGAGATGATAAAAAAGACAGAAGAAGCAGAAAGAAGAACAAAACAAAAAACAATTCAAAATGATCAGGGACCATCCTTTGATTTGAAAATTTCTCAAATGACTTCAATTGAGAAAGAAACAAAAGTGGAAGATGATATTAATCGCAACGCTGCACAATTTGAAGATCAAAAAGATGCAACAAGCAAAAAAACACAATATGAAAATGCTGATAAAGAATTAGATCAAACAAAAGTAGTTGAAACATGTATTCAATACAAACAATGCTTAATAGAATTGATGAAGATGAGAGTGAAACGGAAATCAATGATGTTATTGGAAACATATCATTCCTCAACCCAGAAGAAGATCCGTATGAAACACTAGCAAAATCTGTTCATGAAAAACAACAAATAAGTGAAATCAACAAAATGGAAGAAATATATACAAAGATAGTACGACCAGGTCGTCTGAAAAATGCAGGAGATGCATTATGTCCCCCATACTATCAAACACTAATAGCAATGAATAAAGTTAGAACAAAGATTAAAAACAACATTTCTGTATATGCTTTCCATGCGGAAGGTGACATAATGCACAAAAACATTTATATATAAAAAGCACACACTTGCACACAAAAACAAATGCAAACTCATATATAATTCTGTTATTATTTTTTTTTTTTAGGGATACTCTTTTTTTAATAAGTGATCATGTATCTTTGTCAAGATGGGCTATAGAAACAATGAGGCCAGGATTGTACATAACAGGAGAGATAATCAATTCTTGGGCTTATATCTTGAACGAAAAAGAAAAAAAGAAGATCAAAAGAAAAATTAACTGAAAGATTTTTCTGTAAAATTCAAATGCTGGTAAGATCACTAAAACACAATTTGTTTGTTTTATTTTGTTCTTTGTTTTGTATGATGTTAGCTAAAACGCAATTATTGTTTTATTACCTTTATAAAAATAGATTTAAAATGCAATATGTTATGATTGATAAATTTACTGTAATATATGTTTAATGAAGTTATTTTGAAGTTCGATTTGAATGAATTTATATAAAACGCAATTTGTTTGTTTTATTACTTTTATACTAATAATATATAAAACGCATCTAAATAGCATTGATAATTTGTATAATGAAGTGATTTTGTAGTTTGGTTTGGTTGAAGTTATCTGAATAATGATGTATAAAACGCAATGATTTTGATAGTTTAATGTTTGTTGTTATATATGTTTTATCTAAAACGCAATGATTTTTTTACTTTGTTTATTGTAATGCATGCTTAAACATTAAACAACACTAAAAGAAGAAATGATAGAAGTTCACACAGAACGTGACAAAATTCTTCAAGGTTCAAAGATAAAATGCATTAAAGATTTTGATATTATTCTTGTGCTAATTCTCCATCAAGAGAATTTTTATGTGATCTCATTCAATCTTTAAGAGCAAGAAATAAACATCATTGACAAGAGCGCAGCAAAGGTTACACATTTTGCAAAATATAGCGATGTGTCTGAAAAAATAGTAAGTTATGCCAAGTTATGCTTTTAAAACACAATATAAACCACCTAATCTTTTTTTTAACTCAACTTTATTTTATTTTTTCTGTAGAGGGATGCTTTGACAGGTTACCTTAAATTAGTTAATCATTCAAAAGGAGATCATATGAAGAACATACTGCCTAAAAGAGTGGAGATGAAATGGAGAACAAAGGATAACTTCTTCGACTGTGGTATATTATGTATGCATCATATGGAAAGTTATGAGGGTGAAAGTGTGGAAAAATGGAATTGTGGATTTCACGAGAAATATGAAAACCCAGCAAATATCAAGAAGGCTAAAAACAAAAAAACCAGTGAACTAACAAACAGCACAACTTGAGGATTTAAGACGTAAGTATATCGCAAAAATACTATTGCACAATCTCAACGAATGAATTTCTATTGGATTACTATTTTTAAATATGTTACTTTTTGAATGAATTTTTTTAATGAATTTATTTTTAAATATGTTACTTTAAATATGGATTGCTATTGGATTACTATCTTTAAATATGTTACTTTTTGAATGAATTTATTTTGAAAAGTATGAATTATTCGTAAATGTCGGGAGGTCTAGCAGACGTTGTCTTAACTGGGTCCGCGCTAGAGAGGCCCTTCGCACAATAGATCTCCAATTTAAACCCCTCAATGAGAAACCCCTATCACCCAGACTCGAACTTGAGACCTGGAGAACTCACCCGGGCCCACCACAGGTGGAACTTAAATATCCGTAAATCAAATAAAATTAAAACGCAATGTTAAAAAAACCATTTTTAAATACACCGAAATTATTTTATACTCTTTCTAAAACGCAACTAAATATAATAATTGTTGATATCAATAAAACATTATTTGATTATCAAATTTATGTGTTTGTATAAAAAACAAAAGAATTAAATCTGTAAATCAAAACACTAAATAAAAAACAATGAAAAAGGACAATGTTAAGAAAAAAATCATTATTATCAAAAGAAAATTGAAAAAGGATTTTGGATTCCTGACAATTACCGTATGAATTAGACAAATGATGGGAATAAAAACTGAACTACGATCATTACTACCACACTTACTAACAATCGACCAATTATATTAGAACAAAAACCTTAAATTATATTCATACCCAATACCCAACCACAAACACACACAAATGGCAAATCAAGAATTGTCAGTTTGGTGGTTTGAAAGAGGAAATTTCATACTTCAATATATTGATGGCCACAAAATAAGATACCATCACAGCATCAGTTCTAGAAAACTGCAAATGAAAATGTTTTGAGAAAGATGATGAACTAGGAATACCACCAGCATGTTGCAGAGAAGAGACAAGCCACTATTCAATTCTGACTAAAAGATATGGAAAACCCAATGAAATGGCGATTGAATACCCAAAAGTTACATTTTGGGAGTTCATTGAGGACAGTTTCAAGGTTGTAGTAACTTGGGAAGATGGAAAAGTGGATCTATACGACCCCAAAGACATATCTTCTTGTGAAGAATTAAACTTTTTAAAGTAATTATCTAAGATTCTAATCATCAACAACTCTGGAAACAAATTTACAGAGAGGCTTCAGAATGTAGTGAGTTCACAGGTTGAACTATGAATGCAATCTAAAAGTGGTGAGGACATCTCAAATGGAAGTTTACGATTTTCATCGAAGAAGAAACTAACTTTGATCCATGATCCTGATTGTTGATTTCCAGTGGTTGTGGTTTGTTAAATTATCTCTTTGTGGTTGTAGTTTTTACTTGATTTTTATATTTTAATGTTGAATGCTAATGGTGGTACTAGAATAGAGATGATAAAAGTAATATTGAAATTGTAAGGATGGTGAACGGGTGATAATGGTTGTTTTGTTCATCGTCTTTGATAATAACTTTTATCAACTATATTACAATGTTTAAATAGTGTTTTTGATTTTATATAATTTTCTTTAATGTTTACCTTAAAAAGCATTATATATAAATGGTAATTTATATAAAACACAATAATGCAATATACATTGAGGAAAAAGCTAAAAAATAATAAATATATGTACTTGCTATTCGTGTTTAATATGTTATATGTATAAAACGCAATTACTATTCATTGTTTTCATAAATTAATGTTAGTATGCCTATAATTAATAATGTAAATATTGATTGCTACCTAAAATGTAATACTACAAAAATGAACTGATAATGATGTAGGGTATCATAAAACGCAGTATACAAAAAATGATGCATCCTAAAAGCAATAACAAAAACAAGACTTTCTTTGTTAGTAATTTCAAATTTTTAATACAAAAAAAATTAAAAACAAAACAAAAATATGTAAACTTACATTGTTTTATATGACCCAATCACGTAGAAGAAACCTTCTCTTTACATGTACGGCGGTTGTCTCCTTTCCCACCGCATACACGGCACGACTTCGGATCTTTGAAGATTTCTGAATTACAATCTCACGATTAGTCTTTAACTTTTTTTGTACACCGCATCTTTTTGTCCTTATTTTGATCGGAACACGAATCGTAGAATTAGACTTTTCAAAATTTTACCAATATCATCGAACCTATCTTTGCGACTAGGCGGTGGCACAACGACTATAACCTGATCAGCTTTATCCATATAACTTTTGATATGCTCTCTGTAGCAACGCAACTCATCTAAATCCCAACCAACCTATTAACAAAATATTCATTTGCTACAATGATTTCTCTAAAAACTTTAATAATTTCACTACTCCTACCAATCTCATCAAACTTAATATTACAATGAATTGAGCTATTTGAAACAACTTCTCTCATCCATCTTCTGAGAACATATCTTCTAGTAAACTCAGTTAGATCAACATACCTCATAACATAAAAGATATGGCAGCACAATATTCCAAATTGTTCAAATCTTTGCATATACAACATACAGTTATACCATCTTCTTGTTTGCTATATTGAACCTGTAATAAAAAGTAAAATACTATATAAGATGACTAAGATGTAATATACAATCGAAATGAATAATTACAAATATGATAAAACAAATTGAAGGAAAAATCAGTTACTTTAAATTTAAAAAAAAACTTCAAATCGCATTTTTAAAATAATTTTAACATTAGCAGAACCTAAAAATAAAGTATCAAATCCATAAAAAATCAATAATGATAAAAACAATAACTAATGATAAATTAAAATGTTTAATAAAACGCAATTTACTCAAAACACAATTAGTTAAAAGATGAACTACATAAAACAAATATTAAATACCTTTAATAAAGATGTGCATGCTGTTTAAAATCCTTTATTTCAAAAAATTCAACATCATCGACAGTATCATGAGTCTTTGACATACACTTGGTAATGGCAGCATCAATTTCCATCTGAACATCTTCAAAAATTGTTTTGGTATATATTTTCGAAGCTTGTTTCTCCAATACAAAGTCACTCCATGATGGATAGGGTAAAACCCGAATGCTAATGATCATATCTTGCGTGTTTTAGTTAGTTTTGGGCGATTATATACGATGAATTAGGTAACTACGAGAACTGGTTGTTTTGCAGGTTAACTGACTAATTCGGGCGTTTTAAGAAGGTTAGAGATGACGCAGAGTACCCGGGATGCAATTACAAAGTAAAACTGATCAACTGGGACTCGTTTGGATCAAGAATTAATGTGAAACACGAGGAAGCGGAAAAGATTAGAAGTCAAGGGGTTCATCGGTACTTAATTGAAAGTTGAAGAATACATGTAAAAAAAGAAGAAGACCTCGTCGTAGCCTAGGTTGGCAGACCGTAAGCTACGGTTCGCTTGTGTTGAAAAGGTAACCAGAATTTACTAACCGTAAGCTACGGCTTGTAATCGTAGCTTACGGCCACATGCATGTTAAATCCAGAGCTTCATAACCATATCTTACAGTTATAACCGTAGCTCACAGTTTGGCTGATTCATTTTAGAATTCGTTGAGCGTAGCTTACGGTTGGGAACCGTAGCTTACGGTCAGGGGTGAAAAAATATCGCAATAGTAGTTGTGGATGTATATTAGGGTTCACTAAGCCATTTTGGGGACTCATCACTGGTTACGGGCGAACACAAGGCTTCTAGGGTTCCAAAGTTTGCAACTTTTCACCTTCAACCGTCATTATTCCACTCCAATTCAACATCATGATCAGGGATTCGGCGATTTACCTAGTGTTTGATGATTGTATGCAGACAATGAGCGGCTAGTTTCTTGTTATGGTTCCTCGAATGGAGGATGGATGTAAGTTAGATACTTGATATGTTTTGATAACCATTTGAATTTGGTGATCTAAGCATTCAATGCTTTGCACCAAGGATTTGATTAGTTCCATTGTAACTGATTGCATTTTATTGAATCTTGATTTGTAACTATTCAATTCCCGAGAGTTCTTGAAATTGGGATATATTTGGCTAGGGATTAGGGTTAGTAAGTGTAATTGATGCTTGGTGATAACCTTCCATTATTCATTAATCGAAGTACTTAGTCAATTAGCATCATAATTGGTAATTAAATCAACATCCATTTCTCCAGGGTTGGACGGAACATATAATTGTAATCTACTTATCAATCTGAAATTCGGAGGAGTCATCATTCTTCTTATTGATACAAATTCCAATTTAGTGTGTTTAGTTAATTCATCAGCAACATTGATTTTAAGTTTATTCCGTTCAACCTTACTACATAATATAATTGTTAGTATAACACTTTCCACAATACTCCCTTGGTTCGATACCCGACTTACTCTATCTACGTAATTTATTTCGGTTTTTGATTGACACAAACGACAGTCATCACTCCACAACTTAGACTGAATATACCTTGTATCGTGATCATTTCACCTATGCTCATGCCTTTGAAAATCCATTGCAGTTTAAAAATGAGTGAAGAACTCAACAATGGTACACCTTGGATTACACAACTGTCTAAAAAATTAATTTTCGCTTTCATTTCTAGATGTAGTACGCATAAGACCAGCCAAATTCTCTCCACGGTAATAAGAAAGTATCCAATCAAATCGAAGATCATACATATCCTTTAACCATTCATGATTTTCTAATCCCAAAGTAGACATTATTGAATGCCACTCAGTTTTAAAATCTTCTGGAATAATATTATCATTCCAAACAACACGAGTGTAACACCCTGTAAAATCGTGTCCAATAGTATAGTGACACGTGTTGTATTTTAAATTTAGTCTATTAAAATATTAATAAGGACTAAAGGTGTCAACATGCTTAAACTAAACCTCTGAGTGACTGTCCGATGTCAACATGCATAAATAACAGCCTATGAGTGACTGATATGTCAACATGCTTAAATCATTAGCCTCAGAGTGACAGATATGTCAACATGCTTAAACTTGGCCTCTGAGTGACTGATACGTCAACATGCCCAGCCTCTGAGTGACATCGGAGTCAACATGCTTATAGTGGGCCTCTGAGTGATCCTTTACGAAGTCCTAACTCTCATACGTGCCATTTGTTGGACGAGAGGGTTCAATTCTATAAATATGTGAAAATTGGATAAGGGAGGGGTTAAAGTGACAACATATTAATTTATACCTCTGAGTGACCTTTTAATGAACTGAGAGCTCGACAATGTCCGAGCAGAATCCCGGGTATGCCAATAATTGGCTACAGAGGGCTAAATATGCAAAATGGGTGTTTTAGAAGGTCTTTGGAGGGTTTAATAAGTTGAGGGGCTAAATATGGCAAATTTTAAAATCTGACAAGAGGCACTCGCGGGGCGGGAGAGGCAAGGCCTGTGCCTCTCGCGGGGCGCGAGAGGCCTGTGTCTGCAGTAAGTTTCCTTGGCCACCACACAAAAATGCCAAAAACAATTTTCTCGAAACCATGGCTTCCCAAACAGCTATGCTACGTTTTAGGAAACTTGTAAGCTCCCTCTTACACCCCTTAGCACCTGGCATCACCTCCTTCAAGCTCTCCAACTATAAATAGGTGCAAAAGTTCAACCTTTGAACTTGCACCTTTCTCAATTTCAACTCTTCTCCCTCCTCCGGAAGTTCCTAACTGAAAGGAGCATCCAACTTAGTTATATTGCATTCTAGGAACCTCTTGTAAGTGTTCCTTCCTTGTGCATTTTCGTTTATAGGCTTTTATAGCCGAAAGTCAAGCGTTTTACAGAAAACGCTTTGACTTTCGGTTAAGACCATTATGGTCCAGCCATTATTCGTAACGAACATGGCTAAGTGATCGTAATAAGGTAGGTGTTAGTCCCTATAAAGGGCACCTCCTGAAGATCACGTTTGCTAGACCAATTGACGGGTCAAAGTTACGATATTAAAAAGTCAAACAGGCCATTTTTCAGAAAATCATAAATTGATCTTATATATGTTATGAAACCTGTTTTGACTCTTAAACAAGTTGGTAATAATTATTAGAACATGTAAGAACATGTTCGGCTCGTCAATTTCAGTTCTAGGGTCCGTTCGTAACCGAAAGTCGCGAAGTTTGACTTCTGCTTTGACTTTCGATTCTGACCCGATTTAGATTTGTTAGATACTGATCTAAAATTGCATAATGATCGTAATATAATGTAGCATAACCCTATGAGGTTATATTACATGATCATAATCAGAATCTAAGTTTAAGTACAAGTTCCGTAATTATGCCATTTTGACTAAAATGCCTTGTTTGCATAAAACAAGGTTTTAATGATAATGAACTTGAAAATAAGTTTCCTACTGATATAATATTATAAATAGGATTATTTGGGATGTCAAACCAGATTATAAACTGAGTTTACAAGCAGGTCCTTGAATTATGTCGATAAATAACGATTTTGCCCTTGTGGCTCATAAAATGGTTTTAATCAAATCATTTCAAGGTAAATATTTTAATCTGACCTAAACATCAGTTCTCATTAAACATCGCATAAAACGTCATTTTACGACATAAGCCCGTTTCGGCGCATAGTATGGTTTTAAACCATATTATTTGACCAAGATTTGTTACCTATTGATTTTAAAACTTATTTTAAATATATTTAGAGTAAGTACATGATACAAACTCAGAATCCCAAATAATTTATAAACTAAGTGTAAAATGACCAAAATGCCCATTCGGTGTATAGTTTGGTCATAAAAGATAAATTACACATATAATTAATATCCTACTGATATTATATCATGAATAAGTTATTTTTCCAGAAGACTTATAGTTATAACATTGAATTATATTCAAGTTCCTTTTATACGATATGAAATTACCGAAACGCCCTTATGAGGTATAGTTTCATTTTAAAACCATAACGGGCATAAAAGTGATATCCTAATGATATTACAACTTATTTAAAATATAATTGCATATAGAACTTGTCCATGACTTATCCGGTTACCCGATAACGCTGACATGCGTACGGTTAAGTATATGTAACTAGTTTACGGAAATTAACCGAAACGGGTTTAACCTTGTCATTTAAGTCTCAAAATCCAGAATGTTTATAGTTTGTCCATATTATACAAGTCAAGGTACTTGTTGGGATTAAACTACATTCTATAAATCATTGTTTAATCTTGCGTCATACGTTTTGATCAAGTATGCTAGTCGGTCTAAGTCGATGACTTAAATAAGACTGTTAGTATTTAATTGGTTAGTTTATGCCATAATCCAGACTAGAGACTTGTCGGTAAATGCTATCTGCACTTAGTACTTTTGTGTACGGCTGAGTTATTAAATTAAAAGAAGACTAGCGATTTATTTCCCCTTTATGGGCTTGGGTTACGGTAAATTATTACCGCTTGGTCGGAAATGGGATCAATCAAATGCCGGGTGCGGCTAGTAAATCCGCACATTCTGTTTTAATCAGTTTTGTTTGATAACTTAAACATCGGGGGTTAACTACCGTGTCCTGGATATCCTCGGCTCATTACAATAGAAATGGCCATGACCTTAGCACGGGTGTAGGCATACACCTGATAAACGCTCAATAATGCATTCCCACAAGGTTGGGAAGAATTGACTCCTTCGTGAGTCCAAAGTTGTATGTACGTTAATCATGTCTCGGTCTCCGTACCGGGCCCTGTATGTATGGACAAACATGTAAATCTGTTAACAAGGTTGGACGGTTAACTTTCCCAAGTTATAAAAAGATTTTGTGTTGATACGCACTTAAAACATTTTTGAAATGTTTTCAAAATGAATCAGTTGGGTGTATTTACCAGCGAAAGCTGACGTATATTCAAAAGACTAAGCTTGCAGGTACAATACGAAAATAGGCTGGAAGTGCTCGGTAGTGATAGAGGATCTTGCAAATCCTAGATCTGCCCAAAGTCTGTTTTATATTCTTTCCATGTACAATTTATGATCCGCCTGTGGATCTTCTATTACGAGCCTGTATATTATTTTGTATTTCGAACATTTGGTTTGTAATAGTAATTTTACTCCAAGACTTCCGCTGTGTCGTGTTTAATTGACTATGATGATTATCAACTGACGTCATGATACTCCCCACCCGGCCCACCGGTGTATGGATTTGGGATGGAAATCCCGGGTGTGACAGGTTGGTATCAGAGCCAACCTTTGAGAGAATTTAACACTATCCTTCTTGTGTTTAATCTCAAACTTACACGAGCACATTCCTTAGACTTCCGAGTCTAGGCTTTGACCTAGGATTAGTCATTTCATTATTAAGTTATTAGTATTGTTTTGAATTGATTTTTAACAGGAATATGCCGCCACGTGTACGAGGACGAGGAAAAGGACCCATGAGGGGAGGACCATCAGGACATATTCCCCCACAATCGGCATCACCCGAACCCCTATGAGGACTCGGGAGATTCATGGCCATTTGCCCAACATTCACCTACTCACACTCAAAGTTCTTACCACTCGTACCATTCACACCACTCTCACCACTCCCACGATGAGTTTAATCCAAACCAATACTTTAATACACCTCCAGCCGATCAAAATTAGTTGGACCAACCAAACCCCATGGACGAGGACTCCGATCCGGAGATGCCGCCGTCGGGATCGCATACGCATCCCATAGAAATCTCGAGCGATTCGAACACTTACGCCGGATCGCCATACCAAGGTCCTAACGAATGGGACCAATATTGGAGACAATTTACCTTCGCCAGCACTCCTTCCCATCACTCCCAACCACCTCCCGTGCAAGATGATGTTCACATGGAACCGGTGGAACAACCCCAATCTCCACCAGAACCGCCAAGGAGAAAAAAGGAGCACGTATGTCGGTACGTGCGGGCCAACGGTCGGGTTCGCTACCACCTTTGCCTAAACGCTACCCTACAATTCAAGAGAACCCACAAATGAGTGGACCCTCTAACACCTCACCTATGGTGGAACCAACACCAACACCTACAGTTCAACCACCAACATCGGGTTATAGTAACCCAATCCCCACATATCCTGATACGTCCGGATATGATCCTTTTAACCCGTCTACGCCAGTAGACTATCAAGCATAGTCGCATGACCCCTATATGCAAGCAGTTATGCACAATGCACTTTACCCATCTCCTTTCCCACCTTCTTATCCACCGACTACATATCCAACTTATGGGTACCAGTATCCGGTTATGCCACAACCACAACCACAATCTCCACCACCACTTGAGGCCATTAACGAAGCCTTAGAAAGAATGAAAGAAATTCAACAACAAGCGAAAAAAACGGAGAAGAAAACGAACAAGTTCTTAAAGAAACTCTCCAAATTGGTTAAGGGAAAGAAGGACGAGTGAAGTCTCTTCTAGTATATGTTAGTCCCTGCGAGGACATTGTTATTTTCTTTAGTCCTTGCGTGGACATTCTGTTTCAGTAGTCCTTGCATGGACAATTTATTTCAATGTTTCTAGTATTGTAATTTCTATTTGGAATTTAATGAAGTATTTTTGGAATTATATATATATATATGTATTCATCCTCTTCAAAATGAGCATCTCGATTTTATTTGAAATTTATGCTCTGCTATATAATTCCAAAAGACCTTAATAGATTTGAATATGCCAAGTGGCATAGACCACACATTTGGCCAAGAAATGATAGTTAAGTACGAAGGGGTCTTCTATCAGGATAGTTAAGGGAAGTTATCCTTCTATCCAGAGGTGGTGAACTAGGTTAAAACCTCCAAGGTTGTTAAGGTCGAAGGTGACCGAAAACATTAACAATCATTAAGGTACTCTTATGATAACATTAAGAAATGTTCATACTCCTGGTAGTATGACTTGAGGAACCACACTAGCCATCAATGTGACAGGCTGATATGCCATTTTTATGTCCAATGTGATAGGCCAAGGTGCCCAATTTATGTCCAATGTGACAGGCTAATATGCTATGAATTACATCTGTTATGATGTAGGCCAATGTGCCTAATTTATGTCCAATGTGACAGGCCAAGGTGCCCAATT
Source organism: Scalesia atractyloides (assembly GCA_947069175.1). NCBI lineage: Eukaryota > Viridiplantae > Streptophyta > Magnoliopsida > Asterales > Asteraceae > Scalesia > Scalesia atractyloides. The sequence continues at coordinate 78,475,311 of CAMTDV010000020.1, read as the reverse complement.
TATGTCCAATGTGACAGGCTGATATGCCATGAATTACATCTGTTATGATCTAGGCCAATGTGCCCAATTTATGTCCAAGGTGACAGGCTGATATGCCATATGTATTATATCCTAAGTGACAGGTTGATACGCCATATATTATGTCCAATGTGACCGGCCAATGTGCCCAATTATTATGTCCATTAGTGACAAGCCTATGAGCTATATAATTGCCAATTATGACAATGATAGTTGTGACCTTACGATCCACTGTCCAATAATATATGGACTACGTCCAGATTGTAATTTGCCTATGATGGTCCTATTAAGACCTAGACCAAATATAGATATGTTAAGTCTAAGAGTTGTGATGTTATTCACACTAGTTTAGGCAATGGATTGTTATATCCAATGTTTAAAGACAACATGGTTGTTGTACCATGGCTAAGGGAAATTTAATTGGTGTATAGAACCAAAGCTCAAAGATGGCTAACTCGGATGAGGCACAAAGTAGCCACCGAGATGTTGACTCTATAAAGCCGAAGACAGAAATATGGATAATGATAATTTTCAAGCTCGCATTGATGCGGCTTTTGAGAAGGCCATGGGAAAGGCCATAGAAAATCTTAAAGAGTCGAGTGCTACTCGCTCTAGACCATTATCGATTACTCCATCTTCAGCTTGTAAGGAGAGCTCAGTTCACTCTTCGAATGCGAAGAGTGAACCAAAGAAAATAGATTTCGATGATAGGTTCCGTTCTTTTAAAGACGGGTGTACCTATAAGTATTTCGTCTCCTGCAAGCCCCGAGACTTTAATTGGGAGAAAGGAGTAGTGGAAGCCTTGAAATGGCTTGATGAGATGGAGAGGATTGTAGATATCAGTGGTTGTGCTGATAAGGATGTGGTCAAGTATGTATCACAGTCCTTCAAAGGCGATGCCTGATATGGTGGAAGGCAATGATCCAATCTACGGGTAAAGTCCACCTGTACAACTTGGGATGGTCCAAGTTTGTAGACCTTGTTAAGGAAACATATTGCCCACCCCTGAGGTAGAGAAATTAGAGACAGACTTTTTGTCTCTTTCAATGAAAAACCTATATTGTCGGAAGTATGTTTCCGATTTCAATTCCCTGTCTAGGTTGGTTTCCTATCTAATCACCCTTGAATCCAAACGCATTGCGCGTTCTATAAATGGATTGGCGCCCGAGATAAAGGGCATGGTAAAGGCTGCTCAACCTAGTACCTATAGGTCCGCTGTAGACCTATCTCTTTCCCTCACCCTTGATTTGGTGAAGCAAAGGTCAGTTAGGACTTAAACTGACGGAAAGAGAAAACGGGAGGATAATAACTCCCAAAGATTCAAAAAGAAAGGAAATTTCGGGTTCAAGAAGAACCAGCACGCGTCAAATGACAAACCTCTATGCAAGAACTGTAAATATAGACATTGGGGACAGTGTAGTATAAATCCACAGACTAAACCCTGTGGTATCTGCAAGAGAAAAGGGCATAAGACCCTAGATTGCAAGGATCTTAAGGATGCAGTTTGCTACAACTGTAATGAAATGGGGCATATTACGTTCAATTGCCCCAAGAACCCCAAAAACAATGATGCAAAGCCTGGAGAGGTCAAGAAGGGGAATGCCCGTGCCTTTCAGATGACTGCAAGAGAGGCTGTTAATGACAATAATGTCATAACAGGTACATTCCTCATTAACAATATTTACGCTAGAGTTCTTTTCGATTCGGTTGCAGATAAATCATTTGTTGATCATGAGTTTAGTAAACTATTAAACTTACCCATAAGAACTCTAGATAAAACTTATGAGATAGAACTCGCTGATGGAACGTTAGAAATAGCATCTTCCGTTCTCGATGGATGCTCTATATTCATTAAGAATCATTCTATCCCCATCACTCTTTTGCCAATGAAATTGGCAGGATTCGATGTAGTTTTAGGCATGGATTGGTTATCCCATAATCAAGCCTGCATTGCCTGCGATAAGAAACTCATCGAAATTAAAACCCCATCTGTGAAATGATCACCATCCCTGGAGATTCACACTATGGATTACCAGACAAGGTGTCGTTATTTAAAGCATCCAAGTGTTTGGGAAGAGGTTGTGTCATTTGCATGGCACAAGTGACTATCAACGAGCTTAAGCCAAGTATTGAAGACCTTCCGGTTATCTCGGAGTATTCCGATGTTTTCCCGAAGAATTACCTGGCCTACCTCCTGACAGACAATGGAGTTTAGGATCGATATCCTACCAGGATCAGCACCTGTTGCCAGAGCTCCATATAGGCTAGCACCAACGAAATGAAGGAGTTGAGGACACAATTAGATGAACTCTTGGAAAAAAGGCTTTATACAGCCTAGTTCCTCACCTTGGGGAGCTCCAATCCTTTTCTTTAAGAAGAAAGATGGTGCAATGCGGATGTGCATTGATTACCGTGAGCTAAACAAGATAACAATCAAGAACCGTTATCCATTGCCCAGGATCGAAGATTTATTCGACCAACTCAAGGCGAGTTATTTCTCCAAGATTGATTTAAGATCTGGATATCATCAGCTGAAGGTTAGAAGTGAAGATGTTCTTAAAACCGCCTTCAGGACCCGATATGGTCATTTTGAATTTTTGGTGATGCCTTTTGGGCTCACAAATGCACCTGCAACATTCATGGATCTCATGAAAGTCTGCAAGCCATATCTGGATAAGTTTGTCATTGTCTTCATAGACGACATACTTTTTTATTCTCGTAATCAAGTTGATCACGAGAAACATCTTCGGTGCATCTTAGAACTACTAAGGCAACAGAAGCTTTATGCTAAATTCTCTAAATGTGAGTTTTGGCTTAGAGAAGTCCAATTTCTTGGACACATGGTAAGTGAGGGTGGTATCCAAGTGGATCCCGCCAATATAGAAGCCATAATGAATTGGGAAGGGCCAAGATCCCATCAGAGATTCGTAGTTTCCTAGGATTGGCTGGATACTACAGGAGGTTCATTGAGAACTTTTCAAGGATAGCCACTCCTTTGACTACCTGACCCGTAAGAATGTCAATTTATTTGGGGTCCGAAACAACAAGAATCCTTTGAGATTCTGAAACACAAGCTGAGCAATGCTCATGTGTTATCTCTGCCAGAAGGTATCGAGGATTTTGTAGTCTATTGTGATGCTTCGCACACCGACATGGGCTATGTGCTAATGCAAAAAGGCAAAGTGATTGCCTATGCATCACGACAGTTAAAGGTGCACGAAAGGAAGTACACCACCCACGATTTGGAATTGGGTTACGTTGTATTTGCACTAAAACTGTGGAGATATTGCTTGTATGGCACAAAGTGTACTATATACACTGACCATAAAAGTCTCCAGCATCTGTTCAATCAGAAGGAATTGAACATGCGACAACGCCGATGGATGGAAACACTTAATGACTATGATTACGAGATTCGTTACCATCCAGGCAAGGAAAATGTAGTTGCTGATGCCTAAGTCGCAAGGAACGGGTTAAACCTATAAGGATTAACACCAAGAGCATTGAGCTCAGGAATAGCTTGAATGAAAAGCTATTAGATGCGCAAAAACAAGCTCTATTAGAAGCTAATGCTCCTAATGAAGGATTAGGCAGAACTGTTGATAAGTTAGCACCTGGAAAGGATGGAATCCTTAGATTTAATGATAGAATTTGGGTTCTAATCTTTGGAGGACTTAGAGATCTAATCCTCCAAGAAGCACATAACTCAAGATACTCAGTTCACCCAGGTGGTGACAAGATGTATCAAGATCTGAAGAAAAATTATTAGTGGATGGGTTTGAAGAAATCCATAGCCGCTTATGTAGCTAAGTGTCTGACGTGTTCGCAAGTTAAGGCCGAACACTAGAAGCCGTCAAGACTTCTACAACAATTGGAAATTCCCACATGGAAATGGGAAATGGTAACTATGGACTTGATTACCAAGTTACCTAAAACCAAAAGTGGAAATGACACTATTTGGGTCATTGTGGATAGGCTGACTAAGTCAGCACATTTCTTGCCAATAAAGGAAACGTATAATTCAGACAAATTAGCTAAGTTATATGTGGACAAGATTGTGTCCCTACATGGTGTGCCAGTATCTATTGTATCTGATAGAGATACTAGATATACGTCTCATTTTTGGAAAAGTTTCCAACAATCTTTAAGCACACGATTAACTTTAGTACGGCTTACCATCCGCAGACTGATGGTCAAAGTGAGCGTACTATCCAGACATTGGAAGACATGCTTAGGGCATGTGTGATTGATTTAGGTGGAAGCTGGGATGACCACTTACCCCTAATAGAATTATCCTACAATAATAGTTATCATACGAGCATCAAGGCTGCTCCTTTTGAGGCCTTGTATGGGAGAAAATGTAAAACGCTCGTGTGTTGGGTAGAAGTTGGGGAAGCCCAACTATCAGACTCGGAGATTATCCTGGAGACCACGGAAAAGATTGTGCAAATCCGTGATCGTCTCAAAGCTGCTAGGAATAGGCAGAAGAGCTATGCTGACAAGAGGCGTAAACCTCTTAAGTTCCAAGTAGGGGACAAAGTCATGCTGAAGGTATCACCCTGGAAAGGTGTGATGGCTTCGAAAGAAGGGCAAGTTAAGCCCAAGATACATCGGACAATTCGAGATAGTCGAATGTGTCGGCACTATAGCTTATAAGCTCAAATTGCCAGAGGAGCTTAGTGGAATCCATGATGTATTCCACATGAGTAACCTTAAAAATGTCTAGCCAATGAAGCGCTAGCAATGTCGTACAAAGATGTACAAATAAATGAAAACCTGAGGTTCATTGAGAAACCAGTTTCGATCAAGGATCGACAGGTTAAGAAGCTCCGAAGGAAAATGATACCTATAGTAAAGGTTAAATGGGACGCCTTTAGAGGTCCCGAATATACATGGGAGGTTGAGTCTGCTATGCGACAAAAGTACCCCCATCTTTTTGAATAAAAATCTCGAGGTCGAGATTTCTTTTAAGGGGGTGAGAATGTAACACCCTGTAAAATCGTGTCCAATAGTATAGTGACACGTGTTGTATTTTAAATTTAGTCTATTAAAAGACTAATAAGGATTAAAGGTGTCAAATGCTCAAACTAAACCTCTAGGTGACTGTCTGATGTCAACATGCATAAATAACAGCCTCTGAGTGATTGATATGTCAACATGCTTAAATCATTAGCCTCTGAGTGACCGATACGTCAACATACTTAAACTTGGTCTCTGAGTGACTGATATGTCAACATGCCCAGCCTCTGAGTGACATCGGAGTCAGCATGCTTATAGTGGGCCTCTGAGTGATCATTTACGAAGTCCTAACTCTCATACGTGCCATTTGTTGGATGAGAGGGTTCAGTTCTATAAATATGTGAAAATTGGATAAGGGAGGGGTTAAAGTGTCAACATGTTAATTTATACCTCTGAGTGACCTTTTAATGAACCGAGAGCTCGACAATGTCCGGGCATAATCTCGGGTATTCCAAATATTGACTACGGATGGCTAAATATGCAAAAAGGGTGTTTTAGAAGGTCTTTGGAGGGTTTAATAAGTTGAGGGGCTAAATATGGCAAATTTTCAAATCTGACAAGAGACGCCGCGGGGCACGAGAGGTAAGGCCTGTGCCTCTCGCTGGGCGCGAGAGGCTTGTGTCTGCAGAAAGTTTCATTGGCCACCACACAAAAATGCCAAAAACCATTTTCTCGAAACCATGGCTTCCCAAACAGCTATGCCACGTTTTAGGACACTTGTAAGCTCCCTCTTACACCCCTTAGCACCTGGCATCACCTCCTTCAAGCTCTCTAACTATAAATAGGTGCAAACGTTCAACCTTTGAACTTGCACCTTTCTCAATTTCAACTCTTCTCCCTCCTCTAGAAGTTCCTAACTGAAAGGAGCATCCAACTTAGTTCTATTGCATTCTAGGAACCTCTTGTAAGTGTTCCTTCCTTGTGCATTTTCGTTTATAGGCTTTTATAGCCAAGAGTCAAGCGTTTTACAGAAAACGCTTTGACTTTCGGTTAAGACCATTATGGTCCAGCCATTCTTCGTAATGAACATGGCCAAGTGATCGTAATAAGGTAGGTGTTAGTCCCTATAAAGGGCACCTCCTGAAGATCACGTTTGCTAGACCAATTGACGGGTCAAAGTTACGATATAAAAAGTCAAACATGCCATTTTTCGGAAAAATCATAAATTGATCTTATATATGTTATGAAACCTGTTTTGATACTTAAACAAGTTGGTAATAATTATTAGAACATGTAGGAACATGTTCGGCTCGTCAATTTTAGTTCTAGGGTTGGTTCGTAACCGAAAGTCGCAAAGTTTGACTTCTGCTTTGACTTTAGATTCTGACCCGATTTAGATTAGTTAGCTACTGATCTAAAGTTGCATTATGATCGTAATATAATGTAGCATAACCCTCTGAGGTTATTTTACATGATCATAATTAGAGTCTGAGTTTATGCGCGAGTTCCGTAATTATGCTATTTTTGACTAAAATGCCATTTTTGCATAAAACAACATTTAAATGATAATGAACTTGAAAATGAGTTTCCTACTGATGTAATATTATAAGTAGGATTATTTGGGATGTTAAACCAGATTATAAACTAAGTTTACAAGCAGGTCCTTGAATTATGTTGATAAATGACGATTTAGTCCTTGCGGCTCATAAATTGGTTTTAATTAAATCTTTTCAAGATAAATCTTTTACCTACTGATATGTTATATTAAATAAGATATCTAAGACATATAAACTTGATCATAACACCAGTTTTCATTAAACATCGCATAAAACGTCATTTTACGACATAAGCGTCGTTTCGGCGCATAATATGCATATTAATTGACCAAGACTCGTTACCTACTGATTTTAAAACTTATTTTAAACATTTTTATAGTAGGTATATGTTATACTCAGAATCCTAAGTAATTTATAAACTATGTGTAAAATGACCAAAATGCCCCTTCGGTACATTATTTGGTCATAAAAGATAAATTACACATATAATTAATATCCTACTGATATTATATCATGAATAAGTTATTTTTCCAGAATACTTATAGTTATAACATTAAATTATATTCAAGTTCCTTTTATACGGTATGAAATTACCGAAACGCCCTTATGAGGCATAGTTTCATTTTAAAACCATAACGGGCATAAAAGTGATATCCTACTGATATTACAACTTATTTAAAATATAATGGCATATAGAACTTGTCCATGACTTATCCAGTTACCGATAACGCTGGCATGCGTACGGTTAAGTATATGTAACTAGTTTACGGAAATTAACCAAAACGGGTTTAACCTTGTCATTTAAGTCTCAAAATCCAGAATGTTTATAGTTTATCAATATTATACAAGTCAAGGTACTTGTTGGGATTAAACTAAATTATATCCAATCATTGTTTAATCTAGCGTCATACGTTTTGATTAAGTACGCTAGTCGGTTTAAGTCGATGACTTAAATAAGACCGTTAGTATTTAATTGGTTAGTTTATGCCATAATCCAGACTAGAGACTTATCGGTAAATGCTATCTGCACTTAGTACTTTTGTGTACGGCTGAGTTATTAAATTAAAAGAAGACTAGCTCAGGTAAATACTCTCGGCTTATTTCCCCTATACGGGTTGGGTTACGGTAAATTATTACCGCTTGGTCAGAATGGGATCAATCAAATGCCGGGTGCGGCTAGTAAATCCGCATATTCTGTTTTAATCAGTTTGTTTGATAACTTAAACATCAGGGGTTAACTACCGTCTCCTGGATATCCTCGGCTCATTATAATAGAAATGGCCACGAACTTAGCGCAGGTGTAGGTATACACCCGATAGACGCTCAATAATGCATTCCCACAAGGTGGGGAAGAATTGACTCCTTCGTGAGTCCAAATTGGTGTGTACGTTAATCATGTCTCGGTCTCCGTACCGGGCCCTGTATGTATGGACAAACATGTAAATCTGTTAACAAGGTTGGACGGTCAACTTTCCCAAGTTATAAATAGATTTTGTGCTGATACGCACTTAAAACATTTTTGAAATGTTTTCAAAATGAGTCAGTTGGGTGTATTTACCAACAAAAGCTGACGTATTTTCAAAAGACTAAGCTTGCAGGTACAATACGAAAATAGGCTGGAAGTGCTCGGTAGTGGTAGAGGATTTTGCAAATCGTAGATCTGCCAAAGTCTATTTTATATTCTTTCCATGTACAATTTATGATCTGCCTGTGGATCTTCTATTACGAGCCTGCATATTATTTTGTATTTTGAACATTTGGTTTGTAATAGTAATTTTACCCCAAAGACTTCCTTCTACCGTATTTAATTGACTATGATGAGTATCAACTAAACGATCACGATACTCCCCACCCGGGTCCACCGGTGTATGGATTTGGGATGGAAATCCGGGGTGTGACAACGATTCATTCTTTTATTAAAGTCAATGTTGGATGACAAAACAGGACCAATCTATATAAAAAGCAATAAAATTATTTAATAAAACAAAAACATAAAACACATTATGTAAAAATGGTTATAATAAAACTCAATGACATAAAAAATGGTTGTGTATTGTATTGTATGATTAATAAAACGCAAAATTATAACTCTATAAAAATTGCAGTTTATTAGATGATAACATGTATTCAAATTATACTTATAGTAAAAAGCAATAATATGAAACTGATTAAAAAAAGATTTCGTTATTCATAAAAGCAATGTAATACATTTGTCTTCAATTTCTCCCATATATACCACATACATAGCCTATGCCTAGTTCTCGGAAGAACATCCTTAATAGCTCTCTTTATAGCAGCATCTTGACCGGTAACAACAATTTAGGCTCAATTCCAAAAGCATTAACAAAAGAACGTAAAAGCCATCGATAAGAATCTGCAGTCTCAGAACCAAGTAATGCACCAGCAAATGTAACATCCTAAAATGATTATCAATCCAGTAAATGGTACAAAAACCAAATCATATCTACATAAAACAAATAGGTAATGAGTTAGAAACACTAGAACAAATTAATATTTAACGCAATCAAGGTATAAAACTTACTTGTTTGATTTGTAGGTAGGATCAAAACCTATTATATCACCAAATACTGTATAATTTCTTTTTGATTGCCCATCAGCCCAAAAAAGTCCTTTCAATCTACTATCTTCACCAACAACATAATCACATGTATATCCAGGAGAACATTCTTTCTCCTAATAAGCCGCCTAACTACCATTTCTACATTATACTCACCTATGTAAAGATTCAAATCCCTTCTATAGTTTTTACAATCAACTTTACTAGCACCAACCTCACCAAAATCACCATACATTGTTTTCATAATATTGAATGCTTTAAAAGGCCCAACATTGATTCCAGACAACCCATATATAAAACTTTGTTTAACATAATCAATACTTCTGGCCGCAGGCAATAAATGAACATCTTCTTCATCAACAAAGATATGATTATGTTCTTCCAAAATAGTTGATTTTAAACATATTATTGTTCTCTATAATTAATTTCACATGAGCATTGCATCCAACTCTTTTTGAACCTCTATTACGTCTAACAATCTTTTTACTATTCTCATCAACTAAACCAGAGTCTATTGCTTTGCTAACATGAAATCCTTCTTTTGAACACACAATATATCTTATTTTACTAAACCACCATTTTCCAAGAGGTATTTTTTCTTGCAGAAAAATCCAGCAGCAAGTGCATATCTCTAATAAAACGCAAAAGCCTCATCAAAAGATTTTAAAAACATTCCAACAGAAGGTCTAATGGATCCACTGACTTTAGGTTTGTAATACTTTCTTCCACTCTTTAAGCATACACATTCTTCCCAGAAATCTGAAACCTTTAATAAACAATTATAAAACGGTATACTTCTTATATAACCCACAAAGTTTTAATTTAAACAATATAACACAATAAAAAATACATAAATAAAAACTTCTAGTAAAAAGCTAATTGATTATAAGGAAATATTATATAAAACGCAATAGTTCTTTATTAAAAAAAGACATATTAAAAAGAAACAAATAAAATGGGCAAATTGAAATTTAATAATCCTACCTTTTTAACTTTGGCTGATTATAATCTCAAGTCAGTTATTAGCTGATAATAATTCGAACTCGTCCACTTTTTTTGTAAAATAGTCCACCGTTACAATAGCTTAACAGAGTTAAGTTTTTTTCCGAATTACAAACCGATGTTTTAGGGCTTTTGATCAGAACGAGGATACGAGTCGACTGATGTAAAATTACCTCGAAATTGTGCTCGAAATGGCTTGATTTTTGTTAATTGGAAGTTTAAACACTCGAATTGAAGCACCGTTTTCGTGGGTTGGGGCAGTATTTTGAGGTAAGTTTTACATCAATCGACTCGTATCCTCGTTCTGATCAAAAGCCCTAAAACATCGTTTGTAATTCGGAAAAAGACTTAACTACGTTAAGCTATTTTAATGGCGGACTATTTTACAAAAAAATTGACCTGTTCGGATTATTATCGGCTAATAAATGACTTGATATTATTATCGGCCAAATTGAGAAAGTTGGGATTATTTAAATCCAATTTGCCAATAAAACGCAATTGATAAAACTTTCTTAACATGTTTAAAGAGTTAAATAAAAACTTATGTGAAGAAGAAATACAATTTAAAGATTGCATATCATATAATGTGATTAAAACCCTAAAACATAACAAGTTCAGTAAAATGCAACAACAGATAAACAAATTTAGTTTTAACAAAAACATGAATAAAACGAACAAATTACTGTTAAATTATACAAAAGTAATAGTTAATCATATCAAAAAGCAATAAATAAAAACAGAAAAATGATTTGTAAAACGTAATAGATTGTATTTCGGAAAAATAACAAAAAATTTACTTCAAATTGAAGTTAAGCTTACCAACAGAGTCTACAAAAGCCAATAAAGTTCTCAAATTGACGATCGAAACTACTATATTGCATGGAAAAAAGTTGACTTTACAATCATTTCTGATTTTGGGTTACGCAATCTCAATTCTGTTCTCCAATCGATGAACTGAAAGTATATGTAACAAAATCTGGTATAATATTAGAACGATTATAAGAACATATAAAATGACAAAAATACCCCCGCCCTTTAATTTTAAAAAATACAGATGGACGGCTAAAATGACTTTCTATACTTCCTAGCAAATACAAACTTCCTATTTGATCCCCCTATTACACAATTACACATTTCGTTCTTTAATAGCAAGGGCAAAATAGTTCATTTTCTTAAAATCCTAAGGTTAGTAAACAGTAAACACTAACAAAATGTATGACAAACAATGAACTTTAAAGATATTTTGTGTGAATTTTCAAATTTAAAGAACTAAATATATAATTACCGTATCCTAAAGAAATATGACAGCAATTCACTCTTAATAATTAAAATCCGACGTAACAGACGCTTGTGCATAACTTTTGACACAGATGGTTGTTCGTTCTTTGTGACGGCTTACTTTGGTAAGTGGATGTAGCAGCAATGTAATTCGCTACTGACTACAAAACAATGAACCAAAGAAAATAAATGAGAATCATGTTTACATACAAACTTATTTGCACTTCTAACAAATGGCCTAAGCTATGCTAACCAACATGAACACCTATGAAACTACATGAGAAACCTATGTAACCTACAACAAGCGACAACAAAATCAAAATGTCGTTTTCCTGTCTTCATCCTCCGGTGAAAAAACTACCTAAGTTTGCCAACAATTTTACATCGCACGAATCAGTAGTCGGCTTGAAGAAACTTTTCATAAGTTGTTCCGTAAAGAGTCCTATTAACATCACCCCAGTTCTTGATGTGTTCCGACAATGGCCCTTTATGTATCTTGACTTGCCGGCTGGTCAACTTCGTATGCGGGAGCTTCAGAAAATCTTGAACTTCCATCAGTTTCTGCAATTGGTTAGCAGGATATTGGTGGGTTCCGTGAGTTTTACGGTAACACTTAACGTAAATAATATAAAAATAACAATAGTTGTACTTACCGAAGGGTTCTTGATAAGATCTTCATAGTAGAGAATCATGTGCCTGGTGCTATTGAAGTACTCAAGTGCTTTCATGGCAGTTGCTTCCATTTCTCTTAAATCCAACGCGAGTGATGATATGTTGATTGTAGGTTTGTATTTAGAAAGTGCCAAAGCCTGTAGGTATGATGGAAAATAATACTAAAGAGAGGTGTCTTTGAGTTGGGTATGGAATAAAAAGTTTGTCTTCATAGTTTTTTGTAGGACAAAAATAAATAAACTGTGTACTCGAGTTTTTAAAGATTTTGGTTGCGGTAGAAAAAAGACAGACCTCTTCGTGTGAGTGGACATGAGACACATGGACTCCGTTTAAAACTTTGGCACCTTTATCATACGAATTCGCAAGCATGGAAACCAATCGACGAAGCACATTTCGTCTTAAAAGAAATATTATGGAGACGCCATTATCGTTGAAGTAGTCTTTGATTTCTTTAGGGTGTTCCATTAAACCCTGCATTTATACGAAAATAAAGTATAAGTTTCTCGGAATATAGGAAAGCATTAAAAAAACGAAATTTAAACACCACATAGCTTAAAAGAGGAAGAACAAATCCAAAATTCTTTAGGTATGATCATAACTCGTATCTCACATCTCATATTTGATGCATACGCTTCAAATACTGGTTGACTTTTTGGCTTGCTACAGTCAAATGGTGCCTACAGAAGTTAGGTAGCCTAACTAGGGGTGTAAACAGGCCAAGCTGCCGGTGAACTACTTGAGATCAACTTGCCAAAATCTTGAATCGAGCATAGAGCTTCAACAAGCTCGACCCTAAGTTGGAATTTTATTAAATAAACAAGTTCAAGATCAAACTTCATATACCGAGCTAGACTAGGCTCACAAGCCTAGACGAGCCTATTACTTGTATATAGAAATGAAATCATATATAAATATACAATTACATAATAGCAAGTGGGATCAGGTACAAATAGATCTTAACGGGTGAAGTGTGTGACGCACTAGCATGATTATCACGCTACTAAAAAATCGGTATACTAATAATAATTACGCTAGTTCAATTTTGTTTTTGCGTTATACACTATTTACAACAAAAGTCACTGCGTGTTTTTTTTTCTCTTTGCTTCTTACACTTCGCACCATAAACCTATTTGTATTTGATCCTAACACTAGATAAAATATACTATTATGCATATAATAATCATACAATATATATATATTATGCTATATATAAAATTATAATTATAAATATATATAAAAAATCATCATGGCTTGAAACGAAACAAACCAAACTTTTGCTCTAGAAATACGGCTCAAATCGAGCCAAACTCGAGCTCGAGCTCAAGCTCTCTTAAGTTAAGCAAGTCGAGTTCAAGTTTAGACGAGCTCCCATCAGCTCGTATACAACTTTACACCCCTAAGCCTAACAGGTTAAAGATTAACACAATTTGTTAAAAGTAGGAAGGCCTGTATACACATTATATAGATACGCAAATATATAGATACCTGATTGAGCATCCATTTGAAGCCAATTGCAGCAGAACACTCATTCTTGGAAGAACTAGTAAACCAATCCAAATTGTAAACCCTATCAAGCGTTTTAATAATCGACGAAATGTTATCCCTTCTAATCTTTGGACCAAAAATTTCACCATTAGAGCTGACATTTACATGACTATTTAATAAAGTCTCGAACCACCCACTCCCTGATCTTTGCATGGACAAAATCGCAAACAAACGCACAGGATTCCCTGCACATTCCAACCTACAAATACAAACTAAAACCAATATGAACACCGATACACAAATCTCCAACAGAGTGGATCAAAAAAAGTTCAAAAATTTGTTATGGATTACAGAATTACCTATCAAAAGTTTTGGGATTTGGATAATGCAAGAAGGGGATTTGTGATCGATCAACAACGATGGCGTTGCAACAGGGCCTTTCGATTACTTCATTGTCGAGAAACATGTTCTTGGTTTGAATATTTATTTGCTTAAAACAGATGGAACATACATAAACACCAAACACCATTGAGAATGTAAATACAATCAGTCTTAATACCACTGCAGACTTCTTTGGAGGTTTAATTATGAGAACATCCTGTCAATCAAGTGAATTCATCAACTTAATAAACTAAAATAAATAAATAGCATTTAACCAATTCAACCCATTTCATATCATTGCCGATTTGAAGTTTATAACAATTTGCAATATTATTAGGTCACAATTTTGGGCAAAAATTCAATCTTGGAAAAAACCCAACTCAAATGCAAAATATTTATGCTAAAAAATTCATAAAAAATCAAATATATTACAATAAAATGAAAGTAAAACTAACACTAAAACCCAATATAGAAAAATAATAATAATAATCATACCTTACTAAAGAACACCATACTTTCAACCATTTAAGTGATTTCACAAGATCTTGTGTTCTTCACTTCTTTATGACACTGAATCACGAGCATACCAAACTGAGCTGGGATCTTGTGAAGATCATAGAAAGATAGGATTTTTAACAAACAGTTGGTGTGCACCCCTTTTCTAGATCAAAATTCTTAAAGTTTTTAGGATTTTGTCTATTAATTCGTATTATTTTTCGTACCCATATGGCAGAATCTGATAAATTAGGCACAAATACGCGTGTAAACCGGAAGATTTTTGAATATTTTGACTTATTTTGGGGAACTTTTCGTGATGCCGACAGACTACCCGTGTTTTAATTTGTATGACTACTGTTGGTGATGTGTTAAATACTAAAATGTTTGTAGAATGACTACAGTTGTTGGTGATGTGTTAAATGTTTGTAGAGTTTCAGACAGACCCCTTTAGGTTTTAAAACATTACAGATTGCACCCATTGTGCTAGTTGGGATTTAAAGTGGGTAACCAGCGATTTAAGACCCGCCCACCTATGGCCTAGTGTCTAATGGTATGGTGTTTGCGCTTTAAAAAAGTGGCGTGAGTTTAAATCCTTGTTGGAATAAGGTAAGGTGATATTTAGGTGTAGAAAACTAATGTTAAAAAGTTAAACTAAGATAACCGGTCTTAGGTTAACGTGAAATGATGAAAGTCTTGTAAATCACATATAAAGGACGTTATTTGAAGAAGTTGAGAGGGTGTTGGGTGCACAGTTTGGGAAGCTGAAAATAGAATTAAATAATGTGTATTGAAACGTGAATTTCGGTATGACGGAGTTGCTAACTTTTCAAAGTGATATGGCTATTAAAAAGTTAAATAAAGTGTGACAGAAGAAATAACATGACGGGTCTAAGAAGTATTTATAGGACATTAAAAATGAAATGAAGTGCGACATAAGAAGATACATGACTCGTCTAAGAACTTGTATTTATAGGACACATATTGCAATTCATTATACAACACCATTTTCACTTATTTTGATATCATAGGTATCTCATGTTTAAATTATTAATTGTAAACTTTCAAAGTTAAGAGCATTGTAGTTGGTTTATAGTTTCATCCGTATATTTGCAAAGATATGTAAAGTTTGTTTGTTAATTATAGTTGATTTACAGTTGGCGTTATAGCATAAATGAATATCGATATTCACATAGATTATCTATTGTTTAATACGTGCATTATCATATAAACAAAATGTTTTAGCCTTTTTATATAACATGAAGTGAAAAACACTACTTAACCACCGGATATAATAATCTATTATTAGCAATTTTGTTGTAAACAAATGTATCTTTCAACAAATGTGAGCGGCAGCCATTTATCAATCATGCCTATAAACCACTATCTACAAAGACTGTTAACATATACAAATTCAACTCTTCTTTCTTTTAACATGCATAAAATTTAATACAGCATATATTTATCGCCCTATCCGCAGGTTTCGTATAAATATTTTGTATGGCACAAATAAATTAAACAATGTATGTTAATATACGAAAACACATCAAACTGGACAAGATGCGTGTATAACGTATAATGTACAATTGTACATAAATACATACATACTAAGCAAATATCTGTTGAATGACAGTCTCGGCATTTCCGTTGTATTGTGCTAGGAGATGTATAGCATCAGCCCTAGGCAAAGCAAGAAACTCCTGAACAAATATCATCCCAAATTATTAGACTACCATTTATAACCGACAAAAATAAAGGTATTGATGACTCACCATAACTTTGAGTATTGCGGCTTCATCGGGTGCAATCTCTCCGGTGGACGACACTTGAGCAGGACTGCTGCCATCTTCATGCATTTTGCTGCTGGAAGTTGCGGTGCCTTGGGAACAAGTATTACTGCATACATCATTGCTCAATGACTTGGATAGCGTGTCATTTAGCAGAGAAGAATCGACTTGTTTTAAAAGATCGATCTTTAGAAGGCCCTCGAAGTGATCTTTGCACATTTGAAGCTTGAACCACTCGTTGTGCGTGTGAAGGGTCGCTCTTATTATCTTCATAAGCTGAGGTTCTTCGATGCCCAGTTTTCTACCTATTGCAACCTGATAAAAGTAAAATATAGTTCGTGAGCTTTAAATGAATGAGTCGTCATCTGACCGATTCACTAATGGATCTGGATCTGACCCACGGGCTGCGACCCAACTAATCAAAATAGATGGATGATGACCCAGATTGGACCATTTTTTTAAATTTTACTCTTCAACTTCACCCACCAAAAATTCCCTACCCTCCATCCCCACTCACCTGCCTAACTACTCATATCCCAGTATCCCCTTCCCCACATTATTATTTTAAATGAAGACAAACTTATACTGATAATAAGTAACATTGGTTGCATTTGAAATAATATGTAAATAACAGTGACATCATGAAATCGATTAAACTATATACAGATAAATTTGTAAAAAAAGGCGATGTATGAGTAATTTTTGACAGTTCTAAAATAACCATGCTATTATATTTTAGTTCGAATAGCCATTTTTAGGACTTTGTTATGAAGTCAGTTGTTTATAAATTCTAAAGACCAGAAACTGTATTAACACTACAATTTACTCATGACTAAAACAAGAGAATATTTCACCTAATTGTAATCAAGTTTCTTGAGTGTTCCACAAAACAAGTCATGAATTCTTTTCTAACTAAAACAACCACTCGAGTTTTATTAATTGTTGTAAAATTCTTTACAAATGTTAATTTTCTTAAAACCAAGTGACCAAAATTGGAACATACGAATCTTGGTTACTATTAAGAGATTATTTTCTCAAATATAACCTGAAGTAGAAGGTTGTAGTAGAAGAAAAATTCCCTAGATAATATCCAAGTTTCATAATCATTCCATTTAAGTCAACTTGAACACATTACTCACTATACAGTACCCAAGTTTCATATAATATATATATATTCCATTTAAGTTACTTCATTCTAAAAAATGAACATTTATAAAAAAAACCATGTCAATAAAACGATAATTTGAAGAATATGTTTTAACAAACGTAGCTGTTACATGAACAGGTATAACTAAAAATGATATTAGAGAAAATTTTGAAATAAACAACAAACTTAAAAAAGGAGAAGACGCAAGTGATAAATGAAAGGTGAGGGTAGAGTAGAGTGGAACAAGTGAGGGAAGTGTTGCGAGTTGGAAGGGGAAGTGAAGTAAAAGCACATGTGGTGACATCTGTGTTTTATAGAGCTGTATACAAGGCGCAACTGTTTTGCAAAAACACTTTTAGTTGTCAAACACAAAACAAGAGAAATTTATATCAACTAATATTAACAATAACAAAGCACTTCATGCAAACAGTCCGAATACAATAGCTATCAATAAATAGAGAATAATGACCTGGAGTGAAGTGGAAAGAGCATGAAAGGGCAAGCTTTCCCCGGAAAACTTCTCATTTGGTGAAAGTATAGCCAACAAAGTCTCCTTTAAGGACTTCAAAAGAGCCGGATCTCTTGTTGCTAAAGGTCCCAAATAAGAAGACGCGACTTTTAGTGCACGCGAATAGTCACCCATGCTCACCAGCTTCAAAAATTCAATCTGGAATAGGTAGCAAAGGTCAAAGGTCAGCAGATTGTCTTTTACATTAGACGGTGGACACACACAATAAAACTGTATTCAACCAACAATGTGTATATATATATATATGTATACATATATATATGGGTGGAACACACACAATAAAACTGTATTTAACCAACGATGTATATATATATATATATATATATATATATATATATATATATATATATCAATACCATATATATATATATATACATACATATATATATATATACATACATATATATCTATATACACACACATATATATATATAGGAGAAGGATCCGTTAGGAACCACCCTTTAAAGCCAGAACCGCGAGAACCAATGTGAACAAAGGTCAGCAGATTGTCTTTTACATTAGACGGTGGACACACACAATAAAACTGTATTTAACCAACGATGTGTGTATATATATACATGTATATATATATGTATACATATATATACACACACACATACATATATATAGGAGAAGGATCCGTTAGGAACCACCCTTTAAAGCGAGAACCAATGTGAACACAACCAAAAATACCTAAAAAAAATCTAAAAAACATACAAAATTATTTTTTTCTTTAATATTTTTTATAAAAAAAATCACTGGTTTTCGTCATCCAAAAAATTTATTTTTTTTATCTTTTTTAAAAATGAAAACCAGCGATTTTTTTATAAAAAAAATTATTAAAAAAATGTATGTTTTTTAGATTTTTTTAGGTTTTTTTTTTGGGGGGGTGGGGGGTAGGTTTTCTTAGGTTTTGGGTGGGTTTATTTTGTTGTGTTCACATTGGTTCACACAATAAAGGTGGTTTTCACATGAACCGTACCTATATATATACATATATATATATATATATATATATATATATAGGGTGGGAGTTGGCTACAAAGTCTATTTTTCCTACAAAGTGTAAAAAGTCATAAAACACCATAATGTCAACCATAAAACACACTCAAAACTCACAAATAACACAGTGAAGATTATTAAAACACCATATTTGTGGGTTTTGTGTTTTGGATGATAAGGATTTGATTGTCGAATGACTAACATTAGTATGTTTTATGTTGATTATCATGTTGTGTTTTATATTCATAGTTCTACGATGGTGTGTTTGAAGTTTTTAAGGACTGTTAGGGTTTGGATATTGTGCTTTAGTGATCTTCACTATGTTATTTGTGGGTTTTGAGTGTGTTCTATGGCTGAAATTGTGGTATTTTGTGACTTTGTACATTTTGTAGAAAAAATGGACTTTGTAGCCGAACCCCACCCTATATATATATATATATATATAAAACCTAACATAGATATTTCCACCTAACATTTTCAATTACGAAATCCAATTTGCATTAGTTCACGAATCATGACAAGAATTCTATCTCTATATAGAATAGAGAAAGAAAAGAATAGATTTTTTCTAGTGCAATTCCATTACGTTTTTCTATTTTCTTTCTTTTTTTTTCCGTTCCTATTCTCCTTTCTCAAAAAAAGGGATCTTAAACAAAGTTAAAGGATTACTTCGTTCTTGATAGTTATTTACTTAGAAGTATACTCTGGATAATATATATATATATATATATATATATATATATATATCACTCACCCTTTTTAGCTGGAAAAGAAAAATATAATTTTCGGCGAAAAAGGTCGGATCCATATCATTTATTTCTTCTACAACCTCTGCAGCCATTCCTTTGTTCGCCAACTCCTTTACTGCCAGCATCATCTCATATGTATCCTCTTTATCACCACTAGCATCTACAGCAGATGATATTTCAGAAACCTGCACCACAAAAGTAAGTCAAATTTCATTCACCAGAAAACCTTGGTGATTTAAGAAAACCAAGAAAATCTCATCTCCACCAACCATCCATTTAATCTATTGTGGAGATTAATCAAGTACAAAAAACGTGCTTTTTCAGAATTTGTAAGAGACTGACACAAAGGTGTACCTAGAGGTGTACAAATCGGTTTTTTTCAAAAACCGGTTTTGGTTTTTAACCGAACCGGTTTTTCTCTTCAAAAAAATAACCGGTTTTTTTAATAACCGGTTCCGGTTACTAACCGGGTTTTTCAACTCAAAACAATAACCGGTCCAACCGGTTAGGACCGGTTTTTAACCGGTTTATACCAAAAAAACCGGTTTTTTTACTGGTTAAACCGGTTTTTTATAACCAGTTTCGGTTTTAAAACCGGTTTCGAAGCTCGAGATCCCTAACCGGTCTACAACCGCCGGTTCGGTTCGGTTTTAAAACCGGTTATAGAAAAACCGGTTAAAAAAAACTGGTTTCGGTTTTTTTTCCGGTTTCGGTTTTAAAACCAGTTTTTTTTTACACCTCTAGGTGTACCTGTCTATAATTGTTCACAAAAAAACTTCCTATAAAATATGTTACACATTGTCACATGCACTGCAAAACTAAAAAACATAGTAAATTATGAAAATACTGAAAACTGTAACAATTGAAGTTGAAAAAGTTCGAAAAAACTGCTATCAAAACCCATAAAATGTGTTACAGGTGAAGTTAAAAAAACGTAACACTGAAAAAGCGCAACACATTCACACATTCTCTCTCCTCTGACAAAAAATGTAACAATGTCAGAAAAAAGGTGACTGTCAAAAAGTCTAACACGTGGCATGTTTTGTGTCCACCCATTTGAGTTTCCTTGGTTTTCTTAACTCACCAAGGATTTCTCTCTGGTAATTATTCACCTATATATATATATATGTTACAAAATCAAAGCATACCTGCAGCTCCTCTGACATACTGGCTTTAACTTGTACTTCATGTCTTCCCTTCCACCTCTTACGTTTGTTCCTATCACAGATTCCCCGATTCTTATTTCTTTGAAGGATTTTAGAAGCTTTATGTCGATACATTGCACTGGTACTGCAGTCTTCATGACTGCTGACCGCACTGCCACAAGGGTGCCTTTCTTCAGCTTCGGGATTCTGAATGCTGGCCTCACCCGTTCCAGGTGAATCCATGTCGGTGTCAGCAAGCTTATTGGATCCACTTCTGACCTCCAGAGAGACGTCTGCAGATAAAGTAGATTCTGATTCTGGTTGGTTTGAAACCGATGGTTCGTGTACTAGCAGCGTTCCTTGGGCTGAAGGAGTAGTGAATCACAAGTAATCAACATAATGATAATAAACTAAAAAGGGAACCGGAAAAAGAATTTGAGGGTAACTCACAAGAAGCATTTGGGCCACCAGAGTTGACAATGCCCCTATAGACGCAGTACTCGCGGATGAGTTCATCGAGCATGGTGATGTCCAATCTCATACGACATATTTCATTCTGTAACAAATGATATATGTCAAGAAACGTGACATTAATAATTAGTTAAAAGTCAAGTGTACCATCGCAAGATAAGCTTACCTGAAACGCTTGAAATAAATCACCCTTTGCAAATTTTAAACTATCAACTGCCCCTTGTCTTGTAAGCTCAACGGCATGTGCAAGGGCTTGTATGTCCACCTGATCACAGATATAAAAATAAAAGCGAAAAAAATAAATACAAGCTTCATAGGCAAAACAAGAAATGACAATTATATATTCCAGAGTAAAAATACACGGATGGTCCCTGTGGTTTACCAACATTTTGGATTTGGTCCTTAGTTTTTCAAAAGTACACAGATAGTCCCTGTGGTTTACACTTTGTAACACATTTCGTCCCCTGCCAACACATAAAAAGGTTTCAGCAAGTCCAAGTTAGAGACTAAATACATTACGAAGTGCAAACCACAGGGACCCTCCATGTACTTTTGAAAAGCTAGGGACCATCCGTGTACTTTACTGTAAATTCAAAGTTCACACCCGGACCTATCATGTTAGAAAGGTCAAACTGCTGAGATCCGAAAACGTAAATTACAAAAAGTACCTCATCAAACGGGGGTGCTTCAAACAAACTCTCTTGTGGAGTGGCGGGAAGATCGCGCTCCTCTAGTAGCAACCTCTCGGTAAGATTTGTTATCGGAGAAGAAATCCCTTGGCGAAAGCAAAATCCCTTGTGTATGCTGAAAGATTGATATACTTGAGAAAACGAGAAAAGGAGGGGGGGAATTGCTGACAAGGATTTTAAAATAGGAAACAGTTATAAGACCTGATTAGGTATCTGATTGCCATTGAGAAAACGGGATCATATGCATGTAAATGAGCTCTTAATACAGATGTCATCAATCCAGCAAGTTCAAACAGCCTCCTCTCAGACCACTGACCAATCATCATGTACAGTTTATTACCCACTAAGAATTAGCATATATAAAACGCATGTATATAACAGAGAGATGGTAGCAACTCAAGACTTTAAGGCAACAATAGTTGATTGTGCAAACTTTCTCTGCAAAGTAAAATGTGAAGGACATGCAATACGACGGACAGCACAGTGTGAAACATAAACATATAATGCTATTTCAAAGAGATCATATCACTCCATAAGATACAATTTACAATAATGGATCTGTAGAGAACTCTCACCTCATTCACAACCGGAGAAGTTTGATCATCTTTATCATATATAAAGGCAAGCAGCACGTGCTTGAATTCTTCATATGCTTCCTTAGAATCAAGAATAGAGTCATGTCACAACCAATAAAAGGTGCAAATACATATAATAAGAAAATATACAAGGTCAAGTGACTAGTTTAGTTATCAAAATCAGGAGAGCTATAAATTCCAAATAAAGAACAAGAAAAACGCTAACCCAAAGAAACCAACCCTCAAGGCCCAAAAAGATCACATTTGGCTAAATTTTAGTTCCGTTTCCAATACAAATTCATAGGGCTGGCAATTTCAAACACGGACAAGTTAACACGACATGTTCATAACAGTTTCGTGTTTGGGCTTAACAGGTTTCTGTCTTAAACAGGTCAACACGTTTTAAACATGATAAAATTTGTGTCTAAACAAGTTACAGACTTGTTAACCTGTCAACGACCTGTTTATATTTGTAATGGATGTTATGATTTGACTTTTATGGTTATTTTGTTTTAAATTTGCTAAGTATGAATATGTTAAGGATTATTATGTTAAGGATTATTATGTTAAGAATTATGTATTAGTTAAGACTTATATGAACTTCTGGCAATTTTTGTTTCACTACACAGGTTCCTAAATATGTGATATTTATCATGTCCCTAAACAGGTTTGTTAACAGGTCACTTCGTGTTTGGAAAAAATTGACACGATAAGCTATGTCGTGTTCGTGTCTAGCATCTCAGGTCACAGTGCCGTGTCTTATCTTGTCGTGAATGACCTATTATGCCAGCCCTACAAATTCTGCCTATCTCCCCATAATGTTTTCCACAAGAAAAGATGGTCATAGAATCAATCTGTGTAGCATTTACCCATACACAAACTGTTTGCCCATTCATTTTTTTGTTCCTTAGGTATATAATATATATTTGGAGTTGCAAAGTATTCAACGCTATGAACTTTGTGTTATGTCCATACTACATAAACTCTACATGCAGCTAAAGCTTCACATGTTCACGGAATCAGCTAAATCATGAGAACACGCCATTTTTAGCCAACAGCTCCATTCCCTCTTCATCCAGCATCAAGAACATTTGTATTTTAGTTAACATAATTCGCAAAGATGCAAAATTTAGTATTATTAGTCACAAGAATAAGAATATCCTAAGTTACTTCCTCTTTAAAGTAACATCCAAAATCGAGGAATCCAGAGCCTATAGCTGCATTAGTGGCACATACAGTTTGCATTATAAACCCAAATGGGCCCCTGCTGTTTTTCGCTCCGTGGTGTAAATTTTACTGAAAATTTCCGCCCCTTATTTTACCGAAAACTGAGTTCAAGATCTGCCAATGCTTATAACACCTCTAGAAACATACAAATTCAAAAAGCACACACAAACATATAGAAAACACACCGGATACGCGTCAAGAGCGCAGGGAGCAAGCGCATTCCGCAAACAATCAATCGCAGAGTTCCGACTCTCCTCACTTCCTTTCCTCAAAAGCTCAATAAATTTCTTCACAAAAACCAAAACATAAACAATACTTTAATCACACAAATAATTCAAATCGTTAAAAAAAACTTAAATACCCTAAATAACATATCAGGCACCTGCTTTTGCAACCGAAAAAGGAGGCGGTGATCGTCTAGGACAGAGGGAGCGTGGACACGCAACAGATCAACGGCGGAATCGATGTGACCGGATTGTAATAACCGTCGGATTTGGAGGATTAAAAGACGGTGTTGATAAGATGAAGAGGAACATGAAGATGGAGAAGGAGGAGGAGACGGTGGTTCTTCGATTAGGTTTTCGGATTTGATGAATTCGATTATTAGGGCATCTAGGGCTTCCCAATTTACGTGTGACGGTGAGGGTGAATCCATTGATGAAGGGGGTGGGGTGGGGTGGTGTGGTGGGGATGAGGGTGGATTGATCAGGAAGTTAGTTTTGTTAATGGGGGCCACCGATGATTTTTTTGAAAGGTGTGAATTATTCGCGAATGTCAGGAGGTCTAGCATATGTTGTCTTAACTGGGTCTGTGTTAGAGAGCTCCCTCGCATAATAGATCCTCAATTTAAACTCCTCAATGAGAAACCCCTATCACCAAGACTCGAACTTGAGACCTTGAGAGGAAAACTCACCCGGACCCACCATAGATGGAACTTAAATATCTGTGTGAATTATTCACGAATGTCAGGAGGTCTAGCATATGTTGTCTTAACCAGGTCTGTGTTAGAGAGCTCCCTCGCACAATAGATCCTCAATTTAAACTCCTCAATGAGAAACCCCTATCACCAAGACTCGAACTTGAGACCTTGAGGGGAAAACTCACCCGGACCCACCATAGATGAAACTTAAATATCTGTGGCCACCACTAGAGCACTAGTGATGGTTAGGCGGCCACCGATGATGATGCCAGGTCAAATATCATCTCTTTTGTCCCACGTTTGGATCATATCTTGTAAATGATGAAAAGATATTGTTAAGTGCGGCGAAGACACATTGTGTGGTGGTAAGTTTGACTTGGACGCTATAAGGTAAAGATTTATGAGTATTTAGGGATATGGTAATTTGTTTTTCAGGAAAAAGAATTATTAAATGTTAAGGTAGAAAACATGAAGAGATATTAAAGTAAGTTAGACGGATGATCACTGTGGTTTGTGTTAAATTACAGATTTGAATATTGATTTATGAATATAATATTTGATTATATCGTTTGCTTTTATTTATTGTTCAATGGTGTTGATAATCTTGAATATGCGAAGTAAGTTTGATGATACTATCATTTGCTAGATTATGGTATGTTATTGTTTGATTATAAACTAATTACCCAGAATCCTTATAAGCATGCAGTTGCTAGTATTTGGAACACATCAATTAATAGTCAAGCAGATGGGATTCTGGATACTTGGGGTTAACTTAGTCTATTAGTTAGATACATGCGTTGAGTCCTCGACCAACATGGTGATGTGTCCGCTGGCGAAGACTCGCTATGACATATCACCAAAGACCGGAAAGTCCTGCAAAAGAGAAAATCGTTAGCCTCGTCATGGAGAGTCTAGGATGAGGGTCTGTGACCAAACTTCGACGTGAGAATAGCGATCGGTTCAAAGGTATTAGACAGATTTAATGCTCGTATTGAAGTGGTTGGAATGTTCTTGATGCATTGAATGTGAAAGTATTCAATAAGGGAGTTTCTCTAAGTGTCTATGTAGAGTCAAAACATGTTGATGCTTTTAGCGGAGGTTAAAGGTTTTGGATGGGACTTCGGGTTGGGTAAGCTCTTACCTTTGTGCGGAGATAATACCAAAGTGTAAAGGACTTGGTTTATATAAAAGTAACTATCTTATGGGAAATGACAACTTATCGATGGACTAACTAAAACTCCTTAAATTCTCTAATTAATTAATACTAAAATTCAACATGAGGTGGCGTTTCCCTACTGATTCAAAGCGACAGGTTCGAGTGTGTTAAGATTCGGACAAAGATACTACACAACAATACGCGTCTACACACATAGTTCCTCGTCTAACAATCGAACCCTTGTAACCCCATGGTCAGAGCTAGTTAACGAAGCATCAAGAGGTATGTTGATCCTAAACACCCCATTTTCCTATTATTGATTACTACCTTTTTATTTTTTTATTCATTTTTATTTTAAGCCATTTTTAAAACTTTAACTTTTAGGTTTGACTAGACGTTAACAAAGACTCGGTACTAGAACTCTTGTATCCTTGGATGACCTTGGTATCTTACCATCACTATATTATGCCACCGAGGGTTCACTTGCCCAATATGAAGTGTAGTGTGATGGTATTTTATTGTGTTTTTATAATTAAAGAGTTAATTATGTTTTTCGTCCTTGTGGTTTGTCAAAAATCACTATTTTAGTCCATTAGTTTATAAATTGCCAAAACAATCCCTATGGTTTCACTTTCGTAACTATTACAGTCCACCCTCACTAACACCATCCAATTATTTTGTTAGTTTATTTAAAATAACCATAATGCCCCTGTTAATAAAACTACAAAATAAATAAAGAGTTATTTACGCTTTTCGTCCTTGCAGTTTGTTAAAAATAATTATTACAGTTCGTTTAAAAATTACCAAAACAGTACCAATACTTTCACAACTTCCACCTTCAACTCATAAACAATGGTGGTTAACAGTTTCATATATCTACTATCCTTTACTCTACTCTTCACTCTCTCTACTTAATCAAATCCAGCCGGAAGATCACCTGCTCCGGCTCCACACCCTCTACACTTCATCTATCTTCAACATCTCCCATCACCACCACACACATACCTGAACGATCCCAGCACCCATTATGCCCACCACTCTCATCAAACTATCACCCGCCCCTACCCCCACACCCCATGGTCATTCTCTTCAAACAAATCATCGGCCAACTCCTTTTCTATCGTTGAATTCTACCAATTTCGACCACTACACAAGGTATCGTGCATACTTCATTTCCACCCCTCAAGTTTTTCGGGCAGGTCTCAAGAATTATTACTAACGTCAATTGTGATGAGGAAAATTAAGTGGCCAGTGATTTTGATTATGATGGGGAAATTTAGGTGGTCGACGATTTTGATTATGGTGTAACCGGTTGACAAAGACAAATCTGATGCCGGTGGAGGTGACCGAGCAGATCCGATTGACGGTCATACGATGAAGGGGATCGGTGGTGAAACTGAGTCGTCGGAATAGAGTTGTGGAGTCAGAGCATGTGATGTTCAGGCAGGATTTAAAGAAACGGGGAGAGTGAAAAGTAAAGTGAAGGATACTTGTAGTGTTTTGACAATTTTTAAACTAATGGACTATAACGGTTATTTTTAACAAACCACAGAGACGAAAAACATAACTAACTCTTTATATATTTTAATAACAGGGGCATTATGGTCATTTCAATAAACTAACAGAATAACCGGATGGCGTTAGTGTGGGTGGACTGTAATCGTTACGAAAGTGAAACCACATGGACTGTATTAGCAATTTTAAACTAATGGACTGAAATAGTTACTTTTAACAAATCACAGGGACGAAAAACGTGATTAACTCAATATTAAAATTTAAACTAGCGCATAAAACAACTAAAAATAACCATTTTTTATAAGTGGTGACACGTCAATTAGTCATAAATACAAGAAATTGTACATTATGCTTGCTTATACCAAACGAGAAATAATTATGTTATATTTCTTACAAAATGGGAAACAAAGAGGTTGTTAGATGATTTATCAAAAAAATGGGGAGAATTTACTATCATTCCCCTATCCATTTTAAACCTCATATCTAAATAAAAACGGAGTTCACGTTTCTCATTGTTACTCCTTTTTCTTAGACACAACACCTTCGTAGTTGCATCAGGTTCCAGGTCTGGGGATCTCTTCCCCGTCCAATGTGGCTAACTTACATGCACCTTTCCCAGTGGCCAAGGTCACTCTATAAGGCCCTTCCCATCGAGGGCCTAACTTTCCCCTGTCTTATTGCAGACTGGCCTCATTGTCTCTTAGAACTAGGTCTCTAGGAACAAGGTCGAGCTTCTATATCTTGGAGATGAATATTTTTTTGATCTGCTTCTTGTACTCTGCTTCTCGAATGGCTACTATCCCCCTTCGTTCTTCCAGCATGTTCAAATTCAACCTCAAATCTTGATTATTCATCTCTTTCCTCAACCTCATTCGGAGGGTTGGGGACCAATCTATACGGGGATCGTTACTTCTGTCCCATAAATGAGACTTAACATTGTTTCCACATAGAGGTGTTTGGTGTTGTTCTGTGGGACCACATGACATATGGGATCTCTTCGATCCATCCCTTCTTTCTCTTTCCTAGTCTAGCCTTCATCCCCTCAACTAAACTTCTATTTGCCCTCCGTACTTGGCCATTGGCTTGAGGATGGGCCACTAAGGTAAAAAATCGCTTAATACGCATTTGTAGACACCATGTTTTTAAGGGTTCCCAGCAAATTGCTTCCCGTTGTGGCTAACAATGGAGTGGGGAATCCTATACCCGCATACAATGTTGTCGAACACAGACCTCTTCATTTGTTCTCATGTTATTGATGCCAACGCTTGTTTTTTATTTATTTATGTGAAATAGTTAATTATTACCACCAGGTAGTTGACTTGCCTCGGTCCGTTTGGGAAGGGACCAACAATATCAATGCCCCAATTCTAAAAGGCCATGATGTGTTAACCTGTATCATTGGATGTTTATGTCGACGAGTTATCGGGGCATGAAGTTGTCAATTGTCTCACTTCTTGATTTTCTCTACTGCATTATTGGACATTTCGGGTAAGAAAATTCCAGTGTTCGTGGCTTTTGCTATCACCGTCTTAGGGCCTCAGTGCATTCCACAAATGCCCTATTGAATTTCTTTTATGACATAGTTGGTTTCCACCTTATCCACACATTTGAGGGATGGGCCTAAGTATGACCTTCTATACAGCTATCCTTTGATGATTTCATATTATAGAGCCTTGATTCGAATTTTTAATGCAACCTGAGTATCTTCGGGTAGCTTTCCTTCCTTCGGATATTTCAGGAAAGGTGTCATCCAATTTTCCTCCTCATTTATTGCTAAAACTTCTATGTGGTTGGTCGAGGGAACTTTCAAGACTTCTACCTTGTCCTCTTTGGCCTAAGTGTTCAAAAGCAACCAAGGCCAATGTACCTTTCTGTTCTGTACCCGAGACACGTGGTTGAGCTTGAAGGTAGCGGGGGGAGCTACCAATTCTTTAACTTCCTTGACGTACCCTGCCATGGTTATCATCCTTTGTATCATATTCCCCATTGAATTGTTTTACCACTATTTGTGAGTCAAAGAAGGCTTCAACATTTTTAGCTTTCACTTTTTGAGCTAGTCTCAACCATGCAAGAAGGGCTTCATATTCAATTGTGTTTGTAGTATTTTTTTAAGTCTAACCCGATAGCAAATGTTAGCTCAATTCCTTCTAGACTAAACATGGTTATTCCTATGTTATTCCCCTTTTCACTTGATGCTTAGTTGGTGTGGAGCTTCCATACGGTTGCTCCTCTTTTTTCTTTTCTTATTTCTCTTTTTCTTCACATTTTTTCATGGCTTCTTGTTCTTCCTCTAGGACCTCAGCCAGGAAATCCGTCGGTACTTGGCCTTTCATTATCGTCCTAGTTTTATATTCGATGGTGTGTCCTCCTACTCTACGCCCCATTTTGCCAACCTTCTAGAAAGTTATGGCCTCATCAAAACTTTAAGGTAAGGGTTGGCTCGATAAGACGATTATTTTGTGGGCCTGGTAGTACCTCCTTAAACATCAGGAGGCATAAACCAAGGTAAAGGTTAGTTTCTCCATTGCATATATCGTTCCTCCGGCCTTTTAGGGTCCTGCTTACAAAGTATATTGGCACTTGGGACACCTTTTGTTCTACCACTACAATTGCACCGATCGTTGTTTTTTATGTTGATAAATATAAAGTGAGATCTTGTAGGGAGGTCACACCTCAGTTTCTTCATTTCCTGAAAAGACTTCTCGGCCTTGTTGTCCCAACGAAAGTGATTGATTTGCAAGCATTCTTTGAGAACGCTCATGAAAGGAAGTGTTTTTTTCCCTACAACCTTGAACAAGAAACGATTTAGGGCCACTACCCTGCCATTCAGGGGTTGAATCTCTTAAGGGTTCAGGGGGATTTCATGTTCATTATGGCCTTTGTTTTTTCTTCAGGATTTACCTTTATTCCCATCTCCGTAACCATAACTCGCAGGAACTTCCCATCCACTACTCCGAAGGAGCGTTTTCACGTGTTCAACTTCATATTCACCCCCTTAATGTTGAACGTTTTTGCTATATCTTCTAACAAAGCTTTCTCATCATGGCTCTTCATCACCAAATCGTTAATATACACCTCAACGTTTTTGCCAATTTGTTCATGTAAAAGTTGATCCATGAACCTTTGCTATGTAGCCCTGGAATTTCATAGGCCGAAGGTCATTTTGGTGTAACAAACACTCCTTCGTCTGTTATAAATACCTTTTTTCTCTTCATCTTCCATAGACATCTTTATTTGGTGGTACTTTTTATATGCATCCAAGAAACACTTAATAGGATAAAGAGCTAAAAAGTTGATCTTGACATCAATTTTCGACAGGGGTAACAATCTTTAGGGCATGCTTTATTCAAATTTTTATAATCTACACACATCCTCCACCCCCTGTCTTTTTTTCCAGACCATGACAGGAGTGGAGATCCATGTCAGGTACTTGACCTCCTTCATGATGCTAGCTCTCAGTAGCTTCCTAGTCTCTTCGCAGGCTGCTCTCCTATGCTCTTCTTGGGTCCCATATTTCTCCTCTTCTGTTACACCATTTGGATCCACCGGTGAGTGTTGAGTTTGTGTTATGTGAGGAGTCTTGTACTTCCCGCATGTCACTGTGTTGATAAGCAAAAACATCATTGTTGTGTAATAATTGCTCCTTTAGGGCACTTTTACGTTTGTCGCTGAGACCTAAAATTTAGTGCCTCTTAAGGGAACCTTTCGTTCATTATCCATTCTTCCACTCCTCCTTCTTTTGTTTTCCCATGACTCCTTTTTGGACACTAGGGCTACCATTTCATTTGGGGATTTAACCCATGCCAAGCCTTTTGGTGTTTGGAAAACTATCTCTCCATGGGGGTGGAAGCTTGAGCCTTCAACATTCCTATCCCCGGTCTCCCCATAATGACATTGTACTTGGAAGGGGATCTAATTACTAAAAAAGTTGAGTTATATCGTCCTTCCCCTATAGTAAAGAAGAGTCTTCTCTTTCTGAGGGGGTTTGACACACCGTTGTTGAAACCTACTGATGGTATAGAGTCCTCCTCTAGCTTATCTCTCACATCTATATCCAAACAAACAGAACACTTTTTATATAAAACTTCCACCCCGCTACCCCTATCTACGTGTATTTGTCCACTTTATGTCCTGCTAGATCAGCCGAGATATTTAGGGGCACATCTTGCTTTTCATGATCTTCTAGGCGTGGTATCAAAATGGGGGCTCTAATGTAATCTTGGGATCCTATCACTCTTGGCTTCGCTACTCTTGTATACATCCTTTCTTCAAATCATATCAACATAACCTCTATCTTTATCCTCTTATTTTACTTCTTTCCCTTTTTGTCCCCTCTCTCTTTGATTTCGTTTATCAAATGGGACAGTTTCCCCATCTTTACCGCTATTTCAATTTCCCTCTTAAGGTACACACAATGTCCATCTTATGAGCGTACCCCCTATGAAATTCATAGTACTCATTAGGGGAAAAACTTTAGTCCTTGCTTAATAGGTGGGGCTTTGAAAAGGAATTCTTCGCGTTCTTTGTGGCAAGAATTTCACTTGGAGTTTTTGTAAAAGGTGTGAAGTTATCACAGTAGAGAGTTGATCCCTTCCTCTTTGACTTGTATGGGGAGAAGGACGTTTGAGTATGTCATATAAAAATTTGGCTTGACATGTGACATACCTTTTTTCCCGTAACCTTGACAACTAGACTTTGTCTCTTAAAACTAATCTCTAGCTCCCTTGCTTTACTACTTGTGTCCTTCCCCGGACTAAAGCTCTGATCCGGTCCATCAAGTCATTAAAGGTTTCAAGGAACTCTTTGTAACGCCCCAAAATTCACGATTCAGTTATTTTGTGCATTTAAATGTCATAGCAGGAGGTGCGGTAACTATAACTAACTAACCAAGTTAAGTATTATAGTCTTTTAGTAGAAATTATAGGGTTGTGACTAAACAAACTAACCAATAAAATTGTAGGGAATGAAAGTGTACATGTGTGATAGTTAGTTAAAAATTTTCATTTGGGTAAATGAGCTTTCGCCCTGAAAACTTAAGTTAATTTAATTTAAAGAAGAAGAAAAAGAAAAAGTGCAGGAAATAGAGAGTGTGTGTGTGCGTAGGGAGACTAGGAGAGAGGGAGAAACCCCTCTTGACCAAAACACTTAAAATTCAGTAATTGAAGTGGAAATTTGGGCTAATCTCTTGCATGTGTTAAGATTCTTGATCATCTAAGATTGCTAATTACTTGGTAAGTTGTAATTTTATATTTGATAAAAAATGTATGAAGAATGTGTATGAAATTTGCCTAAACTTGAGTGGATTTTGATGCTATGATGTAGGAAGTTGGTTTACAATCAATATATGAATGAAAATATGTGTGAATTTGTATATGTATATGACCTAGGCAATAATCCTCATGTAGGATGAAATGGGATTTTGACATGAACATGAAATTGAACCTTTTAGGTTAGATTGTGAATATAAATCAAACAATAAGAAGACATGATGATGGAATGTTATTATGAGGTAAGTTCTTCTAGTTTACAAGTTTATTATTGATAATTGGTAACCTCCACTAAGTTAAGGTTTATGCAGAATTTTGACTTTAAACGGTAATAAAGTGACAAAAAGTTGACGCGTCAAAACGGATTAATCTGGGTAAAGAAGGAAAAACGAATGAAAACCAAGGTGAAGATCTTGGGTATGTTGGATGCAATTAGTTGACACTATATATGTATATAATGGTTTCATAGAATGAACAGAAGGAAGTTGGATTGATTTGATACGAAGTTATGTTAGTATCTTGGTATGTTTAAGAATGAAACTTAGAATGTTGACCAAGTGTCATCAAAATGGAAAGATGGAATGAATTGTGTTTATGAACGGATTAGTACGTATTTGTGTCGTAATGGTGTAGGTAAATCCTCTCTTTGAGGTGGTGACAAGCTTGGGGATGAACAAACTCATGAGCTTTTGTAATGATACAAGTCCAAACAAGTCAAAAACTTTTGGTTGAAAACTTTTATGGTCGAAGTCTAGTTGTGTTAAATACATTTTGAATTTGTATGTAAGTCATGGTGCATAGCTAGTACCATTATGTATTTTAATTTTTGGAAATGTTTAACTTAGTTTCTTTTGGGAACTTGCAGGCAATGTGTAAAAAGCTTTAAATTTGGACCCGAATTCGTTATTTACTGTATGTGTTTTTTACCAAACAAAGTTTGGGTTTTACAAGTTGGTATTAGAGCCCAGGTTTGAGAGATTCAATCATGGGTGGGGGTGCTTGAACTCAAATCAAAAGCTCGCACGAAGTGTGTGTTCGGTCCGAGACTTGGTATGGTAATTTGGAAAATTTTCAGTAATCGAAAATGATGGATAAAGCCTTGGTAGGTATTAAGAACGAAAGGTGGTTTGGAAAAAGGGATTTGGAATCTTTTAAGGTTGTTCAAGTCAAGTTACCATCAAATGAGGCTCGTAAATAGAATGAGTGGACTGAAACTCGAAACAAATGGGGTTCGCCTAGGTGCCGATGTCGCGGATGCCAGTTTAGGCCGTCGATGACGTGGATGGCCAGCGCTAACACCCCACCAAACTGTTGATGGGGTCTCAACACTAAAACAGCATCGGCGACGTGGTTGTGGGTCGTCTTTGACGCCACTCGCTGGCAAAAATTTGAATT
Organism: Scalesia atractyloides; assembly: GCA_947069175.1. Classification (NCBI taxonomy): domain Eukaryota; kingdom Viridiplantae; phylum Streptophyta; class Magnoliopsida; order Asterales; family Asteraceae; genus Scalesia; species Scalesia atractyloides. The sequence goes on along the minus strand of CAMTDV010000020.1, from coordinate 78,441,314 downwards.
TTTCGCGTTTTGTTCATCTGGACCCCCTTAGACCCATTTTGGGGCCCCGTTAAACTCTCGAAATGCATTGTAAAGCTAATTAAACCTATCAATTCAAATCGTCTCAAGCTAATGTGTCTAGAAATTAAAGGTTAGTATGGATTGAAAAGTTATAAATGTGAAAGGCTTGTGTTTTCAACTTTATATTCGAAAGTGAAAGTAGTAGATAATCTATATTTTATGATAATGAAAAAGAATGAAAAGTAGAAAGTATGTGGAATAAAACACATGAAAAAATAATCTAAGTATGTTTGTGTAGATGATGGAGGGAGAAGACATAAGTGCTACCACGTTAGTACGTCAAGAAAAATTAAGTATGATGGTGTGGAGGTTGTGGGGAAGGCCTTACAAGCCAACATTCCCCGTATTGTGCAAAAAGTGGAGGAACATGTGGAAGGGGTAGTCGAAAGGATGATGATAAGCAAGATGAGCAAATTAAAGGACTTGATTAGAGAAGTCCAAGCCGGTTCCAAGAGGGATGCACGTCAATGCACTTATAAGGATTTTATGGCATGCAAGCCAATGTTGTTTAATGGGGAGATCGACTCCATTGGATGTCAAAGGTGGATCTCGAGCATTGAGAGTGTGTTTAGCCGAAGCCATTGTGATAAAGAGGATGACGTTGTGTTCGTTACGGGCCTGTCACACCCTGACCCGCAACGGATATGGTAGTCGGGGCATGATTGGGTTTTCATCAAAGTCATGACATTTACTATTATAAAGTTTCATATTTATTATTTCAAATTAAAAGGAAGAATTCCAACCAACACATAATCCATACAAACACAAAATATTCTAAACATAACATTCAAATAACACTTTATTTTTCTTCTAATGCCCAAGTCCTATATGTTCCTTGCTTCAACCTGATCACATGTATCATGTGTAAAAATAGAGATTTGGGTCAACAAAAGTTGACGAGTGAATCCCGTTTAAATATAAAAAAGAAATGATATGTTTATTAATTTAATAAAAATGTGCATAAGCCAAATATGAGCAACGTATATGTAATCTAACCACAAACCATATAATCATCTAGCAATGTACATGTGAGCATGATAAGCGATGTGCTGTGAAATCAAGGCTCAACCAAACGGAGCCGATCTAATTAGGCAACGCGACGCTCTACCCGTATGTAACGAGGAACAAATGGCATAATGTGAGAGCTTGACTGAAATGAGAAAGTATAACCACAAATAACAATAAACAAAATATCACATAGCACGTTAGTTCATATAATGGTAATAGCACAAGTTTTGAATAAATGATATAAATAAAATGACACATGATACACCCCAAAACATGAATAAAAGAGGGAGTTTGTAGGAATTCACTCACAGTGGGAGTTCTTGAGTTGATAACGAGCACGTACGATTTAAAGATACCAACCGACGGGAATAGCTAACCTAAATATTCACGTAATAATTCGGTAAATATATTTCTGTTACTTAAAATTAGTATTTTTATTTAATGAATTTTATTAGACTTTTTAGATAATTTTATAGTATTTGTTACTAATTTTTATGCTTAAAAAGGATTCATTTTTATTATATATTTTTATAGCTTTTGGAGAATAAACAAAAAGTTAATTAAAAAAATATACCCCTATTACGTGGCGAACCGGACAGGTTTGGCATCGTGTGGGACTCGAACGCGTGACCTCTCATTTACGTGCACGCAGCTCTACCAACTGAGCTACGTGTCTAACCTGAAATCTATTCAGTTTTAATTATATATATATATATATATATATATATATATATATATACATACTAAGCCTAACCATAACCTAATTATATTTTAAAAAGGTTTTGATAATTTCAGAAACATGTAACCTGCCGGACTCGAACACGCGCCCCTTGCTTCGTGTTGCACACAGCCCGACCAATTGGGCTGTGTGACTAATTCGGAGGATATGGGTTTTTAATTAAATTTATACACTAACTGAGTTAGTTTATATATTAGTTATAAAAAGGGTTGGTATAATGTAGGAAATCGGCAGCGTAGGTAAGACTTGAACCCGTGACCTTTTGTTTAAAATGCACACAATCCACCACTGGACTGTGTGTCTAACCCGGTATAAACACGGTTTTAATTTTATTTATACACATATCCGACTTCATCTTCTTCCTTATGAACCGACAGTTCAAAAAACCCGATTGTTAATCTGAATAAACTTGCTGAATTACTTGGTTATACTATTACCGATCATAAAAATAAATGAAAAGAAAAGGATTCAAGTATGTTTATACCGAAACAGTGTGATCTTGATTTCTCCGGTGATGTTCCGGCGACTGAGAATAATTCCGGCGATGAATAATTTTGAAAACAGAGGGTGTGTAGAGTGTATTGCGAGTATGAGCGAGTTCTATATGAGTTCAAAGCTCACTATTTATAGTTGAAAATGCTGGTTTAAGTTGAATTTCGGTTTTAGCGGTTTCGGTCAAAAGAAATTGATTGCGGAATGATTGTATAATCGAATAAATGTTATTGATCCTATAATTGAGTTTAATTGAAGACTTGGAAACTATTTTACATTTTTAATTCGTAGAAGAAGCTGGTATTGATGATTGCTACTAAGACCTTAGTCGTTACTGGCGGGTTTTTCTTGAATTTGATTGTAAGGAACTATTCTGCTATAAATGGCGTTTGATTCGAAATTATAACCAATGTGTGTGTGTAGTGTAGCGGTGTGATGGGTGTTTGATTTGGGTGGAGACCCGGGTTCGATACCTGCGGTCCACACCCTTTTCTTGTTTTATTTTTTTAGTATTCAATTTTAGTTTATGTTTTTATTATTTTAAAATTTATTATTTATTTAAACTTTAATATCATTATTTATTATTTAATACTAATAATAAATTTTAAATGCTTAACATAAACGCGTAACGGACATCATAACATATACTTGCATTTTCAAAACGGAGCAGGTTTTAGAACCCGTTTTACGACAAATGTTACAGGGCCAACTACAACAACACGCCAAAGATTGGTTGGATTCATATAGTAAGGGGTTGGGTGAAGAACAACTTAGCACATTGACATGGGTAGAATTCAAGGAACCCATCCTGAAATACCATTGTCCATAGTCGGTTATGGATTGGATTCAAGAAGACTTTGTACCTCTTCGAAAAAAGGTGGAAACTACTGATGAAATTACAAGTATTTTTCTTGATAAGAAGTTTTGTCAATAATTAACTAGAACGAAGAGAATGAAGATCAATAGATACCATGACATGCTAAGGGCAGAGTTTAGGGAGTTTATCACTCCCTTACAGTGTGAAACTTTGAAAGTGTTGATAAATTAGTCAAGAGAGAGGGAAATAGAGATGAAGAGGCAAGAGGAATGTGGGAGAAGAGAGTGATGGAAAGAAATGTGGATCCAAGCCCATCCAAGAAGCCAAGGCCGAACGAGCATGGCAAGAAAGAAAGTTCCAAAGCTGGGTTTCGTCATTGTAAAACTTGTGGAAAGCCCCATTCGGGGGGTGCCTGTTGGGTAAGAAGGAGGAACTCCCCGAGGCTCGAGAAGAATGTTTCAGATCACGTCTGAGTAAGCCACAACCCTCCCGAATGTTGTGTGGGATATTCATGTTAAATTTTATGCCTACTTATGTACTGTTCGTATAAACATTTGTGAAATCCCGGTGAACCCTAATGGTTGCTAGTTCGCGATAACCGAACACAATGTGTAATTGATTAGACTTGGGATGATCTTGAGGATAAAAAATTTGTTAACATACGATTACTAGAACGTACTGTGCGGACCATTAGTTATTATGTGGGTGAAGATTCACAGTAAAACCTGATCTGACGCAGTGTGTTACATTGTCACACCCTGATTTCCCGGTGGGCCCGGACTTGGGTTGTATGCGTGACGCTTGATAACAGTATCACATTTGGTAGCCGAAGATGGAATAAGGTAAATAAAAGTAAAAGCTTGAAATTAACAAATAAAATTTATACAATTTGTTTGTGTAAATATCCATAGGCTGATCGAAATAAAAACCACTTGAGACTAATATGTATCTTTTATTGTGGAGTTGCAAGTTCCAACCTCTAAGACCAAGGCTGCTCTAGCCTATTCCATATTTTCTAATAACCTGTGCTTACTCTTTTGAAAATACGTTAGTTTTCACTAATAAATACAATTGACCGACTCTTTTGAAAATCTTTTCAAAATTCATTAAATACCATTTGGTATTTTATTTCTAATTAACTTGGGACAAACTATATCCCTTGATATCAATTTTACATGCTTATCAATACAGTCAGGGACCAAAAATCATATGTCGGTACATGATTAATCGACACACCACATTTTCATAATCATATAAATATATAGCATTGACGTCTGTCAGGTGTATGCCTATACCCCATATAACACCTCGTAAAATAGTGTCCAATAGTATAATGACACGTGTTGTATTTTTATTTTAGTCTATTAAAGACTAATAAGGACTAAAGGTGTCAACATGCTCAAAATGAGCCTTTGAGTGACTTTCTGATGTTAACATGCATAAACATTAGCCTCTGAGTGACTGATATGTCAACATGCTTAAACATTAGCCTCTGAGTGACTGATATGTTAACATGCTTAAACTTAGCCTCTGAGTGACTGATATGTCAACATACTTAAACTTGGCCTCTGAGTGACTGATATGTCAACATGCCTAGCCTCTGAGTAACATCGGAGTCAACATGTTTATAGTGGGCCTCTGAGTGATCCTTTATGAAGTCCTAACTCTCATATGTCCCATCTATTGGACGAGAGGGATTAATTCTGTAAATATGTGAAAGTTGAATAATGGAGGGGTTAAAAGTGTCAACCTATTAATTTATACCTCTGAGTGACCTTTTTAACGAACCGAGAGCTCGACAATGTCCGGGCATACTCCCGAGTACGCCAAATATTGTTTACGGGGGGCAAAATATGCTATAAAAGTGTTTTAGGAGGTTTTATAAGTTGAGGGGCTAAATGTGTCAAACTTTGAAACTGATCACGAGGCGGCGCTCGCGGGGCGCGAGAGGCAAGGCCCTAGCCTCTCGCGGGGCACGAAAGGACTGTGTCTGCAGAATTTTTGCTTGGCCTCCACACATGTTGCCAAAAACCATTGTTTCGAAACCATGGACTTCCAAACAGCTATGCCACGTTTTAGGACACTTGTAAGCTCCCTCTAACACCCCTTAACACCTGGCATCACCTCCTTCAAACTCTCCAACTATAAATAGGTGCAATGCTTCACCATTTGAACTTGCACCGTTCTCATTTATCACTCTATCTCCTTCCTCTGGAAGTTCCTAACTGAAAGGAGCATCCAACTTAGTTCTTTTGCATCCTAAGGATCACTTGTAAGTGTTCCTTTCTCTTGCGTTTTCGTTTGTAGGCTTTATAGCCAAAAGTCAAGCGTTTTACGGAAAACGCCTTGACTTTCGGTTAAGACCATTATGGTCCAGCCATTGTTCATAACGAACATGGCTAAGTAATCATAATAAGGTTGGTGTTATGTAACATTCGTCGAAAAAACGGGTTTCCAAACCCGCTTCGTTTATCAATCAAATAATCAGTTATAATTTTCGTTGCGTATTTATTATTCAGATTAATTTTAAACAATACATAATTAATAAATATTTTAGAATTTAAAAAAACATAATTTATATATAATAATAATAATAAATAGGGAATAAAAAATAAAATGGAGACGCCGGGTTTCGAACCCGGGTCACCCGCAAGCACAAACACGCAACACACCACTCCGCCACGCACTGCTTTTATGATAAACACAGAAACAAATAAGACTTATAATAAAACCAAAGGTCAAACCAGTAATCAGCGCACCCAGAACTAGCCATCACCCGAAAAATCGGCAATCCGCGATTTTGGCCATATTCCTTTTGACTGAACCGCACAAATTGATTTCGAGGTCGGTTATAACCGTTGCCGGCAATCAATTTCAGTCAAAAACCGACGGAAATCTTTAATCGCGAATCAAGACTCAATTCAAACCCAATTCAGCCTGTTTCCACTATAAATACCCACTTGAAAACTCTGAAAATCCTTTCGCTCAGAACCACGTTCGTTTCCGAAGTTTCATTTCTTCAAAAGCTCGTCGCCGAAGTTTTCTACATTTGCCGGACTTTCACCGGAAAACCGAGGCTTTACTTCTAATCGGTATAAATCATCTAAACCTTTTTGCTATCTCTTGCTTAGTATTCTAATTGCACAACAAATGATCAAAACTGTTAAACAGTTCACTCAGCCGGAAATCACAAATCAGAGCCGACGACTCTTGCCGGAAATCTGAAGAAAACGCTCTGTTTTGGTACGTCTTATTCCTTAATCTTCTTCTTCTATTCCAATTCAATCAATTATAAGCATTGTTGGTCAATTAAACAAACAGTCGGTTTCACTGTTCGGTAAATTCCATAAGTGAAGAAGATGAAGTTAAAACATGTGTATTAGTATAATTAAAATCGGGTATATAACCGTGTTAGACACACAGTCCAGCGGTGGACTGTGTGCACAAACAATACACACGTCCCGAGTTCGAATCGCACAAGTTACCGACTTTCAGAAATAAAACCAACATTTTTAAAACCTAATCAGATCAACTCACAGTATATATATAAAAGGAATATAATCCAGTAATTAAACAGATTAGACACACAGCCCAACTGGTTGGGCTGTGCGCACTCGAACCAAAGAACCCGAGTTCGACTCCGGGTCTCTGCAGCCGGTTCGACCATATAAATCATTTTTAATAAAAACCAAATAAAGTTTAAAGTTAATTAGTATATATATATAATTAAAACAGAGAATATTTCGGGTTAGACACGTAGCTCAGTTGGTAGAGCTGCGTGCACGTATACGAGAGGTCCCGAGTTCGAACCTCACTCAGTGCATAGAAAACACAGTCTGACCGGTCAAGACCCGGTCAACGGTCAAAAGTAAACTTTTTTTTTATTTCTTTTTACTTATTTATTTAATTGGAAAATCATTTAAAAATACTTAAAAATAAGATTTTTAAAGTTAGAAAATTTCCTTAAACTCACAAAAATAAATCTAAAAATCTCATTTAAGAGCACTAATTAAAAATATTAATCTCAAATAAAATTTATTTATTTATCGAATCATTTTGTTATTATCTAGGTTAGTTCTTCCCTCGTCGATTGAATCATAAATTCGTGCGCCTTCATCGTCATCAAAGAACGCACCCATAGTGAGTGAATCTCTATCAATCCCCGTTTTTAATCATGTTTTGGGGTGTATCATGTGTTGTATAATCCTTTTATTTTATTTAAACACTTGTGCATACATCATATCCGTGATCAGATGTGTATCAATTGTTGTGTGAATTATATGTAGATTGGATTTATCAATTCCAGTGCACGCATTTCATTAGGCCCACCAGTTCCCCGTGGGAGACGGGTTGAGCATCAGGTGCCTCATTAGATCGGCTCCGTTTGATTGAGCCTTGATCTCACATACATCATCATTCATATCATATACTCATCCAAAGTGGTTTGTGTTTGTTTATCTATATATGTTTGCTCACATGTGATTATTGCACAAATTTTCCTTATTAAATAAAACAAGAAATTAGTAATAATGTTTTATCAAGGTTCACTCGCCAACTTTTGTTGACCCAAAATATCCCCCGTTTTACACATGATACAGGTGATCCAGCTGAGACAAGAAACACATAGGAAGGCCTAGAAGAATAAACAAGTTTAAGCTTTGGAATAATTATATAGTTTCATTTTTCTTGTAATTGTATGAATTTTGTTTTGGATATTTAAGTTGTAATTTGAATTTAATAAATATGAAACATCTTAGTAAACATCATGAGCTTTGGTGATAACCCAATTATGCCCCGACTTTTATTCCGCTGCGGGTCGGGGTGTGACAGATTGGTATCAGAGCTTATGACTATAGGGATATAGGATAGGTTATTAGACCCTTAGAGCCTATACTATAGTTGATTAAAATTTTAAGTTGTTTATGCGTTACATACAAAATTCATGATGTTTATATGCTTTATGTTTATTTTTACACTCAATGTTATGCAAGCATGCTCACAAATACATGTTATTATACAATGCTCATCATGAATCATATCCTCATAACATATCATATCCATGAGAGCATACACTTCACGATTACCATGATTTTTGCAATGATTTTTGTATTTTTCAAATCACATCAAAGTGAGTTCTCATGACGGGCATGTAGTAACTGGAAGGGTACGAGTACCGGTAGTCGGAACGTCCTGTCTAGGCTTGGCATTCGTATAAATCCAAAATAAAGGACCAGTTTGCCTACCTGGGGACTAACGATGAGAGTACGAAGGACCTATTAGGCCAAAGTATGCTATACCAAACGTCGTGTGAGCTAACCTCACTTTGAGTTGTCATTGTGTCTACACCTGGACACCCTCCTACCATACATCTCGCAATCATATTTTACGATTTTCATTCGGGTGGTGCGAGTGTTAATCAGCCAACACCAATGTGAATCCTACCAAGCCCAATAGTCATGGGGGCCCACATGACTACACAGGCGATGGTATGGGGGACATTGGAGGCCCAAACATGAGCAAACCCAAGACATCCTATGGATGTAGTTGAATTATTGTCAGTTATGTTATTTTTCATTCTTTTTACGACACATGACACCTAGAAACTTCTTAATCTCACAATCTTCCTATGTATGTTCCTGTAGATGTCGGCTAGGCAACTACGTGGAGGTAGAAAGTCAGGAAGATCAAATGAACGCTTGGCCACACAAATTGCTAAACAAATGGCCGCAGTGCTTCCTGACATCGTGATTCAAGTTCAACAAGCTCTCACCACAAACCCCATTAATCCTCCCAATCAAGAAGACCAGAGCGTCGCCAACCCTCCTTCCAAAAAGTGCTCCTACAAACACTTCAAATCTTGCGATCCCCCAAAATATGAAGGGACCGAAGGTGTTACCGCCCTCCTTCACTGGTTTGAAGAAATGGAAAACACTTTCCTCAATTGCGATTGTCCCGAGGATCGCAAGGTACGTTATGCAACTGGAAGACTGTTTAGAGTAGCCCTTACCTGGTGGAACACGGAAAAGCGTAAACGAGGAGTTGAAGATGCCATGCCTTAACATGGGAATAGTTAAGGGAACTCATGACAAGACGCTTCTGTCCAAGAAGCGAAATCAAAAAGTTGGAAGATGAATTCCACGCGCTGAAACAAAAGGAAGGAGATCACACCTCCTATAATAAGCGATTTCTCGAGCTGAACCAAATGATCCCTAATTTGTTCACCCCCTTGTACCGCTTAGTCGAACACTACATTCGAGGCCTCCCCTCGAAAATCCAAGATTCGGTTTTAAGCACTTCGCCTGCAACACTTGAAGCCGCAATGGAATTAGCTACAGAACTCACTGAGAATCACATCCGAAACGGCAAATTTAAGGATGAGAAGAAGAACGCACCCATAGAGACCTCAACTACAAACCACTCAGTCTCCTCCTCAAAGTTTGCTGGTAAGAGGAAACGAAACAGCAAGAATTTTGCTGTCACTCAAACTAACCATCCTATCACCGCTGCACCAATCACCCAAATTGCTCCCTTAGTTGCACCATTTAAAAAGCCATACACCGTACCACACCCGAAATGCAGCCGTTGTCAATTCCATCACCCTCCCGAAAATCCCTGCCAACATTGCACAAGCTGTGGCCGTGCAGGTCACACCATCCAAACCTGCCGTATCCTTCAACGAATGAACGTAGTCAACCACAAACCCAAACCCACCATCAGATAATGGGTCAAGCCCAACAACCCTTACTTCTACCACATGCACCACACGCAGCCCAAACTTACTACCAACCCAACTACCCCATGATGCAACCCATGCGAGCTTGTTACAACTGTGGGGACCCAAACCACTTTTGGAACACTTGTCCACGCTTGGTGAACATCATCCATGCCCAAGCTCAAGCAAACCCGGTAAACCAAGCTAACCAAGCTCCTCCAACTGCCAGAGGAAGAGCTTTCAACATCAATGCCAACCAAGCTAGGGCTGACAACAACGTGGTCAACGGTACGTTTCTCATCAATGGTAGTTATGCATCCATATTATTCGATACTGGCGCGGATAAGAGCTTTGTGTCCTTAGAGTTTGAACCTATCCTCAACCAAACTCGTGTTAATCTCATGGAATCTCTAACGGTGGAAGTTGCTGACGGAAAACTCGTTTCATTAAATTCTATTATACGCAATTGTACCCTTACTCTAGACGATCACGATTTTCCAGTGGACCTCATTCCTATGAAGTTGGGAAGTTTCGATATTATAATCGGTATGGAATGGCTCAGCCAGCATCATGCTAAAGTAGTGTGCCGCGAAAAGTTCATTCGCATTCCTCTTGCAGACGGTCAGACCCTACGTATTTTTGGAGAAACCCCTTCGAAAGGACTCAAATTAATGTCATGCCTTCAAGCCTGAAAATACCTCCGCAAGAACTATGTCGCATTCCTAACTCACGTCGTCAAAAAGGGAAACAAGGAGAAGAAACTCGAAGATATCCCAGTTGTGAAAGAATTCCCACAAGTCTTCCCGACGACATTTCAGGACTCCCTCCTGTGAGAGAAGTCGAATTCCGCATCGATCTTGTACCTGGCGCTACACCAGTCGCAAAATCTCCTTATAGGTTAGCCCCATCCGAAATGCAAGAGCTGGCCAGTCAACTGCAAGAGCTGACTGACAAAGGATTCATACGTCCTAGCTCATCGCCTTGGGGTGCACCTGTTCTCTTTGTAAAGAAGAAAGATGGAACGTTTCGCATGTGCATCGATTATAGGGAACTCAACAAGTTAACGGTTAAAAATCGCTATCCACTACCTCGCATCGATGACCTCCTAGACCAACTTCAAGGCGCCACCTGCTTTTCAAAAATCGACCTTCGTTCTGGTTATCATCAGCTCAGAGTACATGAAGAAGATGTCCCAAAGACCGCCTTCCGGACTCGTTATGGGCATTACGAATTCATGGTCATGCCATTCGGTTTAACCAACGCTCCCGCTGTCTTCATGGATCTAATGAATAGGGTATGCAAACCCTACCTCGACCGTTTCGTCATAGTCTTCATCGACGACATCCTTATCTACTCCAAGTCTAAATCCGATCATGAGCGACACCTTCGACTCATCCTTACACTTTTAAGGACTGAAAAGCTCTACGCTAAGTTCTCAAAATGCGAATTCTGGTTAGGAGAAGTACAATTCCTTGGACATGTCGTTAACGATAAGGGAATTCATGTTGATCCTTCAAAATTCAAGGCAGTGCAGGAATGGCAAGCGCCACGTACCCCTACCAAGGTAAGGTCATTTCTTGGTTTGGCTGGTTATTATCGACGCTTCATTGCCAATTTTTCCCATATTGTTGTACCACTCACGGCTTTGACTCATAAAGGAAAACCCTTCATATGGGGACCTAAACAAGAAGAAGCCTTCCAAACTCTAAAGCAAAAACTTTGTGACGCACCTATCCTCACACTCCCTGAAGGTTGCGATGACTTTGTAGTATATTGCGACGCATCAGGGCAAGGACTAGGATGTGTATTAATGCAAAGAGGAAAAGTAATAGCCTACGCTTCTAGGCAACTCAAGGTTCACGAGAAGAATTACACCACCCACGACCTGGAACTTGGAGCCGTTGTGTTTGCTCTCAAGATATGGAGACATTACCTCTACGGTACCAAGTGTGAAATATACACTGACCACAAAAGTCTTCAACATATCTTCAACCAAAAGGAGTTGAATATGAGGCAACGAAGATGGGTCGAACTTCTCAACGATTACGACTGTGAATTCGGTATCATCCTGGCAAGGCAAACGTGGTGGCTGATGCGCTCAGTCGAAAAGGTTATGCGAACTCCATTCGTCTTCTATGTTCGCAAATCATAACCGACATCAAAGATCGAATCCGAGCAGCTCAACATGTTTCTGTAACAGAAAATGACGTACGCAATGAGCTGTCGTGTGGAGCTGAACTAAAAATCAAAACCAAATCCGACGGTATTCTATACTATTTAAATCGCATATGGATTCCTGATCGCGATAACCTTCGTGATTTCCTCATGAATGAGGGGCACAAAACACGATACTCCGTACACCCAGGAGCCGACAAGATGTATCAAGACCTACGATACACCTACTGGTGGCCTGGCATGAAAAAGGATATCGCTGTTTTTGTTTCCAAGTGCCTTACCTGTTCCAAAGTAAAAGCTGAACATCAACGACCTTCAGGACTTCTAGTCCAGTCCGAAATACCTGTATGGAAGTGGGAAAACATAACCATGGATTTCGTTACCGGGTTACCTCGCACCTCCAGTGGGTATGACACCATATGGGTAATAATCAATCGTCTTACAAAGTCATCTCATTTCATTCCGATTCGCGAGGACTTCAAGAACGAGAAGTTAGCTCGTATCTACATCAGCGAGATCGTAAGCCGTCATGGTGTACCATTAAGCATCATTTCAGACCGTGATGGTCGTTTCACTTCACGAACATGGCAAGCTGTACAAACCGCTTTGGGTACACGATTAGACCTCAGCACCGCCTTTCACCCTCAAACTGACGGTCAATCTGAACGCACCATCCAAACCCTTGAAGACATGCTGTGAGCATGTGTCATAGACTTCAAAGGGAACTGGGACACTCATCTACCATTAGTTGAATTTTCGTACAACAATAGCTATCATTCAAGTATCGGCATGGCTCCTTTCGAAGCTTTATATGGTCGTAAGTGCCGATCTCCAGTATGTTGGCACGAAATTGGGGAAGCACAAATCACCGGTCCAGAATTAATTCAAGAAACAACCGACAAGGTCATTCAAATTCGAAACAATCTTCTAGTGGCTCAAAGTCGTCAAAAGAGTTACGCAGACAAACGACGAAAGCCCTTGGAGTTTGACATTGGTGATCAAGTACTTTTAAAAGTATCACCGTGGAAGGGAGTGGTTCGTTTTGGCCAAAAGGGAAAGCTAGCACCACGCTACGTAGGACCTTTCAAGATACTCGAAAGAGTAGGTCCTGTAGCATACAAGCTTGACCTACCAGAAGAACTCAACAGAATTCATCCCACATTTCACGTATCAAACTTGAAAAAGTGCCTCGCCGATGAAAATCTCCACATTCCTCTAGAAGACATTCAAGTTGATGAATCGATGCACTTCGTTGAAAGACCGGTAGAAATCATGGACTTCGGAGAGAAGCGTTTAAGACGAAGTCGTATTCCAATTGTCAGGGTACGTTTGGAGTCGAAACGAGGACCCGAGTTTACTTGGGAACGTGAAGACTCAATGCGTGAAAAATACCCGCATCTTTTTCCAGTTACCACTACTACTTAAATTTCGGGACGAAATTCCTAAAAGTAGGGGATACTGTAACATTCGTCGAAAAACGGGTTTCCAGACCCGCTTCGTTTATCAATCAAATAATCAGTTATAATTTTCGTTGCGTATTTATTATTCAGATTAATTTTAAACAATACATAATTAATAAATATTTTAGAATTTAAAAACCATAATTTATAAATAATAATAAATAGGGAATAAAAAATAAAATGGAGACGCCGGGTTTCGAACCCGGGTCACCCGCAAGCACAAACACGCAACACACCACTCCGCCACACACTGCTTTTGTGATAAACACGGAAACAATTAAGACTTATAATAAAACTAAAGGTCAAACCAGTAATCAGCGCGCCCAGAACTAGCCATCACCGGAAAAATCGGCAATCCGCGATTTTGGCCATATTCCTTTTGACTGAACCGCACAAATTGATTTCGACGTTGGTTATAACCGTTGCCGGCAATCAATTTCAGTCAAAAACCGACGGAAATCTTTAATCGCGAATCAAGACTCAATTCAAACCCAATTCAGCCTGTTTCCACTATAAATACCCACTTGAAAACTCTGAAAATCCTTTCGCTCAGAACCACGTTCGTTTCCGAAGTTTCATTTCTTCAAAAGCTCGTTGCCGGAGTTTTCTGCATTCGCCGGACTTTCACCGGAAAACCGAGGCTTTACTTCTAATCGGTATAAATCATCTAAACCTTTTTGCTATCTCTTGCTTAGTATTCTAATTGCACAACAAAATGATCAAAACTGTTAAACAGTTCACTCAGCCGGAAATCACAAATCAGAGCCGACGACTCTTGCCGGAAATATGAAGAAAACGCTCTGTTTTGGTACATCTTATTCCTTAATCTTCTTATTCTATTTCAATTCAATCAATTATAAGCGTTGTTGGTCAATTAAACAAACAGTCGGTTTCACTGTTCGGTAAATTCCATAAGCGAAGAAGATGAAGTTAAAACATGTGTATTAGTATAATTAAAATCGGGTATATAACCGGTTAGACACACAGTCTAGCGGTAGACTGTGTGCCACAAACAATACACACGTCCTGAGTTCGAATCGCACAATTTACCGACTTTCAGAAATAAAACCAACATTTTTAAAACCTAATCAGATCAACTCACAGTATATACATAAAAGGAATATAATCCAGTAATTAAACAGATTAGACACACAGCCCAACTGGATGGGCTGTGCGCACTCGAACCAAAGAACCCGAGTTCGACTCCGGGTCTCTGCAACCGGTTCGACCATATAAATCATTTTTAATTAAAAACAAATAAAGTTTAAAGTTAATTAGTATATATATATAATTAAAACAGAGAATATTTCGGGTTAGACACGTAGCTCAGTTGGTAAAGCTGCGTGCACGTATACGAGAGGTCCCGAGTTCGAACCTCACTCAGCGCATAGAAAACACAGTCTGACCGGTCAAGACCCGGTCAACGGTCAAAAGTAAACTTTTTTTTATTTCTTTTTACTTATTTATTTAATTGGAAAATCTTTTAAAAATACTTAAAAATAAGATTTTTAAAGTTAGAAAATTTCCTTAAACTCACAAAAATAAATCTAAAAATCCCATTTAAGAGCACTAATTAAAAATATTAATCTCAAATAAAATTTATTTATTTATCGAATCATTTTGTTATTATCTAGGTTAGTTTTTCCCTCGTCGATTGAATCATAAATTCGTGCGCCTTCATCGTCATCAAAGAACGCACCCATAGTGAGTGAATCTCTACCAATCCCCATTTTTAATCATGTTTTGGGGTGTATCATGTGTCGTATAATCCTTTTATTTTATTTAAACACTTGTGCATACATCATATCCGTGATCAGATGTGTATCAAATGTGTATCAATTGTTGTGTGAATTATATGTAGATTGGATTTATCATTTTCAGTGCACGCATTTCATTAGGCCCACCAGTTCCCCGTGGGAGACGGGTTGAGCATCAGGTGCCTCATTAGATCGGCTCCGTTTGATTGAGCCTTGATCTCACATACATCATCATTCATATCATATACTCATCCAAAGTGGTTTGTGTTTGTTTATCTATATATGTTTGCTCACATGTGATTATTGCACAAATTTTCCTTATTAAATAAAACAAGAAATTAGTAATAATGTTTTATCAAGGTTCACTCGCCAACTTTTGTTGACCCAAAATATCCCCGTTTTACACATGATACAGGTGATCCAGCTGAGACAAGAAACACATAGGAAGGCCTAGAAGAATAAACAAGTTTAAGCTTTGGAATAATTATATAGTTTCATTTTTCTTGTAATTGTATGAATTTTGTTTTGGATATTTAAGTTGTAATTTGAATTTAATAATATGAAACATCTTAGTAAACATCATGAGCTTTGGTGATAACCCAATTATGCCCCGACTTTTATTCCGCTGCGGATCGGGGTGTGACATGTTAATCCCTATAAAGGGCACCTCCTGAAGATCACGTTTGCTAGACCAATTGACGGGTCAAAGTTATTATATTAAAAAGTCAAACAGGCCATTTTTCAGAAAAATTATAATCTGAGCTTATATATGTTATGAAACATGTTTTGACACTTAAACAAGTTGTTAGTAATTATTAGAACATGTAAGAACATGTTTGGCTTGTCAATTTCAGTTATAGGGTCGGTTCGCAACCGAAAGTCGCAAAGTTTGACTTCTGCTTTGACTTTCGATTCTAATCCGATTTAGATTAGTTAGCTACTAATCTAAGGTTGCATTATTATCATAATATAATGTAGCATAACCCCCTGAGGTTATATTACATGATCATAATCAGAATCTGAGTTCATACACAAGTTCCATAATTGTGCCATTTTGACTAAAATGTCCTTTTTGCATAAAATGAGGTTTAAATGATAATGAACTTGAAAATGATATTCCTACTGATGTAATAATATAAGTAGGATTATTCAGGATGTCAAACCAAATTATAAACTGAGTTTATAAACAAGTCCTTGTATTATGTCGATAAATGACGATAAAGCCCTTGTGGCTTATAAAATGGTTTTAACCATATCTTTTCAAAGTAAATCTTTTACCTACTAATATTCTATATTAAATAACATATCTAAGACATGCTAACTTGACCTTAACATAAGTTTTCATTAAACATCGCATAAATTAACCATATTAATCAACCAAGACTAGTTACCTACTAATTTCAAAACTTATTTTAAATATTTTTACAGTAGGTACATGATTAAACTCAGAATCCCAAATAATTTATAAAACTATGTGTAAAATGACCAAAATGCCCATTCGGTGCATAATTTGGTCATAAAAGATAAATTTCACATATAATCAATATCCTACTGATATTACATCATAAATAAGTTATTTTTACAGAATATTTATGATCATAACATTAAATTATATTCGAGTTCCTTTCATACGATACGAAATTACCAAAATGCCCTTATGAGGCATAGTTTTATTTTAAAACCTTAACGGGCATGAAAGTTGATATCCTACTGATATTACAACTTATTTAAGTATAATGGCATATAGAACTTGTCCATGACTTATCCGGTTACCCGATATAGCTGATATGCGTACGGTTAAGTATATGTAACTAGTTTAGGAAAATTAACCGAAACGGGTCTAACCTTGTCATTTAAGTCTCAAAATCCAGAATGTTTATAGTTTATCCATATTACACAAGTCAAAGTACTTATTGGGATTAAACTACATTCTATCCGATCATCGTTTAATCTAGCGCTATACGTTTTGATCTTGTACACTACTCGGTCTAAGTCTGTGACTTAAATAAGACCGTTAGTATTTAATTGATTAGCTTATGCCATAATCCAGACTAGGGACTTGTCGGTAAATACTTTCTGCACTTAGTACTTTTGT
The DNA here is from genome assembly GCA_947069175.1 of Scalesia atractyloides. Classification (NCBI taxonomy): domain Eukaryota; kingdom Viridiplantae; phylum Streptophyta; class Magnoliopsida; order Asterales; family Asteraceae; genus Scalesia; species Scalesia atractyloides. Next base: position 78,423,999 of record CAMTDV010000020.1, on the reverse strand, counting down.
ATACAGCTGGGTTATTAAATCTTGAGTTTAAACGAAGACTAGCTCAGGTAAATACTGTCGACTTATTTCCCCTATACGGGCTTGGGTTACGGTAAATTATTACCGCTTGGTCGGAAATGAGATCAATCGAATGCCGGATTGTGGCTAGTAAATCCGCATATTCCATTATAATCAATTTTGTTTGATAACTTAAACATTGGGGGTTAACTACCGTGTCCTGGATATCCTCGGCTCATTACATTAAATAATGGCCACGACCTTGGCGCGGGTGTAGGTATACACCCGATAGACACTCAAAATGCATTACCCACAAGGTTGGGGGAATAACTCTTTCGTGAGTTCAAAGTGGTGAGTACGTTAATTATGTCTCGGTCTCCGTACCGGGCCCTGTATGTATGGACAAACATGTGAATCTGTTAACAAGGTTGCAAGGCCAACTTTCCCAAGTTATAAAAGATTTTGTGCCAACGTGCACTTAAAACATTTTCAAATGTTTTCAAAATGAGTCAGTTGGGTGTATTTACCAGCGAAAGAAGGCATATTTTCAAAAGACTAAGCTTGCAGGTACAATACGAAAATAGGCTGGAAGTGCTCGGTAGTGATAGGAGGATCTTGCAAATCCTAGATCTGCCCAAAGTCTATTATACACTTTTGTATAATTTGCGATACGCCTGTGGATCTTCTATTACGAGCCGTCTGTAATTTATTTTGTACTTTGAACATTTTGGTTTGTAATAGTAATTTAACTCCAAGACTTCCGCTATGTTGTGTTTAATTGTCTATGATGATATCAACTTACGTCACGATATTCCCCACCGGGCCCACCGGCGTTTGGATTTGGCTGTGGAAAGCCGGGGGTGTAACACCCCATGCTTAAGTTGTGTCCATTTGCAACTAAATAAGTCAAGACGCCCAGGACACGGTTGTATTAACCCCCAAGTTTTTAATTTATCAAGCAATACGGATTAAAATGGGTTATTTGAGTTTCTATGACATCATTCGCCCTTTTACAATACCCGTCCAAGTGGCTGGTACCATATCCCGAGCCTTTATAAAATAAAATAGGCTAAGAGTATTTACTTGTGTTAGTCTATAATAATATCATTATATTTAGCACAACTGTATACAAAACAACTCAGTTTAGGCGCAATTTACTAGAGACTTCTATTCTGGAATGAACGGAAATATTAGTCGTTAGAATGTTAACGGGTCATTTATAAGTCCTTACCGACCGGTTAACTTAAACATACGTTCGGTTCGCTAGATTATGCGTTGACCAGATAGAATGCGGTTTATACCCTTCCGAGTGCAAAGACTCATATAATATGGGTTTAATAACCATACATTCTGAATTGAAGTGATTTTGAAAGGTTTAGACCCGATTTAGCTTGTTTATATATTTTATTCTATTAAAACTGGTTGTATGCATATATACGATATCGGGAGGTCGAACGGGTCTATGACCAGTCCATTATGCCAAAACATATTTCATAATGTTATAAAATTAGTTTTTAAATTAAATTATATGTTTTATTGGTTTTAAAACCATTTCTATGCCATAAGGGCATTTTTGGCATTTTAAAGTATCTTATGTTGACTAGTTAATAAACCTATCAAACGACATGACCAGAAGGTATAATCTCAGAGGGTTATTCTCTATAATATTATGGTCATATAACAAGTCCTAATTGGGTCCTAAGTTTAACCAAACAGGTCAGAATCGAAAGTCAAACTGTTTGACTTTCGACTAATAAATGAGCTCTAGACTGGAAATGACGAGTTAGACATGAGTATACATATCCTAATATGCTATATAAATTGTTATAATGTCAAAATTTAAGTTTTCAATACTTAGAAGTTCATTTATCATAATTTGCAAAATATGTGTCTTTTACTTTTCATTTTATATAAGTTAACTTGTCATTTCACCTACTTAATGTGATTTCCAGAGGGTATAATCACAAGGGATTAACATCTTCATTATTACAATCATGTTCCCATGTTCCACAGAAATAATTGGAAGGCCCATGAGGGTCAAGGAAGTAAGTTTTACATGGTGGTCTTTAAAGAAAATAAAAACCCTAATCATCATCTAACACCTCTCATTTTAAAATTTCATAGTTGGAGCTAGAGAGAGATTCAAGAGAGGGAAAGAAGACCCGAGTTGCTGTTTTCGAGCTGGATTCAAGTGTAAATCAAAGGCAAGCTATGCGAGTTAGAGCTAAAGGTATGGATCTAAACCTGTTTTTTGGGTTTTCACGGATCAAAGTTCATGTTCAGTTTTACAGGATGAAACCTGCTTTAAAGGTCAAGATTTCATTTATGGTTTTGCATGGGATTGCAATGGGTTGTATTTCGCATAATTTGGAATGATAAAGCCTAAAACTTGGTTTCTTTATAGATCAAGATCTTTACATCCTCTATTACAATCTGGATTTATAGTTTTCTCGAAGAACTACGCTTGCTCATTTCCGCATTTCGTCGTGCACGTGTGAAGTGTAGATTATGCTTCATAGTTTACACTTACTAGTTTTGGCTTAAAGTAGTTCATACTTGGCACATTACGTGAGTGGTTATGTTGCGCAATCTTACTCTACACCAGGTATAGTATAACATGTGGTATTGTTCTGAGTGCAAACTCTTACCACGTGGCAAAGAGATATTGCGTGAATATAGCATGGGGTACAAAGTCTACTTTGCTCTTACTAGTAGCTAGAAGGTGATAGTTGACTCGTTTCGCATGTGAACCTAAAATAGTTATATAGGGTCACTAAAGGTCAGGAAAGCTCGTGTTTGGCGAAGAGCAGCATAGTATCACTTGTGAGTTTCTAGACCCCTCTCTATAATACATTGGGGTGGTGTGCCTCATCAATTTGTTTTTCAAAGTAAGGTATTACATTTTCAAACATGATAGATTATGATATAGTTTTCTAAGGAAATCATATAATTTTAAAGTGCTAAAGTGATAACTATAAATTGTCATGCATGTTACACAATACTGGTGGTTACTTAGGGGTCCATAGCATAGGCGTTTACATACATGGCTGCAATACAAGAGGTTACTTACAGGGCTGTAATAGAGAGGCAGTGCCTTTGTGACTTGTTGGTGGTTGATCAACTACATATAGTTAGTATGCATGTACCGGCTCATAGTAAAGTTTTACACTAATGATAAAGTGTTATGTGTAAGTTATGTGACATACCAGTGTGCCTTATTTGTTTAACATCTCCTCTTTCGCCTATTGGTTGGCCGACTTTAAGCAACCTTTGCATTTCCTGCCGTGATCGCAAGTCTCCAAGTAGGCCATCTTGGCCACCCATGACCTTGGCTTTTTTGTTGGTGCATATTTTATGTGTCCGCCACTGTACGGATATGATAAATAGAGCGTGTGTTAAATATTGTATAGTTGAAAGTGAGATATGAACATATGACAATTTAGAGAGGACAAGGACTCATCCGAACAGATGAAGGACTCATCCGCATGGATAAGTCATCCGCACGAAAGTGTCCTACGCTCCAAAATCAATGTCTATAAATAGGAAGTCATGTTTTCAAAGTTGTTAAGTTTGGGGAAAGGCTGGAGAGACTCCAGCTTGTAAAATGATGCATGCTCTTTCGATATGAATGGAAGCTTTCTACTTTTGATTATTTTACCGAACTAGTTTTATCTTATCCAAACTTCTATCTAAACCGTCCTTCGGATATAGTCATCGCCTTTGAGATGGTAAAATCATTAACCTGGAGTCGGCTATTCCTTATTTAGCAAAGAAAAGAAACCTTGATCCCAATACTAGTTGCGTATTGGATTTATCAGGACTAACTCCAATATGATAGCTCCCTCTATCGCAATAAAATCGAGAATGGAGGTGACTTCGCTACCCCTATTCAGTTAGCATTCCTTGCTTTCCTTTGTCACATAGACTTGGCCTACACCTGGGCATGAGGGAGGGAGAGAGAGAGAGAGAAAGAAGCTTGGTTCGACCAGACATTGATCTTCCTTAGAAAACTCCCATGTTGATGTCGATCCAGATGACCTATCCTTTAGTCAGTTTTCAATCGGATCGGTGGTTTCGGTATCAGACTATTTCTTCGTTGCCACATCGACATTCGCCTCGCATTCGAAGGCTCTTCGAGGTGTTCACTAAACAGTCCATGCCCTTGGATTGTCTTAATAAGTTAAGCGGACTCCGATTCATGTGGCCGTTCTACGTCGCATTGGTGTTTTCATTCCAGACTAACCACCATAACAAAATGTTTCCACTATATTTTAGGAGTAGTCAAAGGAAGTAAGGTGGGTCCGAGTAGGAAAAATGAACTAAGAATTAGAGCATAGAACAACGGATCAATTCATTCAAGAAGGTCCGTTCAAATCAGACTAGGATGAATGGGATTGTTTGACCTCTCGCTCAGAATTAACGCGTTGACTTATCAACATCACGTTGAAAAAGTGGCCAACTTTGCGCATGACTCGCAACTTCGTTCGTCTCTTCGCGGACTCTCGGTTGAGCTAGTACATCGATACGTACCCTCTCGCTACCTACTTTTTTAACGCCCTATCCCGTAGGTCTTACTGTTACCTTAATTAACCTAATTTTTTTCCACATATTAATATTTCAATTAAAATGTTTTGAAAAAAAACAAATGTATATAAAATAATTACATGTTAATTATAAGATCTTATATCAATTTCACTTTTAAAAAAATTATTGTATAAAATGTACAACCAATTTAACTTATAACAAAAAAACATATTTTGAAAAAATAAGGTATAAACATAAATGGGTTAAACGGGTCAATACGCCAACCTGCAAGGTTCGCACGAACCAAACGTGTTTAGGTAAACAGGTTTGAAGGTTCAACATAAAGCTGACCCGAACCTGTTTAGACTAAACCCAAATCCGTGAATTTCATTTTAGGTTCGTGTCGTGTCAGAAAATTCACACTCTTTTACCGATATGAGTAAATCTAACTGCTAAGACCGGAATTTAAGGTGTTTTAGATAATTTTCGATTACCCTTCTTGCAAAATATGAACAAAGTCATCCCCCAGTGATGTACTCTCTAAAGTTGACACTCATGCCAAAAATGGAAAAATTCAACACACGATAAACCATGTAGATGATTTTCGATTACTCCTCTTGTATAATGTGAACAAATTCATCCCCCTAGTGATATACTCTCTAAAGTTGACACTTCTCATGCCAAAAAGGCAAAAAATCAACACACCGTAAAACATGTAGAAAAAGTTTCTGATTTTCTTTGGGAAGGATCAATTGATTGGATTAAATTTTGTCTTATTTTAACATACACATCAAGTACTACTAAATTCTAGTTAGGGCTGAAGATTCAAATCTTCGAAAACATGAGATTTATAGAAAATAAATATATAATTTCGTAGTTACGAATGCTATTTGACTTAATATTACATATCTAATACTTTTCTTTAATATAAAATCGATAATTTTATTTAGTATTTGAACTTAAATAGTACTATTAGATTTATAGTTAAGGGCTGCAAATTAAAATCCTTGAAAACATTATAATTTCATAGGTACATAAGATATTTGATTTAAAATTAAATACTTAAAATTATATATCTGATACTTTTGTTTAATACAATCAAATTTTTAGTTAGTATTTGATATAAAATATCATATCAGTGTGTTTTGGTGTCTTTTAGTCTTTTTTTTCTTTTTTTAACTTTTACCCTTCAAATTTCAGTATTAATACTTATAACCCATTAACTTTCTAAAAACTTTATAATTGAGTCTTACGTGTTTATTTTTATGTATGTGTGGGTATACATTAAAGTTGACTTACGTTTCGACGTAAATTTTCTGGAAGTAAGTCATGTCAAATATAATACGTTGTCGTGCATATTTTTATGTACAATTTCAGTTGGTGTATGTTTTAACGTAAAAAATTACAGAATGTTGTGGCTACGCACAGAGCAATTTACTAGTTAACTATAATACGATTAGCAACTTGTGTGAACAGTGTTGAAGTTTTTTTCTTCTTTTAGTCTCTTTTGTCTTTTATATACTTTTACCCTTATCTGTTAGCATGGAAACTTACAACCCTTAACCCTTGACTTTCTAAATACTTTGTAATCGATTTTTACGTACTTATATTTATGTACGTGTCGGTATATTTTCAAGAAAATATTGATATAATATGTTGATTTACGCTTCAACGTCATTTTTTCCTGAAAATTGTCTTTTATATACTTTGGCCCTTATCTGTCAGCATTGGCACTTACAACCCTTAACTTTCTAAAAACTTTGTAATTGAGTTTTACGTATTTATATTTATGTACGTGTCGATATATTTTTCCCGAAAATATTGATATAATATGTTGATTTACGCTTCAACGTAAATTTTTCCTGAAAACGAGTTGGGTTAGATATAGTATTTTCTTATGCTTATTATTGTGTATTTTTTTAGCTGTTCTGTGTTGTAAAGTATTTTTTTTATTTAAATGAGTCGGTTCACATATAATACATTTTTATCCTAATTTTTATGTACGTTTTCAAAGTAAAGTTTGTTCGGAAATGACTCGGGTCAAATATAATACGTTTTCATTAAACGGTATAAATTCGAGTCACTTTACATTTCGACACAGTCGCAACGTGACGTACTATTCTTTAACTTAAAAAACAATATTTTTTATATGCTTATTTTATGCACGTGTCAGTATAAATTCAAGTTGATTTACATTTAGACGTAAATTTTCATTAAAGTTATATTAAAGATAGCGTCTAAGTTTCCATTTACAATTAATTCTAAATCAGCCCGTACTGTTGTCTAATTAATTTTTTATGGTTTTTGAAGGATGTAAACATGTGTAGATATTCTTTTAAGTATATTTCTTTTGGCTGCCATACTAAATTAAAATAGAAATCGATCAAAACCTCACAGCATAGCGCAGATAATCTTACTAGTTAAATTAGATTTAGCAACTTTAGTCCACGGTACATCCACATGCTTTTATCTCATTAGTTCACGTGTACCGTTAGAAAACAAAACTTTAAGACCATCCACAATAATGAGCTTCAAAAACACTTAAAAACATGCCTAGCCAGCTTCCACATCATAAAAACACTCATTATTTAAAAACACTAAAACTTACCCAATAAGAAAATTCAAAAACACTAAAAAAATATTACCATATCATCACTGTCTTTTTATTTTAAATATTCATATCTCTCTCTATATGTATTTAATATATATAAAAAACAAATAGGACCTACCACTAACTCATTCTTGCTTATATGTGTGGAAGAATGGATAACCAAAAAATAAAGTTTTTAAAACCCACCCAATAATAAATACATAAAAAAAAATTAATCAGGTGACATTTTTAAGGTTGAAAAACACCTTATTAGACATGCTCGAATCAACTTAACTGGTAGCAACTCACCTATAAACTATTAGTCAAAGCTTCTATTCTCATAGAATACATTGAACCATATCTTTATTTTTTTAAAATATAAACATGGTTAGAAATCGCAGCTAAAATCTTAATCTAAATTGATTTGTTTTAAACCCAAATTAAACTTTTTATTATTCTTTTTATCATTTGATGTGAACCTAGTAATTTTTATGAACAAAATGAATCAACCTGGACAATTCATTTTTTTTTGTTTTTGGGATATTGGATTTGAATAACCTCAACTTTCACCAATTGGCCAATAGCACTCTTAACTTTCGATTTGTACACCAGCGCTCCCAACTTTCAACTTATTGGCCGATAACACTCTCTAACAAACTGAACCCTAACCCAGTTAGTTTTTGCTAATGTGGTATCTGATATGGCCCTTTTTGATGACGTCGCAGTTGATGTGACATTTCTATGACATGGCAGCTGATGTGGCATCTAACGTGGCATTTTTGATGATGTGGCAGCTGACATGGCATTTTTAATGACGTGGCAGCTCACATCAGCTAGCTAGGTTAGGGTTCAGTTAGTTAGAGAGTGTTATCGGCCAAAAGTTGAAAGTTGGGGGTGCTGGTGTATAAATCAAAAGTTGTGAGTGTTATTAACCAATTGGTAAAAGTTGGGTTATTTAAATCCAATATCCCTTGTTTTTATAGATTATAAACAAATAGAAATTGTACAATAGTAAAGTTTAAAAATTTTCTCTTCAATTAGCATTAAATATTTTTTCTCTCTAATTATATAAATGTGTATGAAAACTATGTATAGAATAATAGTGCGTCTTGGTTGTTATGTATAAAAAACAAAAGGTCACTATACACATATGTATAAAAACTAGTTACTCAGCTAAAAACAAGTATACGCATGTGTATAAAACCAAAACGACAAACAATCACTATACACGTGTGTATAAAACCCAAATTCCTTAGCGAACAACAATTATACACATGTATATAGAATACAAGCAGTCACTATACATCATCAACAACTTAATTTTTTTGATTTAAAAAAAATATAGCAATATAATACTCAAATTAAAGATAATAAAATGTTCGTTTTTATTATGTAATTGTTTAAAAAAAATAAACGTATCAAAATATTATGGTCATTCAAAAACTATGGAGGTAGGTTCTTTAATAGTAAAAAAACAATTATGAAAAGAATATTTTTTACTTAATACAATACAATTTTTAATAAAAAAAAAGGAAAAGGTCAACAAAATAAGTAGTTAAGATTGGTTTATTTAGTTCACAAATAGTGAGAGATTTATAAATGAACCTAATAATATACATAGATATAGATATATATAGGAAAGAGTTCTATTGAGAACGCTAAATATTACGAGAATCATAAGAACGAATAAGAAAACCAGTCAATCAATTTTTTTATTACAGACCTCATTATAATTCAACTACAACATTTAAAATAATACTTTTTTAATAATTTATCTATCTAGCAAAATCACTCTTAATAAATTTTTTACATATGTGTAAATATAACAAATTTACACATGTGTAAATTTTCTAGTACATATAAATTTAAATATGTAAATTTAATTTCTAGTATTGTATTTGAATAACAATGATAAGTGTAAAAATAAATTTTGAATTTGAATTGTTTTCAACCAAGTTATCGTGGTTTTTTTTATTTTTCATGGTTTTCTCAATATTAAGCGTTATCATTTAAAACCCTCCCATATATATATATATATATATATATATATATATATATATAATATATATATATATAATATATGATTCGAATCAAGGGAAAACTCTTACGTGTTATGAGAAGAACTCAGCCTTATTGTGTGAGTTTTGCCTCCATTTTTTCATACCTCTAGATTAAAATGTTACAAAGATGACCGTAAAAAAATCAAATTGGTGTTTGTGTCCCCTAACAGCTACTGCGTCAACTTTTTACAGCTTTACGACTACTGTAAATAAACAAAAACTAAGGGTTTTGTTATTGTTATTATTTTTTTTTGTAAAAAGTTGAAACTTTTTGGATTCTGGGTACAATATTTTTGAAAAAAAACATTTTGTAAGACCGAGTTCTCTAAGTTTTGATAACTCGTATGAGTTTTTATTTTACCCCTAACGATATATATATATATATATATATATATATTACTTTTCATTGAAGTTGCTATATGTATATAATAATAATAATAATAATAATAATAATAATAATTAAATATATAAACATAATTAAATTGAAATCTCATCGTTTATATATAATCATAGAAATCTTGAATATAGCATTCATATTTAATGAACTTATTCTTCACCTAGTTTTAAAATGTAAGAACATCTTCAATGATTCATGAAATTTTTTTAAAAAGAATTGCCACATCATTTCATTTTTTATTCTAGTTTCTTTCTTCATTTAAGACTCCACTACTCATAAACGTCTTCTCTTTACACAAATACATGAACTTAACCAAAAACATTTCTACTCTCTCCTCCAACTCATCATCCATATCACAAAGCACCACAAATGCATTGCATTAGAGAGATGGCCTTATAGTATATAATACAACAGTTTAGGTTGCTAATTTAACTTAGCTTTACTAATTCACAATAATTTAACTTAACTTTTGGAAATATTAGTTTGATTTAAACATTTAAAGATCTTTCATTTGATTTGGTAGTTTACAAGTTCATTTAAAAATTGTAATTACAATTTCATTTAAAAAATAAAAAAAATGTAATTTGAATTAATCGTTCATATGCCATAAATTTTATTCTGGATCTTTAGGAAACCTTCATTTATTTTAGAGTAAAATGCTCGGATAGTCTATGTGGTTTTAAGGTAACACCTATAGTCCTCAATTTTTAGAAATTACACCAGTGCTTCTTTTGGTTTACTTTTTGTTACTCGGATGGTCCCTGGAGTGGATGGGGGTTAGTTTTCTCCGTTAAGTCTATCTGAAATTACTTATTTACCCCCTGCTTTTATTAAAATATAAAAAATCACACAAAACACACACTCTGACTCTCTCTCTCTCTCTCTCTAAGAGAACCATCTCAACCAACCTGCTGCTGACCTCCAGCCACCACCGCACCCACCTAAGACAACCACCTCTCTCTATCTTCACCTACCACCACCATATGTCGCCACCACCACCTTTTTCACCAACACATCCATATGCTGCCACCAGCCACCACCGCATCCACCTAAGACAACCACGGATCCCCTTCATCTGAAATTGAACGACGACTACCAAATCCATCAACACCTACCAATTGAACGACGATCCCCTTCAATTTCCGGTTCGTCTGCTTCATCTCCGGCCTCACCCTCGCCCACTTCGACCTCGTCCCCCTAACATGTCTTCTCAATCATCTCCTGTTCCACCACCAAATCTATCAATAACCATCAAAACGGTAGGTCAAATCTCCCTCTAGTTCATCCAATTGACGTCAATTCGTAACCCATTTGTTATTGTTGATGATTGTTAACTGACTGCAGGTGAAGGTGGAGATTAAGGGGAGAGTGCAGGGGGTATTCTACCATAACTGGACTGTGCAGAATGCTACTGATTTGGGTTTGAAAGGGTGGGTTAGCAACTGAAGGGTTAGGGTTTTTGGTGATGGTTGGGTGGAAGTGGGTCATGGTGGAGACGGTGCGGGGTGCAGGCGGTGATTGGAGGCAGTGGTTGGTGACAGTGGAGACGGTTGTTGGAGGCAGTGCAGACTGTGGTTGAATAAGGGAGGGTTAAATAAGGTGGGCCTCACACTTTTAATAATCCATATTTTTTTACTTTTTAAAGGGAGGGGTAAATAAGTAATTTCATATGAACTTAATGGAGAAATCTAACGGACATCCACTCCAGGGACTATCCGAGTAACAAAAAGTAAACCACAGGTAGCACCGATGTAATTTCTAAAAGTTGGGGACTATAGGTGTTACTTTACAAAACCACAGGGACTATCCAGTCATTTTACTCTTTATTCTAGGACATTTTCATCCATATAATTTTTATTCTAAAAACTGTGGGGTGCAATATTGACTTCGAACTCCCTGCATGAGGATCCAACCTCTATAAATAGCACTGAAATCCCAAAATGTATACTGGATCCGTTGGTTTTGGGCAAGTCATTGTTTAAAACTAGAAGCTTCACTGCACCACTCCCATTCCAGAAATGGCCTTAACTGAAGCTAACACTATCCTCCAAGCCTACTCATAAAGCACCAGAGAGCCTGCACGTCCTTTGGCCAACTTCCCTCCTTCAATTTGGGGTGATCGTTTCCTATCATTCTCTCTTGACAAGTCGGTAAGAACGAGCTCATATTGATTACTCACACAAGTACACTTGCAAAATTAACTTTGCTATGTTGGTATGCGTTTCTTAACATTAAAATTACTTTGTTTCATTTTCTAGCAATTGGAAGCATATGGTAAAGCTACGGAACAGCCGAAAGAACAACTAAGAAACTTGATATTAAACCCTGCTATTGATTCAAACGAGAAATTGAGTTTGATTTATTCTGTGTATCGTCTTGGTTTGCCATATCTTTTCTCGAAAGATATTGATGGCCAGCTTGATAGACTTTTCAACCAGCTTAACTTGAAAAGTTACCAGGAAGCATATCTCTATACAATATCTATTCACTTTCAAGTCTTTAGAATCTTTGGTTACAAATTGTCTTGTGGTAAGTCACTCATAAATATTGGTTAAACAAAACTTGATTTTATTGTTTTGTTTAAATCAGGTAACATGTGGTTTACGGATTTATCTCTCTCGTGATTACGCAGAAGTGTTCAACAAGTTCAAGGATCTTAGTTTTGGTGAATTCAAGGAAGACATTACTAGAGATGTGAAGGGCATGATGAGTTTCTTCGAGAGTGCTCAGTTACAGAATTGAAAGTCTTGTTCCGACTTCCTAGGTATATTTGGAAGTTACTCTGGGAATGACCGAATCCGAAAAATCCAAATTGATATACCCTTTTAAGTATTATCTGACACTCTACATAGGGTTGAATGTATTCGCCAATAAACCGCACTCGTTTTATACTAGACAAAACATTTTTGTTTTATAGACAAGACGATTTTGTTTTAAACAAATGCAATAAACTTTAATTTTATACCAGACAAGACAATTTTAGACAAGACAATTTGATTTTATACTCGGCAAGACAATTTGATTTTTAGGCAAGACAAATATGATTTGATTTTATACAAGACAAGACAAATTTGGTTCACACAAAACAAAGACAATTGGTTTATACAAATGACAAATGATTTTCAAGTTAAAGATATATAAACCATACAAAGTTTTCCGATTACTCACACAATTTTACAAAACAAACATTTTTATCAAAGCTCAAGGCTACAAAGATTTACTTACAAAATCAACTTTTATAGTAGGTTAAACCCTTTTTAATACAAACTTGTAGCTATGAATTTGGCCACAAAACCTATGTTACTCACATGCATTCAATGTTGACTTTATTTTCATATGTGTTTCAGGTAATTATACGTGCGATGATTATTCAAGAATGCTACACGTAGGAATGGACTCGGGCCTTAGTCTCCTTTAATTTAAAAACAATTTAATATAATGAAACTTTAGTACTATGTGTTATGCGCAATTTGTAAAGTGACTCCCCGACGTTTCCGCCGCGGGTTGTTTTACGTAGTTTGGGTGTTACATAAGGCACTAAAGGGCAAAAACTTTGCTGCTTTTTTTACGCTAGTCAAGGGGAAGAAAAATAGGATTTTGGAGCAGAGGCTTGAAACGTAATGCGTGGCTAATCTCCTAGGGTTTCATCCCGGTATAAACTTTGTAAAATTCTAGGGTTTTAACAATTGTTTTGATAATTGATTTGTGACTAGTTGTGATTAAATAACATGTGTAGAAGCAAGCTTCTCATAATATCCTTTGTAAAATTTTGTTGGTTTCAATTGTTGTGAAAAGCTTGCTTCCACACATGTTTGAAGTTTGTAGGTACCTTCATGCTTTACTATAGCGACCATTTTGCTTGGAAAATAAGGATATCATGGAATATTAAGAAAACCAGGTGTATCTATTTCTAATTCTCTAAGTTTTGATTGTTGTATTTTTATTTTTAATAGTTTAATTGTATATTATCGGGGATGGGATTATTTTGTTGGTTGTTAATCTTGTGAATCTCGGTACGCTTAAAAAAGTTTTTCAAGAGTTAAATACTAACTTATCCTTCATTCATAACACTTCACAATGAAGACAATGTCAATCTCAAGTGTGGGGATGGAGAAAAATTGGAAATTTTGAAAACCTTTTTCCTTTAAGTCGACTTAATCGTGTTTGAAAACTGAAATTTTCAAAGTAAATCATCAATAGGTTCCAAACCATACCACATGTATAGGTCTTAGTCATGGTCATATTGCTTGTGATTGTAGAAAAAAGGTAATTCTAGCAAAAAAAATTTTTAATATAAATGGCTAACTATAGTTAACAATCTTTTGGTAAAATAAATGCATGCTTCACATCAGTAACCCTTTCCCCTAACTGGTTAGATTCGAACTTACTTTACAACAAAAAAAATCATTATCATATACATTTATGCTTTATTTGTTTAAGGGTAGGCCTTATGTTAACTCTATGTTAGAACTTGTATGGTTTGATACACGACAAGACCATGGGCTAGACATTCGCACATAGATGACAAAAACAATTTTAGGGCTACCTTTTGGTTTTGACACCCTTATTTATGTTTACCAACTACCCACAAACCACCCGTTAGTAGCCAAACTTGAACCTTCATTTGTTTGTTAACCAACATCTTTACCCAAATTACACCTTAAACCTCGTTGAAAAGCGTTTAGAGAAGATCCATTTGTATATTTTGTAAATAGTTATTGCAAAAAAAAAAAAACTCAACAAACGGTCAAATGACCACAATTAAGGCTGAAAAAAGTTCAAAAATATGAATAAGTTAGATATGTGTCAAAATTAGCTGATACCTTTTAGTTTATTGTTTAGTAGAAAATAATGATTCTTTAACAGTTCGTGTTCATTTTTCATTTTAGCCACTTTTTAGCCAAAAATTCCTAACCTTTTCTTAAGCTCAAAAACCCGTAAAACCTTTTGATACGTGCATTATCTATGTGTTATAGTAGAGATGTAATTGTTATACAAGTCTATGGTTCTAGAATGACATAATTCGTCTTTGAGTGTTTATTACTAGTGGATTACAAGCTGGCACAAAATGGAAACCGAGAGGAGTTATACCAAGATACTGGCCCATGCATTAGTTGATCTTGTAATAGTTTTGTTTACAAATAGAAAGACAAATAATGATTAATAATCATGCATCATACTTTGTTATTAACTAGTCCCAGCTTTTGTAAAGGGAATTGGATATTTGTCTAATTTATTTTGTAAACATCGATTTGATATGAACCTAGAATTAATTCTTCTTGGGTACCGAAAAGAATTGGTACAATATGTCTGAAATTTTGAATTTTGAAGCTGACAATAATTATGAATAGTTATAAAGAAAGTTTTATAGTATATATAACAATAATATACAACCATAAACTAAGAAAATAGCAGTTTCATAAGCTTAATAGGTAAATAATATATAATCATAATTTAATAAGTTACATCTTCTATGATTAATTTAATTTAATTAAACTAAACTACAATAATAGGAAACTGATTGAATAGTGATACATCACGTTTACACCGCATCCGATTTCTTTCTTCCTCAACCTCATGCACGAACATATTAACAATGTCAATGTCAATCTAGAGAGAGAAAGCGATAGAGGGAGACGGGTTGTTGTCGTTCGCGTCTTCACTTTGTTGCCTCCACCGCGTGGTTTGGTCGCCACCCTCTGAATGTCTCTTGATTTTGTCATATGAGACTTTGGCAAAGAGATCTGCCCTATTGTTGCTTAGATTCGGCTGATAGTTGTCGTCATCAGCCTGGTGATGCTTGAGTGTTTCTGTTTGACAGTCGGTGAAGATGAGTCTCTCATTTGAGACCTTAATGTTGACATCGTTGTCGGATGCCATTAGAGGCTGTCCCCAGTAGCGTTGGTTGTAAATTGAATATGTTGATTTAGGGATTTGGTTTTATTTTTGGTCGATGATGATGAGATCATTCTTGCCTAAGACTATGGTTTTTTTTTTAAACCCATTTAGACCCTTCGATTCGATTATCGTGGTGATATGTGGGTTAGGGTTATTACGTATATTACGACGGTTGTTGTGCTTTCGTTTGAGCAATTACTTTTGAGCATTTGCTAGATGTGCTGCAATGGTTTCTTTTTAACGGGTATGTTTTCGGTTGAGATTAAGGAAAGAACCATATTCTGCAACTTATTTCAAAGATATTTCTTCTCTTTCAATTATATTGCAGGAGTTCTGAATATGATACAAAAAGAGGTACAAATTTATGCCAATTATATCATTTGTAGGTAACTAATATATGTTCTATTAGAGGTATTTGTATGTGGGAATTGAAAGTAATGATGTTTATACTCTTATAAGTTTCCCGACTTTGTTTTGCTGGTGTCCCTTTTGCTTTGATAGGGTTTCTAGAGTGGCATTGATGAGTTGATAGATCTGAGTTAGGGTTCCACCGTTGTGTGGCAGGGTTGAAGGATGGTAGGCCCTGATCTGCAATCTCCCTTGTAGCCATGGTGGTCCGATTGCTCTCTTTGTGCAAGCATATATTTTAGTAGTAGTCAGTTCACTTTTTAGGGAACAAGTTATATAGGGTTCCGTGATATTCAATGGCTCTTTGAATGATATGGTCTGTGCAGATAAAGTGTGGAGCTACCTGCTACAAACATTTGCAAGATGAAAAGGAGGATACTTCTAGGATGTGTCTCATGATAGGCACATTGTTAGCAACAATGTTTCACAAGTGAAACTGAACCACTTCTTTATGGTTATTATTTGATGTGATTTTAGATCACTTTGTTACAACTTAATTTTTATTAAAACATATCTTCTAGAACGCCCCGTTTTTTCATGTCATTTGCAAACAACCAATGATACTTGTGGTGATAGAAAAATAAACACAACGTTTAGTGTGTTTTACGATTTACATCGGCTCTTACACACGTCTCCATCAAACCCGTGTGTATTCAGGAACCCTCATTTTGTGGTATTAGTTCCAGCAGGGGTTCGTAGGCGATGATTTCTATACGCCTAGTACCTTTGCCTTTATATGTCCGTACGTCCTTGCAATCAAAAACAATTTTTATTGTTGTTGAAGGGGGTGTTTGGTTTGGTGTACTCCAACTTGTATCTCCTAATGTTTTTTCATTGGATTCCCTTTTGCTCGGCTAGGGCTTTTTGTGTGGCACTGATGAGTTGATAGATCTGAGTTAGGATGCCACCATGGTGTGGCGGGGTTTGAGGATGGTAGGCCCTGACCTGCAACCTCCCTTGTAACCAAATATGTCATTGAAGTTGTAAAAAATATCTCGCTCGCAAGTTGGTTGCAAAAAAAATTACAAACTAGATTAATTAAAACATTCCGGGTCAAATTGGTTAGAAAAAAATGAAAACAAATTAATTTAAAATAACATGATGTGCAATAGGGACATTTATACTATTATCAATTATGATCAATGATAGTTAATTAGCACCGTCGATGACCCCCCGATTATCATTATTGAAAGATATATAGGGTGATCGATGTATTAACTAGGACTAGTTATAATTATATATGGTTTGATAATTCATATGCGACCAAAAATTTGAGGTCACAAGTCAAGCGTAAATTTTGAGAAGAAGATTAGGGTCGCTAAATTCGGTCGCCAAAAGGGTAATCACAACTTCGTCGCAAAAGGAAATTTGGGATCGAAATCGTTGCCACGTATATCCAGTTTTCTAATAGTGAGATAGGTAATGTAATACTGTGTAATATGATATAATATGATCTAACGTTATAATATGATCTACTACGATTTAATATTATGGTATGTTATCTAATAGGTTGTAATATTATTTAATTATATGATATATAAAGTGAGTGATAATACTACTATATATATATATATATATACATTTCATTTGTTCTCAACGTGTTCTCGCAATATTTAGCGTTCTCATTTAAACCCTCCCCAATATATATATATATATATATATATATATATATATATATATATTATATATATATATATATATATATAATATAACATATATTGGGAGGGATATATATATTGGGGAGGATTTAAGTGAGAACGCTAAATATTGCGAGAACCGTGAGAACAATGAAAAAACCACGAGAACTTGGTCAAAAACAATTCAAATTCAAATTTTCTTTTTACACTTATCATTATTATTCGAATACAACATTAGAAATTTAATTTACACGTTTAAATTTATGTGAATTTGTAAATAAAGAAAATTTACACATGTGTGAGTTTGCCATTTACACATGTGTTACACATGTGTAAAAATCTAATAAGAGTGATTTTGAGAGTAGAGATAAATTATTTGATGTTATAAGTTCTCTTTTAGATGTTGTATCTTAAATATGTTGACAATCTCTGCGATCAAAACCTTTATGGCGTCTCCGGTCACTGGAGATTTCAACTCAACCGTAGCACCATCCGATCACCATCTCACCAAAACCGACTTAAATTTACCGAATCCTGCTGAACACAACTTAACTTCCGCTCAATCTGCGAAAACTTCAAACTCTCAGCATCATGTTCTTGATGCTTCTGCACTGGTATCGTTATTCATATCTGGTTGCATGTTATTAATCAATTATGTTAACGTGTTTGGTGAAGACTGGATCTAGTTGTTTTTTATAGGTTAAACGGAGGAAACGGAAGAAAGGAAGCCCAGAAGATATGAGAGTTCTAAAACTGATGTGCTCAAGAAACGGCAGCCGGCGAAGAGTAGTGGTGTAAGATTTTGGTTTAAATTGGCATCTAGTTATGGATGTTGTTGGTGACAGTTTAGGAATGGTTTTTATGTGATAGTTGTTGTTATGATGCTAAATATGGTTGTGATTTAGTTGAGTAGGTTTGGAATTGTTATATAGATTGTAGGAGAATTGGATTTTAATAGTTTGAATTATGACTCATTGGTTGTTAATAATGTTATCTTTAACATGGATTAAGATGGTCTTTACTCAGTATTTGGAATAATAATGTGCCACCTCGTAACTTGGGGTTCCTGTCTCCTAGGCGCGATGGGTTCACCTGTCGCACATCAGTTTAAAACCAAAGGTGCGCACCTCGGTTGTGCATTTAAAAGTTCCTTGTGTTGCATCTAATATGTTTAGCACAATCCTCCTATATGTCGTGGTTTTAAAAATAGTGCCTGAGGTGTGAAGCACAAGAGGCTATCTGGAAAACGCCTCAGGCATTGAGGCGGCACCTCATGCACTTCTAGGTGAAAGTTTGTTAAAGTCGGTCAGAGGAAGCTCATATGTAAAAACACAAGGTTTTCATGAAGCTCTAGCCTCTTGCCTCCACTTTCTGGACCTAAATGCCTTGTAGCGCATCACACTTTTTGAAACCAGGCGCTATGTGCAAGTCTAGCTTCATGTTAAGGATTTAACAGCTATGGGGACGCACAACCATGCATCAATTAGTTACAATTCATCTTTTCACAACATTGTTACCTGTCTAACGCAAATCTTTTCTGGATTGATCTTCTGAGTCCTAAGTTTTCTGATCTAGAGTCAAGAGATGTAAACACCAA
The DNA here is from genome assembly GCA_947069175.1 of Scalesia atractyloides. Taxonomy (NCBI): domain Eukaryota; kingdom Viridiplantae; phylum Streptophyta; class Magnoliopsida; order Asterales; family Asteraceae; genus Scalesia; species Scalesia atractyloides. The sequence continues at coordinate 78,404,891 of CAMTDV010000020.1, read as the reverse complement.
ATACAAGTAGACGCTTTTGGACTTTGTTCTCTATCCTGTTCGCATGTGCCATAGAACTTTTGCCGCTTATTTGGAGTGACCTGCATTTGCTTAGGATGCCCAATGGCCCATAAAGGGCAATTCCCTGTTATGTACTGATCAGATTATACCAATTTTTTTTCTAGTATATGTTGATATGCTTTAACCATTTCTTGTGCATGGCATGGAACTTACCGTTTATGGTTTCATCAACAGTCACTAAGAGATCCCTCAAATTCAAGTTTGAGGTGAGGCTTTCTTTATAGTTATTTCTTGTTATATAAACCGTAAAAGTAACAGTCGTCTCTTTTTCATACAGTTTGCCAAAGGAGAAGTCTCCAACTAAAGGCTTCAAAACTCCGGCCCCAAGTTCAGCCGCTATGATTCGAGCAATGGAGTTTCAGAACAGTCTTGGATCTGACTTCCCTAGCTGTATAAAGACAATGAGTAGCTCACAAGTAACCTCTGGTTTTTGGTTGGTAATGCCTCTGTCCTTAACTTCTTCCAATCAATTTTTATCAAGAAAAATGACCAAACAAGTCCCCCCCCCTACTCCATGGTTTGTAGGGCCTTCCGATTCACTTTTGTAAGTCATATTTACCGAAAGAAGACGCTATATTTGTACTAGAAGATGAAAACGGAGCGCAATGTGAAGTAAAATATATCGCATACAAGTATGGGCTTAGCGCAGGGTGGAAAAGCTTTGCGCTTCGAAACAATCTGACTGAAGAAGACGTTTTGATTTTCCAATTAGTAGAAAGTACAAAATTTAAGGTGCCATCTCTTTCGGTTACCATTGTTAACAGATTCTATGGATAAAACTATCAAGGCATACATGTCTAATTTCAAATGTTCTTACCCTTGTAGGTTTACATACTTGACATCAATAAGTCAAGTAATACAAGTCTTGCTCTTAGCGTTTTAAATTTGGAAGCACATACAGAACAGGCGACTCCAGGTAACTTTTTTGAATTTTTCATACTCGATTTTAGTGATTGCTTTGTGCATATATTTGAGAATTAATATATGATAAAAACAGTTACCCCGTCTCCTAAAACAAAGAAAAAGAAGCATCCAGAATCTCTTGATATAACTGTGTCCTGAAAAAAGCACAAAAAGTCTGCGCCTTCTTCAAAATCTGCCCCCCCCCCCCCCCCCCCCCCCCCCCCCAATGGCCACCACATCAAACATTCAGGAAATAATAGAAAAGAGGGCGGTCTGGAAGTTCTAGAATATTCCATACCGTCCGACCGGCATCTTACTTTCCAAAAAGTCAAATCCTTTAAAGACTTCCATATCATAGTCAAAGGTGTCTGCATTGGCCACGAGCTTCCCCATTATGTCAGAAGGGGGTACTACAAGCTATGCGTTTATAACAAAGAATTCCTTCACGATGGTTTTCTGAAGACTTGTATGACACATTACTACAAGGTATGATTGGTCAAATTGTAAGAATTGCTGATGAGATCAAAAGATGCAAGATCACCACCACAATAAAGAAGACTTTGGTAGATGGGAGAAGTCCCTGAATTCTTTTGAGCTTTTGGGCATGAAGGTCGGTTTTTTACGTGATAAGGTACATACACTTGCAACCCTTGTGTTTGAATCAGAAGCTGCAGTGGATATAAAGCAGTATGTGGAAGCAATAAACGAACATAAACGTGCTGAAGACGAGATCAAGAAAGCTGCAGCAAAGCTAAAGGAGTTGAAGGAAGAGGCTATAAAGTTTGCCGGGAATGCAGGTAGTTTGAAACACAAGGTTGAGAAGTATGAACACAAGTTTCAGGACGAGGTTGATGAACTGTGAGAGGGTAGGCAGGCTCTATGAAAGAGTGTTAGCTACCGTAATCTCTAGTCAGTAAACTTATTACTTATGAACTATAATTACTGAATTAGTAATCGTTATTTCAATGATAAGTAGTAGCTTTTATACTTTTCTGCCTTGATGCTGCGATGATTGAGCAGAAACCGGCCCAGACTGGCAGCATGAACTGGTAGGCTACTACCCGGTCTGCAAGTGCTGAACTCCTCAAAAACCATTTCTCCATCCACACCTAGTAAAAACTTATATTTTTCTTACTTACTGTTATAGTAATCTCATCAACATTTTTTAACTGTAATCATCAAGCCAATCAAATATATTTATTATGTTCTATTATAAATTCATATAACTTTAATCAATGTTCAATATGATGAGGACAACGAAACAAAAAATTTACAAAATCTTTTATTCTCATTTTCTTTTTAATCGCTTTTGATAATCTGTGTTTCTTTTGATAATCTATGTTAAACACATTCGCAAAGATAATATATGTTGCTACTAAGCATGCCATGAAGTGAGTCTAGGGTGGGTAAATAACCGAATTAATCTAACCGTAGCAGACTTAGTTAAACACAACAATAAAACGATTGTTTGGTTAAGCCAATACTAATTAATCCACAACAATAAAATGATTGTTTGGTTAAGCCAGAAGTATTAATCCAAAATTGTGGTCCAGTTTTGGTGTGTAGCATAACTGAATTAGCGAAACCAAACCCAAATCATTATTGAATGCATTGATGAGTTTTGTGAGAGATGAACAGTGGGCTGCTATTTTTATTCCCTGTAATGAGCTGCTATCCATGGACTAGTCACTGGAACTCGCTGAAATATAATATAATATAATATAATATAATATAATATAATATAATATAATATAATATAATATAATATAATATAATATAATATAATATAATATAATATAATATAATATAATATAATATAAATCAGAATGTTACATATAAAAATTCAACAAACACAACAGCTATTGTTTACTTAGCAATTCAGGTCCATTGTCTGATGTTTACAACAGCGATAATTTGTCACCAGCATACAACAAAAACCATGGTCGCAAAAGTCGCTAGGCGCTCCCTAGTCGGAGTTGAGAGTACTCGGGGAGTACTCTGCATATCCGGAGAGTTCTCGGGGAGCGCTTGGCATAGGCGGAGAGTTCTCAGGGAGTACTCAGCTTAGGCAGAGATTACTCGGGCCTCGGCAGCCTACCTTGTAGCGATTTCTAAAGGAGTACTTGGTGTCCGAGACCTTGTTTTACCAGATTGGCAAAAACAACAACAAACGTATCCAGTATAATCTCACTCATCGCAAAGTTATTGCTAGAGACCGGGGGAGGGTGTGATGGGGCAAACGTTACTTCTATCCTATGATATTACTTTGAATATTGTGGTGTTTGATGGCCTTTAGGCATGATTTCGGTTCATTAGTATTTTTTTTTCCGCTCGGTTACCTACTAGTTTTGTTTTGGTTAGCCCGGTCAATTTAAGGTTAACCGACCTGAGCCTATCTTATTAATCAATTAACAAAAACCGATTGGTTTTTAGATTCCATTCCGTGCACACACTCGAACAAAGGGGAGTAAGAATCATTATTAGAAAGAAGACGTATTATTTATATCTGCGAGTGTGATTGATTTCTAATTAAGCACAATATTCATTTTCTGGTCACGTTATGTTAATTATCGAAAACTTTATCTGCTTTAGATATTTATTTTACCATTTCCGTATAAAAACGTGATTTCACAACACAGAAATGAAAAGTAAATTAAAAATGAACAGTTTTAACAAATAGTCTTGTTTATACTTTTGGTCATAAACCTTTATTTCAGATACATAGTTTGGTCTCATGGTGGGTTTGGTATCGAAATTTTGGGTTTATAACAATTTCTATTGAAATAACTACAGGTTAAGATGCAAATCATTTTTGAACTGCCAATTAATTGCATTAAGACTAACACAACAAAACTATTCTACGAACGAAGAGGGTGAGGAATAACGTGCTAATTTCTTTGTTTCTAGTTGATTGAGTTGATTGTTATCAATAAAAAAAAGTCATCACGAATAGGAATCCAAAACTAGAGTTTGGTTCTTGATTGAGTCGATCCATGGTTAGCCGTTAGTTAGTGGAACGTGACTATAATTGGGATCAACAGTTGATACACGGCCTTCCCTGAATATCAGAGTTGTAGACTGCCAATTTATTATTTGTCAAATAGTAAAATATAGTAATTATATGTGGTCCGTAATGGTGACATTAGACTGATTAACAAAATTTATACATATATTATGCATCTAAAAGTTGAATAACTACAGGAAAGTTAACACAGCCCGTAGTGTCTTTGCTTTGATGGTTACTCACCCATGACCCACCCTTGTTCAAATCTGCACCTGCATATATTTCTTATATTTTTTGTGTTGAATCTACTCTAGCCACCTAATCCAGTTTCAAAGTTGCAATCAGCCTAGTGCCAGTACCGGTGTAGTAATCTGCTACTAAAAATATTTTTGAAAGATGGTACCAACGTGACAACCATCTAGTATCCACCAGCCTACAAACCACCACTATGACCATCTCCAACCACTTTTACCTCTTTTCAAAGTCACCATTGAAAACAAACATAATCAATAACAGAAAAACATAAGTCCTCACCGTCATAAAAAGCCTGCAAAATCTACTGAGCTATAACAAACAATATTGATCGAAATTTAAATTAAAAAAAACTATCTGAAACCAACTGCAATAGAAAACCTAACCATGGAATAATGTGTTGAAGATGATGAAGAACATGCAGTAATGATGGTACAACAATGGTAGAGATAGCACCAAGATCTAACGGTGCAGGAGGTGACAATCACCAACTTAAATACAAACTCATGAAAAATATTTAAGTTCAGTTGCCATGCTACATGGTTATGTCACTAAGGATCACGAAGATGTGCAGAAACTAACATTAATGGGCATTTCTGCAATCACAAGGCTGATGCTTTCCTTGATGCTTTAAAGAGCCACCACTTAACCTCCGACCACCATATTGATCACAATAACGTCTACATTTATGGTTTAGAGCCATGTTAAAAGCAAGGCTTTGTGATTGAACTAGAAAGTAGAATGTATTATCAAGTTGTAGAGATAACCTGCAGCCAAAAATGTTGTCCAATTCCCTAGAGTCTAGACCTACACCCAACCATTTTGCCACCTTTACCGGACAGGATAACAAACAGACCTCATTTTGGGATTCATTCGGCCACACCTAACGAACATCAGTTTTCATGTAAGCATACCTATTTCTATTCCAGCCTGACAACAGATGACCCATAGTGATTTCCGACCACAAACCAAACGTCACCTTAAAATAAAATGACATGGATCACCAGTCTACGGCAGCAAAGAAACTCGTTTTATCTTTGCTACTAGCAAATCGTTGGATGTTCAAATGGGACTAGATTTATTGTAACAAGTGGAAGATCAAGGCTAATATAGTTAATTTACATATTTGATTTGTTAAATGTGAGAAACAATCACCCTGAGGTGAGATGCATTGGGTCGTCTTAGGTGTGATGTTCACTATGCTTCATTTTGTATAATACAGAAAACTAAATGAAGACCAGATGCAAAGAAACATATATTACGATTTACACATAACAACTTTTAGATGAAATGATTGCTTATGATAAACTAGGGATTCTAAACTTCACTTCATCACACACAAATTACCATAGTATGTCATAGTGCAATTTTTTCTCTATATTGATAATTAGTATGAGAAGGCAATTAGAGGCATGTGAAAGCGTACTTTTTTGGCAGCAATTTATAATTTATCAAAACAGTTGAACTAATGAGAGACTCGCCTGAAGCAAGAATAGGAAGACAAGCATCAGTTACAACTATCATATGAGACTTTTGTTCTCCCTTTTGAAAGTCTTCCTTTCCAGACAAACAGCAGCATTTTGGTTCCATTTGATTATTGCATGACGCAATTTATCTAAAATCAATGTGCGTACCGCTTCAGCAAGGTCACTACACTGAGAAACATATTAATAAAAGTCTGATGTAATATTACTTACTGGTCATTTATGGACTACAAAACTATCCATCTCAAGTAAGATGATTCATGTATACATTGTATTTATACGAAAAAGTCGACTTAATTGGATTATTTGGTAAAGTTTCAGATCAATATAGAGTTCAACATGAGAGATGACACATCTTAAACTGGATGCTGTCGATGACAAGATAATAATGGCGTTGGGGACTGCAACATACAAAACACCATTCATCCAGGTTACTGTGTAAAACGTTTTGTTTGCAATTAGCAGATGAATGACATTGAAAAGAGGGAAAAAAACAAACAAATTGAAGCTACTTTCAATGCCTCCATCTCCGGCTTTAGAGAAAGCCTACTGATCTACACTCCTTTTATTATTAAAATTAAAATTTAAAATAAAAATAAAACAATCAATTAAAAAAACACCTTCTAATCAAACCAGGGCAGGTTTGGGCCAAGCCGACTCGTTTATCTTAACGAGCTGAAATTTTGGGTTCGAGCTCCGCTCGTCAAAAGCTCAAGCCAGCTCATGGTTCATCGAGCTGACTCGATCGTTTATTTAAAAATAAAGTTTTTTTAGTATATTTGTAACACCCTGTAAAATTGTGTCCAATAATATAGTGACATGTGTTGTATTTTAAATAACGCCTGTTAAAGACCAATAAGGACTAAAGGCGTCAACATGCTCAAACTGAGCCCCTCTGAGTGACGGTCCGATGTCAACATGCATAAATAACAGCCTCTGAGTGACTGATATGTCAACATGCTTAAATCATTGGCCTTTGAGTGACTGATTGTCAACATGCTCAGCCTCTGAGTGACATCGGAATCAACATGCTTATAATAAGCCTCTGAGTGATCCTTTGTGAAGTCCTAACTCTCATACGTGCCATTTGTTGGACGAGAGAGTTTAATTTTGTAAATATACGAAAGTTGGATATTGGAGGGATTAAAAGTGTCAACATATTAATTCTTACCTCTGAGTGACCTTTTAACAAACCGAGAGCTCGACAATGTCCAGGCATAATCCCAGGTATGCCAAGTATTGGCTACGGAGGGATAAAAATGCCAAAAAGGTGTTTTAAAAGGTTTTTATAAAGCTTCTATAAGTTAAGGGGGTTAAAGTGTCAAATTTTGAAAGTTGCCAGGGGGGGTCGCGGGCCGCGAGAGATTTGGTCTGTGTCTCTCGCGGGGCGCGAGAACAGACCTGCAGCAGAAAGTTTGTTTGGTCTCCAAGCAAAACTCCAAAACCATTAATTCGAAACCATGGCTTCTCTAAACTGCTATGCCACGTTTTGGGACACTTGTAAGCTTCTTCTTACACCCCTAAACACCTTGCTTCACCTCCTTTGAGTTCTCCAACTATAAATAGGTGATCAAGTTCACCATTTGAACTCGCACCTTTCTAAATCATAACTCTTCTCCCTCCTCTGGAAGTTCCTAACTGAAAGGAGCATCCAACTTAGTCCTCTTGCATTATAGGAACCTCTTGTAAGTGTTCCTTGCTCTTGCATTTCCGTTTATAGGCTTTTATAGCCAAAAGTCACCATGGCCTGCCAAAAGTAGAATCGGGGGAGGCTTTGGAAGAAAGGTTCTAAACTAGAGAGCAAGCGTTTTACGGCAAACGCTTTGACTTTCGGTTAAGACCGTTATGGTCCAGCCATTGTTCGAAATAAACATGGCTAAGTGATCGTAATAAGGTAGGTGTTAATCCCTATAAAGGGCACCTCCTGAAGATCACGTTTGCTAGATCAATTGACGGGTCAAAGTTATGATATTAAAAAGTCAAACATGCTATTTTTTGGAAAAATCATAAATTGATCTTATATATGTTATGAAACCTGTTTTGACACTTAAACAAGTTGGTAATAATTATTAGAACATGTAAGAACATGTTCGGCTCATCAATTTCAATCCTAAGGGCCGATTCGCAACCGAAGTTTTACTTCTACTTTGACTTTCGATTTTACCCCGATTTAGATTAGTTACCTACTGATTTAAAGTTGCATTATGATCATAGTATTGTGTAGCATAACCCTCTGAGGTTATAGTACATGATCATAATCAGAATCCAAGTTTATGCACAAGTTTCATAATTATGTCATTTTTGACCAAAATGTCCTTTTTGCATAAATAAGGTTTTAATGGTAATGAACTTGAAAATGAGTTTTCTACTAATGTAATATTATAAGTAGGATTATTTGGGATGTTAAACCAAGTTACAAACTGAGTTTTCAAGCAAGTCCTTAAACTATGTCGATAAATGACGATTTTAGCCCCTGTGGCTTATAAAATAGTTTTAAATCAAATCTTTAGGTAAATCATTTACCTACTGATGTGTTATACTAAAGAACATATTTTAAATATTTTTAACTGACTATAACATCAGTTTTCATAAACATCACTTAAAGACGTCATATTACGACATAAGCGTCGTTTCGGATAGTATGGTTTTAAACCATATTAATGGACCAAGACTTGTTACCTACTGATTTTAAAACTTATTTTAAACATATTTACAGTAAGTACATGTTATAAACTCAGATCCCCAAATAATTTATAAACTATGTGTAAAATGACCAAAATACCCCTTCGGTGCATAGTTTGGTCATAAAAGGTAAAATGCACATATAATTGATATCTACTGATATTATATCATAAATAAAGTATTTTTCAGAATACTTATAATCATAACATTAAATTATATTCAAGTTCCTTTTATATGGTATGAAATTACCAAAACGCCCTTATAAGGCATAATTTCGTTTTAAAACCATAATGGGCATATAAGTTGATATCCTACTGATATCTTAACTTATTTAAAGTATAATGGCATATAGAACTTGTCCATAACTTATTCGGTTACCCGATATCGCTAAAATGCGCACAATTACGCATATGTAACTATTTTACAGAAATTAACCGAAACGGGTTTAACCTTGTCATTTAAGTTTCAAAATCCAGAATGTATATAGTTTACCCATATTATACAAGTCAAGTACTTGTCGGAATTAAACTACATTCTATCCGATCATCGTTTAATCAAGCGTTATACGTAATGATCATGTACACTATTCGGTTTATAAGATCGTTAGTATTTAATTGGCTAGCTTATGCCATAATCTAGACTAGAGCCTTGCCGGTAAATGTTATCTGCACTTGGTACTTTTGTATACGGCTGAGTTATTTAAAAATAAAAGAAGAAGACTAGTTTAGGTAAATACTCTCGACTTATTTTCCCTAACGGGCTTGGGATACGGTAAGTTATTGCCGCTTGGTCCAAAATGAGGTCAATCGAATGCCCACTTGAGGCTAGTAAACCCCATATTTTGTTTTAATTAGTTTTGTTTGATAACTTAAACATCGGGGTTAAACTACCGTGTTCTGGATATCATGGGCTCAATACATTAATTATTGGCCACGACCTTAGCACGGGGTGTAGGCATACACCCTTTGATGCTCATATGTAATATGCCCAAGACATTGGGGATGACTCCTTTGTGAGTCCTGAGTGGTGTGTATTTAATCATGTCTTGGTTTCTGTCATGGGCCCTAAATGTATTGACAAACATGTGAATCTGATACAAGGTTGAATTTCAACTTTCCCAAGTTAATAAAAGATTTTGTGCCGTTTTGCACTTAAAAACCATTTTAAAAGTTTTCAAAATGAGTCAGTTGGCTGTATTTACCAGCGTAAGCTGACGTATCGTCCAAAGGCTAAACTGCAGGTGCAATACGAAAATAGGTCGGAAGCTACTCGGTAGTGAATAAGAGGATCTTGCAAATCCTTAGATCTGCCCAAAGTCTGTTTTGTATTCTTTCCATGTACATTTTAATGATCCGCCTGTGGATTTTCTATTACGAGCTTGTATATTATTTTGTATTTTCGAACATTCGGTTTGTAATAGTAATTTTACTCCAAGACTTCCACTGTGTCGTGTTTAATTGACTATGATGATTATCAACTGACATCACGATACTCCCCACCCGGGCCCACCGGTGTATGGTTTTCGGGTTGGAAATCCGGGGTGTGACAGGTTGGTATCAAAGCCAACATTTGAGAGAATTAAACACTATCCTTCTTGTGTTAATCTCAAACTTACACGTGCACATTCCTTAGACTTCCGAGTCTAGGCATTGACCTAGGAGTTACTCATTTCATTATTAAGTTATTAGTATGTTTTTGAATTGATTTTTTAAACAGAAAAATGCCGCCACGTGTGAGAGGACAAATTGCAAGAGGAAAGGTCCAATGAGGGGAGGACCATCAGGGCGCATACCCCCTCAACCTCATATCAAGATGCTTACCAAGAATCAGGAGATTCGTCTCCATGGCAACCAGCGAGACGTTCTGTCTCTAATAGACACTCGCCCTCACAATCCCAAAATTCTTACCACTCCTACCACTCACACCATTCTCACCATTCTCACCATTCCCATTCACATTCTTACCATGAGGAATTCAACCCCAACCATTATTTTAACACACCTCCAGCCGATCAAAATCAGTTGGACCAGCCACATCCTATGGACGAGGACTCCGACTCAAGATGCCACCGTCGGGATCAAATGTGCATCCCATTGAAATTTTGAGCGATTCAAACTCATATGCCGGATCGCCCTACCAAGGTCCTAATGAGTAGGACCAATACTGGAACCAATTCACCTTTGCCCACACACCTTCTCACCACTCTCAACCACCCCCGGTTCAAGAAGATGTCCACTTGGAACCGATTGACCAACCGCAACCACCACCTGAACCACCAAGAAGGAAGCGTGGAGCACGTATGTCGGTACGTGCCGGACAAAGGTCGGGATCGCTGCCACCTTTGCCAAACTCCTACCCACGATCCAAGAGGACCCACAATGGGTGGGCCCTTTAACGCTTCACCTGTGGTTGAACCAACACCCACACCTACAGTTCAACCACCACCATCGGGTTACACTAACCCAATCCCTACATATCCAGACACGTCTGGATATGATCCTTTTAACCCGTCTACACCAGTAGACTATCAAGCATGGTTGGAAGACCCATACACGCAGGCAGTTATGCACAATGCACTTTACCTGTCTCCTTTCCCTCCTGCTTATCCACCGACTGGATATCCAACTTATCGTACCAGTATCCGGTTATGCCACAACACACCACAACCTCCGCCACCACTTGATGCCATCAATGAGGCCTTAGAAAGAATGAAAGAGATGTAGCAGCAGGCGGAGAAAACGGAGAAGAAGACAAATAAGTTCTTCAAGAAACTCTCCAAGCTAGTCAAGGGAAAGAAAGACGAGTGAAGTCTTTCCTATTATATGTAGTTCCTGCGTAGACATTATTATTTCTTTAGTCCCTGTGTGGACATTTTGTTTCTTAGTCCTTGCATGGATAATCGGTTTCATTTATTTGTTTCAAGTATTATAATTTCTTATGAAAATTTAATGAAGTACTTTGGAATTATATATATATGTATTCACCCTCTTGAAAACGACGTCTCGATTTTACTCGAAATTTATGCTCTGAAATATAATTCCAAAAAGATTTTAATGGTTTTGATTTTGCCAAGTGGCACAGACCACATATTTGTCCAAATATATAAATAACGGAAGGGTCTTCTATCATGATAGTTAAGGGAAGTTATCCTTCTATCTAGAGGTGGTGGACTAAGTTCAAGCCTCCAAGTCATTAAGGTCAATGCGACCGGGACTTATAATCAACCATTAAGATCCTCTTATGTTAACATTCAAGTAATGTGCATACTCTTGGCAGTGTGACTTGAGGAATCACGCTAGCCTTCAAGGTAATGGACTATGTCCTAACCTTAAAAATAAGCCCTTGTGATCTATGTGATCTCGGCTAAATAAGCCCATGTGATCTGTTTGATCCCGGCTAAATAAGCCCTTGTAATCTATTTGATTCCGGCTAATATCAAGCCCTTGTGATCTGTTTGATCCCGGCTAAATAAGCCCTTGTAGTCTATTTGATCCCGGTTAAATAGCCATTGTAATCTATTTGATTCCGGCTAATATCACCAGTGCGGTGATAGAACATCCATTAGAGATGTATTTTAAACAAGCCCTTGTTATCTATTTGATCCCGGCTAAATTAGCCCTAGTAGTCTATTTTATTCCGGCTAATATCACCAGTGCGTTGATAAAACATCCATTAGAGATGTATTTTAAATAAGCCCTTGTGATCTATTTGATAAGCCCTTGTGATCTATTTGATCCCGGCTAAATTAGCCCTTGTAATCTATTTGATTCCGGCTAATATCACCAGTGCGGTGATAAAACATCCATTAGAGATGTATTTTTTGAATAAGCCCTTGTGATCTATTTGATCCCGGCTAAATAAGCCCTTGTGATCTATTTTGATCCCGGCTAAATAGCCCTTGTAACCTGTTTGATTCCGGCTAAATATCACCAGTGCGGTGATAAAACATCCATTAGAGATGTATTTTATATAGCCCATATGATCTGTTTGATCCCGGCTAATATCATTAGTGCGATGATAAATAAAACATCCATTAAGTAATGTATTACCCTTTCGGGTTATGATCTATTCTATATAGCCTATGTGATCCATTCTGATCCCGGCTAATACCACCAGTGTGGTGACTAAACATCCATTAGTAATGTAGTGCCTATGTGCCGTATTATATGTCCATTAGTGACAGCCTATGTGCCATATTTTATATCCAATTGTGACAGGCATGTGTGCCATATTTATATCCATTTGTGACAGGCATATGTGCCATATTTGGTGTCCTTTGTGACAAGCCTATGTGCTATAAAATTTTCAAATATGACAATGACAGTTGTGACATTGCGATCCCCTGTCTAGTAATAAAAGGACTATGTCCATATTGTAAATTTCCTATGATGGTCCTATTAAGACCTAGGCCAAATATAGTTATATCAAGCCTAAGAGTTGTGATGTTATTCACACTAGTATAGGCAATGGATTTTCTTATATCCAAAGTTTAAAAGCCGATATGGTTATTGTACAATGGCTAAGAAAATTTTTATTTGGTTTATAGAACCAAGGCTTTGAAGAATGGCTAATTCTAATGAGGCACAAAGTAGCAATCGGAACGTCAAAGACGCCGAAAATATAGCCATAAATGATAATGACTTCCAAGCACGCATTGATGCGGTTGTGGAAAAGGCCATGGGAAAGGCCATAGAGAAGTTAAGAGAGTCGAGTGCTACTCGCTCTAAGCCATTATCAATTCCACCATCCCCAGCTCATAAGGAGAGCTCTGTTCATTCATCAAATGCAAAGAGTGAACCTAAGAGGATAGACTATGCTGATAGGTCCCGTTATTCTAAAGACGGATGCACCTACAAGTATTTTGTCTCCTGTAAACCCCGAGACTTTAATGGGGAAAAAGGAGTTGTAGAAGCCCTAAAGTGGCTGGACGAGATGGAGATTGTTGTAGACATCAGCAGCTGTGCTGAAAAGGATGTGGTCAAGTACGTATCACAGTCCTTTAAGGGCAATGCCCTAACATGGTGGAAGGCCATGATTCAGTCAACATGTAAGGTATACCTGTATAATCTGGGATGATCCAAGTTTATGGACCTTATTAAGGAAACTTACTGCCCACCTCATGAGGTGGAGAAAATAGAGACAGATTTCTTGTCTCTTTCCATGAAAAACCTAGACTGTCGGAAGTATGTTTCTAAAAAATTCCCTATCTAGGTTAGTTTCCTATTTAATTACCCCTGAATCCAAACGCATTGCGCATTTTATTAATGGGTTAGCACCCGAGATAAAGGGCATGGTAAAGGCTGCTCAGCCTAGTACTAATAGGTCTGCTGTAGACCTATCTCTCTCTCTCACCCTTGATTTAGTAAGGCAAAAGTCAGTAAAGTCTGAAACTGACTGGAAAAGAAAGAGGGAAGATGACAACTCCCATAAGTTTAATAAGAAAACTAAAGGATATTTGGGTTCAAACGGAACCAAGGCAAGTCGGCTGTGAGACGATTCTGCAAGACTTGCAACCACAAACACTGGGGGACAGTGTACTTCTGACCCACAAGCTAGACCTTTGGCATTTGTAAAAGAAGAGGGCATAAGACCCTTGAGTGCAAGAACCTTAAGGATGTTGTATGTTATATATGCAATAAAAAAGGGCACATTGCAAGTAATTGCCCTAAGAATTCAAGGAATAATAATCCGAAGCCTGGAGAGGCTAAGAATGGAAATGCACGCGCCTTTCGGCTGACTGCTAAGGAAGCTGTTAATGACAATAACGCCATAACAGGTACTTTCCCCATTAATGATATTTATGCTAGAGTTCTTTTCGATTCGGGTGCAGATGATCTTTTGTTAATCATAAGTTTAGTAAACTATTAAATTTACCCATAAGAACTGTAGATAAAATTTATGAGATAGAACTCACCGATGGAACCTTAGAAACTGCTTCTTTCATTCTTGATGGATGCTCTATATCCATTAAAAATCATTCCATCCATATCTCTCTTTTGCCAATGAAATTGGCGGGATTCGATGTGGTCTTAGGCATAGATTGGTTATCTCATAACCAAGCCCGCATTGCCTGCGATAAGAAGCTCATCGAAATTAAAACCCCATCGGGTGAAGTGATCACCATTTCCGGAGACTCACACTATGGAATGCCAGACAAGGTGTTGTTATTTAAGGCATCTAAGTGTTTGAGAAGAGCCTGTGTCATCTACTTGGCGCAAGTAACCATAAACGAACCAAAGCCGAACCTTGAAGATCAACCAGTTATCTCGGAGTATCCCGATGTTTTCCCTGAAGAGTTACCAGGCCTACCTCCGGATAGGCAAGTGGAGTTTAGAATAGACATCATACCAGGATCAGCACCAGTAGCTAGAGCTCCATATAGGCTAGCACCAACGGAGATGAAGGAATTGAGGACGCAGCAAGACGAACTCTTAGAAAAAGGCTTTATTCAGCCTAGTTCCTCGCCTTGGGGAGCTCCTATACTCTTTCTAAAGAAGAAGGACGTTCGATGCGAATGTGCATCGATTACCGAGAGCTAAACAAGTTAACTATCAAGAATAGATATCCTCTGCCCAGGATCGATGATTTATTTGACCAACTTAAAGGGGCTAATTACTTTTCTAAGATAGATTTGAGATCAGGATATCATCAACTGAAGGTTAGAAGTGAAGATGTTCCTAAGACAGCCTTCAAGACCCGCTATGGTCATTTTGAATTCTTAGTGATGCCTTTTGGGCTCACAAATGCACCAGCAGCATTCATGGATCTCATGAATAGAGTCTGCAAGCCATATTTGGATAAGTTTGTCATTGTCTTCATAGACGACATACTTATTTATTCTCGTAATCAAGCTGATCACGAGAAACATCTTCGATGCATCTTAGAACTGATTAAGACAAGAGAAACTTTATGCAAAGTTCTCTAAATGCGAATTTTGGCTTAGAGAAGTCCAATTCCTTGGACATATGGTAAGTGAGCATGTTATCCAAGTGGATCCCGCCAAGATTGAAGCCATCATGAATTGGGAAGTGCCCAAGACCCCAATGGAGGTTCGTAGTTTCTTAGGTTGGTTGGATACTATAGGAGGTTCATTGATAGCTTTTCAAGGATAACCACTCCTTTAACTTCCTTAACCCGCAGGAATATTAAGTATAATTGGGGTCCAAAACAACAAGAATCTTTTGAGATTCTAAAACATAAGTTGAGCAATGCTCTGGTGTTATCTCTACATGAGGGTATTGAGAATTTTGTTGTCTACTGTGATGCTTCGCACACCGGCATGGGCTGTGTGCTAATGCAGAATGGCAAGGTAATTGCCTATGCATCACGACAACTAAAGGTGCATGAAAGTAATTACACCAACCACGATTTGGAGCTGGGTGTCGTTGTATTTGCACTAAAACTATGGAGACATTACTTGTATGGCATGAAGTGTGTTACATACACAGACCATAAAAGTCTCCGGCACCTGTTCAATCAGAAAGAATTGAACATGCGACAACACCGTTGGATGGAAACTCTTAATGATTATGATTGCGAGATTCGCTACCATCCCAGCAACGCAAATGTGGTTGCCGACGCTTTAAGTCGCAAAGAAAGGGTTAAACCCATAAGGATTAACGCCGAGAGCATTGAGCTCAGAAATAGCTTGAGTGAGAAGCTATTAAATGCGCAAAAACAAGCCATGTTAGAGGCGAATGTCCCTAATGAGGGATTAGGCGGAGCTATTAATCAGTTAATGCCCGGAAAGGATGCAATCCTAAGATTTAATGATAGAATTTGGGTTCCAATCTTTGGAGGACTTAGAGATCTAATCCTCCAGGAAGCGCATAATTCAAGATACTCTATTCACCCGGGTGGTGACAAAATGTATCAAGACTTGAAAACGAATTATTGGTGGATGGGTTTGAAGAAATCCATAGCCACTTATGTAGCTATCTGACGTGTTCGTAAGTTAAGGCTGAACATCAGAAACCATCAGGACTTCTACAACAACTTGAGATTCCCACTTGGAAATGGGAAATGGTAACAATGGACTTGATTACCAAGTCACCTAACACCAAATGTGGTAATGACACTATTTGGGTCATTGTGGATAGGCTGACTAAGTCAGCACATTTCTTGCCAATCAAGGAAACTTATAGTTCTGACAAATTGGCTAAGTTATATGTGGACAAGATTGTGTCCCTAAACGGTGTGCCAGTATCTATTGTATCTTATAGAGATACTAGATACACATCTCACTTTTGGAAAAGTTTCCAACAATCTTTAGGCACACGATTGAACTTTAGTACGGCTTACCATCCACAGACTGATGGTCGTGAGTGTACTATCCAGACACTGGAAGACATGCTCAAGGCATGTGTGATTGATATAGGAGGAAGTTGGGATGACCACTTACCCGTAATAGAATTCTCCTACAATAATAGCTATCATACTAGCATCAAGACCGCTCCTTTGAGGCCTTGTATGGGAGAAAATGTAGAACGCCCGTGTGTTGGGCGGAAGTTGGGGAAGCCCAACTATCAGGACCGGAGATTGTCCTGGAAACCACGGAAAAGATTGTACAAATCCGTGATCATCTCAAAGCTGCCAGAGATAGGCAGAAGAGCTATGCTGACAAGAGGCATAAACCTCTTAAGTTCCAAGTAGGGGACAAAGTCATGCAGAAAGTATCACCCTGGAAAGGTGTGATGCGTTTTGAAAGAAGGGCAAGTTGAGCCCAAGGTATATAGGACCCTTCGAGATAATGAATGTGTCAGCACTGTAGCTTATAAGCTCAGGTTTCCAGAGGAGCTTAGTGGAATCCATGACGTATTCCACATATCTAATCTTAAGAAATGTCTAGCCGATGAGTCGCTAGCAATGTCACACGAGGATGTGTAAATTGATGAAAACCTGAGGTTCATTGAACCAATTTCGATCAAGGATCGACATGTTAAGAAGCTCTGAAGAAAAATGATACCTATAGTAAAGGTTAAGTGGGACGCCTTTAGAAGTCTCGAGTATACATGGGAGGTTGAGTCCTTATGCGACAAAAGTACCCCCATCTTTTTAAATAAAATCTCGAGATTGAGATTTCTTTTAAGGGGGTGAGGATGTAACACCCTGTAAAATTTGTGTCCAATAATATAGTGACACGTGTTGTATTTTAAATAACGTCTGTTAAAGACCAATAAGGACTAAAGGCGTCAACATGCTCAAACTGAGCCTCTGAGTGACGGTCCGATGTCAACATGCATAAATAACAGCCTCTAAGTGACTGATATGTCAACATGCTTAAATCGTTGGCCTCTGAGTGACTGATTGTCAACATGCCTAGCCTCTGAGTGACATCGGAATCAACATGGTTATAATAAGCCTTTGAGTGATCCTTTGTGAAGTCCTAACTCTCATACGTGCCATTTGTTGGACGAGAGGGTTCAATTTTGTAAATATATGAAAGTTGGATATTGGAGGGATTAAAAGTGTCAACATGTTAATTCTTACCTCTGAGTGACCTTTTAACAAACTGAGAGCTCGACAATGTCCGGCATAATCCCGGGTATGCCAAGTATTGGCTACAGAGGGCTAAAAATGCCAAAAAGGTGTTTTAAAAGGTTTTTATAAAGCTTCAATACGTTAAGGGGGTTAAAGTGTCAAATTTTGAAAGTTGCCAGGGGGCGGTCGCGGGCCGCGAGAGACTTGGTCTGTGTCTCTCGCGGGGCGCGAGAACAGACCTGCAGCAGAAAGTTTGTTTGGTCTCCAAGCAAAACTCCAAAACCATTAATTCGAAACCATGGCTTCTTTAAACTGCTATGCCACGTTTTGGGACACTTGTAAGCTTCTTCTTACACCCCTAACACCTGGCTTCACCTCCTTTGAGTTCTCCAACTATAAAAAGTCAAACAGGCCATTTTTTTGGAAAAATCATAAATTGATCTTATTATGTTATGAAACCTGTTTTGACACTTAAACAAGTTGGTAATAATTATTAGAACATGTAAGAACATGTTCGGCTCGTCAATTTCAGTTCTAGGGTCGGTTCGCAACCGAAAATTGCGAAGTTTGACTTCTGCTTTGACTTTCGATTCTGACCCGATTTAGATTAGTTACCCACTGATCTAAAGTTGCATTATGATCATAATATTATGTAGCATAACCCTCTGAGGTTATAGTACATGATCATAATCAGAATCCAAGTTTATGCATAAGTTTCATAATTATGCCATCTTTGACCAAAATATCCTTTTTGCATAAAATAAGGTTTTAATGGTAATGAACTTGAAAATGAATTTTTCTACTGGTGTAATATAATAAGTAGGATTATTTGGGATGTTAAACAAAGTTACAAAATGAGTTTCCAAGCAAGTCCTTAAACTATGTCGATAAATGACGATTTTAGCCCCTGTGGCTTATAAAATAGTTTTAAATCAATTTTTTTCAAGGTAAATTATTTACTTACTGATGTGTTATACTAAATAACATATTTTAAATATTTTTAACTAACTATAACATCAGTTTTCATAAACATCACTTAAAGACGTCATATTACGACATAAGCGCCGTTTCGGATAGTAAGGTTTTAAACCATATTAATGGACCAAGACTTGTTACCTACTGATTTTAAAACTTATTTTAAACATATTTACAGTAAGTACATGTTATAAACTCATATCCCCAAATAATTTATAAACTATGTGTAAAATGACCAAAATACCCCTACGGTGCATAGTTTGGTCATAAAAGGTAAAATGCACATATAATTGATATCCTACTGATATTATATCATAAATAAAGTATTTTTCAAGAATACTTATAATCATAACATTAAATTATATTCAAGTTCCTTTTATATGGTATGAAATTACCAAAACGCCCTTATAAGGCATAATTTCGTTTTAAAACCATAATGGGCATATAAGTTGATATCCTACTGATATCTTAACTTATTTAAAGTATAATGGCATATAGAACTTGTCCATAACTTATTCGGTTACCCGATATCGCTAAAATGCGCACAGTTACGCATATGTAACTATTTTACAGAAATTAACCGAAACGGGTTTAACCTTGTCATTTAAGTTTCAAAATCCAGAATGTATATAGTTTACCCATATTATACAAGTCAAGTACTTGTCGGGATTAAACTACATTCTATCCGATCATCGTTTAATCAAGCGTTATACGTAATGATCATGTACACTATTCGGTTTATAAGATCGTTAGTATTTAATTGGCTAGCTTATGCCATAATCTAGACTAGAGCCTTGCCGGTAAATGCTATCTGCACTTGGTACTTTTGTATACGGCTGAGTTATTTAAAAATAAAAGAAGAAGACTAGCTTAGGTAAATACTCTCGACTTATTTTCCCTAAACGGGCTTGGGATACGGTAAGTTATTGCCGCTTGGTCCAAAATGAGGTCAATCGAATGCCCACTTG
Organism: Scalesia atractyloides; assembly: GCA_947069175.1. Taxonomy (NCBI): domain Eukaryota; kingdom Viridiplantae; phylum Streptophyta; class Magnoliopsida; order Asterales; family Asteraceae; genus Scalesia; species Scalesia atractyloides. Next base: position 78,385,083 of record CAMTDV010000020.1, on the reverse strand, counting down.
AGGCTAGTAAACCCCATATTTTGTTTTAATTAGTTTTGTTTGATAACTTAAACATCGGGGTTAAACTACCGTGTTCTGGATATCATGGGCTCAATACATTAGTTATTGGCCACGACCTTAGCACGAGGTGTAGGCATACACCCTTTGATGCTCATATGTAATATGCCCAAGACATTGGGGATGATCTTTTGTGAGTCCTGAGTGGTGTGTATTTAATCATGTCTTGGTTTCTGTCATGGGCCCTAAATGTATTGTCAAACATGTGAATCTGATACAAGGTTGAATTTCAACTTTCCCAAGTTAATAAAAGATTTTGTGCCGTTTTGCATTAAAAACCATTTTAAAAGTTTTCTAAATGAGTCAGTTGGGTGTATTTACCAGCGTAAGCTGACGTATCGTCCAAAGGCTAAACTGCAGGTACAATAGGAAATAGGTCGGAAGCTGCTCGGTAGTGAATAAGAGTATCTTGCAAATCCTTAGATCTGCCCAAAGTCTGTTTTGTATTCTTTCCATGTACATTTTAATGATCCGCCTGTGGTTTTTCTATTACGAGCTTGTATATTATTTTGTATTTTCGAACATTCGGTTTACTCCAAGAGTTCCGTTGTGCCGTGTTTAATTGACTATGATGATTATCAACTGACGTCACGATACTCCCCACCCGGGCCCAACGGTGTAATTTCGGGTTGGAAATCCGGGGTGTGACAATATTTTTTCATGTAATGATATACATAAAACCAAAAGACAATAATCAAAACACTATTTTGGCTACTAGAATAGTAATTTTACGCAAACTATACAAACGATTAACAATAAAAGAAAGCATGTTAGCTTAATCCATTTTTTATATCAATATTACTAATAAAACTATAGCCTAACAATCTAATTTTTTCGATAAAAAGGTAACCATATTACTGACTAAACTCCATTGCTATAAAATATATTAGAGTTTTAGGTGATTACTTTTTTTAGGAAATTGGATTTTAATAATTCTAAGTTTGACCCATTGCCAGAATGGTCCCAACTTTCAAACCATTTTCTTCTACCGAGCTTATTTTAAACTAGGGTTAGTTAGTCTTTGTGGAGGTAGATGATGGCGTGGTTTGTTATGTGTAAACAAATTAGTTGACTCCTTATATGGCTGCTTACGTGAAATTTTGCTCAAATTTGAGGGCTCGTTAACACATTCTATTTAAGTCATAATCTCAAATCTCTCACAACCACATCAATTCACAAGACGAAAGCTCTGGTCGAGTTTCAATTTTGCGTAGGGTTTTCTTCACTCTAGTCGTGTTTTGCTATTGAATCTAATGGAAGAAGTCATCTTCATCAAGCTTTGATATGGTAGTGCATTTGAAGTTGCTACTCCCAGACTTAGGTACATTGGGGTCAAACAACATTGCTAAGATTAGACATTGATAAGCTTTCTAAATTTGAGCTAGTTGATTATGAAATGCAAACTGGTTCATACAAATCTAGAGATATCCACATGTATTGATTGATTCCTTTTGATGGAGGGTTGAAGCATTTAGGTAGTGATAGAGATGTCAATGAGATGGTGATGACGATTGATGTGAACTCCAGTCAAGTTCTTGATGTATACATTCAACATAGGCCACTTAGTAAGCCAACACCCAGCCTACTATGTCTCAAGCTCAGCCCAACCAAGTAACCAACCCACTAAACCCTACTTGTAACTCACCCAGGTACACTAAGGCTACTGCTAGAAGGGGTGTATTAGAAACTTGCTTAAGCCCTACTTTAACAGTTTACGGGTGCGCTAAGTCTGTAGCTAAATAAAGACAGTTCATGATGTTTCTCATAAGGAGGGTTCAAGTGAAGATGATTTTGATAAAGAAGGTTCTAGTTCATAGGTTGATGATGATGATGACATTATAGATACTAAGATGGGTTATTTAGTTGTAGATCTTATGAGGATGGTTCTATTTTAGAGGGCTATGATAAAAAAAAATCTTGATGATGAGGTAATTAGTGGCGAGTCAAACAGGGATGATAATGAGTAGATAGACTATCACACCCCGACCTGTAGCGGATTATCGGTCGGAGTATAATTATTGTCCATAGCTCATGAAAACTATTATAAGTTTAAATATTTAAAGCATATCCAATTAAAATGCCACACGTAACATAGAAAATATAAAATAATTCATACAATGCCAACATCATAATCCACAATACGTAATATCCAATTTATTAACTAAGGCACATTATAAGTGTCTTCATCTTCAACTCATCTCACACATGTATACTTGTATCACGCGTAAAAAGATTTTTAGGTTAACATAAAGTTGGTGAATATATCCAAGTTATTTTAAGATAAACTATTGTACTTTATTTATTTTTAAATTAAGTTACCATGAAACTTCAAGTGTATATAAAACATCCATAACCATCAAACGAACCAACAATACCAAAAATACAACCAATCACCACAACCAAATATGCTAATGAAACAATATGAGATTCAAGCCCCAAAGAGCGAATCTAAGTAATGGTGGCGATACATAGTTCAACCCATGGTCGTAGGAAACTGGTCAACCAGTGAATCCATAAGAAACAATATGGCACAAAGTGAGTAACAAGTACATACATGTATATGAAACAATAGACACAAATAACATTACACATAACGACACTTTGATTTGCATGATGATATAGGAAACAAAAGAAGCATTTGACACATGATACACCCCAAAAAGATTTAATGACAAAAGGGGAAAAATAATAGATCTACTCATAGTTTTACGTTCGGTTTATTCTACATTAAACCGCACGAGTATTGAGGAAAAACTCAAAAAGAGAATAGTTACCCTAAAGAAATAAATAACAAAAATATACTAACCAACCAAACCCCAAAGCTATAAAAATAAATCCTATAACTTAGGGCTTTTGTCTAACCTAAACTATGTACGAAATTCATATTTGTAACTAAACAACTAATATGACATATTAATAAAGTTACCATTAGAATATTTATGTCTACATTTTATATTATAGTATACTAAGTCTAAAAGTCTTTTTAAGTTCCGATACTATAATTTAGTCCAAAGTATTAAATTCACATATAAAAATCTAATATTGTGGAAATAAAGTTATAAGACAAAATATTAACAAATATTATGTCATTATAAGTTAAAATATTGATTCTATCCCTTTAGTAGAAATTCTATAATTCTAAAAATCATATTTTATCTTATATTCAATAGAATTATCGAATTTGTTAAAAAGGCTAATTATATGTCTAATATTTAATCAGTCTTTTTTTTCCAAGATATTTACCGTAAAACATGAAATTTATAAAATTTTTATATCCTATAAATCTTATAGAAATTCAAAAAATGATATCCATGAATTTATATTTTGATGAGTCCAGTTCTTATATAATTTTCCCATTCTTATATAATTTTCCATATATATAACATAAATAAAAATTCATAACAAATCTATATGACATCCAAAATTCTCAAAATTGGCACAAACCTATCTAATATTATGATGTGCAATATCCTAAGTTCAATTTCATAAAAACACAATCCTACATCAAAAGCCCCAAATTTCTAGATATTAAAAACCCTAAATATAAAGAATTCAAATACAAATTCGTGTGCCCTTCTATCACCGGAATGGATAGTAGGGTCTTGTAGGGCATGAAAAATTAGACAAGTTAAGCTTTATAATTACCTATTATGGTGAAGAAATGAATGAGATATCAACTCACCAAGTCCCAAGCCCTGGCTTTGATCCTTATCCAATTCCATGAGTTGAGAGTCAAATAGTAGGTTGCGGATATGGGAATTCATGTGATGTATTGTGGGATGTCGTTTGGTTCTTGAGAAATGCTCAGAGACTAACAAATTTTTGTATTTTGAGTTCTAGAAAGATGAAAATGGTGAAATGATTTTAGTTTTAATTAGGCCACTAATGAGAGGTTTATGAGTAGTTGTGATGGTATTAAGTTTTCCCATCAAAACCCACTTAATTGGGTCAATAAAGGAACCATAAAGTCGAAAATTAGAATAGATGGGGACTTGTTCGGTTACAGATATGGTGATTTGAAAGAAGATGAACAAAAGTGCGATGTCGTTTGGACTGAGTTCCAAACAACATTGTGTGTCGTTTAGTTAAGATGTCGCTTGAGATTTTTTTATCATTTGGAAAAGGAGGTATCATTTAGGATGGATGTCACTTGGAATTAGCCATGGCGTTTATGTTATACGTAGGTGTCGTTTGGATTGGGTTCCAAACGATATGTGATATCGTTTCGACCTTTGAGCTGTCGTCTAAGGGACATTCAAATACTAAAATAAAATAAAATAATAAACATCATTAACAAAATATTCGCGTTATCATTTATTGCAAAATTGAATCCGGTTTACAAATGATCCGGGTTTCTAAGATCTTTTTTTACGGATGTTACAGTCTCCCCTACTTTTGAGAATATCATCCCGAAATTTGCGTTGGGGCATTCTCTGAAAAATGGTAAGGGTATTTATCTTGCATTTAGTCTTCACGTTCCCAAGTAAACTTTGGCCCATGTTTAGATTCCCATGCGACTTTGGCTATTGGAATCTGAATCCATTTCAATCATTTCTTATCGCGAACCATGATTTCAACGGGTCTTTTAATAAAATGCATAGACTCGTCGATTTGTTTGTCTTCAAGTGGGACATGGAGGTTTTCATCAGCGAGACACTTCTTCAAGTTAGACACATGAAAGGTCATATGGATCTTGCTAAGTTCTTCTGGTAACTCAAGCTTGTAAGCTATTGTTCCGATTCTCTCAAGGATCTTGAAAAGACTAACATAGCAAGTGCTAGTTAGCCTTTCTTTACAAATTTAACCATGCCTCTCCAAGGAGATACTTTTAGAAGTACTCGATCACCGATGTTGAATTCAAGTGGCTTGCGTCGTTTGTCAGCATAACTTTTCTTACAACTTCGAGTTGCCTGGAGATTACCGCGGATCTGAAGTACTTTTCAATCATTTCTTGAATCAATTTAGGACTTGTTATTTGAGCTTCACCGACCTCGTGCCAACACAGAGGGGATCGACACTTTCGACCATCTAAGGCTTCAAATGGAGCCATATTGATAGTGGACTTGTAACTATTTTTGTAGGAAAACTCAATCAGTGGTAAATGAGTATCCAATTCCCTTAAAATCAATCACACACGAACGGAACATGTCTTCAAGTGTTTGAATATTGCTCTCGGACTAACCATAGTCTAGGGATGATAAGCGGTACCGAGGTCAAGTCGAGTGCCCAATGTTGATTATATGACATGCCATGTGCGAGAGGTAAAACGTCAACCGCGATCAGAAATAATACTCAATCATAATTGTGTCGAATCACAAGTTCGTCAATATAGATTTGAGCAAGTTTCTTGTTCTTATAATCTTCATGAATAGGGATAAAGTGAGCGGATTTTGTGAGTCGATCAATGGTAACCCAAATGGTGTCATATCCATTAGAAGTGTGGGGTAACTAGGTAATGAAATCCATGGTTATGTTTTCCCACTTCCAAACGGGAATTTTAGGTTGTACAAGCAAACTCAGGGTCACTGATGTTCTGCTTTCACTTTAGAACACGTAAGACATTTCGAAATGACAAAGCGATGTATTTCTTCATACTAGGCCACCAGCAATAATATTAGGGATCCTAAACATCTAATCGACACCGGGATGAATTGAGTATCACGATTTGTGTGCTTCATTCATCAAAATACTATAAGATCATCGTGATCAAGTACCCAAATACGATCTAAGTAATGGAATCCCATTAGACTTCAATTCCATCTTTGTTTCTGCTCTGCAAGACAACTCGTCATGTAAGTCCCTTTTCGTAACAGAGGTATATTGGCTTCACGAATAGAATTCTAGATGTCAGTTAAACTCTCTGAACACACCAGATGAATAGAATTCGCATACTCTTTACGACTAAGTTCATCGGCCACGACATTCACTTTACTAGTTTGGTAGCGAATCTCACAATTGTAGTTATTTAAAAGTTCGACCGATCGCCGTTGTCGCATGTTTAACTCTTTCTGATTAAAGATATTTGAAGACTCTTATGGTATGTGTAAATCTCACACTCAGTTCCATAAAGATAATGCCTCCAAATTTTTAGAGCGAACACAACTGCACCGAGCTCAAGATCATGAGTGGTGTAATTCTTTTCGTAAACTTTAAGCTGTCTCAAGGCATAATCTATCACTTTTCCCCGTTGCATTAGGAGACACCGAGTCTTTGACCTGATGCGTCATCGCAACCGTCAAGTAGAGTGAGAATAGGTGCATCGCATAACTTTTGTTTCAAGGTTTAGAAAGCCTCTCTTGTTTAGGCCCCAATCAAATGGTTTGCCTTTGTGAGTCACAGCTATAAGCCGTAACACAATTCGTGAAAAGTTGACGACAAAACGCCGATAGTAACCAGCTAAGCCAAAGAATAATCATGTCTCAATGGGAATGCTTGGAGTATGCCGATTCTTGACCGCTTCAATCTTCGCAGGGTTTACAAGGATTCCTTTTTCTTTCATAACTTGACCGATAAATTGAACGTCTTTTAACAGAATTCACACTTGGAGAACTTAGCGTATAGCCATTTAGTATGCAATAGCTCTAGTATGAGGCGAAAATGTCATTCATGATCGGTTTTGGTCTTTGAGTAAATTAGAATATCATCGATGAAGTCGATGACAAAACCTTCCAGGTAAGGTTTGCACACTCGGTTCATAAAGTCCATAAAGCTGCTTGTGCGTTGGTCAGCTCAAAAGGCATAACCATGAACTCATAATTACCATAGCGAGTGCGAAACACGGTTTTAGGAATATCCTCTTCTCAGACTCTAAGTTGATGATAACCAAAACGAAGATTAATCTTCAAGAAACAAGTAGCACCTCGAAGTTGATCCAAAAGGTCATCAATTAGTCGTAGAGGATAACAGTTCTTGATGGTATACTTGTTGAGCTCGTAATAATCAATACACATACGAAACGATTCTTCCTTTTTCTTCACAAAGAGAACTGGTGCATCTCATGGAGATAAGCTAGGGCAAATAAACCTTTTGTCAGTCAACTTGTGCGATTGACTAGCTAGCTCTTGTGTTTCCAAAGGTGTTAGGCGATACGGTGATTTAGCAACAGGAGTTGCACCTAGAACAAGATCAATTCAAAATTCGACTTCTCACACCGGAGGAGGTCCATATATGTTTCTAGGAATACTTGAAGGAAGTCACGAACAATTGGAATGTCTTCCAATTTCTTCTCATTGCTTTTCTTCTCCACAATGTGAGCCAAGAAAACCACTTCGTAAGTACTTCTGGCCTTGGATACACGACATTAATTGAAGCCCTTTTGAAGAAGTTTCACCAAAGACACGAAGAACTTGACCATCTACGAGCGAAATACAAATATATTTTTCAAAACATGCATTCTCAGTACGATGTCCAGCTAGCCAATCCATGCGAATAATCACGTCGAAGCTACCTAAAAACATACGAATAAGATCAACCGAGAAAGCATGCTTATTCAAGCTGAGAGTGCATCCATGAATAACAGAATCGACGGTAACAGGCTTCCTGTCTGCTACTTCTATAGTGAAGGAATCGGCTAAACTCTTTCGAGGGAAACCAAGAACAGACTCGAACTCAAAGGACACAAACTTTTATCCGCCCCCGAATTAAATAGTATAGATGCATAAGGACCATTAATTAAGAACGTACCATTGACCACATTGTTGTTAGCCTTAGCTTGGATAGCATTTATGTTGAAAACTCTACCCCTAGCAGCCTATTTAGCCTGGTTTGCCTAGTTGACTGGGTTGGCTTGGGCTTGAGCATTTATGATGTTGACCAACCTCAGACATGTGTTTCAAAAATGTGTAGGTCACCACAGTTAAAGAAGGCCCTGACAAGTGGCATCGTAGAGGGTTGAATTCGTAGTAAGCATAGACAATGTTTTGGCAGTAAGGTGGATCCATGATTTGAGGTGGCTAGGGGAAAGGTTGGTCATACCATTTGGTTGTTAGGATGGGTTCGATGCCGGTTGGGTACTTATCTCGGAGCGACGCAACAAGTCTGTTTCAGATGACCAATATGTCCCAACTGGTACATTGCTGACAAGGGGTGTGGGGTTGGTAACGGTAGTGACAACAATTACATAGGGGATGAGGACCATTATAAGGCTTTTTGTTCGGGTGAGTGGTAGGTGCGACTTGGTTTAGAGGTGTGGCTGGTATAGGAGGGTTAGTGGTAACATCATAGTTCTTGCAATTGCCCTTTCGCTTTTTCTTAGAACAAGAACAGGAAGATCGTTCAACTTTCGTTTCCTTCACCTCCTTTGATTATTCAATAGGAGCTTTGACAACTGGACTCTTATACCTCTTTCGTTTAAGATCACCTGATTAACACGAATTCCAGTGAGTTGACCAGCTAAACGGATAGATGCTTCAAGGTTGGTAGGGTTACTACTTTTCACTAGGTCATGGATCATTATAGAAAGAACTCTGATATACTTCTTTGTGAGTCGAGAAAGAGGAGTGAACAGGTATGGAATTAGCTGCCTTAACTCATGAAACCATTTATTATAAGTCGCACTCTCACCATTGTCTTGCTTCAAACACCAGAATTCGTCGTCTAAGCTCCTGATTTCATGGCGTGGACAAAATTCTTGGATCATGATTTCTGTAAGTTACTCCTAAGATAGAGCCACAATTGCTTCAGCACCACGAGTGTTCTTCTCACCATTCCACCAAATGAAGGCATTCCCTAACGAGCACCTAGTCGCATAGCGGACCTTGCGGTTTTTGGGATAGCCACAATTCAGAAAGGTACTCTCCATTTATTCAAACCAATGAAGGTGCCCTCATAAGTAGGAGGGTCGCAAGACTTGAAGTTTTTGTAGGAACACTAAAGGATTAGCACCATTATGGTTCTCCTTATTGTCAGCCCCCAAATTTTTTAGGGCTTGTTGACTTGAACCACAATGTTTGGGATGACAGCGGCCATTTCTTCTGCTATATGAGCCGCCATGTGATGGCTAGAGTTTCGAGTGCTCTTTCTAGTACAGTAACGTCTAGTAGAAATCTATATGGATCAAATGCAACACAGTTAGTGAGTTTTCTTGAATAGAAATTATTGAGATATTAAGTAAAGTGACATTCCAAATATGAAACTTATGATATGTGAAAATTTAAAACGTGACATCTCATGAAATAAGGTACAACCAACATAATCCCAACTTAAAACCACATGAACCACGAAAATAGGATAAACCTTATGATAAAACGATATTTCAAAAACGAAATGTTAAAAATGTATAAGTTTGGCACATCATAGAGTTTGGTATGTCTCCCATGCGTCACTCCCATAATCATGTTGGCCCCCCGCAATTACCGAGCTTTTGCATGGTCCACATATATCCGCCATTGACATACACTTAACCCAAATGAAATCATTAAAATGATAAATGATCCAAGTTTGGGTGATATAAACAATGTTGGAGGGTATCCATGACTTAATACAGACACATTGACTTATCAAAGTATGACGTGACTTTTGGTGTGACATGCTTTGGCATAATAGCTATTCGTACTCTCATCGTTAGTCCCTAGGTAGGCAAACATGTCCCTCTGTTGATTAGGATTTATACGAATGTCAGCCTAGACATGACATTCTGACTACCGGTATTTAACCATTGCAGTTACTACATGTCCATCACATTAACTCACTTTGACGAGAAAGAAAACTCAAATGAAATTCGAAACTTAAAATGAAATGAAATCAAACACAAGAATAATGGAAATGCATTTAAAAGAAATAATTAAAATTGATTTAAAACTTATATATATATAATATATATATATAATATAATATATGAATAGGAAAGAAATAATAGTAGAATATTTAATATTAATATATAGTATAAGGTGTGTGCAGACGTGACAAAGAAATAAAAACATAATAATGAACTTATGGATTTATAATAAGGCACATATTAACAGGTAAACAAATTATTTAGCACATAACAATTAAAAGTGCTCACATGCATATGTGTAACATAAAAGAAAAATAAATAAATAAATAAATCATGTGTACTTTAAATATTTATAAGCTAAGACAATTAAACAATTAAGCACATAAGATACCTAATGCACCTAATCAATTATAGTCTAAGTCTAAGTTCTAATAACCTAAACCTAGTTCCCTATAGTCATTGCTTTAATACCAATATGTCACACCCTGACCAGCAGCGGATAATCAGTCGGAGCATGATGATTGTCCATAGCTCATGATAACTATTATAAGTGTAAATATTTAAAGCATATCCATATTAAAGTGTCACAGATAACATATAAATATCAACGATGCGCACAAAGTGATCAATTAAACTAATTAAAAGACACGCTAAGTTTATAGTTATAAAAACAGACTCTCTAAAACCTAGACCACACAACCGGAAAGTGTACTGATGCGTGGTCGAAAACCGATGTTCTTATTAAGATAAGTTAATGTTTTGCGTAACTTTTAGTTTCGAATAGCCTACTTTTGATTGGATTGATGTTTTACAGGTTTATGGAGTTTAAGGAGCTATCCGGGAGCTTTTCGGAGCATCGGGAGGAAAACGGGTCATCTAGGATTGCGAAATGGAAAAACAGGAAACCAAGAGTTAGAGAGGCCGTCGGCGACCCCTACTCGCATCCCTCAGATAACTCTGTCGGAAAAAATTGGTCGTAGGCAGTAGGTTAGAGCGTCGGAGGAAAACAGGACTTTCTAGGGGCCGTCGGCGACGCCCCTCCTATTTCCTTGTCGTTGAAATTCAATTTTGGACGGGTTATAACTTGTGTTTTGGTCATTTTCAAGGGAGTTACGAGTTTGGAGAGTTTGAATCTTGTTCTTAGAGCCAACAATCACAAGACCTTCATCTTTTTCACCATCAATCACACACCAATCCCAAACACTTGACCATTCCTAACCCTAATCCTCCCCATCATCATCATCATCAATCCTCCAATCCTTTCACCATCATCATCCCTTCCAAACCTAATTATCACCATCACCACCATCAAAGCTTCAAGATGTCAATGTTCAAGCTTCCAATTTCCGGTGATCAAGTTCCGTTTGTCATGAGCGGCTAATCCTTGAGGGTTTCACCTCGTGTAAACTTTTGTAAGATTTAGGGTTGTTTTATGTTTCTTAGTTGGTTTGTGACAAATTGAATTGTATTTTGAATTGATTGATAATTGTCTTACATTTGAACTACATTTGTGAATTATAAAATTTGACTTTGCGAAATAAGTTTGTGTATTTATGCCTTATCTTTCAAAAGGATTTATTTGTACAAAGTAACAAACAGTATTGCGGTCCGTCATATGCGTAATAGCAATTGGCACCTAAGCTTTGTGATTTCTAAACCGTTAATGACAAATTCAATTGAATCAATCTAAAATTATTTAGCAACCCTAGGTTTTGCAATTGTTGAACCGGGTGTGAACCTTGTTCTCAAATCATTGTTTTAATCAAGTAATCAATTTTTTGTGCAAGTATTCAAGCTCTTACTCTTTAAGCAATTAAGCCAACTTTTTTGGATCATTCCAACATCCTTTTCGAACAAACAAAATTAATAAAATTATTAGCAAGCTTCATAAAAAGTGACAACACTTGTTAAAATCAATCTTCTTTCTACGCAAACCACAAACTAGTCGTGGTTCGACCCCTTACTACCACTAACACATTGTTAAGGGTAATTTGAGATTATAAATTTTATCGTTGACCGGAGCGCGACACACCGATCAAATTTTGGCGCTGTTTCCGGGGAGTTCGTGCACTTTGCGTTTGGAATTGTTTGATTTCGTGATTAACTGTTTCAAGTGCTTGTTTCTTTATGTTGTCTTTGCTTTTGTGTTACGCGGGTGTGTTACTTGTGCAGGTTACAGGTAGTGCATGCATATACAGAATTAGGGAGGACCTCGCGGTTAGTGTTCAAAACGGAGATTGAGCGGGTCGTTAGAAGAAACTTAGCCAACCGGTTAGAGGCAACCCTTGTCTCTAACCCACCCAACACCAACTCACCACCTACACCATCCTTTGGACCCATTTCAATGGATCCACAAAACTCCAACCAACCCAACAACCAAAACCAATACTACGATTACCCACCCCAACCTCAAAACCAAAATACCCAAAACCATCAATCGGGGGTGGTAACAACTAAAGACCACCAACACCACCATTCCAAGCTCGTAGCCGAAACCAAAACAATCGCCAACATACACCCACACCTCCACCTCCAAACCAAAACCAAAACCAAAACCGACAAAACCTACTACCACCCAATCTCAACAACCGAAATATTAACGCCTACTGTGGGGTTAATCATAGCCGTAGCAATCCCACAAATGAAGCCCAATTTTTCTATCTCGATGATTTGAGAAATAATATTCCCGACGATGCACCATATAGTGTTCTCGGTTATCAACCACCGGAACATGTGAGCGTCCACTCGGAATATTCGGACAAAGGTGGAAACTATAACGAGAGGGTTGTAGACGATGAATGGGGAGACAACAACATGGGGAATTTTTATAATGCTCGGGGTTTGAGTATGAAGATTTGGCTATCAAAATGCCAATTTTGTGGGGAACAATGATGGATATAGGCATGAGTATGGTAGAGATGACAGCTACGGGAATAACCGTCAACCATGAAATGATTGAAGGAATCGGGATTATGGCAACAACAATAATAACAACGGTAACCGTAACCGAATTCCGCAATTTATGGGTGGTGGAAATCAAGGTGGAGATGGGGATGGTAACCGAAGGGCAATAATAGGCCGATGAATCAAGAGGTCAATGGTCCAAGACGTCAAATGCATCAACAAGCTCCGCGAGGTGTTAATGGTCGGTTTAGACCGATGGTCACGAAAAATGACTCACCCATTGTTCCTACGCCTCGGGGGAGATGGGCTTTTGATTGTAAGCCGAATTACATTAACATTCTACCCCACTTCAATAGTAGAACTAATGACGAGCCGTATACACATTTGGCGGAATTCTCGGCCATATGTGGTACTATTGGAGGTCACGATTTTGCGTTGGAAGAAGTGAAGTTGAGATTATTTTAATTTTCTTTAAAAGACAAAGCTAAGCAGTGGTTTTTCACACTTCCGGAAAATATTCACACTTGGGCGGAGAGGCAATAAGTTTTCTTGGATGAATACTACTCAATTGCAAAGACTGATGATGCAAGAGATGAAATTCGGTCATTTAGGCAATTACCGGGGGAGTTATTACATGAAGCATTGACACGTTTCAAGGAATCGGTTAGGAAGTGTCCTCGTCATCAAATTCCAAGGTGGGAGCTACTTAAATGCTTTGTAAGGGTGTGATGCCGATGATCATAAATATTTACAATCGGCAAGCAATGGAGCATTGTTGAACAAACATGAGGAAGACGATTGGGATTTCTTGGAAAGGCTGAGCAAGAATTCCAAAGCAGTCGCTATGGCGGACCGATCTAAAAAGTATCCTATTTCCCGATCTCTTCCCGACCTTGATTCGAGCGTTAAGGATAGAATTGCTACTTTGGAACGGGAATTAGCCCGTATGAAGAAGAAGAAGGAAGTTGGTGCAGTACAGTTCGCGGTGTGCGAAGATTGTGGGAATATTGGGCATCGAACTGAAGAATGTCAAGTGAGCATGGCACATACGACTGAAGAGGTGAATCAAGTGTATGGTGATCGCAAGCAGTTTGATATGAACTCTAACACTTATCACCAGAGGTTGAGAAACCATCCAAACTTTCGTTATGCGAATGCTTCAAATCAAATGAATCCCAACTTTCAAATGAGTAACCAAAGTGGGAATCAAGGAAGTTCGATGTATCAAAACTGTCAAGGTGGTAACCAAGGGGGGTACCAAAGGAATTACAACCAAGGAAGTAGTCAAAGCTATCAGAATCGTGAAGGTGGTTATCAAAGGGGCTACAACCAAGGTGGTAATGGAGGGGGTAACTCTAATCCTCCAATGGGTGGTGAAGACTCATTAAGTTCAAAGCTAGATGCAATCATGAATGCTATCACGACTTCGAATCAAGAAATAAATATGGGAATGAAAAAGGAATTCTAGGTACGTGATAAATCCCAAAAAGCTTTAGAAAAGCAAGTGGGTCAACTTGCGGAGGAGATGGCACAAATGCGTGGAAGTGGTGTAAAATTGCCTAGTGACACTACAGTGAACCCTAAGCATCAAGGGTCCAGCTCGAAGAACACATGTGAGGTACCAATTAATAAAATTTCATTACGTAGTGGTCGAGTCATTGATAATGGTGTTGTGTCACCATCACCACAGTTTGTCAAGGGGTGGTGGAAGAGGCTAGTGATGATGAGATTGTTGATGGTCAAACGGGTCAAAAAGGAAATGTTTTGAAAAATGATAAAGATACACCCATTATGACCGTCCCTATCCTGAAAGCTAAGGAAAAGGTGTGGAGGTTAGTACCGCCCCTTATCCTGAAGCTTTGTTGGGACCATCCAAAAAGTGGTAAATAAAAGAGGTCCGCACCAAGAAGAAATGTGGGAATTTTTAAACAGGTTAAAATCAATTTACCACTTTTGGATGCCATAAAACAAGTCCCGTCATATGCTAAGTACTTGAAGGACTTATGCACTCAAAACGGACTCACAAATTTCCAAAGAAACTAGATTTAACCGAAAATGTGAGTTCGATTCTTTCGGGTGCACTTCCACCCAGGTTGCAAGACCCGGGAGCGCCTATCATCTCCAATCAAGTTGGAGAATTTAAAATGACAAGGGCACTCTTGGATCTTGGTGCTACTGTGAGTATTCTACCGGGTAGTTTGTATGACCAATATGAGTTTGGTCCAATTCGAGCGGCAAACACAACCGTAGTGCTAGCCGATTTAACTTCTAAACTACCCCGTGGAATAATCACGGATGTAATTGTCAAGGTCGAGGACTTTTACTATCCGGTGGACTTCTTGGTACTTGATAACGTTTTGTTGGACCTAACCAAGAAACCTACGGTTAATATCGGTCGATCATTTTTGGCAACATCAAATGCTCAAATCAATTGTAAAACGGGTACGGTTGACATGACTTTTGGTAACCGTCGGTTGCGGTTAAATATTTTTCCGGATTAACGGATCCTCTAGTTTATGACGAATGCTATATGGCGGACGTTGTTGACAAGTGTATACCTCTCTGTGACATGGGTGTTGAGGAGGAAAACACAATAGAGGAGTGTTTCATGTTTGACATGTTACAATCGGAAACAAATCAGAGCATGGATGAGGAAGAGAAGAAGATGGAGGTGATGGCGGTGAAGGAAGGAAGACCACCTTGACACACCAAGTGGAAAGCCTTCCCGAGAAGATTGATACTAAGCTAAAGCCATCATTAATAAAGCCTCCCACTGTTGAGTTGAAGGTGTTGCCCAAGCATTTGAAATATGCTTATGTGGGTGAGGGCAACATGCTACCGGTCATCATTGCAACAAATCTAACCAAGGAGCAAGAGACGAAACTGATGGATGTGTTGGTCGCCAATAAAGCTGCTATTGGGTGGACCATTGCTGATTTGAAGGGAATTAGCCTTTCCGTAGTGATGCACAAAATCATCACTGACTGGTAGTAGTCCCTCTCATGACACACAGAGGAGATTGAATCCTAACATGAGAGAAGTTGTCAAGAAGGAGGTACTTAAGTGGCTAGATGCGGGTATCATACACCCCATCTCTGACAGCCAATGGGTGAGCCCTACATAGACTGTTCCCAGAAAGGCGGACATTCAAGTCGTCACAAATGACACAGGTGAAGAGGTCGCCACTCGGCCGGTAAACGGGTGGGTATTTGTATTGATTATAGGAAGTTGAATTCCGAAACTTCTAAAGACCATTTCCCTTTACCTTTCATTGACCAAATAGTTGAAAAGTTAGCTGGTCAAAAATATTATTGTTTCCTGGATGGGTATTCGGGTTATAATCAAATTGCTATCCATCCGGAAGATCAAGCTAAGACCACATTTACTTGCCCATATGGTACTTTTGCATTTAGACGAATGCCGTTTGGGTTATGTAATGCCCCGCCAACTTCCAAAGGTGTATGATGAGTATCTTTTCAGATATGGTGGGGGATCTTTAGAAATCTTCATGGATAACTTTTCAATTTTTTGAGTCATCGTTTGATGTTTTCCTTGACCAACTCAAAAAAGTTTTAAAAATATGTGTTGAAAAAAATTTGGTTTTGAGTTGGGAAAAGAGCCATTTTATGGTTCAAGAGGGAATTGTGTTGGGACATGTGGTGTCAAGTCGTGGGATAGAGGTTGATAGGGCGAAAGTGCAAGTTATTTCTACTTTGCTATATCCCATGAGCGTAAAAGGTATTAGATCATTTTGGGTCATGCGGGGTTTTACAGACGGTTTATAAAATCTTTATATAATTTATTGTTAAAAGACCAACCGTTCGACTTTAACAAAGATTGTCAAAATGCTTTTAATGTGCTGAAAAAGAAATTGGTTGAGGCCCCAATCTTGCAATCACCGAATTGGTCTTTACCATTCAAAATTATGTGTGCTGCAAGTGATTATGCGGTGGGGCCGTTTTGGGTCAAAGGATAGAAAAGAAACCCGTTGCCATATACTACGCAAGTAAGACTCTTTCGGATGCTCAAATGAATTATACAACAACCGGGAAAGAGCTACTTACGGTGGTATATGCGTTGGATAAATTATGGGCTTACATTTGGGGTAGTAAAGTGATTGTATATTCTGACCATTCTACTATCAGGTACCTTATGGAGAAGAAAGATGCGAAGCCACGGTTAATTCAATGGGTCCTTTTGCTACAAGAGTTTGACTTGGAGATACGGGATAAGAAGGGTAGCGAAAATGTGGTGGCGGACCACTTATCCCGGTTGTTGGTGGAAGAGGGTTCTTCCCGTGTAGAGATTAATGAGACCTTCCCAGATGAGCATATTCTTAAAGTCTCAATATTACCTTGGTTTGCTAACATTATCAATTATTTTGTGACAGGTGATTTGCCGACGCATTGGGATAGGAGGAGGAGATTGCATTTCCTTTCTCAAATCAAGTACTACACGTGGGAAGAACCGAATTTGTTCAAGACATATCCGGATCAAGTTGTGAGGAGATGCATACCGGATGAGGAGATCCCAAGTGTCTTAATGCACTTGCATTCTTTTGCTTGTGGGGGCCATTTCAGTGGTTATAAAACGGGGCATAAAGTACTCAATAGTGGCCTTTATTGGCCGACTATTTTTAAGACGCTTTTAATTTTGCGAAAAACTGTGTTGAGTGTCAAAAACTAGGGGTATTTCTAAGCAGGACGAGATGCCCATGCAACCGATTCTCATTGTTGATATTTTTGATGTATGGGGAATCGATTTCGTGGGCCCATTCCCGAATTCTCATTGGAATTTATACATTTTGGTGGCGGTGGATTATGTGTCTAAATGGGTTGAAGCAATCGCCACCAAAACAAATGACGATATCGTTGTTTGTAATTTTGTGCAAACTAATATTATTTCTTGATTTGGGATACCTCGGGTAATTATTAGTGATGGGGGATCTCATTTTAAGAACTTTAATTTTGAAAAATTACTAAAACGTATGGTGTTGACCATAGAATTGCTACCCCCTATCACCCGCAAACAAGTGGTCAAGTGGAAGTGTCTAATAGGCAAATCAAGGATATTTTGCAAAAGACCATTCGACCGGACTGTAAGGATTGGTCAACGAAGTTGAACGATGCCTTATGGGCCTATCGAACGGCACATAAGACACCTATTGGCACTACTCCTTACCGTTTAGTTTATGTGAAAAATTGTCACTTGTCGGTTGAATTTGTACATCGTGCATTTTCGGCTATCAAAGAAGTTAATCTTAAGTATGATGATGTAGGTAAAGAACGCCAGTTGAAGCTGTCTGAGCTGAAGAGCTTCGGGAATAGGCATATGAGTGTGCCTCAAAATATAAGGATGGCATGAAAAGAGCACACGACGCCAAATTGAAGTCGAAGGAATTTATGGTGGGCCAAAAGGTTTGGCTATACAATTCAAGGCTAAATTTCTTTCCCGGTAAGCTTAAGAGCAAGTGGATGGGTCCATATGTGATTACGCGGGTTGGCAAGCTAGGGGATGTTACCATTGAAACCCAATGGATGGGTCAAAACAAACGGTTAACGGTCATCGTCTTAAACCGTTTCTCGATGCTAACGAGGAAAACAAGGAAGCAAACAAGGAATTGGTAAGCTTCTTGGTAAGCGTGCCAACTTATGAGGTCAATTAAAGGGCCAAAAAGTAGAGTTTTGTATAATTTTTATTGTTTGCGCGTATTGTTTTGTATTTTATTTTGTTCGTTTCGTACTAATCTCGTTAACGTGTGAAGTTCGGATATCGCAAACGGGTCGTGAAGACATAAGGTATGTTTTAAACTTGTTTTCTGTATTGAGAACAACACACGATTATTCGGGGGGTGAGGTATAGTAAACGCGCATCGTGTGTTTGGCTGAAAAAAACGGTGTACCGTCGGCGACGGGGCTTCAGGCCGTCGACGATGCATCATGGTTAGCTCCGCCGGGTGAAATGTGTCGTAGATAGGAGGTTAAGCCGTCGGAGGTTTCTACTAATTTAAGGGGGCGTCAAAGATGGACCAAAGGATCGTCGGAGACAGCCCATGGTTCGTCAGCCGACGCAGGTCTTGTTTTAACGCAAATTGTCGGACCAAACTCATTCTAGACTCATCTAAACTTAACCCGAACACTCTTTTAACCACAAAAATGACCCGGGATAACCCTACAACATCTCCTTAAAAACCCTAAAAAATCCCTGCACATTCTTCATCAATTTCACTCTTCTTCTTCTTCCTTCAAGAACCCTAACTTCAATCTTTAATATCTTCTTCAGTTCTCCACCAAATCACTTGATTCTTGAGCCTATTCTGTGTATAATTTTGAGTAGAACAAAACCCCCCAACAGGTTTCTTTCACTTCTTGCTCGTTTGCAAGATTTGTGAAGTTGAAAATTTGGGTTTTTGAGGAAAGTGTTCTTAAAGTTTTGTATTGCATCTTTTCCAAATTCTTTCGGTTATACAACATTAAAGGTATGATTTTTACTTAAATTTTAGCATGGCTATCATATGGTTTGTGATTTTCTTCCGAAACTTTGAACTTTATGTTTAAGAGTAGGTTGTTTATGATGCTAATATATGATTTCTAGCTTGAGTTTGAGTAGGTGGTTGATTTGGGTAGGATTGAACATGCAACATAGTAGTAATGAAGATTATACTTGTTAGTTGCATGTTTGAACATGAACACAATGTTGAATTTGTTTAAAGTCTTATGTAGTAGGATGAAAACATGGAAATTAAGTTTAGATGTAACAAAAATGCCATTTTTGAAAGTTTAAATCGGTTAGTTGCATCTAATCAATTAATTGGTGGTTCAACATTGTATGTTATGTTTAAGAAGTTGAATTGAATTGAAGTATTGAAGTGATAGTTACATGTTTGAAGTTCGACAATGTTTAATTGTTTTCTTTGTATTATGACTTGTAGATATGGCGAGCCGAAAAAGAAGTAAGATTTCGGGTCAAGGCTCATCTTCGGGAGCCGGGTCGTCTTCGGGGCATAGAGCTAGAAAATGGGAACAGTTAAGCGGGGTCGAGGAAAATGATGATCGGTTGTTTAGACAGGATTAGGTTTGGGAGAGAATTAGGGATAGCAACGTGGGTGAACCATGGGAGAACAATAAGAAAAGGCCAGTATCAAGGTTTAATGATAAACGATTAGAAATCAAACTTTGGAAGTTGAAAATGGTACACGGGGTTACCACGTCTATCCTGGAAAGGGTTGTGCCCGAGCGCACTTTGAATGTCGAAGAGTTTAGGACGATTGGTATCATCCAAATGTTCGAAAGGGTTGGTTGGGTGCGAGTTCTAGATTGGTGTGAAGACATCACACAGCGGGTTTATATGGCCGTTGTTTGTGAGTGGTTGGCTTTGCTTCGGTTTGTCAATAGGGATGGCCCGCCGAACACGTGGCAATTGGTGGGAGATACGGGCAGAGGGCAAATGATCATGTCCTTTGAAACCATGAATTGTATCACACGGTTTGATTCGTTCGGGATCGACGAGTACTACTACAACGTCGATCAATTTCTTGACAACAAGGTGAACTCAGCTAATCCCGATGGCATGGTTGGATCAGTGTTGCCATTTTCTGATGGTGGGGCTGCATTACGTAGTCAGTTATCTGTTGAAGGGAAGATTCTTCAACCCTTCTCTCTTGAAAATATTATGGCTTGATTCGGGGATCGAGGGAAAGTGAAGGCGTCGGATTGCCAGGTACCCATTCATTGCTTTTCGGAGTACCAAAGTTATCATGGCGACATCTGGTGATGATCAATACTTGGGATACCCGTGAGTCGTACACCCGAAAGATGATACCTTATGTACGACTCATCAGTGCTATGATTGTGCAACATAATAGGTTGCCACCCAAATCGTTGTGGGTTTCGAAGCCTGTGGATCAGATATGTTTTGCGTCGATGAAGCAGCATTGGAAGATACAGGTGCAAGTATATGGTCATCAATACACAGTGACTGATGACCAAGGGCATAGATTCCAATTCACTGATCCGAGTGCAGCCCATGACGCTGCGAGAGAGGAGGAGATTATTGATGAGGAAGATGAAGATGAGCCCCAGGGTCCTGAGGGGACCTCGGCAAAGGTATACCCGACCACATCGAGAGATTTCATCCGGATGGCTAGCTTTATTCCGAACCGACGTAAACCCGGGTATCCTAATTACAATCGGGGGCAACAAGACGTCTATGATAACGTCTCCGCTTGTATTGGGGAGAACCGGGAATACGCACAAAGGAGGCAGCAGTGGGAACAAAATTGGGAGGCCCAACAGCAATCACATTGGGCCGAAGATGTCACACCCTGACCCGCAGCGGAAATGGTGATCGGGGCATGATTGGGTTTTCATCAAAGCTCATGACATTTACTATAAAGTTTCATATTTATTATTTCTTTTTAAAGAACATTACAATAAGCATACAAATACAACATGTTCAAATACATTTTTCATAACTTCATTATTTTTCTTCTAAGGCAATTTCCTATGTGTCCCTTGCTTCAACCTGTTCACCTGTATCATGTGTAAAAATAGGGTTTTGGGTCAACAAAAGTTGGCAAGCGAATCTTATTTAAACATTTGAAAGGATTAGTTATGTTGGTTATTGAATAAAATTGTGCATAACCAAATATGAATAAACGTAAATGTAAATTTAATCACAAAACACATAATATTAATTAATACACACGCACACACCAAATGAATGATTTTGAGGCACGCGATGTTCAACTCGTCTCCCACGAGGAACTGATGGGCCTAATGAATGATTTTGAGGCACGCGATGTTCAACTCGTCTCCCACGAGGAACTGATGGGCCTAATGAATGATTTGCACGCAACTTGACAATATGTAAACACACATCAGGACAAACAATATTTATATTATAAGTTTAGATCATATAATGGTAATAGCACAGTTTGAATAAGCGAATTAATTTAAGCGACCATGATACACCCCAAAACATGAATAAAAGGGGGAATTTGTAAGAATTCACTCACAGTGGGTGCGTTTCTTGAATTGATGATGAACGCGCACGAATTTGGATTTAACCACGAGAGAAACTAACCTAAATAATAACATAATAATTCGATAAATAAATAAACTTTTATTTGAGATTAATATTTTTAATTAGTGTTCTTAATGGGATTGTTAGATTTATTTTTGTGAGTTCAAGGAAATTTTCTAACTTCAAAAATATTATTTTTAAGTGTTTTTAATTGATTTTTAAATAAAATAAATAAATAAAAAGAAAATAAAAATTTTGACTTTTTGACCGTTGACCGGTCGGACCGTGTTAATTATGTGCGCTGAGTGAGGTTCGAACTCGTGACCTCCCGTACGCGTGCACGCAGCTCTACCAACTGAGCTACGTGTCTAACCCGAAATATTTCTGATTTTAATTATATTTATATACTATTTGGATCATTCAGAATTTTATTAATTAAAAAGGTTTTTAAACCAATCGAACCGGTGTGAGAGTCTGGACTCGAACCCGCGACCTACGGTTCGTGTGCACACAGCCCAACCAGTTGGGTTGTGTGTCTAACCTGTTAGTTTTATTGATTTTATTATACTTATATACTGATTAGTAGTTTCAGAAATTAATTAATTAAAAAGGTTTTTAAATCAACTAAACCGGTGTGATGGACATAACTCAAACCTGCGACCTTAGTGTGACTTGCACCCAGCCCGACCAACTGGGCTGGGTGTCTAACCCGTATTATATAGTTCCTGTATTATATTTAACAACATACTGTGGAACAATCTGTTGTGGTTTCAAAAAAAATGGATTTTATCTAAGCGAAAACGGACATGTTCAAGACTCGAACCCGGCATCATGTATGTAAAATGCACACAGTCCACCGCTGGACTGTGTGTCTAACCCGGTTATAAACCCGATTTATAATATATATATATATATATATACAACAATAACTTCATCTTCTTCCCAAAACCTCTGCCCGACTGTTAAACCCTTAACTGATTTGTTCAAAGCTGAATTTATAACAGAATAATTATACGTAAGATACGAAAAAGGTTTGTACCAAATCGAAAGGGGGTGTTAAGTTTTCCTGTTGAATTCCGGTGTTGGACGGGATCTCCGGCGAAGTAACTCCGGTGAACTGTGATTGCTCCGACGACAGAAAGTTGATCAAGGATTTTAGTGCAAATCTCCAGAGAGAAAAGGGCGAGGTGTTTGTGAAGGTGTCGGTATTTATAATGCAAATGGTCAAGCACAAGATTTTCGGTTTTCAAGAATTTCGGTCAAATCTCTCCGACGGTTACGACTGGAATTGACTGTATACGTCGGTTATAACCGATGTCGTGTTATAACGTTATAGTCAAAAGGAAAATGGCTAAACTCGCGGATTGCCGGATTTTCCGGTGATCGCGAGTTCTACCGCGCTGAAGTCTGCTTTCGAATTCGAGTTTTATGTTAAGTATTATTTATTTCAGTATTATTCCAAACTTAAGTGTGTGGCGGAGTGGTGTGTTGGTTGTTTGTTGAACCGGCTGACCCGGGTTCGAAACCCGGCAGCCTCATCTCATTTTTTACTCACTTATATTTATCATTTATTAATTAAAATTTTTAAATTCTAGAATGTTTATTAATTATGTATTGTTTAAAATTAGTTTGAGCCATAAATATGCAACGAAAATTTTAACTGGATGTTCGATTAATAAACGAAGCGGGTTTTGGAAACCCGTTTAGTATCCCCTACTTTTAGAAATTTCGTCCCGAAAATTAAGTAGTAGTAGTATATTTGACTTGTAGGGAGGATGTTTTAATTTTGATGATTACATAACTAGAAGAGGGTGATAGTTTAAATCTTATTTGAGGCGGTAACGTTCCTAGTAAGGGTTGAATACCCTGCTACAGGAATCGCTTTTTGATGCCTAAAGTATAAGAATGCGGAACAAGGATAAACAGAGTTGATTGACTAAGCATGATTTCATGCATAAGAGTTTTGAGGGAATTGATACGTGATAAGGTTATATCATAAACAAAAACTTCAACCATGACGATACTAAAAACCTACATGGAACTTCTCATAACCGCCTGATAATGCTTTTGATCCTTTGACAAGAATACTTATATATAGGAAGTACCAGCGGCGTATCCACCATATTCTTGTCAAATTTTCATTGGCTTTGTCAGTAAATTATGATCAGTTCTATGTGACTCTAAAACATAAATAAACACAACAACCAAAGCTTGAGTCTCAATTCTGAAAGGATACATGACTGAATGATGACAGTACCTCTCTCGTTTGTTATGATGAAGGGGTTAGTCTATGTAAAAGTGAGACACAACCCAACTTCTTTAAATGATGTGATCGAGGTACGTCGAGATGTTTGATGATATGAATGTTAAATCAATGAGTATAAAACAAAACTGAGATAGTAATTCGCATTAAGATTCTTGGATACATAAATTTCAAATTTACAACTGGGATACGTAAAGATTGAGATAACATAAAGAAAACATAAAAACTAGACGGTTGGAGTTGAGTCTTGATTTTTGGTGAGGGAAGACTAGTTGGGTGGTTCGTTTGGGCCGTTATTATCTTCAACAGGATTGGCGTTGATGTTGTAAGCTCTTCCTCTTGCTGGTGGCCTAGTGGTTAGGTTTTCTTGATTTGCTTGGTTAACTGGGTTTGCTTGAGCTTGGGCGTTTATGATGTTAACCAATCGAGGGCACGTGTTTCTAAAGTGGGTAGGGTCGCCACAATTAAAACAAGCTCGAACATATGGAAACATGGGGTATTGGGGTTGTTGATATGTTTGGATCATGTTTTGAGTAGGGGGTGAGGCTTGGTATTGAGGGACACGACAAGTTTTGCTTAAATGACCATAACGCCCACAATTTGCACACAGTCGACAAGGTAAGGTAGATGGATGGTGATAAAAACAAGTGTTGCATTGAGGATGAGGTCCAATGTAAGGTTTCTTATTTGGGTAAGTTGAGTTGGGTGCTACTTGAGTGATTGGGATAGCTTGGAGGGGTACGGCTTGTGAAGCTGGTTGGTTTTGTTGGGTGACAGCGAAAATTTGCCCATCTCGTTTTCTCTTAGAAGTGGGTTGAGAAGAGGATTCGGTTTGGGTGGAGTTTGAGGTTTCGGTTGATGCTTTATCCTTCTTCTTCTCTTCCGTGAAGTCTTTATTCCGTATGCGGTTTTCGGTGAGCTTTGTAGCTAACTCCATTGCTGCTTCCAAAGTTGCAGGTGTGGTACTTATTACAGGGTCTTGAATTTTTTAAGGAAGACCTCGAATGTAGTGCTCGATCAAACGGTAGAGGGGAGTGAACAAGTTGGGGACCATTTGATTTAACTCAAGGAATCTCTTGTTGTATGTGGTGTGGTCGCCCTCTTTTTGTTTCAAAGAATATAACTCATCTTCCAATTTCTTGATTTCGCTTCTTGGACAGAACCGTTTTGTCATGATTTCTTTCAGCTCTTCCCAAGTCAAAGTCATAGCATTCTCAGCACCTCGTTTGGCCTTCTCTGTATTCCACCATGTAAGTGCTACTCCGAACAAACGACCGGTAGCATATCGCACCTTGCGATCATCGGGACAGTCGCAATTGAGAAAGGTGTTTTCCATCTCCTCAAACCAATGGAGGAGAGCGGTGACACCTTCAGTCCCTTCGTATTTTGGAGGGTCGCAGGATTTGAAATGCTTGAAGGTGCATTTAGTGGTATTTGGGGGAGGGTTGACAACATTTTGATCTTCTTGATTGATTGGGTTGACGGTATTAGCGGTAAGGGCTTGTTGAACTTGAACTACGATGTTGGGTATTACGGCCGCCATTTGTTGAGCGATTTGGGCAGCCATGCGCTCGCGGGATTTTCCTGCTTGCATTTTTCTACGAGCGAGACTATAAGAGATCTACAAGGAATACGCATTGAGGGTATGAGTTTGACGTTTTAGGTGTCATGTGTCGTATTTAGGAATGAACATTTATAAAATAAATATAGAATAATAAATCTACTACATCCATATGATGTCTTGGGCTTTGCTCGTAATTGGGCCTTGCATGCCGCCATACTTCACCTTCGTAATCATGTGGGCCCCCATGATTACCGGGTCTTTCATATGGTTCGCATGTGTTAGCTAGTAACGTACACTAAAACCCGGAGAAAATCGAGAAATATGTATGTAACGTATGATATTCGGAGTGCATCCGGGTGTGGACACGGTGACACCTCAAAGTGGGGTTAGTTCGAACGACGTTTGGTGTGGCATGCTTTGGCCTAAAAAGGGTCCTTCGTACTCTCATCGTTAGTCCCCAGGTAGGCAAACTGGTCCGTTATATTGGATTTATACGAATGCCAACCTAGACAGGACGTTCCGACTACCGTACTTGTACCCTTACAGTTACTACATGCCCGTCGTAGAACTCACTTTGATGAGATTGAAAAACGAAAAATGCGACAAAATCTTGAATAAAGGAATATGAGGATGATTTGAATATGTGGACATTGAAATATGCGTGATGAATGTATGTGTAAGCTTGTTACGTTTGACAATAAGTATAATTCATTAAGTATCACACAAAATGATAGTGAAAGTGTTTGCATGCATTTGTGTGTAATAAATACGAAACAAATAAACATCATGAGTTTGCATGTAACCCATAAGCAATTAAAATCTAATCAACTATAGTATAGGCTCTAAGGGTCTAATAACCTATCCTATATCCCTATAGTCAAAAGCTCTGATACCAATCTGTCACACCCCGACCCGCAGCGGAAATGGTGATCGTGGCATGATTGGGTTTTCATCAAAGCTCATGACATTTACTATAAAGTTTCATATTTATTATTTCTTTTTAAAGAACATTACAATAAGCATACAAATACAACATGTTCAAATACATTTTTCATAACTTCATTATTTTTCTTCTAAGGCAATTTCCTATGTGTCCCTTGCTTCAACCTGTTCACCTGTATCATGTGTAAAAATAGGGTTTTGGGTCAACAAAAAGTTGGCGAGTGAATCTTATTTAAACATTTGAAAGGATTAGTTATGTTGGTTATTTGAATAAAATTGTGCATAACCAAATATGAATAAACGTAAATGTAAATTTAATCACAAAACACATAATATTAATTAATACACACGCACACACCAAATGAATGATTTTGAGGCACGCGATGTTCAACTCGTCTCCCACGAGGAACTGATGGGCCTAATGAATGATTTTGAGGCACGCGATGTTCAACTCGTATCCCATGAGGAACTGATGGGCCTAATGAATGATTTGCACGCAACTTGACAATATGTAAACACACATCACGACAAACAATATTTACATTATAAGTTTAGATCATATAATGGTAATAGCACGAGTTTGAATAAGCGAATTAATTTAAGCGACACATGATACACCCCAAAACATGAATAAAAAGGGGGAATTTGTAAGAATTCACTCACAGTGGGTGCGTTTCTTGGATTGATGATGAATGCGCACGAATTTGGATTTAACCACGAGAGAAACTAACCTAAATAATAACATAATAATTCGATAAATAAATAAACTTTTATTTGAGATTAATATTTTTAATTAGTGTTCTTAATGGGATTGTTAGATTTATTTTTGTGAGTTCAAGGAAATTTTCTAACTTCAAAAATATTATTTTTAAGTGTTTTAATTGATTTTTAAATAAAATAAATAAATAAAAAGAAAATAAAAATTTTGACTTTTTGACCGTTGACCGGTCGGACCGTGTTAATTATGTGCGCTAAGTGAGGTTCGAACTCGTGACCTCCCGTACGCGTGCACGCAGCTCTACCAACTGAGCTACGTGTCTAACCCGAAATATTTCTAATTTTAATTATATTTATATACTATTTGGATCATTCAGAATTTTATTTAATTAAAAAGGTTTTTAAACCAATCGAACCGGTGTGAGAGTCTGGACTCGAACCCGCGACCTACGGTTCGTGTGCACACAGCCCAACCAGTTGGGCTGTGTGTCTAACCTGTTAGTTTTATTGATTTTTATTATACTTATACTGATTAGTATGTTTCAGAAATTAATTAATTAAAAAGGTTTTTAAATCAACTAAACCGGTGTGTTGGACATAACTCGAACCTGCGACCTTAGTGTGACTTGCACCCAGCCCGACCAACTGGGCTGGGTGTCTAACCCGTATTATATAGTTCCTGTATTATATTTAACAACATACTGTGGAACAATCTGTTGTGGTTTCAAAAAAAATGGATTTTATCTAAGCGGAAACGGACATGTTCAAGACTTGAACCCGGCATCATGTATGTAAAATGCACACAGTCCACCGCTGGACTGTGTATCTAATCCGGTTATAAACCCGATTTATATTATATATATATACAACAATAACTTCATCTTCTTCCCAAAACCTCTGCCCGACTGTTAAACCCTTAACTGATTTGTTCAAAGCTGAAGTTATAACAGAATCATTATACGCAAGATAGGAAAAAGGTTTGTACCGAATCGAAAGGGGGTGTTAAGTTTTCCTGTTGAATTCCGGTGTTGGACGGGATCTCCGGCGAAGTAACTCCGGTGAACTGTGATTGCTCCGACGACAGAAAGTTGATCAAGGGATTTTAGTGCAAATCTCCAGAGAGAAAATGGCGAGGTGTTTGTGAAGGTGTCGGTATTTATAATGCAGATGGTCAAGCACAAGATTTTCGGTTTTCAAGAATTTCGGTCAAATCTCTCCGGCGGTTACGACTGGAATTGACTGTAGACGTCGGTTAAACCGATGTCGTGTTATAACGTTATAGTCAAAAGGAAAATGGCTAAACTCGCGGATTGCCGGATTTTCCGTGATCGCAGTTCTGCCGCGCTGAAGTCTGCTTTCGAATTCGAGTTTTATGTTACGTATTATTTATTTCAGTATTATTCCAAACTTAAGTGTGTGGCGGAGTGGTGTGTTGGTTGTTTGTTGAACCGGCTGACCCGGGTTCGAAACCCGGCAGCCTCATCTCATTTTTTACTCACTTATATTTATCATTTATTAATTAAAATTTTAAATTCTAGAATGTTTATTTATTATGTATTGTTTAAAACTAGTTTGAGCCATAAATATGCAACGAAAATTTTAACTGGATGTTCGATTAATAAACGAAGCGGGTTTTGAAAACCCGTTTTTCGACGGATGTTACAGAAGAGGCTGCTCATTGGGCTAAGGAGCAGGAATATTGGAAGAGACAGCAGGAGTAGTGGGCTGCCCAGCAAGCCTACATGGAAAGGCAAGACTTGTATTAAGCACAAGAATTGTCTAGAAGGCAAGCTTGGGAGGAGAAACATGATAGGTTGCGTGTTGAGCACAACACATTAGAAAACCGCCGATGGAATGCTATGGCGGTGGCTCAACAGATGGCGGTCAATAACGCCAAACACTTACATGACCAAGAGTGCCACCATAGAGATTTGGAGGCGGGGCGTCCATATCAAGACCACATGCCTTGGACTTCCTACGAGAACCTTCCTTTCCATCCGGGCCTTCTGATCCATCTCCACATTGGCCCGATGCAGTCGGTTCCAGTTTTATCCCACCGCAGTTTCAAGCACCGGCTAAAGGTGAAAGAGGGCCACTAGATGATTTCCATGACATGATGTCTGCTCTCACGGGATACCCTTACCAGCCATATCCACCGGTAGAACCCTAACGAATGATACCAGCGATGATCACTGGTATGTTTTCTTTTGTTGTTGTATAGTTTTGTGTAATTATTCTTTTTGCGTTTCATTTATTGTTATTAGTTAAATGAACTTTGTGGGTGTGTTCCCTAGATAACCCACATGAGACCTACTCGTCCTTCCGAGCTATCGGAAGGTTTAAAAGGGCTTATTGGATGCGCTAAATGCAACCGTGATTCCTACGAAAGTGAGTTAAGTTTGTTATTGTTGTAAATTATTTTTTCCACAAAAAAATCAAAGTGAAATAACGAATGAATTGGTATTTCTTTTATAAAAATGGTAGAACTAGGTAACTAACAAATTTTAATGGTTGTGAGCAGCATGCTTCTACACAAGGGTTGAGATTTGTAGGTACATCATGTTCGCGAGATGACCGTTTTTGTTGAAGAATGAAGAGCACACGAGGAATGAGCGAAAACCAAGTGCATACGTTTTCTTTAGCTTTGATTCTTAATTTCTTTTAATAAGTGGAATGTAATTTTGTATCTTCTTGTCGGGGTGAAATTTTGGGAAAGTTAGTCGTGTCACATCCCTTGTGCGTTTTAAAAGCTCTATTCCTACACATTGAGGACAATGTTGACCTCAAGTGTGGGGATGGGGAGAAAAAGTTTTTCAAATTTTGACCCGTTCATTTAAACACTACACATTGAGGACAATGTTGACCTCAAGTGTGGGGATGGGGAAAATTTCAAAAATTTGTCAAAATGTCTTTGTTTGAAGCGGTCTAAAAAGCACAAGTAACTAAGTCAATGAGGGATGACACAACCCATGTGGTCTTTTGTCATGGTCAAGTTCGAATTTATAGAATAACGGGTATTTAGCGGGTGGTTATTTGGGAATAATCCGCCTAAGAAACTTGCATCTAATACATATAGCATACCATACCCTTTATATACATGAGACTTTGAGCCACTTTTACATATCATATATGCATATATTTCTTTGATTGAGTGGACCATTAGTCACGTATTGTAGAACTTGCAACTTTGGATGCGTTTAAGACCATAGACCGAATATGATAACAAGAATGATTAAGGCATTAGGTAAACCTTTTTCATTTTACACCAATTATATATCCTTACCCGAAATCAAATACCTAGTCCAATCTTGAGCCTAAAATGTTCGTTTGACCAACCCATTTAGCCATTGACCATTGAGCCTTCTATTTTTAACCCGTGTGATGAAAACTTGATTGTAGGATTAGTTGTGGAAAAAAAAGAATATAATTGAGAAAAGAAAAGAAACGTATATGTATTGATAGTTTATTGAATAAAAGGCGAAAGTTTTTGCCTCTTAGTTTATTGATTCGTAGTTGGTTTTGTTAGAGTAGTTGTTTTTGTAATAAAAGTCGAGTTTTCATCACCTTAGCCACTTTCAAAATATCATATTCCATACCTTTAGCCTAGCCCCGCTACAACGCATTCAAGACCTTTTGACATGTGTTTAGTATTTGCGTCGTCGTGGAGAATGATTGAGTTGCAAGCTTATGCGGGTACATGTTCTAATTGGTTTGAGTGATTATACCAAAGTGCTAATGCATCACTCATTAGCCAATTTTTTAAACCGAGTGGAGAGAACATTATGAGGGATGTATATGATTTGTGAGTTTCAAGGGCGGGTTAATCTTGGATAACCATTTTTATGTGTTAATCACGTTAACGTTAAATATTTTGACAATGGTAAAAAATTTATGAACTGGGTATGACATTAGACCTTAGCTTATGTCTCAAGAATGGGAAATATGTTCCTCATTCGACCCACGTGAAAGTGAAAAACAGATTTGCTTGAGGGCAAGCAAAAGACAAGTATAGGGAGGTGATGTGTGGTCGAAAATCGATGTTCTTATTAAGCTTACGCTAATGTTTTACGTAACTTTTAGTTTCAAATAGCCTACTTTTGATTTGATTGATGTTTTATAGGTTTATGGAGTTTAAGGAGCTATCCGGGAGCTTTTCGGAGCATGGGGACGGAAAACGGGTCATCCGGGATCGCGAAATGGAAAAACAGGAAACCAAGAGTTAGAGAGGCCGTCGCCAACGACTCCCTGGTCTGTCGGCGACGCCCCTCAGATAACTCTGTTGCCAAAAATTGGTCGTAGGCAGTAGGTTAAAGCGTCAGAGGAAAACAGGACTTTCTAGGGGCCGTCGGCGACGCCCCTCCTATTTCCTTGTCGCTGAAATTCAATTTTGGACGGGTTATAACTTGTGTTTTGGTCATTTTCAAGGGAGTTACGAGTTTGGAGAGTTTGAATCTTGTTCTTGGAGCCAACAATCACAAGACTTCATCTTTTTCACCATCAATCCACACCACTCAATCCAATCAATCCTTGACCATTCCTAACCCTAATCCTTCATCATCATCATCATCAATCCTCCAATCATTTCACCATCATCATCCATTCCAAACCCTAATTATCACCATCACCACCATCAAAGCTTCAAGATGTCAATGTTCAAGCTTCCAATTTCTGGTGATCAAGTTCCGTTTGTCATGAGCGGCTAATCCTTGAGGGTTTCACCCCGGTGTAAACTTTTGTACAATTTAGGGTTGTTTTATGTTTCTTAGTTGGTTTGTGACAAATTGAATTGTATTTTGAATTGATTGATAATTGTCTTACATTTGAACTACATTTGTGAATTGTCGAATGATTATAAAATTTCACTTTGCGAAATAAGTTTGTGTATTTATGCCTTATCTTTCAAAAGGATTTATTTGTCCAAAGCAACAAAGTGTATTGCGGTCCGTCATATGCGTGATAGCAATTAGCACCTAAGCTTTGTGATTTCTAAACCGTTAATGACAAATTTAATTGAATCAATCTAAAATTATTTAGCAACCCTAGGTTTTGCAATTGTTGAACCGGGTGTGAACCTTGTTCTCAAAGCGTTGTTCTAATCAAGTAATCTAGTTTTTGTGCAAGTATTCAAGCTCTTAGTTTTTGAGCAAGTAAGCCAACTTTGTTGGATCATTCTGACATCCTTTTCAAACAAACAAAATTAATAAAATTATTAGCAAGCTTCATAAAAAGTGACAATACTTGTTAAAATCAACTTGTCCGCACGCAAACCATAAACTCTTCGTGGTTCGACCCCTTACTACCACTAACATATTGTTAAGGGTAATTTGGGATTATAAATTTTATCTTTGATCGAGGCGCGACACTCCGATCATGTACGTCAATGCAGTATAGCAACAGTAAGTCTAGTATCGAACCCACAAGACTCTACTAATTATGTTTACTAGACTCGACTATTTACAACTAGACTGAAACGACTTAATTGATTTGTTGATTGGGGGGTCTAACGAACTACTAAATTAAACTAATTTAGCTAGAATTAACTAGGCACACAAAATCAAGCTGAAAATGTAATCAAATGATGGGAAACACACTACCTAGGTGTGAATTCTATACATGTATGATATATTCTATTGGTTATGGAATTATTATGGAAACCGGCATCTTAAGATACTAAAGCTAAAGATGACCGAACAAGACCCTCGACCCTTCTCGAGAAGACACTTATGTGCACCTAGAGAATGTTTAACTACCGGTTTGAAGATGGATTCCCTCACGGGGTTCCTGCTTTGTTAATGAACGATCCTAATGATAATCTACCTCACAGTGTGACAATCTAAGGAAACTAAGGTAATATAATCAAGCACAACTAGCAAACAGGGACCAATGAACTAAGGGATCTTCTCATGAAGTATCTAACCTTAGAATCTTAATCACTCGAGACTAGTTGACACCCTCTCGCCTTACGGTTGGTAGAACACTTAAACTTAGACAAATCATGAAAACTATTCCTATGGTAATCGTGCATAATTAACCAGAAACTAATCAAAGACACAAAGTAATTGATCTAACATGAATCTATCCTATGAAAGACATTCAACAAGGATGATGTGGAATAATAAACAATCAACGAATGAGTATAAGCATGAAACACATAAGATCATATGAAAAACCAAACTCTTTTAGTTCATAATAAAATCCACAAATAAATCCAAAACCAATAAGAGCGTAAATCAAAACATTGTAATCAACTTTTGGCCTAGATAGTGTATAAGAAATTAGCTTAACATGGCTTTAAAACAAGAGCAAGGTTGATATTGAAGATAGAAAACATTGACTGAAAGTAGGATAAACAAAGAAAGTGAAAACCCGAGCATAGAACCCGAAGATATCTTGATCCCGTGCTCTAAAACTTCAACCTTTTCGATTCTTGATCTTCAAATTCACCCTTTTCAGCTGGAAATTCGTATTTTGGGTTCTAAATTCGTTTAGGGTTTTCTATGTTATGATTGGGGTGTTTATGGGCTTAAATAGGGTCAAAACATCGACTTTTTCACGCTGACCAGACCCCCGCTCGCGTCGTGTGACCTACATTAGAGTTTCCATCACGCGGTGCAACCAACATACGATCTGGGAAAATTGTTTTCGTATTCGTAACTCAATTCTTAATCATCTCATACTCTCAAATATCCATTTCCATTCCATGATCCTTCACTATGCTTAAACCTTCTCATGTGTGCTCGTTTGTTTAACATTTTAGCTCGTTTTTGCTTCTGGAACCCTACAAAACACACAAGACACGATAATATACAAAACCAAAGGTAAAACGACACAAAATGACTCGAATTATTGTACAAACTATACATGGAAATAGATGTAACTTACATTACATCAATCAAATAATTCATACAATGCCAACGTCATAATCCATAATATATGATATCCAATTAATTAACTAAGGCACAACCTGATGATCTTCATATTCAACTCATCTCATATCTATGTACATGTATCATACGTATAAAGGTTTTTTGGTCAATACAAAGTTGGTGAATAGATCCAAGTTATTTTAAATAAAATATTTTACTTTATTATTTTTAAAATAAGTTAACATGCAACTTCAAGTGTATATGTAACATCTATAACCATCCAACAACACCAAAAATACCACCAATCACCACAACCAAATATGATAATGAAACATGATATTATAAATGAATAATAAGGAAATGTGATATTATGAATCAATGATAATGAAACAATATGAGATTCAAACCCCGAAGAGCGAATCTAGGTAATGGTGGTGATGCCTAGTTGAACCCATGGCTACATGGAACCGGTCAGCTAGTGGATCCACATGAAACAATATGACACAAAGCGAGTAACCTAATGATACGTGTATATGAAACAATAGACATAAATAACATAACACATAACAACACTATGATTTGCAAGTTGATGATAGGAAACAAAAGATGCATTTGACACATGATACACCCCAAAAAGATTTAATGACAAAAGGGAGAAAAGTAATAGATCTACTCATAGTTTTGCGTTCGGTTTAATCCTTAAGTAAACCGCACGAGTATTGAGGAACAACTCAAAAAGAGAATAGTTACCCTAAAGAAAAAATAACAAAAATATACTAACCAACCAAACCCCAAAGCTATAAAAATAAATCCTATAATTTAGGGTTTTTGTCTAACCTAAACCATACATAAAATAACACTAACCAAACTACGAAATTAATATTTGTAACTAAACAACTAAAGTGACATATTAATAAAGTTACCATGAAAATATTTATGTCTACATTTTATATTATAGTATACCAAGTCTAAAAGTCTTTTTAACTTCTGATGTCTATAATTTAGTCCAAAGTATTAAATTCACATATAAAAATCTAATATTGTGGAAATAAAATGACAAGACAAAATAATAACAAAATTACGTTATTGTAAGTTAAAATATTAATTATATACATTTAGTAGAAATTCACCATTTAATTTATATAATTTCAAAAATCATATTTTATCTTATATTCAATAAAAATTATCTAATTTGTTAAAAAGGCTAAATTTATGTCTTATATCATTAGTCCTTTTATTCCAAGATATTTACCATAAAACATGAAATTTATAAAATTTGCATATTCTAATTCTTATTGAAATTCAGAAAATGATATGCATGAATTTTTATCTTTATATAACATGATATAATATGATGTAAGGTTTTTTAACGGCTTAAATTAAAATAAATCCATCTTCGACAAGACTTGAACCATTGATCTAAAGGGGAGCAAAACATTAACTCTAATAGTTTTAGGAATTAGTCCCAACCCTCACCCAATATTATTTAATTTTATCTAATAGGATTTAATGTGATTTTGGTATAATTATATAATATATAAAGTGAGTGATAATTATTTATATTACATATATTACTTACCAATTTAGTATGCTTTAAGGGTTGTAGTTTGTGTTTTGTTAATATGTTTTTTTCTTTTTCGTTTTAACCCTGTACCTTTTTATCTCCTACAAATTTATCATAAAATATTTTTCTTTTAACCTTTTTCACTTTTAATTTTGTTCTTATACTTTTCATCTTTACAAATTATTTCCCTTACTTTTCGGACTAGATTTTGCAAGCTAGGACGTTGTGACTCATGTGTCTGATTCAAAAAAACGTCTACTTTTTTACGGTTTAACGAAATAACGACCTCGTCGTAACGCATAGACCATAAGTCCACTTAATTATCTTTTTTAAGTTTTATGTTTCATATTTTAATATATTTTCTATAAGTTAACATACTGCAAGTGTAATTTAACCTTGTTACGTCTAGTTTTGATTCAATTTAGCGATTCGATTCGCCCCTAAATATAGCATTCTCTATTCGATAAAATCACTATATTCTAATTTGAGCCTCATTCACCAAGAACCTCACACGTGGAACATAGCCGTTGTCGAACACACTTGCAGGTCTCTCTCCGATCAAAACCCTTAGTTATGGCGTCTCCGGTCACCGGAGATTTCAACTCAACCGTAGCACCGTCCGATCATCATCTCACCATAACCGACTTGAATCTACCGAATCCTGCTGAACACAACTTAACTTCCGCTCAATCGGCGAATACCTCAAACCTTCCCGACGCTTCTGCACCGGTACCGCTAATAATATCTGGTTGCATGTTATTAATCAATATGTTTACGTGTGTTGGTGAACACTGGATCTGAGTGTTTTTGGCAGGTTAAACGGAAGAAACGGAAGCCCAAGAGATATGAGGGGTCTGAAACTGATGTGCAGACGAAACAACCGACTAATGTAAGATTTTGGTTTAAATTGTATATCTAGTTATGGATGTTGTTGTTGTTGTTGTTGTTGCCAATTTAGGAACACTTTGTTTTATGATTGTTGTTGCCATGATGTTAAATCTAGCTAGTTATGATTTAGTTGAAAGGGTTTAGAATTGTTATAAATTACAGGAGAATTGGATTTTAATTGTTCGAAATATGACTCTTTGTCCGATAATTTGCGATGTCATAACTTGGAGGTTCCAGTCTCCGAGTCACACCTCGGTTTAATACCAAATTTTTTGACTTGCCCCCTTGCCTGCCCCTGGCCAAAGGCACCGTTTCAGTTGCCCATGTGAAAGTTCCTCACCTTGTATCTACTGTGTTTAGCATAATCAAACTACGTGTCTTGGTTTTAAAATACTGTGTGAGGCACACGAGGCAATCTGGAAAGTGCCTGAGGCCTTGAGGCTGAGATGGCAGCTCATGCACATCTGTGTCAAAATTGGTTAAATTCTGTTAGAGGAGGCATATATGTTAAAACAACCAATGGGATGGAGAAATTATAAATGGTTTACATTATAAGATGCTTAAAATGCAATAGAGATAGTGAGATGTAGGTTTTGGTTGTACATAAAGTTATTTGATTGTATCTAGAGCAAGGCATCATGTACGTGAAGCTCTCGCTTGGCTTTCTGGACCAAAACGCCTCAGATCACTGTCAGCCTTTTAAAACTAGGCTTTATGTGCAAGACTAGCTTCATGTTAAGGATTCAACAGCTATGGGGAAGCACAACCGTACATCAATTAGTTAGAGTACATTGTTTGACAACATTGTTACCTGTAACACAAACCTTTTCTGGCTTGATCTTCTGAGTCCTGATTTTTCTGATCTAGAGTCAAGAGATGTAAGTACCAAAAAACAAATAATCCCTTTGGGACTTTATTCTCTATCCTGTTTGCTTGTGCCATATAACTTTTGCAGCTTATATGGTGTGATCTCCATTTGCTTAGGATGCCCCATGGCCCACAAAGTGCAATTGCCTGTTATGTACTGATCAGATTATACCATTTTTTTATGCTGTGTGTTGATATTCTTTAACTGTTTCTTGTAAATGGCCTGGAACTAACTATTTATGGTTTCATCAACAGGCACTAAGCAATCTCTCAAGTTCATGTTTAAGGTGAGGCTTGCTTTATAGTTATTTCTTGT
The DNA here is from genome assembly GCA_947069175.1 of Scalesia atractyloides. Classification (NCBI taxonomy): domain Eukaryota; kingdom Viridiplantae; phylum Streptophyta; class Magnoliopsida; order Asterales; family Asteraceae; genus Scalesia; species Scalesia atractyloides. The sequence continues at coordinate 78,347,396 of CAMTDV010000020.1, read as the reverse complement.
TATATAAACCATAAAAGTAACGGTCATCTCTTTTGCATACAGTTTGCGGAAAGAGAAGTCTCCAATTAAAGGCTTCAAAACGCCGGACCCAAGTTCACCCGTTATGATTCGAGCAGTGGAGTTTCAGAAGAGTCTTGGAACTGACTTCCCTAGCTGTATAAAGACGATGAGTAGTTCACAAGTCATCTCTGGTTTTTGGTTGGTAATGCCTCTGTCCTTAACTGCTTTCAATCAATTTTTATCAAGAAAAATGACCAAACAAAATAATCCCCCCCCCCCCTCTCCCCCCTTTCCTCTTTACTCCATGGTTTGTAGGGCCTTCCGCTTCATTTCTGCAAGTCATATCTACCGAGAGAAGATGCTACATTTGTACTTGAAGATGAATATGGAGCGCAATTTGATGTCAAATATATTGCATACAAGTATGGGCTTAGTGCAGGGTGGAAACGCTTTGTAGTTCGACATAATCTGACTATAGAAGACATTTTGATCTTTCAATTAGTAGAAAGTACAAAATTTAAGGTGGCATCTCTTTCAAATGTCTAATTTCAAATGTTCTTACTTTTTCCTAATTTCAAATGTTCTTACTTTTGTAGGTTTACATACTTGACGTCATGACTCGAGTGAAGCGGGTCATGCTCTTAGTCTTTTAAATTTGGCTGCGCATACAGAACAGGCGACTCCAGGTAACTATTTTGAATTTTGCATACTTGATTTTGGTCATTTGCTTTGTGTTTGTATTTGAGAATTAATAGATGATAAAACAGTTACTACGTCTCTTAAAACAAAGAAAAAGAAGCATCCAGAATCTCTTTCAGTAACTGTGTCCCGAAAAAAGCACAAGAAGTCTGTGCCTTCTTCAAGATCTGTCCCTCCTAGTGGCCACCACACCAAACATTCAGGAAACAATACCGAAGAGGGCGGTCCAGAGGTTCTAGAATGTTCCATACCGTCCGAACGCTATCTTACGTTCCAGGAAGTCAAATCTTTTCAAGACTTCCATATCATAGTCAAAGGTGTCTGCATCGACCATGAGCTTCCCCATGATGTCAGAATGGCTTATTACAAACTATGCGTTTGTAACAAAGATTACCTTCACGATGGTATTTCTAAAGACTTGTATGACACATTACTACCAGGTATGATTGGTCAAATTGTAAGAGTTGTTGATGAGATCAAAAGATGCAAGATCGCCACAACTAAGGAAGACTTTGATAGATGGGAGAAGTCCCTGAATTCTTTTGAGCTTTTGGGCATGAAGGTCGGTTTTTTACGTGATAAGTTACATACACTTGCAACCCTTGTTTTTGAATCAGAAGCTGCAGTGGATATAAAGCAGTATGTGGAGGCAAGAAACGAACATAAACGTGCAGAAGAGGAGATCAAGAAAGCTGCAGCAAAGCTAAAGGAGTTGAAGGAAGAGGCTATAAAGTTTGCTGGGATTGCGGGTAGTTTGAAACACAAGGTTGAGAAGTATGAACACAAGTTTCAGGAGGAGGTTGATGAACTGTGAGAGGGTAGGCAGGCTGTATCAATAGAATGTTAGCAATGTTTTCTGCTTATGATAAACTGTAATCTAGACCGCACAACTTATGACCCATGAACTATAATTACTGAATTAGTAATCCTTTATTCAATCATAAGTAGTAGCTTTTATACCTTTCTACCTTGACGATGCCACGCTTGAGCAGAAACCGGCCCAGACTGGCGGCATGAACCTGTAGGCTACTGCCTGGTTCACGGGCTGTGACTCCTCAAGAACCGGTTCACAGTCGACACGTATTGAAAAGTGATAAAAACCAAACCAGAGAAGTGGCAATAGTATTGAAAAGTGATAAAAACCAAACCAGAGAAGTGCATATTGCCACTGGAGAGATGACTTGTCAGTAATCCTGCGCTAAATTAGTTGTCGGTGATCCGTCCAAAATCAAATTACCCATGCCCATATAGCCAACGGACTTTCACCGACGAATTCTCGTTGGTGATCTTGTTTGTTTAGTAGTGAACCCTTAACTACGAACTTCTCTCTGGTTGATTTCTGAGAACTTGCTTATCATCCATGTATACTCTCCGTATAAGTTCAGAAGGTCCTGAAATTGATTGAACTTCTAGTCAAAAGAACATATTAAACATGTGTTAAAACTCAATAAAAGATCTAAACCATTTCCATTTGAACATAATATCAGTTTTTGATCTTTCTGCACGTAACATGATTCAATTAAATTATGTCTGTAGTGTAACAAATACCAATTGCTACAACCAATGCCATTTTTACCTCCATCAGTGAGTTAAATCAGAAAGTCAGATGGTGTGTTTGGTTTGAAGTTATGGTTTTAGTCACGGATGAATACCAATGTTAACTTTTATGTATTAAAATTATATCTGGAGGTTTAGATGCAAATTATTTTTGAACATTGCATTCAAGACTTAAACCATTGCATGTCTTAATCTTAAGTTATATACCCAAACAATATACAATGGAATTATGATTATAATTAATCATTTAGAACATAACAAAACTATTCTATGAACGAAGAGGGTGAGAAATCACGCCCTAATTTCTATGTTTCTAGTTGATTGTATTCAAGATTGTAATAAAAAAAATAAAGCTAGTCATCATGAATAGGAATCCAAAACTAGAGTTTGGTTCTTGATTGAGTCGATCCATGGTTGGCCGTTAGTCGCCTGTGCTTACAAATTATACATATTTTTCTTTATACATATTTTTTGTATCCATATGTTGAATAACTTCATATATTTCTGGACTATAATAACTACAAGAAAGTTAACAATCATCATTCAAAACGAACAAACTCAATAACAGAAAAACATAAGTCCTCACTGTCATAAAAAGCCTGCAAAATCTACTGAGCTTAAGGAAACAATATTGATTGAAGTTAAAAAAATAAAAAAAGACAGAACCTGAACCTGAAACCAACTGCAATTGAAAACCTAACAGTGGAATAACGTGTTGAAGATGACGAAAAACGTGCATTAATGGTGGTGCAACAATGGTAGAGGTAGCACCAAGATCTAGTGGTGTAGGAAGGTGACTATGGTGTCCGCAGCTCCGGACTTCATGAAATATGTCTTTAGAACATGTCAACAATTTGTTCAAGAGAAGAGCACCAACTCAAAAACAAATTCATGGAATATATTTAACTTCAGTTAGAAGCAGTATTATAAGATGTATGTTATGTGGTTATGTCATTAAGGATCATGAAGTTGTGCAGACACTTACATTAATGGATATTTCGGCAATCACGAGGCTGCTGCTTTCCTCAGTGCTTGTAGGAGTCCCCACTTCACCCCTGACCACCATATGGATCACAATCCCATCTACATTAATGGTGTAGGGCCATGTTAAAACCAATACTTTATGGTCGAACTAGAAGGTTTTGGGTGTCGGACCTGAAAGTGGTCAAAGAACAGTTTAGGCTCGTGTTTGAGAAGAAGTTCAAGCAGTGTTGAGACCTAGAATGTCGGCACAGGGATCAAAAAACTGAATGACCAGCAAGCTTCAGGGTTGGTTGAGCAGTTTTTGGTGGACGAGATAAGGGGTGCGGTATGGGAATGTGGAAGTGAAAAGGCTCTGGGGCCCAACGGTATAACATTCGCTGTGATAAAAAAAAATATTGGAGAGAATTTCCACCGCTTGTGGAGGATATTTTGAGACAGTATCACACGCATGGCTCCATCCAACAACCGTTTAGTTCTTCCTTTATCTCTCTTTTGCCAAAAATCCCTGACCCGGTATCAATGTCAGACTTTATGACAATCTCCTTGATTGGTGTGATTAATAAGATCATTTCAAAAATTTTGGGCCAATCAGATGATAATGGTTATTAAAAGAGTAGTGTTGGATGAGCAATCCGCTTTTGTGTCGGGGAGGAATATGTAGATGGCCCATTAATCCTAAATAGTTAATGGGGTTATGATATGTTGAATTGGAAATTTCTTATGATATGTTAATTGGGCATATAGAAAAGACTTATGATATGTTGAATTGGAAATTTCTTATTTCAACTTTAACACATATGGGGTTTCGGGCAAAATGGCCTAATTGGATTATGGGTATTTTATATTCTGGAAGGGCATCAATTCTTATCACTGGTTCTCCGTCCGGAGATTCCAATACGAAAGGGGGTTACGACAAGGGGATCCTTTGTCACAATTTTTATTTGTAACAGCGATGGAGGCACTTCATGTTTTGATGACGAGTGCTAAAGCATGTGACTTGTTGTCGGGGTTTTTCGGGGATCCGATATGTTTTTCGCCGATGACACGATCTTCATGGGGTATTGGGAGGAAGGTAACATTTTACTTAGTGTCGGGGTTAAAGGTTAATAAAAAGAGTCATTTGTATGGGGTTAGTAAAAGCGAGGAGGTGGAATTTATGGCGAATATCTTGAAGTGTAGGGCGGGGAGTTTTCCGTTCGGCTACCTAGGTTTAAAGGTAGGTGCAAATATGAATGAGATTGTGAATTGGAAAGGTGTTATTCTCACGTTTAATAAGAGGTTGTCTTCTTGGAAAGCGAAGCTTCTATCATTTGACGGTACACTAACTTTGGTTAAGTCGGTACTTGGTAGTTTACCAAACTATTATTTTATCTTTGTATAAGGCCCCGTGTTAAAAACATTGGAGGGTATAAGAAGGAAATTCTTATGGGGCTATGTGGGTTGAATAAGAAGCTAAGATGGATCAAATGGGAAAAGGTTGTAGCATCAAAAAAGCTTGGTGGGTTAGGGGTAGGTGGAATTAAGGAGTTGAATGTGGCTCTACTAGTAAAGTGGTGGTGGAGGATGAAAGCGGAACCGGATTTGTTATGGGTAAAGGTGATAAATTCTTTGCACTTCAACTCCAGAAAATGTATCCTCTTTCCCACTAAAGAAAACTAACGCGGGTGTATGGAAGGAAATAATGGGTATGGATAAAGGGTGCGCGAAATTAGGTGTCAATGTGTTTGGTAGTTTAAGAAGTAAAGTGGGTATGGGAGATAAAACATTGTTTTGGTGTGATAATTGGGTCGAAGTAGGTGCTCTACGTGATCAGTTTACTCTATTATATCGGTTAGCTGCTGATAAAAGAAATTTAATACAAGACTGTTAAATAAAATTGAATGTGGGACTTTTATGGGATTGGAAGTGGGTAAGGTCACTGAGTGAAGATGGGGAAAAATATAAAATGGATTAACTGAATGGTATTCTAGTACAGCAGGTTATGGGGGAGACAAAGGATGTGTGGAATTGGAAAGAAGAACCGGGCCTACGGTACTTGGTCAAAACATTTAGGGGGGAGCTAACGGGTGGCGTGGATATGAACGCAGCTGGAACATCGTTTTATTGGAATAGGATTGCCACTCAAAAGGCCAATCTATTAGTTTGGAGGGCAGTTGCAGGTCGGATCCCCATGGTAGCGGCGCTACTTGCAAGAGGCATACCGGTCCGGAATAGCGACTGCAGTTTTTGTAATGGTTTCGTCGAGTCTGCTGATCATGTATTGCTGAATTGCAGTAATGTTTCAGAAATTTGGCAGCAGCTGCAGTATTGGGTAAAATCGCCTCCAGGTCATGTTCATAATTCTATAGAGGATATGTTATTGTATGCTAATGGTTTGGAGGCGTCAAGTAGCAGGAAAAAGATTGTTGGTGCAGTGTATCTAGTGGCGTTGTGGAATATTTGGAAGGCAAGGAATCGGAAAAGATTTGAAGGTATGATTATGAATAAGCACAAGGTAGTAGACGATATTAAAGAGATGGCGTACGATTGTGTGGTTAACCGATCAAAATTCAAGGAGATCTCTTGGGTCGATTGGTTTAGTTTTAACATCAAGTGTAATAAGAAAGGCGTAATGTAGACCCAGACACCCACCTATTTTGCCACCTCTGCCCATGAATAACAAGCAGACATCAGTTTTAGGATTTTTTTCGCATACCCGACGCATAAATCAAACATCCGTTTTCATGTAATCATGCCTATTTCTATTCCAACCTGACATCAGATGATCAAACCCATACCCATAGTGATTTTCAACCAAAAATAGAACGCCACCTAAATTAGATGACGTGGATTACCAGTCTACGGCAACAAAGAAACACTTTTCATCTACTTGCAAATTGTTGGATGTTACAAATGGAGGATTAAGGGTAGTTCTGTCAATTTACACATTTGAACTGTTATGTGAATTCCATGTATAATTGGCTGAAATATAATTAAGAGTTCTGTTATAAGTGTGAGAAACAATCACCCTGAGGTGAGATGCATTGGGCCATCCTAGATTTGATGTTCACTATGCTTCATAATTCATATTATAGTTAATTTAGACATATTACACTGAAGATAAAAAAAAACATCATAGTAACAGAAGATGTTTAAAATACAGAAAAGTAAATGAAGACCCGATGCAAAGGAATGATAGGTGAAAATAAACTAGGGATTCTAACCTTCCCTTCACACACAAATTACCAGAGTATATAATAGTGTAATATTTTCTTAAACTGATAATTTGTATGTGAAGGCAATCAGGCATGTGAAAGACTACCCTTTTTGTCGGCAATTTGTAATTTATCAAAACAGTGGAGCTAATGAGAGATTCTTCTGAAGCAAGAATAGGAACCCAAGCATCAGTTGCAACTATCATATACGACTTTTGTTCTTCCTTTACACATTCTACACTTCCAGACTGAACAGCAGCATTTTGCTTCCAGTTGATTGTTATACGGCGAAATTTGTCAACTACATGGAAACTCTGAATAAGTGACTACATAATTGGCACAGACAGAGTTTTTGGGTGAAATCTACTTTAGTTATACGTCAGGCAACAAGATAAATCAAGTCCCAATCAACAAATAAACCGAATAAGAAGAAAAAAATTTATATTGAATAACTCTCAATCTTATTAATCAGAAAACCAAAACTAATTACTCTTCTCTTAACCTTAATCACAACTTTGATCAGGTTATATAGGACATGACTTGGTTACAATTAGAGAAAGACTCAACTGCCTAACTAGATAATAATAGAATAAACCCACATGTTTATCTAACCTATTTATAGTTAACCAAATAACCGTAGTAATCCATAACTCGGATTAGTCGGCCCAACCAGCCTCATGGGCTCCAGTACGGGAATTACGTGCAACAATAAATGCTTCTCTTGATGGGAAATATATTTTTTTAGGAATTAAAGTGCATCAAGATTACAAAAAAGGCAAAGCACCAGCAGTATGACTGAAATGTAGGCCGGATATACTAGAGACTGCAGAGCAAACACCATCAAGCTCATCACTCGTGCTACAACAAACCACCATTTGTAGTCATGAACGATGGCGTGCATTTCTTATTAGATCCACCAAGCTCTCCTGCCGCATTTCCAGTGTTCTCTGATTGACAATTCACTCGAATCAACGGTTCAACAACTTTGAAATTTTGTTTTCAGCAATAACTTTCCATCTCAAGTAAGATGATTCATGTAAATATTGTATTCATACAACAAAATCGACTTAACTGGACCTTAATATTTGGTTAAGCTTCAGATCATCCTAGAATTTAATATGAGAGACGATACATCTATAGGGATCAGTTTATAATAAACATTATATCTTTCCATTGGATGAATTATAAATTTATAGTAGCATAAATGAAATATAATTAAAGAAAGAGATGAACCATCTTTTATTGGATTCTGTCGACAGCAAGATAATAATGGCGTTGTGAACTATGACATACAAAACTCTATTCATCAAATTAGTTTATCAATTTCAATTTACTCTCTGTGTCATTGTGTAAAACATATTTGTTTGCACTAAGCAGACATTGAAAAGAAAAAAAAACAAACAGATTGCGATACGTTGTAGCTGTGGCATCAGGAGAAAGAAGTGAAGGTACTTCCAATGCCTTTACAACAATACAAAAGTCATACGACCAACAAGCTACACGGCTAACCCTTTTTGGATAGCAAAACTAAGTTATATATTGCACATGCGACCAGGTAATAATAGGAACCCAGAGGTCGTTTGTGATCGGGTCTCAAAGACGAAGGATAGAACACATCTTTTGTACCAGGTAATATAGTTTTTGGCATTAAGGTTTATCAAGTATATAAGCTAATTTGCAATTTAACTCATCATGTGTAAGATCAAAATTTGAAAAAGTTAATGCCTAAATTCCGTGTTAAATTTCAATACGGATCCTTTAACAAGTGGATGCCATGATAAGGGTTCCTATGTTTTTGTTTCTCTGATAAAAGTTATTCGTTGGTGCTTACAAATTTGGCAGAAGTTTTTAACATCTCTTCGTGTAAAGAATCTAAAAAGAATCAATTGTGTTACATTAAAAAGTAGACCATATAAATGGTATACACAATTTTTTTATTTTTTTATTTTTGAGAGGCCAAATCTTACGTCACGCGATTATTAAACCTATGACGTCCTCTATCTAACACCTTGAGGGTTTTCTCTCTACCACAAGACCATATAAATTGTATACACAATTATTTAAAAGAACAAAGTAAAACCAAAGCGGCGAAACATGCTTATATAACTAAAAAGAAAATGTGCAAAAAGTTCGATTTCGCTTTACGACCAAATTGGCTAATGAAAAAATTATATACTTGACTTTCTTAGTTTCTTTTATTTTAAAAATAAAACAATATGTTACTTTTAGAACAAAGCATAGACCTTTTATGCGAATTTATAAGTTCATAATGTTTATACATAAACATGTCAACAATTATTAGTCCAATGGCTGGACCCTATCTTTTAAACCATTTAGCACTATAAAAGAATAAAATAAAATAAAAATAAAAATAAACTATACAAAAACATACACTAAAATAGATAAAAACAACATTGTCAAAAATACACAATAACGCACATCTTTACATTGACATTATTATAGTTTTAGATTTAAATAAATTCACGACAACACAACATGACGTGTTTTTATTCGTTAATTGCAAACCTTTGTTGACTGTCCAGTTACAGCACACATATTCACCCCCTTCATATTTTTCCTTTGGGCCCCTGAAGAAACATTAATTTCATCACGACCCCTCTTTTTATTCTCTTCTTTCAAAACCACCCCAAACAACTTAAAACCATTTCCTACTTCATCATCATCATGATTCCGGCCATTACCATCTTGCATTGCCATTTCACCAGCCAACGCATCTCCCGCCATGATGCGATCAATCTGATCAGGCGCCACCTTCATGTTTCGGGTCAGGAACGCAACCAGATCATCACATTGTTTCTTCATTTGTTCGAGTTCTGTCTTCAATGTTTGTTTCTCTTGTTTTAGTTTATCGTTTTCGTCGGATAAAGTCTCGAGTGCTTCCATGGTTGGAGTGTCGACCGAGCCAGGGTTCTTTGAATCCGGTGAAGAGGTGGAGCTGGATCCATGATCGTCGCTGGAACTAGCTTGACCGTCTTCACCTTCTGGCTTCTCAGTTGTGTGAGCCTGGGATGCTGTCGCGGTTTTTCTACGACGGATTTGGATTAGAAGCTCTCTATGCCCACGTTTGAAATTCTCATTTGCAAACTCCCATTTGTCTGGTACGGTTTTTCTAAACCCCTGTAGATATAAATATGAATGGTTGAGAAAAAGGAGTCTAGAATAGAATTTTTTGGATTCATAGGTTTTCTTGGATGGGACTAAGGTTCATCATATCGGTTTTTCGGTTATTCGATTTAAAAAATTTTAAACAGAATTCGAATAAGCTTGTTCGAATTCAGGTCAGTTAGTCGAATTAGCAAAAAATTTGTAAAAAAAAATAGAATAAAACCATAGGTATATTACATAAAAACATATATCATAAGCATATGTATTTATAGTGTAAGGAACAAATACAAATGAGTCTTAACATACAAAATGACATTTAACATGAGAAGTGAATGAAGTTTTTTTTTTCTTTTTTTTTTCCATCTACTTAAGTATGTTGTTTAATTGCAAAATGTAAAAAACAAATCATGTATTTACTCTAGTAGAGTAATTATGTAATTACACTAGAGTAATTATGTAATTACTTACTAGTGCTAAAACAATATTTTTTTTTAGATTCTGGTAATAAAATACGTGCTTGACAATATGCAAAAAAAATTCATAAAAAATATCTCCTTCACCTCTTGTTAAGTCCAATGTGTATGTAATGAGCCATTTGTACCGGAACCTAACGATGTATTTTTATATAAAAGAAGTAACTAATTTTGAGGCCAACTTAATAAATCATAACTATATTACATAATAAAATTAAAATTATATATCATGCAAATTCAGGTTATTCGAATTTGGTTTGTTCAAGTAGACCGAAATACTTGAATTCGAATTAGAAATTCGGTTTGAATAAACAGACGATTCAAATAGACCGAAATTCAAATTTGAATTCGATTTGAATTTTGATTTGTTTAAGTCTGGTTCGAATAATAAGATATTAAAGGATTGGTACTAGAAGAAACTTTTTTTTGTTATGGAAAACGAACTCCTCAACTTTGTTGAAGGAGCAAATGAACTCAACATTTACACTACTGTAGCAAAGATTAAACAAGGATAAACATGCCATGTACACACTAGCAAACCTAAGAAGTTGGTTTGTCACACCAACAAACTCAAAAACATCCACATATGTCTTTAGTTTGCTAGTACAGATAACCAACTAGCTAAAAGTACAAAAGGTTAAACTCTTGAACTACCAAAATACTTTCTACACCACCTACCCAAAAAGAACACTATAACCCCTCTGAGTTTCAATAACAAAAAAGTTAAATGTCATTTTATTTCCTTTGGTATAGGCCATTTGGCAGTTTAGTGTAAAGGTTTGAAACATTACTATTTTAATCTAACTAGAAGGGGTTTGATCATTTTATATGTAATTTTGTTAACTAGAAGGGCAATTCGACCATATAAAATGATTGAATTGCCCTTCTAAACAAAAAAATATAGATAGAGTTAACCCAATAGACTAAAATGGCAACGTCTAAACTATTTGAACTAAAATGACAACGTTTCAAACCTTTGGACTAAACTATTAGAATGGCACAAACCAGAGTGACTAAAATGCCATTTAACTCATAACAAAATAAACTAAAGCAAGAGGAGAAAAACCAAACATACATAAGTATTAAGCTGGCGAACAAAGCTAGAATAATTATTATGCTTAAACGAATTCGGCAACAAATCCCTAGCAAATTCAGCAGTTTTCCAAACAATAAAACCGGTTCCAATTTCATTCCACGAAATCACATCATCAGTCGCCCGATCATCCACCAACAAATACGTCTTACTCAAAAAAGGCGCCGGTGCAGACCGGTTAATCATTTTCTACACTTCTCTTCAAATCTCAAATAAAATTCTCTAAAAATTGTAAACTAAATCAATAACTAAATAGCATAAGAGCGGTTAGAAATTCCCAATTCCAACAGTAAAAACCCGAAACGAATAAGTGAGAGCGAGCCAGGTCGTTGCTGGATCGTTTAGCGGGTGATGATGCTTTTTTCTTAGTTTCTTCCATGTGTGTGTAGTAATTGAATTTGAATACAGGTTGGAAATGAAACGAACATAACTTCCTCCACACGTCAGTTTTCGACGATCAGGATTCGGAATTAAGAGCTCGAAGAAGAGAAAATTACTATAACAATGATTATAGTGATGATGATGATTTTGAAGGTGTGGTTTATGAGGATTTGTGTGTGAAAATATTTGAGATGATATATAAAAATGCAGGGGTGTAGGTATGGGGATGAAAATAGGGGAGGTGTGTTCTAGAAGGTTATTGGAGCAAGTGGGTGTGGACATGTTGAAAATATGACACAACATTCGAAAGATCGAAAGCGACACTTGAGAAAATATCTAGAACTTATGATTACACATTCTACGCGTTGTTTATGTCATTAATACTTTTTATTTTCCCAATTTATTTTTCTTTTACTAATAAATAATAATGATTTATTGTTTTAACTTATAACTTATAGTTTACACATCAAATACAAATCTTTATCTTCCGATAATAAATCGAAATCTTTTTTTACATGTTCAATCTCTGTTGTTTTTTTATTTTACTTTTTATTTTTTCTATTAAACAATAGTTTAACTAAATATAATTTAATAAGGATAATAACTTTTTTTATCAAACTTTAAATTAATAATAAATAATAATATATATTTTATATTTTCTCCTTCTCCGTATGAGATAGAAGATAAACATTAATATATAATTTGTATTTTCTTCTTCTTCGTATGAGATAGAAGTTTTCTTTTTTTTTTCCTTTATAAAATCAGACAAATATATAAATTCTTATTCTTATTTAAGTTAGAATTAGTTAAATTATTTTTTTAATATTATTATTATTTAATAGTTAATAAGATACTGAAATAACAAAATAATATTAAATTATAAACTTCATATATCTCTCTTATTTATCTATTATTTCTTTTATTTTTCGCTTATTAATAATCATTTAACATTTCATTGGCTATAACACGTGTAATACACATGTTTCTAACCTAATAATACATAAAAAACAAATAAAAATTTTAATAAGTAATTAGTACATCAAATTCATCATTTAAATACAGGACGATTGTTTGTGTTAATCGACAACATTATATTTATTTAACTCGTGCAATACACAGGGTATTTTAAAGATATAACTATATCGCTTATTATATAAAATTAAATTTATACAACCCGTGTAAAATACGGAGTTCTAATTTAGTGACTTTTAACATACAAAATACACTTGACGTAAGAAGTGAAGAAGATTTTTTTTTAATTTTTTTCCTTAGTACTTAAGAATAATGTTAAATTATAAAATTATAAAAAATCATGATTTTACAGTAGTAGATAGTAATTACTCTACAATTTTGTAGAGTAACTATAATTACTCTACAAAATTGCATAATTAATCTATTAGTTTAAAATCATGATATTTTTGGATTATGGGACTAAAATACGTGTTAATAAGTAGAGAAAAAAATTCAAAAAAAATTCTCGCTTTCACTTCTTACGTTAAGAATATTTGGTATGTTAAAACTCATTTGTACAATAACTTAACCCATAACTTATAATATCTATATGAATTCTAAACAATACTAAGATGTTGGTCCTAGTGATAGGAGGCTTGGGTGTTCTACTGGAGACCTAAGTTCGATCCCCACTTGTGTTACTTTTGGTAGATTAAGGCAATGAAGGATTTGAGCTATATCTTGTGCAAGGTTGTCAGTTCGAATCCTAACCACATCGGGTTTTCGTACCACCAGGTGTTACACCAGAGAGTTCTGTTTTTATGATGGCAAAACGACTATTAAGTGTCAGTCGACCATATGGTTTTTCAAGGGTGTTAAGACAACATAGCCTGGATGTAATAGGACAATGGGACTTTACAATTTAAGGAGTGCGATGACCTAACACTCGCCGTTAGGTTGTTAAAGCATATCAAAAACTTTTTGTATATAATAACATTACTTAAATTAAATTACAGTAAAAAGAAAATCACCAAAATAACTTTTTCCATTTGATATGTTTTTAATATTCATATATGAAAATAATCACTTCGATAGTCTATAAAAGTAAATTCATAACCGGTGTATCAAAATTGGCTCGCATATCTGCTTATGCTTGCGCTTTTAACTTCATACCAATCATTTGTTAGTAAAAGTCAAATTGTACATGTGTATCCACTCTTCATCTAAACACAACATGTACAATCAAGTGACAGAACTCAAAACTCTCAGAACATGGCTCATGTAGTGTTTGTTTTATTTGACTACCTGAGGCAAAATGATAATACAAGTCTTGAGGTTTGTTGCTTAATGCATGAAACTTAGACAACAAGTTTTACTAATTTATAAACCAATTAAAGACATACAAAGAGAGAAGGAGATCGTAGTGAATCAAAGTTGTTTTTATCGATGATAAACATACTAGATGTCTTTATAATCTCAAGATCATTGGTGCATTGGTTCGTAAAACCAATCATGTAAGTGATGTTGTGTAATGTTCTCATGTACAAAGCATGACTAATCTCATGTCATAACTACAATGACACCTTTTATAGAACAACAAAGTAATTTAGGCGAATTGAATAACCAATCTAGCAAGTGGCTAGAATGTACAAGTTCAAGACATTATACCTCAATTTCAACATTAAAGCACTACTTCTAGTCAACCGTATTGAATCTAGCTCTATTTCTTAACTAATCATACAAACTCAATTCTTCTAGTGAACCTTGTTTTGTTTGTGTGGTAAAATTTATGTTCTTTCCTTGTTAACTCATGTTCTGATTTATATAAATATCTCTTATCTGTGATTAAATATCTGTGATAGATATTAATATCGATAGTTACTTCGTTATCCGTTGACTTTCCATATGGTTTTGTACGTATGGTGGGAGGACCACTAGGGCATTGTTGTAAAGTAATTGAGAATTATGGTTATGAACATACGTATGAATTACATGTATAATTGTGCACATTTGGGATTTCTATCATATATATCAGCGTATCTATCATGAAACCCTCATTTTTGACACTACCATATTGATCCGTGTCCTGATCTGTAAATTTCCAGGACAAAATTTCTTTTAAGAGGCTAACAGTTGTAATAATTGAATATAATAATAATAATAATTGTATTATTTGAAGTCTTGCAAGTGGAAAAAAGACAAAAGGTATATATATATATATATATATATATATATCACTTTGTGAGACAAATTGAAATTTAAGTGGCTGATATTTATTTACATCTTTAACTAACTTGCATGAATTAGTTCATACAAAATTCATTTCCCTCTATAAATAGAGAGTTTTATCCTTTTGCAAAGCATCTCAATATCCTTCAAACACTACACCATTTTCCTATCAACTCTAGCTAAGAAAAACCCGGTTCCGGTAATAGTAACAGAAACCGAACCCATACTGACGCCACTTTTCGTTCACCACTATGCCTACTAAACCACTTAACTATCTTTACTAAACCATTCGACGCTTTAACCATGGAAAGCGTACCACCCGAAATCATTTCCGGTGAAGAAATACCAATCCGGCAATACTTACGTATTTTTTCTACGACGTCTCTCTTAACCGAAACGCGTTTCTAACCAAAGTAACCATAAACTAAATCTTTATTTTTTGAAGCGTTATAGTTTATCTATAATAAAAATGGAATAAATTAAATATGTGAATGATAATTTTAGATAAAAGATTATGAAGGAGAAGAAGATAAACCAGTGTACTGAGTAAATAAATAATTAATGAATCTGTTTGTTCACAAGGGCTTCGGTAGATCAGTTGGTTCAGATTCTGGTTTACAACCTATAGGTCACAAGTTCAAATCTTGCTAGATATATATATATATATATATATATTCAATGCATCAGAATCTGACTCGATATCATATTTTCTGATAAACACCAAATTTTCTATTAAATGCATCAGATTTCTTATATAAAAAAACATAAATCACTAAGTGGTTCACTGGTTAAGACTCTAGCTTATAACCAAGAGGTCTTGGGTTCAAATCTTGCAAGAGACATTCTTAAACATATCAGATTTATGTTTATCAGACACCAGATTTACATTTAAACCCATCAAATTTGAAAATATATATCAAAAGGTGTAGTCTAACTGGTTAACTCTTGGGACTTAAATACTAAAGGTTGGGGTTCAAACCTTGTCAGTGACATTATTTTTATCAAATTTTCTAATTACTAACTTCAAATTTCTTATCTAAATAATCAAATTTATAAGACAAATATAAAGGATTAAGTGGTTTCACTGGTTAAGTTTTTTTACTTATAAGCTATAGGTCACAAGTTCAAATCTTGTGACTAACATTTTTTAATTAATGTTTATTTTATTTAAACATATATTTAGTACTTACTTACTTATTATATTTTATAATTAAGACTATACAACTCAAAATAACATTATATTTTGTTAATAATTACAAATATAAATACACATATGTATTCTTTAATCTAAGCAAAACTAATTTATATATATATGATTACTTAAGAAAAATTGAGGTTTTAAACTAGACATGAATTAAACAAACAAATATATAAATATATATATACACACACACTTTATATGTACGAACACAATCTTATGAAATATATGGACATGATGTAGGTCTGTACAAACACGCTTAAACAAGACTATTACTTATAAGAAAACAAATCAAGAGACAAGGTACGGATCGTTAACCCTCTCCCTCTGGTTCGTTTGCTATAAACCTTGTCTATATAAATATATATATATATATATATTATTCTTGAAAACTCGTTTTGGAGCCTCGATTCAGTTGACCATCCATTCGTTTCTCACTCTGATTACAATTGTTATTCAGCTTAAGTTTATGAAAACATGCGATAAGTTTATGATTATATTGTGTTCATTATCGCATGTTTTGATACTTGTAATATATTACTTTGAAAACATGTGATAAATTTATGATTATATTGTGTTCATTATTGCATGTTCTGATACTTGTAATATTTGTTAATGTTAGTGTTATATTTATTTCTGATTATCTGAGATCTGCTACTCTAAGCTCTCTAGCTCCTCCGTGACTGAGTTATCAGTTCACAGCGTTCCTAGGTACAAGTGTGGTACATGGCGACATGAGGTGTATGGATATATCCTAGGTATGCTTCTGGAGATGTATGTCGGGTCGGCCAACCCACACCGTCTCATGTGACAGACTTTATGGTTGTTAGATCTGTTTTGCTTATGGGTACACCCGTATGGTATGATTTAGTTCCATTATATGTTATGCTTTGCCTTGCATTGTTTCGCTTCTTATCAACTTACATTACCAGATATAGTGATATCATTTCAGTTGTTTATTTTATATTTGTTATTTGAGCCTATTATTTCGTACGAGGTATTCGGCTCATTCCATAAACTATTTGTATACCTCAGGTTCACAGGATACCTTGAGTGGGATCAAGATAGAAGACTAATGCTTAGGAATAATCTAAATAATATGAATATGCCCATTAACTTTATGTTTTCAGAATAATCTGTATTAGACATTCAGCTTACCCTAACCTTTGTTATGTATTTCCAACGTTGGTATAATCAATAGAATTATGATTTTGTTCTGATCACTGTTATAGTGACACGTCAACCCATCCGGGTTGGGATGTTACACGTTTTGTGGTTTTTATTAACTTTGTAGCCAAAAATCCCAATCATCCCCTTAAGATTTTGGTTAAACGACTCAATTATCACCCTAGAAAATAAATCATGGATCCGCCACTAGTTAAAATCTTGTCGAGACGATTCTACAACAAAATAAGTTTACTGTTTTAATACCAATCCCACAAAATATCCTCACATGGGAACAATCTTCTTTTCTTTTGATAATGGATTTCATATCATGTGACACCTTTGTGGAACATGGTTGGAGTCTTCATTCAGGTTGGTGTTTGTTCATAACGCTTGATTCTTCTAGCACTTGAAATAAATGTAAAATCTGAGTCATGCATATTAGAATGTTTCTTATTTCTTAACGGCTTAACAAATGCGTCATGTGAATAGTGTAAAGATTTTGGGGCCAGTGCCAAAGCGTTTGCTTAAATTACATTATGTTACTTTGACGACAGCTGACAATATTTTTTTCCGAATACATATATTTCTATCGGTTTGTAAATTTTCAACATTTATGTCAACATGCCTAGCCTCTGAGTGACTGATATGTCAACATGCCTAGCCTCTGAGTGGACTGATATGTCAACATGCTCAAACTAGGCCTCTGAGTAACTGATATGTCAACATGCAACTTGGCCTCTGAGTGACTGTATTCAACATGCCTAGCCTCTGAGTGCTTAAACATTGCCTCTGAGTGACTGATATGTCAACATGCTAGCCTCTGAGTGATGATATTCAACATGCATTAATGAGCTCTGAGTATGCTTTAACGAGAGTCTAACTCTCGTAACGTGCCACTTGTTGAACGAGAGAGGTTAATCTGTAAAATGGAAAGTTGGATTATGGGGATTAAAAGTGTCAACATGTTAATTTATACCTCTGAGTGACCTTTTAACGAACCGAGAGCTCGACAATGTTCGGGCATAATCCCGGGTACGCCAAGTATTGGCTACGGAGGGCTAAAGTGCTAAAAATGTGTTTTTGGAAGATTTAAGAGGGTTTAATAAGTTGAGGGGCTAAAAATGTCAAACTTTGAAACTGGCCATGGGGCACTCGCGGGGCGCGAGAGGCTTGTGTTTGCAGAAAATTTGCTTGGCCTCCACACAAATTGCCAAAAACCATTTGATTCGAAACCATGGTTTTCCAAACTGTTATCCCACGTTTTAGGACACTTGTAAGCTTTCTCTTACACCCCTTAACACCTGGCATCACCTTTTTCGAGCTCTCCAACTATAAATAGGTGCCAAGGTTCACCATTTGAACTTGCACCTTTCTCATTCACAACTCTATCTCCCTCCTCTGGAAGTTCCTAACTGAAATGAGCATCCAACTAAGTTCTATTGCATTCTAGGAACCACTTGTAAGTGTTCCTTGCTCATGCATTTTCGTTTATAGGCTCTTATAGCCAAAAGTCAAGCGTTTTACGAAAAACGCCATGACTTTCGGTTAAGACCATTATGGTCCAGCCATTGTTCATAATGAACATGGCTAAGTGATCGTAATAAGGTAGGTGTTTGTCCCTATAAAGGTCACCTCCTGAAGATCACGTTTGCTAGACCAATTGACAGGTCAAAGTTATGATATTAAAAAGTCAAACAGGTCATTTTTTGGAAAAATCATAAATTGATCTTATATATGTTATGAACCTATTTTGACACTTAAACAAGTTGGTAATAATTATTAGAACATGTAAGAACATGTTCGGTTCGTCAATTTCAGTTCTAGGGTCGGTTCGCAACCGAAAGTCGCAAAAGCTTGACTTTTGCTTTGACTTTCGATTCTGGCCCGATTTAAATTAGTTAGACACTGATCTAAAGTTGCATTATGATCGTAATATAATGTAGCATAACCCTCTGAGGTTATATTACATGATCATAATCAAAATCTGAGTTTATGCACAAGTTTCGTAATTATGCCATTTTGACTAAAATGTCCTTTTTGCATAAAAAGAGGTTTTAATGATAGTGAGCTTGAAAATGAGTTTCCTACTGATGTAATATTATAAGTAGGATTATTTGGGATGTCAAATCAGATTATAAACTTAGTTTATGAGCAAGTCCTTGTATTATGTCTATAAATGACGATAAGGCCCTTGTGGCTTATAAAATGGCTTTAATCACATCTTTTTAAAGTAAATCTTTTACCTACTGATATGTTATATAAAATAACATATATAAGACATGTTAACCTGACCTTAACATCAGTTTTCATTAAACGTCACACAAATCGTCATTTTACGACATAAGCGCTGTTGCGGCGCATAATATGGTTTTAAGCCATATTTACTAACCAAGACTTGTTACCTACTGATTTCAAAACTTATTTTAAACATTTTTTCAGTAGATATATTATACAAACTCAGAATCCCAAATAGTTTATAAACTATGTGTAAAATGACCAAGATGCCCCTTTCGGTGCATATTTGGTCATAAAAGATAAATTACACATATAAATTAATATCCTACTGATATTATATCATAAATAAGTTATTTTTCCAAAATAATTATAGTTATAACATTAAATTATATTCAAGTTCCTTTTATACGGTATGAAATTACCGAAACGCCCTTATGAGGCATAGTTTCACTTTAAAACCATGACGGGCATAAAAGTTGATATCATACTGATATTACAACTTATTTAAAGTTTAGTGACGTATAGAACTTGTCCATGACTTATCCGGTTACCCGATGTCGCTGATATGCGTACGGTTAAGCATATGTAACCAGTTTACAAAATTAACCGAAATGGGTCTAACCTTGTCATTTAAATCTCAAAATCCAGAATGTTTATAGTCTATCCATATTACACAAGTCAAGGTACTTGTTGGGATTAAACTACATTCTATCCAATCATCGTTTAATCTAGCGTTATACGTTTTGATCAAGTACGCTAGTCGGTCTAAGTCAATGACTTAAATAAAACCGTTAGTATTTAATTGGTTAGTTTATGCCATAATCCAGACTAAAGACTTACCGGTAAATGCTATCTGCACTTAGTACTTTTGTGTACGGCTGAGTTAATAAATCTTGCGTTTAAACGAAGAATAACTCAGGTAAATACTCTCGACTTATTTCCCCTATACGGGCTTAGGTTACGGTAAAGTATTACCACTTGGTCGGAAATGGGATCAATCGAATGCCAGATTGTAGCTAGTAAATCCGCATATTCTGTTTTAATCAGTTTTGTTTGATAACTTAAACATCAGGGGTTAACTACGGTGTCCTGGATATCCTAGGCTCATTACAATAGATATTGGCCACGACCTTCGTAACATCCGTCAAAAACGGATTTTACCAAACCCGCTCCGTTTATTAACCGAACAATCAGTTTAAAATTTCATGGCGTATTTAATGCCCAAATTAATTTTAAACGATACATAATTAATTATTATATTGGAATATATAATTTGTTTTTGAAAAATTGTTAAAAATAATGAAATAAAAATAAAATGGTTCTGCCGGGTTTCGAACCCGGGTCAGTCAACCGTTTCAGCAAACAACTTAACACACACACACTCAACCACTGCGCCACTAATGTTTCTTGTTAATTATTAGAATCAATTAATTCATATCATGAATCCCAAATTCAAAAATCGGCGCCCAAATTTCAGTCGTCGGAAATCCCGGTGATCTCGCGAGATTGGACGGTTTCTTCAAGTCTTAACGTAAACATTTTAACCCACATCGGTTATAACCGACGCCTGAGTCCGCGACACAAGCTATAACCGCCGGAGAATTTCTAACCGACGAATCAAGTCGGAAATCGGACCAAATTCATCGATGACCTGCCTTATAAATACCCCCTCAAACCTCTGCAAGCTTTTTCGCTCAAAACCGCACCTTTACCCGACGTAATTTCACTCGCCGGAAAACTTTTGCACATCGCCGGAAAACCGAACCCTTCACTTCTGAGCCTTACTGAACCCCCTGAGCTTATACCGAAGTCACCCACATCCTTTTCAAGCTTGCTGAAGACTCTCTGCCGCAAGACACACGACGCCGGAATCTTTTGCTGTCACCGGAGTTCTGCCGGAGAAAGAGAGAAGTCCAGTCGGTATACCTTACGGTGGACTGTGTGTTAACATAAACCACAGGTCCCGGGTTCGAGACCTGTGGAGCGCACCGAGTCACTGATTAAAAATCTTTTTAGAAATAAGTTGATTTTCGGATTAATCTAATTAATATATAAATATAATTAAAAACAGAAATATTTCGGGTTAGACACGTAGCTCAGTTGATAGAGTTGCGTGCACGCGTACGGGAGGTCTCGGGTTCGAGCCTCACTCAGCGCACACATACACGCATACGAACCGGTCAAACAGTCAAGGTCAAAGGTCAACGGTCAACGGTCAAAAAAGTCAACTTTTTTTATTATTTTTATTTATTTATTTTAATTAAAAATCAATTAAAAATACTTAAAAATAACATTTTTAAGGTTAGAAAATAGCCTTAAACTCACAAAAATACACCCAACAATTCTACTAAAATGGATTAATAAAATCCGTTTACTTACCGAAACATTATGCCATTATCTAGGTTAATTCCACTCGTGGTTAAAACCACTTTGTGCGCATTCAACATCATCAACCGAACGCACCCATTGTGAGTGAATCTTACAACTCCCCCTTTTTAATTACACGTTTTGGGGTGTTCATGTGTCACAAAATAATTAACTCGTTTATTTAAACTTGTGCCATACCATATTGTGATCTAAACTTAGATTGTTTATATTGTTGTGGTTATGTATTTCATTTTGTCAACTTATATGAAAGTCATTCATTAAGCCCATCAGTTCCTCGTGGGAGACGAGTTGAGCAACGCGTGCCTCAAAACAAATCCATTATTGTTCATGTGTGTATTATTGAGTTTATATTGTTTGTAGTTATGTATTTTATATTGTCAAGTTTATGCAATTCATTCATTAGGCCCATCAGTTCCTCGTGAGAGACGAGTTGAGCAACGCGTGCCTCTAAACGATCCATTATTGTTCATGTGTGTATTGTTTATTATTAAATTGATTGGTGAATAAGTTTACATCTATTTTTACTCATGTGTGGTTGTGCACTTATTTTATAATCAATTAAATAAACTTGTTCAAATGTTTTCCATAGGATTCACTCGCCAACTTTTTGTTGATCCAAAAACCCTTTTTACACATGATACAGGTGAACAGGATGAAGGAAGGAAAACATAGGAAAGCCTTAGAAGAAAACAATGAAGCCTAGATTGATATTTAGGACATGTTGTAATATTGATTGTAATTTTCCATTAAAGTGTATTATGAATATGAAACGTTAAAATAAATGTCATGAGCTTTGATGATAACCCAATCATGCCCCGATCACCTTTTCCGCTGCGGGTCGGGGTGTGACAGATTGGTATCAGAGCCATGACTATAGGGATATATGATAGGTTATTAGACCCTTAGAGCCTATACTATAGTCTGCCTAAATTTTAATTGATTAGGTGGTTACATACAAACTTATGATATTTATTTGTTTCATAATTGTTTATATTTACAGTCAAACATACATACTTACATACACATTCATTATACATATATCAATGTTCATATATTCAATTCATTTTCATACTCTCATTATTCAAAGATTTTGTTGCAATTATCAAATCTCATCAAAGTAAGTTCTGCGACGGGCATGTAGTAACTGGAAGGGTACAAGTACCGGTAGTCGGAACGTCCTGTCTAGGTTGGCATTCGTATAAATCCAATATAACGGACCAGTTTGCCTACCTGGGGACTAACGATGAGAGTACGAAGGACCTATTAGGCCAAAGCATGCCACACCAAACGTCGTTCGAACTAACCCCACTTTGAGGTGTCACCGTGTCTACACCTGGACACATTCCGAATCTCATACGTTATATACATATTTCTCTATTTTCTCCGGGTTTTAGTGTACGTAACCAGGCTAACACATGCGAACCATATGAAAAACCCGGTATTCATGGGGGCCCACATGATTACGAAGGTAATGTATGGCGGCATGTAGGGCCTAATGGCGAGCAAAGCCCAAGACATCCTATGGATGTAGTAGATTTATTTTTCTATAATTATTTTATGAATGTTCATTCCTAAGTGCGACCCATGATCCCAAAAGCATCCAACTCATACTCTTGACATGTATTCCTTGTAGATGTCTTCTAGCCTCGCCCGTAGGAAGATGAGAGCAGGAAAAGCCCGCGAGCGCATGGCTGCCCTAATCACTCAACAAATGGCTGCCGTAATACCCAACATTGTAATCCAAGTCCAACAAGCACTTACCGCTAATCCTGTCAATCAAGAAAATCAAAACGTTATCAACTCTCCCCCAACTACCACTAAATGCACTTACAAGCATTTCAAATCATGCGACCCTCCGAAATACGAAGGGACTGAAGGTGTCACCGCTCTCCTCCATTGGTTTGAAGAAATGGAGAACACTTTTCTAAACTGCGATTGCCCTGATGACCGCAAAGTGCGATATGCTACCGGTCGTTTATATGGAATAGCACTTACTTGGTGGAATACAGAGAAGGCCAAACGAGGTGTTGAAGATGCTATGACTTTAACTTGGGATGAACTGAAGGAAATCATGACCAGACGATTTTGCCCAAGGAGCGAAATCAAGAAATTAGAAGATGAATTTTATTCGTTGAAGCAAGAGGAAGGAGACCACGCCACATACAACAAAAGATTCCTCGAGTTACATCAGATGGTTCCCAACTTGTTCACTCCCCTCTACCGGTTGATCGAGCACTACATTCGAGGTCTTCCGTCAAAGATTCAAGACTCTGTAATAAGTACCACGCCTGCAACTTTGGAAGCAGCAATGGAGTTAGCAACAACGCTCACCGAGAACCGAATCCGGAACAAAGACTTCAAGGAGGAGAAGAAGAAGGATAAAGCATCGACTGAAACCTCCGACTACACCCAAACCGAATCCCCTTCTCAACCCAATTCTAAGAGAAAAAGAGACGGGCAACTTTTCGCTGCTATCCAACGAAATCAACCGATTTCACACGCCATACCCATCCAAGCTATCCCAATCACTCAAGTGGCACCCAACTCAACTTACCCAAATAAGAAACCATATCTTGGACCTCACCATCGATGCAACAACATGTTTTTATCACCATCCCTTACCTTATCTTGTCGACTATGTGCACCTTGTGGACGCTATGGTCATTTGAGCAAGGTTTGCCGCACCTTTAAAAACCAAATCTTTTCCCCTACTCAAAACATGGTCCAAACCTATCAACAACCCCAATACCCCATGTTCCCATATGTCCGAGCTTGTTTCAATTGTGGCGATCCTACCCACTTTAGAAACACGTGCCCTCGATTGGTTAACATCATAAACGCTCAAGCCCAATCAAACCCAGTTAACCAAGTAAACCAAGAAAACCCAACCGCTAGGCCACCAGCAAGAGGAAGAGTCTTCAATATCAACGCCAATCCTGTCGAAGATACTGACGGCCCAAACGAAGATACCCAACTAGTCCTCTTCACCAAAAATCCAGATTCAACTCCAATCGTTTAGTTTTATGTTTTTCTTTATGTTTTAGAATCACATAGAACCCATCATAACTTAAGGATAAAGCCAATGAAACTTTGACAAGAATATGGTGGATACGCCGCTGGTACTTCCTATATATAAGTATTCTTGTCAAAGGATCGGAGGCGTTATCAGGCGGTTATGAGAGGTTCCATGTGTAAACTGTTTGTGTGATTATTGTTTAGATTAAATTTATTATTTTCAGTACATGCAATACGATCGGCTCCGTTTGATTGAGCCTTGATCGCACAGACATTTTCATTTTCAGTACATGCAATACGATCGGCTCCGTTTGATTGAGCCTTGATCGCACAGACATTTTCATTATCAGTATCTTGTGGTTGTTATGTTTGTTGTAGAGTCACATAGAACTAATCATAACTTGCCGATAAAGTCAATGAGAATTTGACGAGAATATGGTGGATACGACGCTGGTACTTCCTATATATAAGTATTCTTGTCAAAGGATCGGAGGCGTTATCAGGCGGTTATGAGAGGTTCCATGTGTAAACTGTTTGTGTGATTATTGTTTAGATTAAATTTATTATTTTCAGTACATGCAATACGATCGGCTCCGTTTGATTGAGCCTTGATCGCACAGACATTTTCATTATCAGTATCTTGTGGTTGTTGTGTTTGTTGTAGAGTCACATAGAACTAATCATAACTTGCGGATAAAGTCAATGAGAATTTGACGAGAATATGGTGGATACGCCGCTGGTACTTCCTATATATAAGTATTCTTGTCAAAGGATCGGAGGCATTATCAGGCGGTTATGAGAGGTTCCATGTATAGGCTGTTTGTGTGATTATAGTTTAGATTAAATTTATTATTTTCAGTACATGCAATACGATCGGCTCCGTTTGATTGAACCTTGATCGCACAGACATTTTCATTTTCAGTACATGCAATACGATCGGCTCCGTTTGATTGAGCCTTGATCGCACAGACATGTTCATTTTCAGTATTTTTGTGTTTGTTGTATTGGTTGTAGAGTCACATAGGACTAATCATAATTCACTGATAAAACCAATGAAAATTTGACAAGAATATGGTGGATACGCCGCTGGTACTTCCTATGTATAAGTATTCTTGTCAAAGGATCAGAGGCATTGTCAGACGGTTATGAGAAGTTCTATGTAGGATTTAGTAGTTTCTTTTTAACTAATCATAACTTGCGGATAAAACCAACGAAAATTTGACAAGAATATGGTGGATACGCCGCTGGTACTTCCTATATATAAGTATTCTTGCCAAAGGATCAGAAGCATTATCAGGCGGTTATGAGAAGTTCCATGTAGGATTTAGTATTGCCTTGGTTGAAATTTGTGTTACATTCATATCATCTCGCCATTTAAAGAAATTGGACTGTGTTCTATTTCTACATAAACTAACCTCTCCATCATAACAAACGAGAGAGGAACTGTCATCATTTACACCTATATGCTATCAGAATGTGGATTCAAATATTGGTTGTTGTGTTATTTATGAGTTACATCATAGGACCAATCATAACTTACTGATAAAACCAATGAAAATTTGACAAGAATATGGTGGATACGCCGCTGGTACTTCCTATATATAAGTATTCTTGTCAAAGGATCAGAGGTATTGTTAGATGGTTATGAGAAGTTCCATGTAGGTTGTAGTATTAGAAGTTTTGCCTTAGGATATAACCATATCCTTCCAAACATATCCAAACTCTTATGCATGATATCATATTAAGCGAATCAACTCTGCTTATCAATACTTTTACAGTAGGCAACAAAAAGCGATTCCTGTAATAGGGTACTTAACCCTTACAAGGGACGTTACCGCCTCAAACAAAAACTTAAACCCCTTACTTTTCTAAGTATGTAACTGTCAAACTAAATACCATCATTCTTTTAGTCAAATATATCACTACTTGAATTTCGGGACGAAATTTCTAAAAAGCAGGGGATACTGTAACATCCGTCAAAAACGGATTTTACCAAACCCGCTCCGTTTATTAACCGAACAATCAGTTTAAAATTTCGTGGCGTATTTAATGCCCAAATTAATTTTAAACGATACATAATTAATTATTATATTGGAATATATAATTTGTTTTTGAAAAATTGTTAAAAATAATGAAATAAAAATAAATGTTCTGCCGGGTTTCGAACCCGGGTCAGTCAACCGTTTCAGCAAACAACTTAACACACACACACTCAACCACTGCGCCACTAATGTTTCTTGTTAATTATTAGAATCAATTAATTCATATCATGAATCCCAAATTCAAAAACCGGCGCCCAAATTTCAGTCGTCAGAAATCCCGGTGATCTCGCGAGATTGGACGGTTTCTTCAGGTCTTAACGTAAACATTTAAACCCACATCGGTTATAACCGACGCCTGAGTCCGCGACACAAGCTATAACCGCCGGAGAATTTCTAACCGACGAATCAAGTCGGAAATCGGACCAAATTCATCGATGACCTGCCTTATAAATACCCCCTCAAACCTCTGCAAGTTTTTTCGCTCAAAACCGCACCTTTACCTGACGTAATTTCACTCGCCGGAAAACTTCTGCACATCGCCGGAAAACCGAACCCTTCACTTCTGAGCCTTACTGAACCCCCTGAGCTTATACCGAAGTCACCCACATCCTTTTCAAGCTTGCTGAAGACTCTCTGCCGCAAGACACACGACGCCGGAATCTTTTGCTGTCACCGGAGTTCTGCCGGAGAAACAGAGAAGTCCAGTCGGTATACCTTACGCTTAAATCTTTCATTCTTTTTATATATCTCACCTGTAATTAACCTCAAAACACTAAAGAACATGATTAAAACATCGAACCAGTCGGACTTCCGATTCTGGTTAAAATCAACGAAGAAGACGAAGTTTCTGTAGTGTTTAAGTTTATTATAAATCAAGATATAACTCGGGTTAGACACACAGTCCAGCGGTGGACTGTGTGCACATTAAACACACTAACGTCTCGAGTTCGAATCTTGTTCCGCGCACCTTCGCCCTAATAAAAATGTTTTTTTTTTCTAACCGAACCGGAGTCAAGGCGCAAGATGTTAAGTTTAATAAAAACCGGAATAATAACCAAGATAGACACACAGTCCAGCGGTGGACTGTGTGCGCATTTAAAACACAGGTCACGAGTTCGAGTCCGGACTACCGCACCGGTCCGAACAATTATCAAACTTTTTATTTAAGTCAGAAATGAAAATACTTAGTTTGTATTTAAGTATAATAAAAATCAGTTTATTTAACAAGTTGACACACAGTCCAGTGGTGGACTGTGTGTTAACATAAACCACAGGTCCCGGGTTCGAGACCTGTGGAGCGCACCGAGTCACTGATTAAAAATCTTTTTAGAAATAAGTTGATTTTCGGATTAATCTAATTAATATATAAATATAATTAAAAACAGAAATATTTCGAGTTAGACACGTAGCTCAGTTGGTAGAGCTGCGTGCACGCGTACGGGAGGTCTCGGGTTCGAGCCTCATTCAGTGCACACATACACGCATACGAACCGGTCAAACAGTCAAGGTCAAAGGTCAAAGGTCAACGGTCAACGGTCAAAAAAGTCAACTTTTTTTATTATATTTATTTATTTATTTTAATTAAAAATCAATTAAAAATACTTAAAAATAACATTTTTAAGGTTAGAAAATAGCCTTAAACTCACAAAAATACACCCAACAATTCTACTAAAATGGATTAATAAAATTCGTTTACTTACCGAAACATTATGCCATTATCTAGGTTAATTCCACTCGTGGTTAAAACCACTTTGTGCGCATTCAACATCATCAACCGAACGCACCCACTGTGAGTGAATCTTACAACTCCCCTTTTTTAATTACACGTTTTGGGGTGTGTCATGTGTCACAAAATAATTAACTCGTTTATTTAAACTTGTGCCATACCATATTGTGATCTAAACTTAGATTGTTTATATTGTTGTGGTTATGTATTTCATTTTGTCAACTTATATAAAAGTCATTCATTAAGCTCATCAGTTCCTCGTGGGAGACGAATTGAGCAACGCGTGCCTCAAAACAAATCCATTATTGTTCATGTGTGTATTATTGAGTTTATATTGTTTGTAATTATGTATTTTATATTGTCAAGTTTATGCAATTCATTCATTAGGCCCATCAGTTCCTCGTGAGAGACGAGTTGAGCAACGCGTGCCTCTAAACGATCCATTATTGTTCATGTGTGTATTGTTTATTATTAAATTGATTGGTGAATAAGTTTACATCTATTTTTACTCATGTGTGGTTGTGCACTTATTTTATAATCAATTAAATAAACTTGTTCAAATGTTTTCCATAGGATTCACTCGCCAACTTTTTGTTGATCCAAAAACCCTTTTTACACATGATACAGGTGAACAGGATGAAGGAAGGAAAACATAGGAAAGCCTTAGAAGAAAACAATGAAGCCTAGATTGATATTTAGGACATGTTGTAATATTGATTGTAATTTTCCATTAAAGTGTATTATGAATATGAAACGTTAAAATAAATGTCATGAGCTTTGATGATAACCCAATCATGCCCCGATCACCTTTTCCGCTGCGGGTCGGGGTGTGACAACCTTAGCGCGGGTGTAGGCACACACCCGATAGACGCTCAAAATGCATTGCCCACAAAGTTGGGAAGAATTGACTCCTTCGTGAGTCCAAAGTGGTGTGTACCTTAATCATGTCTCGGTTTTCGTACTGGGCCCTGTATGTATGGACAAACATGTAAATATTTTGTGCTGATACGCACTTAAAACACATTTTAAATGTTTTCAAAATGAGTCAGTTGGGTGTATTTACCAGCGAACGCTGATGTATTTTCAAAAGACTAAGTTTGCAGGTACAATACGAAAATAGGCTGGAAGTGCTTGGTAGTGATAAGAGGATCTTGCAAATCCTAAATCTGCCCAAAGTCTGTTTTACATTCTTTCTTTGTACAATTATAATCCGCCTGTGGATCTTCTATTACGAGCCTGCATATTATTTTATATTTCGAACATTTGGTTTGTAATAGTAATTTAAATCCAAAACTTCCGTTGTGCTGTGTTTAACCGTCTATGATGTTATCAACTTACGTCACGATATTCCCCACACGGGTCCACTGGTGTATGATTGGCTGTGGAAAGCCGGGTGTAACAGTTAAGTAAGGTATCCCCTTTAATAATTTAGCATATAATATCAAAATATAAGGAAACGTTGGTAGCATACAATGCTTGTAATAAATGTGTTCATGATAAGAGAGGAGTTGGAGTAATACTTAAAATAATCATTCTACTAGGAGTTTACACTTGGTCAAAAGAGGATGGGTAAAAATACATACTAAATTACTTAGTTACGACCCGTGGTTGAGCTTAACCAAAGCTTCGTGGGGACGGAATATCATGCGATTTTTAAGCAAAATAATTGACGGAAGAGGACCTATATAATTTTAAAATTTTTGGACGAAAAATCGGAAATATTACACTTCTAACCGAAACATTAGCGGGGGCAGCGCACCACCCGGTCCCTTCAAAGTTGCGCCCCTGACCCATCTCGCACAACACTTTATTATTTCGATAAAAAATGCCATATTTTTTATGTTTGTTGTCCTACAAAGGTTGCATTGTTTCGTTAAAACTGTTGCTGAACTACTAAAGTGAGAAAAACTTGTGGACACACTCTCAGCAAGTATGTTTGTATGTCAACAACATATATAATGCAAAATAGTGTTAGGGTTTGCTTACAATTATAATTAAACTTGGAGATATGATTACAACAAAAGCGCTCATGCTAGAAGTAGTATATTATGTAATGCTTGGTGCTTTTTATATTCCCCCAACATTGTATTACCAGTATGTCATGTAGTTCTTGTTACCTAAACGATATATTATATGGAATCAATAAAAATATACATAGAATCTACAGAAAAAATGGGTGAAACATATTATATTCATTTGTTGTAATAATTATATTAATTATAAATATTATTGTTTTATGTATTTTTTTTGTTTAGTTATTATTAAGTTTCCCAAACCATCTACAAAAATGCTTACATTGATCTTGAAGTTGGTTTATGAACTGCAGCTTACCAGGAAGAGAAAAAAGGCAGTGATTAGCGTGGTTATGATATGATGACATAACCTTAGAGAGATGGTTAAAATTTAACATAAACTTATTTCAAACTTTGGATGTAATATGGTTATCTAGAATCTAGCTAGATGGCTTGTTCTGTTGGAATAAAATTGTCTCCTTGACTTTTCAAAAAAACAATGAGTTAATTAACCAGTCTAAAGCAAAAGGGTATCAAACCACGTATACATCACAGGGACAGAAAGATGATATGCGACTTTTGATCCGTGTATGATATATATACATATATAATTCATGTAGAACTTAAATACATTTTTATTGTATTTTAGTTGGAACAAAGTCTCGAGTCAGGTTTTACTGAATCAGCCTCTCTTTTCAGCCGGGGTAGAGGTAAGACTGTCTACATCTTACCCTCCTTAAACCCTACCTTAGCCTTGCTATTAGTGAGATTTACTGAGTATAATAATGATAAGTTGGAAAAAAGTCGTATAAGTCGCGTATCTATAACGACTTGCCTAAATGTCTTCTAACATGAATTTGGAAAATTCACTACTTTTCTTTTGTTGTTTATTGAACCTTTAAATTCTGAGTTGCCTTCAGAATTTATTGATTAAACGTGTGTGGAATAAATTATGATGAGGGTTGTTTATGGTGATGGTGATGTTGGTGGTGCTAGAGCGGTGGGTGATTGATGAGAAGATGAAGTTAGAGAGAGAGCGAGTTTTTTTTGTTTAATTTATATTTGTGATATTTTTAATAAACTAGTAGCATTGCCAATATATCCAAATTTAACCATGAAAATAAATTGAGTTAGGGTTAAAGGACATAACGTACAAAGGTTTGCATACGAGTATTTTTTTTGTATTTTTTGAAGACAAAGGACATAGTTTGCAATTTGGTGTCAACATAAAGCACGATTTTTGTAATTTACTCTATTTCAAAATATCCAACTCGTTTCCAATCCTCAATTTTTGTCACCCCTTCCCCGTCTCTCATATCTATGACAATCACCATTTCATCAACTCCACAAACCTCATGCGACATCAGCAAACGCTACCCCTTCACCAACTCCTCAAACCCCATGCGACATCAACCCCTTCTTTGTGTTTTACTAGATATGGTATATGTGTTTGTAGGTTTATGTTGCTCTAAGATATTAACTTGTGATTGTTTACAGATTTTATAAATGGTACACGTACACTAGATATTGGGATTTGCAGTGGAAATGAACACGTGTTGATGCGTGTTCGATTTTGGTTATGAATATAGTGTATGTTTGATTTTGATTACGAATTCCAATATGGGTGTATTCTAGATGAATATAATGGGTTATGATAGTGGTAGATGGTAGTTATGAACGATGCTGATTAATTTCTTGAACGCTATTATGTAATGTAACAAAAAACAAATAAAATCAAGCCAAGTTTTAAAGAATTAATAAAGATCAGAAATTAATAATGAAATAATAGAATTGGATTATCTTTATGTTTAAATAAGAGATTGTGTGATACGTGTATATTTTTTAATAACTTTTTTTTTCTTTTTGTTTTGGGACTTGAAACAAATACCTTTTCCTTTTAAACTCAGATATTTAGAGGTTGTGTTTTTACCAATGAAGCATCACCTCCATTGGTTTCTAGATACGATTTGATAAAATATTTTGTAAACGATTTCATTTTTTTTTCTAAAAACAATTTACATGGTGGAAGACTTAAAATAATTCTATATATATATATACACACAAGGATGGGGTTATAGAGTGAAAAAAGTTTGAAATTTATGTATTAATTTTCTGAGTTCAATTCGAAAACTTTGATTCAAATAATTCAAAATTTCGTTATTTGATTCGATGAACACCATCATGTGGTGAGAAGGGTGTTTTCTTGAGGTGGTGGACTCGCAGTCGAAGGGTGAGTTTAATGAGGCGAAGCTGTAATGGTTTGGTTAATGTGTTCTAATGATGAGCTGTCGTGCAGGCCGAGTATAAGGCAAGTTAGGGACGGACTTACCTTACAGTGAGTGGAGCTCCTCAACTTTTTTGACGAAGTATAAATTTTTTGTTTTATTCGTTGTTTATGTATTACGCTACCCCTGAGTCTAATTCTTTTTGGCTACTCCCGAGTCTAATTTTTTTACGTTACCCCTAAATTATTTTCTAGATCCGTCACTGGCAAGTGATTAGGTACTTGGAGGGGGAGATGCCCTTGCCGGAGATCATTAGTCCGTCGCGTGATGGTGGAGAGAAAGGTGGTGTTGTTGCGGAGATTGATTACATGCACCTACATTATTGAAATTGAATTCTTTGTGAGCATTTGAAGATATCAAGGGAGTTTCAAAGTGGACTGAAGGCATCGAGTTTGCTAGACATGTGTGGACAGAAATGTCATAAGAGGTGGTGAAATTATCATTTTGCCCCTCCCTAAATTGTAATTAATTCTACTAAAACACATACTTTGACTACAGTAATTTCTTTTTTGTTTTTAGTGAAATTTTGTTTTACATCCTTAGTTTTTATAAAGTTTAACATACTTTCCCTTAACTTTAATTTATTATAATTATCATTTTTAAAGTTATATATTATATAAACAAATATCATTTGTACTCAAATTAATTTAATCAAACTAATCATTTACAAAACGAACCAACATTTTTTATCTTTTGGTATACAATATTGGTAATGGGTACCAATATTTTACTGAGTGTCAGTTTTGTACTGGTACCGCAACGAACAAAACAAATACAAGCTGAGTACCGTCGCGTAGCGCGGGCAATCCCACTAGTTACAAGTAATGAATAGATTGTTATAAACGATAATTTACATGCCAAACTATGGTACAAGTTGTGATCGTAACGTAAATGCAAAGAACTTGTTGCATATCAATATACAAAATGCGAGCTTTAACATTTGCATTAATCGAGTGTAATTCTCTTTCATTTGTTCTTCATAGATTTGACTTTTCTTTTAGAAAGTACATTTTTGTACATTAATTGATTACAAAGTTACGTAAGCATATGAAAGAACTATATGGATAGTCCATGTAGTATGTCCATAATGCACTTTTGTTCCCTTAGTTTCCTTTTAATACACTCTTGGCCATCGTTGTTCATTGATGAGTAACACGAAAGGATTATGAGGGTGGATTACAAAGCCTTATTCAACTCCTGAGTACCGTTAGACCAAAGGTGTGATTACAAAGATAATTACGTTGGATGTGGTGAAAAATTAAGTGGAATAAATAATCAAATTAATCCTTTTTTGTAAGCTATATTCAAATATTCAATCAACAGGCCAACCATTTATAAGTGTTTTGGTATGAATAAAGCTCATTGGGCGGAACGAATAGAAAGTAAACGGGTTGGGCTACACGTGATCAAAGTAGTCAAGCAGGAACGAGTGTGTCAACAAGGGCTTCACATAACTGGGAAGACCAACATAATTGTTTTGTTATTACTGTATTTATGATTGTTATTAGGTCACTATATTTGCAAAACATCGTACCTCAAGGTTCAAACATTGAAGACGTTTATATGTTTTGTATTCAAGGTTGAGTAGTGCGATCTGGCGATCACAACTGAAGAAATACCAGTTCAAATCCGTAGGGGATTGAACCTAAAAGGGTGGTATTTCGACCACGGGTTATCTTCTTAATCTCTTCCTTGATCTTACAGTCGTGTGTGATCTACAAAACTAATAACACTGTTAGCTCATTAAGAGCAGAAGGGGATTTTTCTCTTAACCACCCTCCAACGTGAGAAAAAAAGTAACCGTTTAGAGAGAGAAACAATTTGTGTGTTTAGAGTGAGAGAGTAGGTATCAAAATCCTTAAACATTTGATAGATGTTGGTATTTATAGCTGAAGTGATAGAGGTCGGTGGGGTTTGCTATGACTCGTACCAAAAGTTAGTTAATCAAACAATGTAAGTTATGTTTATATAACCAATCAAAATTCTATGTCACATGTCAAGCTAACAAGTAATAAATCAACTTTATCGCTATGAATTTGTGTTTCTAAGTATTTAAGACGATACACCTTCAACAACTGTGCAACGGTTTGGTACCTTGTGTTTATTTTTTATGTGTACTATTTATATTTGACACTTGAATGTTTACTATATCGTCTCAAATTGGATTCATATTTATTTGTGTGATGCTATTTGGTTGCGTTAATGGTAAGGCGATGTATTATGACTTTCGGTAGTGTTGTCTCATCATAATTAAGGTAGTTAGGATATATCCTATCTGTGGGGTTTGTTGTGACTCGTACCAAAACTTAGTTAAACGTAAGTTCTGTTTATATCAAACTTTTATATCACATGTCAAGTTAACAAGTAGGAAATTAACTTTATCGTTATGAATTTATGTTTAAGTATTTGAATAAGCATACTTATTAACTAGAGAATGTACTATGATTGTGGTTGTGTTATTGATTGTTATATTAACTGGAAAGAGGGTTTGTAATGAATTTTCAAATGTTGACATTCCACCCTAGTGAGACTCTGTGTAACAGTGTCTCGTTTGTGAAGTGTGCTATGGTTCATTGCTTGTTGCTAATTTTTCTATTATGTCATCCCTCCCTAAAGAGAGTTTGTATTGTTAGTTGACTCGATGATGCAATTCTATTCTCTTAAAATTAGTAATGTAGAAATAATATAGGCTATGTCTAAGTAGCCAATTAGACACTTGCTTTATTACATATGAAGTTTTGTAACCAAGTAGTCAAACCTAAAATCGAATGTGATTTTGTGTTTTCTTATATCATTTTTTTGTGTGTGTCTTTTGTGTGCCTATTGTTCTCATATTAAGTACAAATTAGTTTAGCTTTAGTTTAATTAAATCCAATCAAGTCTTTGAGTTTTTGTTTTTATCATCCAACAAAACGTATTATATTGTCCACGTCTTCTTATGGATATGGTACCATACTTATCTGGTTATCTAGATCATTTAGGTTTTTACATGGCTTGGCGACAATTATGAGATGTTCGTTAAATGCAAAAAAAAAGAAGAAAAATCAAGAGATCATCATTATAAAATAAGTTAGTCAGACTAAACTATTTGTGAATTATCTAAATTGTTCACTAATTAATAATTTAATTAAATAAATAGTTTTTTTGAGCATCAACTCTTAGATTTTTCAAGAGAAATACATTAATGCCTAACATCTATTGAAGTTATAACTTTTTAATCATGGAACACACTACTTAACCACTAGAATATCTTTTAACATAATATTCTAATTATTTAATTACTGTAACATGACGAATTGACTCCACATGTTACGCAAAAAGATTTTATCATTGTATTGGGAAATCAAAAGATGAGGAATCATGAAATCTTTTTGGGACATACTTTGTATTATGTTTGAGATAATACTTTTAAATATTACTAAATCCAACTTATGGTTGGAAATTTTGTGAAAAATGTATTTTCACAGAAAATGCATTTTTTTTCTAATTTTAGACAATGAATATATATAAACAAATGTTATTATATATATACATATATATATAAATGTTTTTTGGGGTTTGTGTTATATGTTGAAAAAGCTTCGTAACAAGCCCAACCGCATCTAAAACGGAGCTAAGATGAATGACATGTCGATCTTTCAAAGTTTTATGGTTGAAACAAACAATGATGAAATATTAAAGTGGAATGGAAAAGTGATACCTTGTCCCACATGGGAGGAGAGACAAAATTTGAGGCAGTATATAAGTGAGAACCATTCTCCCTTATTGTTTCATGAAAGTACACATTAGTGAAGTCACGAAAGGTGCCCTCCCTAATTCGCATATGTGTGGCATGGACGATGGATGCAATGTGGTGCTTTAATGCCGTATTTTCCACTTTGCAACGCCATGAGCCACCTTTGTATTTTTTACCCCGTGCGCGTGATTCAGTACTAAGGTTGCGTGTACCAAGTGGCTTGTCAACCTAGTGGATGGCATGGCATGCGCGGGTGGCGCTAGTACATGGCGAATGATCAGGTAGTGTTCTGGTCTGCGTGAGGACTCCTAAAGAACGACTAGGTGGCGCGCACGTGGTGTACGAAGATGGGTCAATATAGTGCGATTGTGTGGCGTGTGCGCACCTGAGTGACGCAGACCTGTGGGTTCGCGCTCGCGTGTGAGTAAAAGCGACGCGCGCATGTCTCACAACAACTTCCAGACCTCAGTAACAAATCAGTTCCGCATCTACAGTTGAATCAAACTAGTCAATTTTGTCTTTAATTCACTTTTTTTTATTTCAACTCAACGTACACTATAATACAGGTGAGACCTGGTTGCAAGGCACATCAGAAACCAACATACCTGTTGCAAGGCACATCAGAAACCAACAGTGCATGAATATTTGTCTTCTACTTTTTGATCCTCCTTGTTCGAAGGTATTTTTCGAATCCATGAGGCAACTCCGGTTGTACTCACTGCTTCGACTGTCGTATCATGGGAAACAAATTAAGTTCTATTGGAAGACTTGGAATTTGTTTTAATGACCCTATGTCAAACACAACCCTTAGCCACTACACCATTCTATTCATCTTTTCTTCTTGTATTTTCTATTTATTTAAGTTATAACAATTCTGTAATTTACTACTTTCTTTTATTTTTATATTATAATCATAATAAAATTATTTTATACAAGAACGGTTTCTACCTTATTAATAGTAATATATATTTAATATTTATTCTTTAACGCGTAAAACATAGATGATAGTATACTTTAATTTTATAGTATGTGAATACTTTCTAAAAAGTTAAACTTTGAATGTTAGATAGATAGAACATCTGTGGTTATAAGATATTTTGAGTGGTAATATTAGATAATATATGAGAAAAATAAAGGGAAAAGGGATAAATCCTTAGGTGATGGAAAAAATAAAGAGAAAAAGGACAGATCCTCAGGTGGAAAGGCATACAGAGTTGTGACTCAATGTATATGCAAAGTAGAAAAAAGTTCTTTATTATCCTACGTATATAAAAGAGTTAGAGTAACGGTGACGAAGTTGCCTGACATTTTTCTATTGGTTCACGCTATTTATGATTTTATCGTATGTATATCAAAGGTAGTTAGAGGAACACTGACGGGAAGTTGCCTGACATTTTTCTATTGGTTCACGCTATTTATGATTTTATCGTATGTATATAAAAGGTACTTAGAGGAACAGTGACGGGAAGTTGCCTGACATTTTTCTATTGGTTCACACTATTTATGATTTTATCGTATGTATATAAAAGGTAGTTAGAAAAACAGTGACGGGAAGTTGCCTGACATTTTTCTATTGGTTCACACTATTTATGATTTTATCTTGAATACACAAAAGGGAGCTAGAGAAATACTGTCAGGCAGTTGTCTAACATTTTCCCATTAATTCATACTATTTATGATTTTATCCCTAGTTAGGGGAACAATACCTATATAAAAGGTAGTTAGGGGAACAGTGACGGGAAGTTGCCTGACATTTTTCTATTGGTTCACACTATTTATGATTTTATCTCGAATACACAAAAGGGAGCTAGGGGAATAGTGTCAGACAACTGTCTAACATTTTCCCATTGGTTCACACTATTGACGATTTTATCCCCAGTTTCAAATTACTGTACCTGGCCACTTCCCCATTGGTCCACACTATTTACAATTTTATCCGTAGTTTAAAATTAATGTTTCGTCCTTAGCTTAAAATTACATTTTTGCCCCCATCTAAAAATAAATTTATGTTTTTTTCCACTGCTCAAAATTACGATTTTACCCTCAGTTCAAAATTACGTTTTTGCCTCCTCTTCAAAATAATATTATGTTTTTGCCTGTAAAAGCACTGGATCAATGACGAACATCAGCATTACACTTGATTCATGACGTGAAACAACATAAACATAGAAGATAGAGAAGAAGATGTAGGAGAAACTCATTCATTCATAACAATCAACACAAATCTACATTACCGAACAAGTATATATTATCTTCTACAAGCTGGTTTAGATCACAAAGATCTAAACCCTAGCTTTCTCTCACTAATAGTGTCTCTCTCTAGAATGTGCACACCCAGGAGAAATACAAGATTGCACAAAAGCTCTGTTCTAATCTATTCTATACACACATATATATAGGCTAGGGACTAAACCCGGACAAAACATATTGTCCGGGATACAATAAAAAATCCTATCCGAGTTAACCTACAAGCTTGGAATAATCCAAACTAAAGAAACCTTTCGAGTTTACCTCATAAACTCGGAAATACATACATGTTTCACATATTCGGAATGTTCACTTATGTACACAAGTTCAGACAAGGTACCAGACTCGGAATCCACTATTCCGATCAACCTTGTCTTCCGGAGACTTGTCTTCATCATCTTTGACTTCTTTGACTTGGACATTTGACTTCGTTGACCAGAACTGATAAAGCACAGTTATCCTGAAGGAACAGCATTTACATTGCCCATAGCTCAAAAATACGATTTCGCCCTTATTTAAAAATTATGATTTTACCCCCATTTCAAAATTAAATTATGGTCTTGCCACAGGCTTAAAATTACAATTTTGCCCTCAATTCAAAATTATGATTTTGCCCCCATTTCAAAAATTACGATTTTTCCCCCGGTTAAAAATTGTACTCTTACATCGTTTTAGTTTTTTTTGTACTGTTTTATTTTACTTTATTGACTCAGTGTAACTTTTATTTGTGCTAAGCAGCTGTCTAGCGTTCGCTCATTGGTCCTGACAAGTTACTATTCTACCCCCAGCTCAAAATTGCAGGCTTGTCATCATTTTTGTTTTTTTTAGCAAAACTATGGTAGTGTTTTGGTTTTAATTGATTGACTTGATTTATTTATTATATTTTTTTAATATCGTATTATAAGTAACCAAAATACATACGTGGATGTTATAAAACTAAGAAATATTCGGTTTAGCGTCCCGCAACGTAGACGGTCATGACACTAGTCTCCAAACATTTGCTCTTATTAATATAAAAAGTATTTAATTTAATTTAACTGAAATCATGGTTCTTGAATTGCCGTCATAACTGGACCACAGGCCCAGCATATTAGACAAGCTCAAGTACGCTCTCTCTTGATAAGCTCAGTAATAGAACAGCCCATTAAAGTTAAAACCTAAGAAATCACCTTTTAAGTAGGATAGAGATTCCCTATTCATCTCTCCATCTAAACCTCCTTCTTCCTTTAAAATATAATATATATTTGTGTTTAACATCTGTCATCGTTGAGATGATACTGACTTGAGCTTCAAAGTGCTTTCAGGGCTATCCCTAGGCCCTCTAACGATCTTTTCATGTGGAGACACTAGAGATGAACGATTTAAACCGGATATTGATGTATTTAAAGGTAGGAGACACTAGATGTAATCATTTTGGACTCAAAAGTTCGTGTTCTTGAAAAACATAAAAATTTTTACGTAATATAAAATAAAGAAACTTATATATGAGGAAAATATCTCACAAATTCTACAAAGATTTCAAATGCACGACTTAATGTTTGATGGAGGCATAAAGTTTAACATAGGGGATTTTATTAGGTTATTTGAATCGAGATGCTCGGTGTTGGCTTTTTTTAAACTAAAATTGAATTTGAATTGATTCGAGTTCAGAAAGTTGCAAATTGATTTGACCTGAAAGTGTGAATTCGTTTTCAATACGATTTGATTCTTATTCACCCAACTTATGAAAAAAATATAATCAATATATATTCATGAAACAAAAACAAAAAATGATATAAAACGAATTTGAATAACCAGGTCGTATCGGTTTGAATTTATTGTTTCCAAAATCTAATTCAAAATTTGGGTAAAGATCTTATTCGAATACTTGAAACCCAAATTCAAATTTGTTATTTGAATATAAATTAAAATTCAGTTGTTTTGAGTCCGTTTCAAATAATATAAACCCTATGTTTCAATATGAATAAAATCAAATAAACAATTATTTTGTCTAAATAGTATGAGAAGAAATTTTAAAAATTCATTTTTCAAATTAATGGTTAAGATGAAAATGTAGGAAAAAAAGACTGTAAAGATATTTTAGAAAAATCTTATTTATTAATTTTCTCTCTTCACATGTAAATATAAAGCCACACTTTTATGAATGTATGTATAAGAAAACAAATATGAAGTCACACTTTTTACATCTACGACTTATTTAGTTCTTTTTATATAAGATTAAAATGAAATTCCAAAATATTAGGTTTTACATTACAATTTATATTTGTTATTGTTTTAAAAATATAGAATAAAATTGAAATTCCAAAATATAAGGATTTATGTTTTTCTCGTATCTCCCATGAACTCTATATACGTGATATTTTTTGAACAATTGTATTTCTAACGATATTCACATGTGTATGTAAACTCCTTAATTTTCCTTATCAAATTAACTTCTGTCTACATGAATAGATATGTAAATTCAATTTCTTATCAAACGATTTTCGAATAACATGCACCTGATGTGCGTGTAAATTTGTTTTCCAACAAAAACATTTTTTTACTACAAACATATGTGTAGTTAAATATAAATCATAAGCATGCAACTTTTTAAGAATCACAGCATGCACACGATATAAATATGCATTATTTTATATCGATACACACTAATTGACATATCAATACACAATCGGCAAGAGAAAAAAATGTTTTTTTTTTAAAAGAATCCCAGAATTTCTGTATATAAAATTCAATAAATTCTTGTGGCTAAAGGGTCACCGCACCCTCTTGACCCTCTCTGATTCTGCCCATATAAAATCCGGTACGATTAGTATTGAATGTGGTTCTTATACTACTCAAAAGATATCGTTTTGTATGGAATTATGCTATGTATGTATCTATATCAAAGTGTGAAAATTTGCAACTTGCAAGTATGGAGAAAATATCTATTCGAGTTCCTATCTCTAAAAAGTAAATTGACAACCACTATTGACGGCTAATCTATGTTACCACGTTTTATAGAAAAGTAAGCTACTTTATAAAGTTGAAATAATATAAAATGCAACTATAGTTGGTATCCAATCGAATTAAATTACCTATTTGAAAATGAAGACTCTTAAATACTTGAAAGGACCTTTTAAATTGACCTGACTTGATCGTTCGATCAATTGATCTTGAAGCACAAAACTCCTGGCCGTGTGATTTAAAGTATCAAGACACGTCTACTTTTAAATTTTAGAAACCAAAACCACCAAAACTTCTTCTCAATTAACAAAGAATTAAAGACCCAATAAATCAAGGCTCATAATTTCACTTATTTAAGATTTAGTTTTGATTGTTTTCAAAATCTTTTTTAGTAATTTTTAGAGTAAACTACAATTTCCGTCTATGTGGTGAACATTTAATGGCACGTTCAGTTTATGTTGGCCAAAATTGGACAATCAAGTCCCCGTAGTTGTCGATTTGGATCAATACCCTTGCTGTTAAATGGACATCTGTTTTTATGCGAAAAGACCAGGATACCCCCATTTATTTACGATATTATTCTCTCCTGTTAATTCAATATATTCCCTTCAAATTTAAAATCCTTTCCTAATCTAGTAATTAACAACCAAAATCATGGAATTAGCCACCAAAATCATGTAATTAACAACTCCAATGATAGATTAACTTAACTCATTACAATTGAACTGCCATTGCCTTTTATATATAGAACTGTATTTGACTTTTATAATTAGAACTGCATTTTACTTTTATAATATGAAGTGATCTTGACTTGTATAATTTGAACTTGTGTTGACTTTTATAATAAGAAATTGCACTTCAGTGATATGATGAACGTCAAACCTACCAGTGCAATTGACTCATGTTTTTGCCAAAATAGAATAAGAGTCAAACAATGTTTTGTAGTTGACATTGATGTAATTAACTATCTAATGATGCAATGTTCAGTTGACCTCTAATGTCAACTGAATCTGAGTTGTATGAAATTGACATTAAAGCCATCCTAAGTAACCAAACAACAATCATAACTCCTAGATCCTAATGAAGCCATCCTATGTAATGTGTAGTTGACCTTGATGATAGTAAGGAACCATAATACTACATATGATCCTACAGATGATTTGTGCATTTGCTATGATCCTACAAATGTGCAATGTTACTACATATGATCTATAATTGATAGCTAACATCAAAGATCTTGTACATAACTATCACATAATCAACTCCTAAAACTGTGATCTATAAATTACAGCTAAATCCATCCCTCCTAAAATCCATAATTGTTTTGGTCAAAAATTACCTAAGCAATTAGTTGATCGAATTCGTTATGTGTGGTAGTGTGCTAAGCTTTATTTGATTAATGAGAGTGTGGTAAAAATAGTACTTAATTCGTTAGATAAAGATGCTAAATGTTTGTCATAAAAATGTTGTATAAACTGCCAAAAATATTGCTCAGAACACCAGACTATGGCTCAGGATATTGGGATATCAATCGGGATATTGGAAGTGAAACTGA
The DNA here is from genome assembly GCA_947069175.1 of Scalesia atractyloides. Lineage (NCBI taxonomy): Eukaryota > Viridiplantae > Streptophyta > Magnoliopsida > Asterales > Asteraceae > Scalesia > Scalesia atractyloides. Next base: position 78,304,160 of record CAMTDV010000020.1, on the reverse strand, counting down.
ATGATTTAGTAACTAAGGACACGAGGAATTTCAAGGAAAGCCCTTGATCAATTGAAATCGTTGGCACAAAACCTTGGGAGACAACTATAAAAGTCATCTACCACAACCAATATTATTGAACAAACAAAAAAGTACAACTCGAGAGCTAATCTGGTCAAATATTACAATGATCACTAATGTGGGTGCAAGTGAAAGTGATTGTTGCGAGTGACCTGCGAGAAGAAGTGTTAATAATAAAAAAAATGAGAGTGTGGGTCGTGATTGTGCCTGATTTGATCAGATAACCTTTTTTATAGTGTAGAAATGTAACAGGGTATCCCAAAATATCTAGGATGCTAAAGAATGTTCCTTTTTTCACCGTTATAAACTTGTTTTTCAAGTTCCACATGTGCTTATTGACTAAAAGCATGGGTCTTCAGCTTCTTTAATCGGCAGCAATCGTTATATAATTGACCATTTCAGCATAAACTAACTATAATCCCGATATTCTCATCGATATTCCAGTAAGATATTCATTTTTTACCGTTACCACTCATTGCTCGTTTTCTTTGATCTATTTCAATATTCTGGACATATTCTAAGTGTTAATACTTCTCGAATTATGCCGCATGGGACATCACAGGTGATTCTAATCTAATCAAAGAATGAAAAATTGTCATTATAGTCTGCTATGAACTTTCAAATTTATCTTGTTCTTTTTATCGTGTGACCTAATTGGATGGTAGATTAAATGACAAATGGTTGTCACACCGATGATTTAAAATGACTGAATTAAACGAATATATATATATACTATATATATATATATACATACATATATATATATGGGTGTGTGTCTTTCAACATAAACTTATTTTGTAAATGAATCTAAAAAAACAAAAATTTACCACAAAATGCATTTTGTATTAAGAAATATTTCCAACTTCATCCAAAAAGACGGACCCAACCTTTGGAAATACTGAACTTTCTAAAAAACAGTCAATGGTTTCGTCCTGAAACTCAGGATCCCTCCACCATTGACAATCTATTATTCAAATGGTATAAATAAAATTGTTTGAAATGAAATACAGACGAGAAAACACATAAAAATGTTTGAATCCTAGTTACTATTGCAGTGCAAGTGCTTCAAGCCTTTGTGTTGGCTCTAGTGATATTTGTGCTCCTACGTCCTTGTCCTTCTCTTGGGTAAAAATATCCTTAATAATATCATGTGAAGGGTATTGAACGGGTTTGTTTACGAGTTGTTTTAGCTTTGTAACCCAACCTTCAACATCCCATTAGATCCTATCGAAGCTCTCATCCATGGCCTCCATAACAATATTGATCTGGGCCTCGCAAACAGCAACAACAAAAGACATTTTGACCACCTCACAAAACCTTTGCATTTCTGCTTCATGCCTAACCTTGATGGTTTTCATTTCTTCTTGAAGTTCGGCTATTTCTTCCTTCTTGTTTTGAAGAGCCTTCTCTTTTTTGCAAGCCTCATTCTAGATCTCAGTAACCTTCTTTTACGCCTCTTGAGTTTCATCCGAAAGGCTTCTACGATCTTGGTAATTTGTTTATGCCGTTGCAGGAATTGATATTAGATCATAATAAAAGAGAGAATATACATATAAATATTTTCAAGGATACTAATCAGGATGTCAAGCTTATCGAGTTAATAAAGTTACCATTTTTTTCTAAACCTTGTCAAGACCGAGTCCTTCGAAAGAACTTGAAGTTGTAGATTCATTTGTCTTACTCTTCTTGGACGAATTGTCTTTGATTTTGGGGATTAGAACTAGATTCTTGGCAAAGTGGAATGGAAAGACTCCTGATAACTTGTTAATTAGATATTTATATATTATAATAAAATAACATACATGATACTATTGGGAACACTTACATGACATCTTTGAAGTTGAAGTATGACTCGTGCTATTTGAATGTAAATTCACAATCTGTAAGGTCCTATAAATCTCTGGTAGCCTGAGTAATGTTGTTATTCTTCTAGTAGCTTCAGCTATTGGAGGGGTGAAAAGTTTGTTGCACAAAGATATAAAATAAATTTGGGAATATTTCCATATCCCGAAAGCCTAGTTTCTACCCTTAGTAACCCAATGCACTGGATCATTGACGTTATCTGGGATGGAGCCTCTTCTAATGAAAAAGAATTTCTTCTTCCAAATTTCGTCATTCTTTGTAGTTTTCAAGACAAAAGGGGTTGACGGGATATCAATCGGAGAACAAAGCAGTATGATCCATGGGTTCTTAATTTGTAAATGGTGGTTTAGTTGGAAATTTGTTTGTTAATCCCATGAGATTCAACCAATTGGTTAAGCACATAAAGAATTCTCCATATCACTGACATGGTTTGAGCATAATTCGGGCTAGTGATTTGGAAGAATTTCGAGATCAGTGGTGGAAAAGTATAAGTGAACCCTAGGGTGAACGGGAAGGCAAGGAAACAAATCCAGATCTTCAAAGCTAGGTTAGAAGAAGAAGCCTGGTCGTACGGGTGGAATAAAACTAGGAAATTTCCATATTCGAGAAAGAACAGATTTCTTTCTCTTGGCATTCGATTAGATTTTGCATATAAAATCCCCAATCGTCTTATCGGCGACCAGGTTGGAAGAACAGGTTCTCTTATTCGCCATAAGAATAGCGTGGAAGATGATGCGGCGATTATGAACAATGAAATAAAAGGAAATTTGCGAAGTTTAAATAAGCGATAGAAAGGCATGAGAACGGTGTCGTATGGCTTCATGGGGAATTGTTACGCGTTTAATCTAACAGCTCTCCCTGCATTTACTTAGAGAAGATATTGAAAAATAGAAAAGTTTGAAGATGGATATCCTACAACTGTTCTATTTTTTTGGGACAATTGTTATGGGTAGTTATTTTGACCAATATTCCAGGTCAAGACAAACCATCCAGAATATTTAATAGGTTTGATATCCTGGACCTATTTCCTAATGTTGACTAACCTATAATTGCACGTGTTATTTGATACAACTGTTCTATTTCTGTTGGAGAATATGACCGTTGGCGCTATGGACCGGGTTTATTTCACTTATTAGGGAATATTACGAAGTATCCCCGGCATATCAGATAATTAGTTATTTTATTATCGTTATACATAGAGGCTGGGTGATCGGATTAAGGGTTAAACTCTGCTTACGCTCACACTCGCATACTTATTTCATTTTTCAGCTAAGCCATTTGCGATCACAGAATCACTTACACTAGTATTCATTGTACAATTGTTCATTCCAGTTCTCGAGTTGTACCTTTTTCATTGTTTTGATATTATTGACTATCGTAGACGACTTTTATAGTCATCTCCCGAGGTTTTGTGCCAGCGATCTATACTGATCAAGAGCTTTCCTTGCTATATCAAGTGTTTTTTGTTGTTTTACTTTTACTTTACTCTTAATATCCTAAGTCATATTATGATATTCTGAGCAGTATTTTTAGTAAACCAAACAGTTCGCTTACATACACTTAGCACTTTCATTTACAAAATCACTAGCAACATTTTTTGCAACATATATTAGTAATCTAAGATTGGCACATTAACTCACATAACAAATTTGATCACTAAACTGCTTAGGAAAATTTTGACCAAAATAATAATAATAATAACAATAACTTTTAGTAAAATAATAAAACGTATTGAGACCCTCCAAATGAAATGTTCTAATTCCGCCACCAGGGATAATATCCCAAGTAATTCTTTTAACCTCTCTTTTATCCCTCAAGCCAAAAAAAAAGATCTAGGGTAGACCCTGATGATCGGAGTGTTGTGCCTCGGTCAAAGATAATATTTATAGCCCTAATTACCCTTAACAATGTGCTAGTGGTAGTAAGGGGTCGAACCATGAAGAGTTTGTGGTTTGCAATGGATGCACTTGATTCTTGATGGTTGTTGCCACAAATTATGAAGTTTGCTAAGTTGATTGTTTACATATTTGGTTGTTTGAAAGAATGTCAGAAAGACCCGACAAGTTTGCTTAGTTACTTATGCTTTTTAGACCGCTTCAAACAAAGACATTTTTGAAAAAATTTTGAAATTTCCCCATCCCCACATTTGAGGTCAACATTGTCCTCAATGTGTAGTGTTTGAACAAACGGGTCAAAATTGAAAAACTTTTTCTTCTCCCCATCCCCACACTTGAGGTCAACATTGTCCTCAATGTGTAAGAATAGAGCCATTTAAAGCGCACAAGGAATGTGACACGGCTAACCTTCCCAGAAATTCACCCGGAAAATTAAAATACACAATACAATCCACTTATTAAACAAAAGACAAACCAAAGCTAAAGGAAAAATATGCACCTGATTTTTCGCTCATTCTTCACGTGCTCTTCATCTTCAACAAAAACGATTGTCTCGCGAACACAGTTTACCTACAAATTGCAACCTTCGTGTAGAAGCAAGCTTCTCACAACCATTAAAATTTTGTTAGTCACTTACTTCTATCATTTTTATTAAAATAATTACCAGGTCTTATAATTTTTCAGCTTTGATTTTCTTGTGGAAAAAGAATTTACAACAACAACCTAAACTCACTTTCGTAGGAATCATGGTTGCATTTAGCATATGCAACAAGCCCCTTTAAACCTTCCGATAGCTTGGAAGGACGAGTAGGTCTCGTGAGGGTTATCTAGGGAACACACCCACAAAGTCCATTTAACTACTAACACGAAATGAAATATAAACTAAAATATACACAAAAATATACAACAACAAAAGAGAACATACCGGTGATCATCTCTGGTATCTCTCGTTGGGATCCACCGGTGGATACGGCTGGTAGGGATATAGGGACAACATCATGTCGTGGAAATCGTTGAGTGGCCCTCTCTCGCCTTCAGCCGGCGCTTGGAACTGCGGTGGGATAGAACTGGACCCGACTGCTTCAGGCCAATGCGGAGATGGATCAGAGGGCCCGGAGGGAAGAGGAAGGTTCTCATATGATGTCCAAGGCGTGTGCTCTTGGTATGGACGCCCCACCTCCCAATCTCTATGGTGTGGCTCTTGGTCATGCAAATGTTTGGCGTTATTAACCGCCATCTATTGCGCCACAACCATAGCATGCCACCGGCGGTCTTCAAAAGCGTTCTGATCAGCATGCGCCCTTTCCTGCTCCTCCTCCCATGCTTGCCTTCTAGAAAATTCTTGTGCCTGATACAAGTCTTGTCTTTCCATAAAAGCTTGCTGGGCGGCCCAATGCTCTTGTAGTCTCTCCCAATACTCTTGCTCTTTGGCCCGATGAGCAGCCTCTTCAGCCCAATGAGATTGTTGGTGGGCTTCCCAATCTTGTTCCCACTGCTGCCTCCTTTGTTCATACTCCTGGTTCTCCCCAATACAAGTGGAGACATTATCATAAACATCTTGTTGCCCCCAATTGTAATTTGGATAATGGGGCTTACGCCGACTGAAATTTCTCAATGTGGTCGGGTGTATCTCTGCCGGGGTCCCCTCGAACCCTGAGGCTCATCTTCATCCTCTTCTTCAGCCATCTCCTCCTCTCTTGCAGCTTCCTGGGCTGCACTCAGGCCGATAAATTGAAATCGGTACCCTTGGTCATCGGGTGACAGTATATTGATGACCGTACACTTGTACCTGGATCTTCCAATGTTGCTTCATTGATGCAAAACAATTTTGATCCACCGGCTTTGAGACCCACAATGAATCGGGTGGCAACCTGTTCTGTTGCACGATCATGGCACTGATGAGTCGTATGTACGGTATCATCTTGCGGGTGTACGACTCACGGGTATCCCAAGTGTTAATCATCAGAAGATGGCGCCAAGATAACTTAGGTACTCCAAAAAGCAATGAATGGAGCACCCGACAATCCGACACCTTCACCTTCCCTCGATCCCCGAATCTCACTATAATGATATCAAGAGAGAAGGGTTGAAGGATCTTTCCTTCAACGGATAACTGACTACGCAGTGTGGCCCACCATCAGTATATGGCAATACCGACTCAACCATGCCGTCGGGATCAGCTGTATTGACCTTGTTGTCCAAATATTGATCGACGTTATAGTAATAATATTCGTCGACCCCCATTGAATCAAACTGGGCGATACAATTCATGGTCTCAAAAGACATAACCATTTGCCCTCTACCCGTATCGCCTACCAACAACCATGTGTTCGGTGGGCCATCCTTGTTGACGAACCGGAGTGAGGCCAACCCTCGCAGACAACAGCCAAAAAAACCCGTGGTGTGATATCCTCACACCAATCCAACACTCGCTCCCAGCTAATTCTTTCGAACATCTGGATGATCCCAATCGTCCTAAATTCCTCCACATTCAACATGCACTCCGGCACAACCCTTTCTGGAATAGAAGTAGAAACCCTGTGAACCGTCTTCCACTTCCAAAGTTTAATCTCCAACCGTTTATCATTAAACCTTGAAAGTGATCTTCTCTTATTGTTCTTGCACGGCTCGCCTACATTACTATCCCTGATTCTTTCCCACACCCAATCTTGTCTGAACAATCGATCATCATTGTCTTCCAACCCAGTTAATTGCTCCCATTTCCTTGCTCTATGACCCGAAGATGACCTGGCTCCCGAAGATGAGCCTTGTCCCGAAATCTTACTCCTCTTTCGGCTCGCCATTCCTACAAATCAAGATGCAAAGAAAACAATTAAACCTTGTCTAACTTCAAACACATAATTCTATTGTAACATTTGTCAAAAACGGGTTTCCAAAACCCGCTCCGTTTTGTAATCGAATATCAAGTTATAAATGTCACGTTGTATATTTATGATTATTTTGATTTTTAATGATACATAATTAATAAACAAACTAAACTATAAAAATTATATTTGATAAAAAGTGAAAACAAAATAAATAAAAATGAAATGTTGCTGACGGGACTCGAACCCGGGTCAGCCGGATTATAACTTCAAAGACTTAACACTCACCCGCATAACCACTCCGCCACTTGTTTGTTTTCTGTCAACTTAGGGAAACAAATAACTCTTATACACAAATCTAGTTAAACCGGTTGCGCCAACTGAGAAACCGAAATCGGCAATTCAACCGTCTAATCGTTTGATTAATCGCACATTCAGGTTTATAACCGATGCACCGACGATTTTTAATCAATTCAGATTTGAATGAACTTCAATTTTGATCATCATCGGTTTTTATAACCGAAAATAATCAAAGACTGAATTATTTCAATCAAGACCCTCTCGCGACTCAGAAACACCATACAAACCTTCCATTTCACTTTCGTCATACTTTCAGTCCATCAGAACGCTTAAATCAACTCGCCGGAAATTTCTGCAAGTTCGCCAGAAAACCGTATTCATCATCAAAACGGTAATTCTTTCAATACCGTCGTAGTCTAACAATTATTAAGCTATTTCTAACTTAAACCTTGCAATTGAAATCGAATTCAGACACCGTTATCAGATAATTCCAGTTCGCCGGAAAAATTTCTGGAAATCTTTATTTCCGTCTGTGAAACGGTAAGGACCTTCAATCACACTGTTAACGTTTGTTTATTACTTCAATTCTACGATTGGCTAATCAAAACGGTTAATTGTTTTGTTCAGTTGAGGTGCATAAAAACAGAGCCGACGCATTGCCGGAAATTCTGTGATAAATCATTCCTATGGTATGTTACTTCCAACACCGTCTCTGCCATTTCATTTTAGCCTTAAGAATGATTGTTAATTGTAAAAACAAGAAAACGGATTAGTAACACCGTCGACTGTAATTTGAGTGAAGACGACGAAGATAGTTAAGTTATAAGTATAATTAAAATTGGTATTTTAAATGGGTTAGACACACAGTCCAGCGGTGGACTCTCTGCAAATAATACGCGCATGTCAGGAGTTCGATCCCTGATACACGCAACCCCTATGTAATAAAATGCCTTTTTGATTAAAGCTGAACCGGGTTAACTCCGTTAGTTGTTAGGTATAATAAAAATTGGTATATTAACCAAGTTAGACACACAGTCCAGCGGTGGACTGTGTGTGATGTTAAAGCACAAGTCCCGGGTTCGAAACCTGTTACTGGCACCGGTTGAACGAATTAAAATGTTTTTGAAATTAAAAGAATTTTGGTTAAATCGAATTAATATATAAATATAATTAAAAACAAGATTATTTCGGGTTAGACACGTAGCTCAGTTGGTAGAGCTGCGTGCACGCGTACGGGAGGTCTCGGGTTCGAGTCTCACCCAGCGCATACTTGCACACTGACCGAACCGGTCAACAAGTCAACGGTCAACGGTCAACGCAAAAATAAACAATTTTTTTATATATTTTTATTTATTTAATTTAATTTAAAAATCAATTAAAAATACTTAAAAATAATATTTTTAAAGATAGAAAATAGCCTTAAACTCACAAAAATATATCTAAAAATTCTATTAAAATCCTTAATAAAAATCCACTCATTTACTATATTTTTCCGTCATTATTTAGGTTAGTAATTCTCGTTGTTCAACTCTCCCGACTCGTGCGCATCTCATCATCTCCAATCAAACGCACCCAATGTGAGTGAATCTTTACAAATTCCCTGTTTTAATCACGTTTTGGGGTGTATCATGTGTCTTGCTATATATTATATTTAAATCATTGTGCATACCTCATATGATGAACATGTGTATTCAGTTTGTTTCAACCGTTGTGTGGTTATCGTTAGATGCAAATTTATTATTTTCAGTACATGCAATTTCATAGGCCGCCGCTCCCCATTACATTATGAGCGTTGAGCATGTTCCCCATTACATTATGAGCGTGAACCTGGCGTGCCCACATACGATCGGCTCCGTTTGATTGAGCCTTGATCGCACAGACATTTTTCATTTTCAGTACATGCAATACGATCGGCTCCGTTTGATTGAGCCTTGATCGCACAGTTTCATTCATGTTATTTATCGTATGATGTTGGTATGTTAATGTATGCTATCATGTGTTATTGTATGTTATAGTTGTGATTGCTATTGCTACTGCTTGGTTATTTACATTTGCTCATTTATGATTATGCACAATTTTTCATTGATAAACTAACAAGTAAATCAATAATAAATGTTTATCTAACAAGGTTCACTCGCCAACTTATGTTGACCCAAAAACCCCCATTTTTACACATGATACAGGTGAACCAGCTGCAGCCAGAAACACATAGGATTGGACTAGAAGAATAAAATGATTTAGAGTTTGGGATTGTTATGTTTGGTTTATTTTCTTTGTATTGTATGGACATGTTTGGATATTTGGAAATGTAACTTTGACTTTAATAAATATGAAGCATCTTAGTAAACATCATGAGCTTTGGTGATAACCCAATTATGCCCCGACTCTTATTCCGCTGCGGGTCGGGGTGTGACATCTATCACCCCAAACTTCAATTTAATTCACATTCTTGAACATGACAAACAATGTTGAACCAAAACTTAATTGATTAGACAAAACTACCCGGTTTCAACTTTCAAATTTGGCACTTTTGTTAATATCTAAGCTTAAGTTTCTATGTTTTTCATCCTAATGATATAAGATTTAAACAAGATTTCAACATTGTGTTCATGTTCAAACATGCAACTTTAACAAATATAATCTCATTACTTAACTAAGTTGCAAGCTCAATCCCACCCAAATCAACCACAAACTCAAATTTAAGCAACAATTTATATAATAGCATCAACAACAACCTACTCTTAAACCTAAGTTCAAAATTTCGGAAGATAATCACAAACCATATGACATCCATGCTCAAATTGAAGTAAAGATCATTCCTTTAGTGTTGTATAGTTGATAGAATTTGAAAAAGATGTAATACAAACTTGAAGAACACTTTTCCCTAAAAACCCGAAATTTGAACTTCACCCAATCTTGCAAACAAGCAAGAATTGAAAGAACCGTGTTGGGGGTTTTGTTCTACTTGAAAAACTACACAAAATAGGCTCAAGAATCGGTTGATTTGGTGGAGAATTGAAGAAGTTATGAAGGCTTGAAGATTAGGGTTCTTGAAGAAGTTGGGGAAGATAAGGAATTGATGATCAATGTGCAGATAGGTTGGGGTTTTAATGAGATATTGAGTGGATGTGGTTAACCCTGGTTGAAATTGTGGCTAGAAAGATGTTCGGGTCGAGTTTGGAGGAGTCTAGGATGAGTTTGGTTCGAGAAATTGTGTTAAAAAGGAATTAGCATCGGCTGACAAACCAAAGGTCGTCGCCGACGCCCTCTATAAATGCACAATTCCTCCCGACGGCTTAAACCCGACACTTTTGACCCGACGCCCCCAACCAGAAGCCATCGGCGACGGCTTGAAGCCCCGTCGCTGACGGTACACCGTTTTTAATTTTTTTTTAACACACAACACAATATGCCCGTTTACTATACCACCCCCCGAATAACCGTGGATTGTCCTCAATACACAAAACAATTTAAAAAATACCTTATGTCTTCATGACCCTTTTGCGAAATCCGGACTCCACACATTAACGAGATTAGTACGAAACAAACTAAATGAAATACAAACAATGCGCGCAAACAATAAAAATAAACAAAAGTCCACAACAATTGTTCTTGGTCCTTTAATTGACCTCATAAGTTGGTACGCTTACCAAAAAGCTTACCGACTCCTTGTTTGCTTCAGTGGTTGCCTCGTTACCATCGAGAAACGGTTTAAGACGATGACCGTTAACCGTTTGTTTTGACCCATCCTTTGGGTCCTCAATGGTAACATCCCCTAGCTTGCCGACCCTCGTGATCTCGTACGGGCCCATCCATTTGCTTTTTCGCTTCCTGGGAAAGAACTTGAGCCATGAATTGTATAGCCAAACCTTTTGGCCCACTACAGATTCCATCGGCTTCAATTTGGCATCATGTGCTCTTTTCATGCCATCCTTGCATTTTGAAGCACAATCATATGCATCTTCCCTAAGCTCTTCTAGCTCACAAAGCTTCAATTTGCGTTCTTTACCTGCATCATCATACTTAAGGTTAACTTCCTTAATGGCCCAAAATGCATGATGTACAAGTTCAACCGGATAGTGACAATTTTTACCATAAACCAAGCGGTAAGGAGTAGTGCCAATAGGTGTCTTATGCACCGTTCGATTGGCCCATAAAGCAACGTTCAACTTGGTGACCAATCCTTACGGTCCGGTCGAACGGTCTTTTGCAAAATTTCTTTAATTTGCCTATTGGACACCTCTAATTGACCACTTTTTTGCGGGTGATAGGGGGTAGCAATCCTATGGTCAACACCATACCGTTTTAGCAATTTCCCAAAATTAAAGTTCTTAAAATGAGATCCCCCATCACTAATAATTACCCGAGGTATCTCAAATGTAGAAATAATATTTGTTTGCACAAAATTACAAACAACAGTATGGTCATTCGTTTTAGTGGCGATTGCTTCGACCCATTTGGACACATAATCTACCGCCTTCAAAATGTATAAGTTCCCATAAGAATTGGGGAATGAGCCCATGAAATCGATTACCCACACATCAAAAATATCAACAATAAGAATCAGTTGCATGGGCATCTCATCCCGCTTAGAAATACCCCCTAACTTTTGACACTTAACACAGTTTTTAGCAAAATTAAAAGCATCTTTAAAGATAGCTGGGCAATATAAGCCGCTATTAAACACTTTATGTCCCGTTTTGTGACCACTAAAATGGCCCCCACAATCAAAGGTATGCAAGTGCATCAAGACACTCGGGATCTCCTTTTCCGGAATACATCTTCTCATAACGTGATCTGGACATGTCTTGAATAGGTCCGGTTCTTCCCATGTGTAGTACTTGATTTGAGACAAAAAATGCAACCTTCTCCTCCTATCCCAAATGAGCCGGCAAATCACTTGTCACCAAATAATTTATGATATTAGCAAACCAAGGTAATATTGAAACTTTAAGGATATGCTCATCTGGGAAGGTCTCATTGATCTCTACACGAGAAGAACCCTCCTCTACCAACAACCGGGATAAGTGGTCCGCCACCACATTCTCGCTACCCTTCTTATCTAGTATCTCTAGGTCAAACTCTTGTAGCAAGAGAACCCATCGGATCAGCCGCGTCTTTGCATCTTTTTTCTCCATGAGGTACTCGACAGCAGAATGGATAGAATAAACGATTACTTTACTACCCCAAATGTAAGCCCGGAATTTATCCAATTCATATACCACCGCAAGTAGCTCTTTTTCAGTTGTTGTATAATTCAACTGAGCATCTGAAAGAGTCTTACTTGAGTAATATATGGCAACGTGTTTCTTTTCTACCCTTTGACCCAACACGGTCCCAACCGCATAATCACTTGCATCACACATAATTTCAAACGGTAAGGACCAATTTGGTGATTGCAAGATTGGGCCTCTACCAACTTCTGTTTCAACACGTAAAAAGCATTTTGACAATCTTTGTTAAAGTCAAATGGTTGGTCATTTAACAATAAATTACATAGAGGTTTTGTTATATCACTAAACCCCTTTATAAACCGCCTATAAAACCCCGCATGACCCAAAAATGATTTAACGCCCTTAACGCTCGTGGGATATGGCAAAGTAACTTGAACTTTCGCCCTATCAACCTCTATCCCAAGACTTGATACTACGTGGCCGAACACGATTCCTTCTTGAACCATAAAATGGCTCTTTTCCCAACTCAAAACTAAATTCTTTTCAATATATCTTTTTAAAACCTTTTCGAGTTGGGTAAGACTTCCATCAAATGACAACCCAAAAATTGAAAAGTCATCCATAAAGATCTCTAAGGACTCCCCACCATATCTGAAAAGATACTCATCATACACCTTTGGAAGGTGACGGGGGCATTAGATAGCCCAAACGACATTCGCCTAAATGTAAAGGTACCATATGGGAAAGTAAAAGTGGTCTTAGCTTGGTCTTCCGGATGGATAGCAATTTGATTGTAACCCGAATACCCATCCAAGAAACAATAGTACTTTTGACCCGCTAACTTTTCAACAATTTGGTCAATAAAAGGCAAAAGGAAATGGTCTTTGGAAGTTGCGGAATTCATCTTCCTATAATCAATACAAATACGACACCCGGTTACTGGCCGAGTGGCAACCTCTTCACCTGCGTCATTTGTGACGACTTGGATGCCCGCCTTTTTGGGAACCATCTATGTTGGGCTCACCCATTGGCTATCAGAGATGGGGTATATGATACCCGAATCGAGACACTTTAGTACATCCGTCTTGACAACTTCTCTCATGTTCGGGTTTAATCTCCGTTGGGTGTCACGAGAAGGAGTAATACCATCTTTGGTGATGATCTTGTGCATCACTATGGAAGGGCTAATTCCTTTCAAGTCAGCAATGGTCCACCCAATAGCGGCTCTGTTGGCGACCAACACATCCATTAACTTCCTTTCTTGCTCTCCGGTCAGATTTGCCGCAATGATGACCGGTAGCGTGTTGCCCTCACCCACGTAAGCATACTTCAAATGCTTTGGCAACACCTTCAACTCAACGGTAGGAGGTTTGATCAACGATGGCTTAAGCTTTGAGTCAATCTTCTTGGGAAGACTTTCCACTTGGTGTGTCCAAGGTGGTCTTCCTTCCTTCACCGCCATCACCTCCATCCTTTTCTCTTCCTCATCCATGCTTCGATTTGTTTCTGATTCCAACCTGTCAAACATAAAGCACTCCTTTATTATGTTTTCTTCCTCGACGCCCATGTCACAAAGAGGTATTACACTCGTCAACAACGTCTGCCATATAACATTCATCATTGACTAGAGGATCCGTTAATCCAGCAAAAACATTCAACCACAACCGGCGGTTACCAAAAGTCATGTCAACTGTTCCCGTTTTACAATTAATTTGAGCATTTGATGTTACCAAAAACGGTCGACCAAGAATAACCGTGGTTGCTTGGATAGGTCCAATGAAACATAATCAAGTACTAAGAAGTCCACCAGCTAGTAAAAGTCCTCGACCTTGACAATTACATCCGTGACTATTCCACGGGGTAGTTTAGGAGTTAAATCGGCTAACACTACAGTAGTATTTGCCGCTCTAAGTGGACCAAATTCATATTGGTCATACAAACTACCCGGTAAAATACTCACACTAGCACCAAGATCCAGGAGTGCCCTAGTCATTTTAAATTCTCCAACTTGAATGGAGATAATAGGCGCTCCAGGGTCTTGTAGCTTAGGTGGAAGTGCACCCGAAATAATCAAACTCACATTTTCGGTTAGATAAAGTTTCTTTGGAAATTTGGGAGTTCGCTTTTGGGTACATAAGTCCTTCAAGTACTTGGCATATGATGGGACTTGTTTTATAGCATCCAAAAGTGCTAGGTTGATTTTAACTTGTTTATCACTTTTTTGGATGGTCCTAATAAAGCTTCGGGATAAGGGCGGTATTAACCTCCACACCCTTTTCCTTAGCTTTTGGGACAGGGACGGTCACAAGGGTGTAGTCTTTTCATTTTTTAAAACATTTTCTTTTTGACCCATTTGACCGTCAACACTCTCATCATCGCTAACCTCTTCCACCACCCCTTCAACAAACTGAGGTAGTGGTGACACAACACCATTTTCAATGACTCGACCACTACGTAATGATAATTTATTAATTGGTACCTCATGAGTGTTCTTCGAGCTGGACCCTTGATGCTTAGGGTTCACTGTAGTGTCACTAGGTAGCTTTCCACCACTTCCACGCATATGTGCCACTTCCTCCGCAAGTTGACCCACTTGCTTCTCCAAAGCTTTATGTGATTTATCACAAACTTTGAACTCTTTTTCATTTCCATCTTTAGCTCTTGATTTGAAGTTGTGATGGCGTTCATAATTGCATCTAATTTTGAACTTACAGAGTCTTCACCACCCATTGGAGGATTTGAATTACCATGCCTATTACCACCTTGGTTGTAACCCCTTTAATACCCACCTTCACGGTTTTGATAATTTTGGCCACTTCCTTGATTGTAATTTCTTTGGTAACCCCCTTGATCCCCACTTGGATTATTCGTTTGAAAATTGGTATTCATTTGATTTGAAGCATTTGCATAGTGAAAATTGGGATGGTTTCTCAATCCCGGGTGATAAGTGTTTGAATTCATGTCAAATTGCTTTCGCTCGCCATACACTTGATTCACCTCTTCATTCATATGTGCCATGCTCACTTGACATTCCTCGGTTCGATGCCCAATATCCCCACAATCTTCGCATACCGCGAATTGCACCACACCAACATCCTTCTTCTTCATCCGCGCCAACTCCCTTTCCAAAGTGACAATTCTATCCTTGGCGCTTGAATCGAGGTCGGGAAGAGATCTAGATATAGGATGTTTCCCATTCATCTTCCTCATGGTTGTTCAACAATGTTCCATTACTAGCCGATTGTAGATATTTGTGATCATCGGCATCCAACCCCCTCACAAAGCATTTTAATAACTCCCACCTTGGAATTTGGTGATGAGGACACTTCCTAACCAGTTCCTTAAAACGGGTCAATGCCTCATGTAACAATTCCCCCGGTAATTGCCTAAATGACCGAATCTCATCCCTTGCATCATCGGTCTTTGCAATAGAGTAGTATTCATCCAAGAAGACTTGTTGCGTTTCTGCCCAAGTGTGAATACTATTTGCCGAAAGTATGAGAAACCATTGCTTGGCTTTGTCTTTTAGTGAAAATTGAAATAATCTCAATTTCACTTTTTCCAACGCAAAATCATGACCGCCGATTATGCCACATATGGCCGAAAATTCCGCTAAGTGTGTATACGGCTCGTCATTCGTTCTACTGTTGAAGTGGGGTAGGATGTTGATGTAGTTCGGCTTGCAATCAAATGCCCTTCTTCCTCAAGGTGTAGGCACAATTGGTGAGTCATTTTCGATGACCACCGGTCTGAATTGCCCATTAACACCCCTCGGAGCTTGTTGATGCATTTGGCGTCTTGGACCATTTACCTCTTGATTCATCAGTCTCATATTACCCTTCGATCGCCACCCTCATTTCCACCTTGATTTCCGCCGCCCATAAATTGTGGAATTCGGTTACGGTTACCGTTATTGTTGTTGTTGCCGTAATCCCGATTCCGTTGATCATTGCGTGGTTGACGATTATTCCCGTAGTCGTCATCTCTACCAAACTCTTGCCCATAACCTTCATTATTTCCCACAAAGTTGGCATTTTGATAACCAAACTAGTCATATTCAAACCCCCGCCCGTTGTAAAAATTTCCCATGTTGTTATCACCCCATTCATCATCCACAACTCTTTCATTGTAGTTCCCACCGTCATCCGAATATTCCGAGTGGATGCTCACGTGATCCGGCGATTGATAACCAGGTACACTATACGGTGCATCATCAGGAATATTATTTCTCAACTCGTCGAGGTCGAGAAATTGGGCTTCATTTGTGGGATTGCCACGGCTATGGTTAACCCCACGGTTGGCGTTAACATTTCGATTGTTAAGATTTATGGGTTTTGTCGGTTTTGGTTTGGAGGAGGAGGTGTGGGTGTACGTTGGCGGTTGTTTTGGTTTCGGCTACGGTTCTGGAATGGTGGTGTTGGTGATCGTGAGTTGTTACCACCCCCCGATTGATGGTTTTGAGTATTTGGGTTTTGGGGTGGGTAGTCGTAATATTGGTTTTGATTGTTAGGTTGGTTGGAATTTTGAGGATCCATTGGAATCGGTCCAAAGGATGGTGTAAGTGGTGAGTTGATGTTGGGTGGATTAGAAGCAAGGGTTGCCTTTAACCGGTTGGTTAAATTTCTTCTGACGACCCGCTCTATCTCCGGTTCGAACACTAACGGCGAGGTCCTCCCGGAATTCCGTGTATGCATGCACTACCTGTAACCTGCACAAGTAACACACCCGCGTAACACAAAAGCAAAGACGATATAAAGAAACAAGCACTTTAAACAGTTAATCACAAAATCAATTAAATCCAAACGCAAAGCGCACAAACTCCACGGCAACGGCGCCAAAATTTGATCGGAGTGTCGCGCCCCGGTCAAATATAATATTTATAGCCCGAATTATCCTTAACAATGTGCTAGTGGTAGTAAGGGGTCGAACCACGAAGAGTTTGTGGTTTGCGATGGATGCACTTGATTCTTAATGGTTGTTGTCACAAATTATGAAGTTTGCTAAGTTGATTGTTTAAATATTTGGTTGTTTGAAAGAATGTCGGAAAGATCCGACAAATTTGATTTGTATTACTTAACTATGAAAATTCACACAATTGCAATAAACTTAATTGATTGAGTATAACAAGATGAAAACAAGGATCACACCCGTTCAACAATTGTAAGACCTAGGGTTACTACACGTTTTAACTTGATTTAATTGAATTGGATCATTAACGGCTTAAAATCACAAGGTTTAGGTGTCAATTGCTATCGACATTATAGACAACGGACCACAATACACTTATTGCCTTGGACCACTAAAACCTATCAAAGACAAGGCATAAATACGCATATTCATTTCACGAAGTCGAATTTCATAACTCACTCAACAATTCATGAATTCAATACAAACGCAAGACAATTATCAATTGTTCAAATGCAATTCAATTAGTCACAAACCAAGTTCTAAACAAATAATAAACCCTAGGACTCCTTACAAAAGTTTACACTGGGGTGAATCCCTCAAGAATTAGCCACTCATGGTGAGCGGTGCATGATCAGTGATAGATTGGAGCTTGATTACGAACATCTTGAAACCTTGAGATTGAATATGATGAAGGTTAGGGTTTATGATGGATGATTAGGGCAATGGATTGGTGGAAGGATGAGAAGATGATGATTAGGGTTGTGGAGGTGAAGATGGATGGTGATTTCGGATGATAGAATGGATTGGATATGATGTGGGATCAAGATTGTAGTGTTCTTGGCTCCCAAAAGGTGTTTCAAGGCTCAAAATTCCGTAACTCCTCACCAATGGGCCAAAACACATGCTTTAAACCGTCAAAATTTGAATTTCAGCGACACAAGAATAGGGGCCGCGACGGCCTATGGGCGTCGGTGACGGCCTCTGCTTCTTGTGATTTCCTCCGACGACTTAATCCACTGTATACGACAATTTTTCTCCGACGGCACTTCTGAGGGGCGTCGCCGATGAACAAGGGGGCGTCGGCGATGGCTTCTCTAAATCATGCTTTCCTGTTTTCCCATTTTGCGACCCCGGTTGACCCGTTTCTCGTCCCGATGCTCAAAACACTCCCGAATAGCTCCTTAAACTCCGTAAACCTGAAAAACAAAAATCCAATCAAAAGTAGGCTATCCGAAACTAAAAGTTACGTAAACATTAACTTAAACGTAATAGAAAAATCGGTTTTCGACACGTATCACCTGACCCCTTTCGCCTAGACGAGCTACTAGGCCTTAACTGTCTTCATAACCAATCTTCATGGATCTCAATTTCCTTGAGCCCATGAATCCTCTTATTGTTCCAAGATCGTACCCGAAATTGCTATATGCTGAGAGGCCTGTGGAGGTTAGGGCTGCTCAGAAAGCTCGTGGCTCGAGGCTCGCTTGAAGTTCGTTCGAGAAAAAGTTCGAAAAAAGCTTTGTTCGAAGGGAGCTCGGCTTTAAACGAACTAGCTCAGCTCGGTTTGTAAACAAGCCGAGCCCGCACAAGGTAGGTTCGATCGTGGCTCGCTCCTTAGTTGGCCCGTTTGGCTCATTTAAATTAAAGCCCAAATTATATTTGTGTGTACGTGTATATTCTAATATATCTAAGAAATGTTGTTTAATTAGTAACAAGGTTATTTCTTTATAGAAAGAACTAGATTGTTTAGCTATAATCTTAATTAGTTATATTGATTTAAAAAAATATTGAGGTAAGTAATATAGAATCTTTTCTTGTTAATTTTATTTCTAATTTGCCCAAAATTACTTTTCTATTAGCCAAAGCAATATTTTATTTATTGTTTTTTGGTTTTATTTTGTAAAAAATACCAAAATATAATATGTTTTTAAACAAAAGAGTCGGCTCGACAAGCCACGAACTGGCTCGAGCTTTTGACGAGCTGAGCCCAAGCCAACATTCCAGCTCGTTAAGAAAAATGAGTCGGCTTGACTCGATTTGATTATTAAACAAGCCAAGCCTGAGCCCACCCTGGTTTAATTTGACTTGACTCGTTTACAACGCTAGTGGAGGTCCTTCCAGAGTATTTTTAGGATCTTATCCAAAGGCGGTGCTAGAAAGGATTTGGGCATCTGTCAAAATTGGTGATCCTGCTAATGGTAAAGGCAAAGGTAGAAAAGGAGTGAAACTCAAGTGTATGGAGGTTGGTGGGGTCCTGGATCAGCTCATCCTAAGATGGTTTTCACGTTTCCTCCGTCTTATCCATCATGATGCGTGTAGGGATTATCTAGGCGTTTGTTTTTGTGTGGTGATTTGGTGGTGTTGTGTGGTTTTTGTTTTAGAGTGATGGTGCCTTAGTGTTAGATCATACAATGTGGACATGGAGGAGCGGTGTTTATGTCCTTTCACGTCGTATACATCACACCGTCCCCCGCGTTGTCAACGTCGTTGTTTCAAGCCCCTTAAAGAATTCCACCGGTATTGTGTTTATTGTTCGTTGACGTGGCGTGCATTGATTGGATGTGGCAGGTAGCCGTTGGACCCTAAACGACATAATTTAAAAAAGAAAAAAAAATTATTTTAAAAAACTAATTCACCCTCTTCTACCGAAGTGCTTCTCAACCTTTCTATAAATAAATGCACCATTACACTCTCCCAAAAATCTCAACTTTTTATATAACTCTCAACACTCTCTCACAAAAATCCCAACTTTCATCTTATTACAATGTCGGTTATTCCATGGATCCTAGAAGAGAACATCACCGTTATGCGGATCGTGGGTCGCGGTGGTGAACAACCAAGGGCCTCCATTACGCACGTCTTCGTTTTGAGAACGAGTTTATCAAGAATTTTGTACGCATAGGGTGCGGTCATCCGATCCAAGGATGCACTTTATTCACATTTTCGGATGATTCATGTTGATTGTACGAGATTTGAAAGGATTCTCAACGACGTGGACAACGACGATGGTGAGCTAAACGAAATTGACATCATTCAAGTCACTCTCGTCGCGTTCCATAACGTGTACGGGCGTGACTTTAATGTTTTAATGTTACATAATGTCTTTAATTTTTAAGTTATGTAATGTCTTTAATTTTTAAGTTATATGATTGATTAGTATTAATTGGTTTTTATTTAAAATTTAATAGTTTTTGTATAATTTTAAAACATAAATTAATAAGAAAAAGTGTGTCCATGTGTTGGATAACACCACCTTTCCACGCCCCTTTCCACACCTCTTTTTTTTCCACCACGTCACTCTTCAGACGTGCGCTGACGTGGCCTCCACATGTCGAATAACACCCAAGTTTCAAGACCCTACACACAGTGTGGTCTTAGGCCATGTGTAGTGCTAACACCTTTTATGGGGGGTTATCTGACAAATGACAAAAAAAGTGAAATGTGGGGCTTTGGGGGTATATAATATGTGTGTAGTGGGGGATTATGTAGATATGTGGTTATATATGTATGTATATATATGTGTGTGTGTGAGAGAGAGAGGCAAATTGTTCACCCTGTTATAATTTTCGTGATGGTTCACCACTGGCGTGGTATGGCACCCCCAAAGGGGGGTGTTCACTACGGAAGGACTTAGCATGATATTTTGTTTTTCTTTTTGTTCCATTTTCTTGGTGTTTGTTGCTTTGTATCTAGCTTCTTGCTAGGTTTTGATGGTACACAGTTTCTTTTGCTTTTAAAATCTTTTTTTTTCAATTTTGAAAAGAAAGAAAATCAGAGAATAAAAACAAAGGAAACTGAAAAAGAAAAATAAAAATGTTAGATACAATTACAGGCACTACCTCATTAGATTTGGACCGAGTCATCATACCAGATTTACAGGCCTGCATTCCATAAAAGTATGCTTCGATAATCGACAATCGACAACAACGTACACCCACTGATTGCATGTTTCTACAAACAAGTCTCGGCTATAACTAATAAAACCCAATGTATTCCACTCGTTTTCACCAAATCCACTTTTCCCCTATGCCTCTTCTAGTAGTTCAAATAAATCATGTTGGATCTACTAGCACCAAATTGAAGACAAGAAGTTGCTCGTGTTTGGATGCATATAAGGAAGGCTACATTAGTTAATTCCATCCAAATCATCCATCCTTCTTGATCCAATAGTGACATTAAACGCTAAAGATACATGGCACACGAGTAAAAGATCACAAAACCATTGCATACCCCCTTACACTACAAGAAAAGGATAGGTTTAGTGGCGACGGCTGTCGCCGCTATTGGTCCCTCCTGTCGCCGCTATTGACCTTTAGCGGCAACACGTGGCGCTAAAGCGTCGCCGCTATTACTGGGCCGCTATTGGTCCGGCTGTCGCCGCTAAAGGTATATGTCGCCGCTAATACCCTATTTTGTCTTTTGTGGTTTTGGCGGACTATCAATAGCGGCGACGCCTGTCGCCGCTAAAAGTCAATTTTTTTTAACAGCAGCTAAAAACAGCTGCCAAACCTGTTTTCGACCAAAAAAACACAACCTGTATCAAACCGCAAGCCGGAAACAACTTCATTCTAATTTATCAAACTCCAAAAACACATACAAAACGTAATAAAGTTATAAACAACATTTAAGTCCTACATTATCATCCTTAAAACGATAAAAATAACAACCCATACTTCGAAATCATCCTAATCTTCGTTATCTTCTTCGTTATCAAAAAAAGGGTTGTAACAGTCGTCGTCGTCGTTTGCCGGTGCTTTTCCTTTTGAACTTAGATAGTCGTCAAGTCGATTCCGGAAAGCCGAGCTTTGGAATAAGTTGTCAACAAATCCCTACAATAATAAATATCAAAACGTATATTAGCATATTAATTAACGCTACCGACATAATTTAACAAGGAAACACGCGTTCGTTTATCATTTTATAAATTGTGTAGTTTACCTGAAAAAAGGGTTCTTGAGTCTCAGGTTGGGAAGCCGACAAATTCGGGGGCGTATTTGAAGACGGTTTATGCCCCATCCCCCGGTACCATCCTCTCCGCTCTCCCAAGGCTTCCTGAAATGGGGCAAGCGGAGGACCATCACCGTGCCACTCGTTTGTGGCCTCTTCTAAGTTCAACTATATATTACGAAGATGATTAAATATATTTCTCTCTCTCTCTCTCTCTCTCTATTATATATATATATATATATATATTTTTTTGTTCGTTATAGAAAAATATACTTAAAAGAAAATACTTACGTAGTTTTGTTCGGCAACCGAGTCAACCCAACGCCCCTCCCTATCCTGGTGGGTTTTTGCGTACGTAGGTAGCCAATCTATATCCTGTTGAACATTAAACTTAGATTAGACATTAAATAAACAAAAGCTTACACAAACACATATATAAAACATTACATTTTTGTAGGCTGTGCTACCGTATCACGCCGTCCCCCCGCGGAATGGGAATTGTTGTTTTGCACGGACACCCTTGTTAGCCTCGCATCGTTTGATATATTTTTCGTCTAAAAATCCGTCGACAGCTTTCACCCAGTTATCATAGGGCATATCTTTGGGACGGTATGCCCTTGCGCTTTCAACATCCTCGTACCCACCTTGTCTCACAAATATTTTTTTTGCATCGTGTTTGCGGTCAGAGTACCGCTTCATAATCAAACTCTTGATGCCACCCTTTATGTTTTTTGCTTGTAGATCCCGTTCAATTTCGTCAAAGTTAAACATTTCCTACAAATTCAATAAGAAAAGTTAAAATATTATTATAAATTAAGTCTAACGACCCGTGAAACGGCGGAAAATTATATGCATATAACTTATTTACCCTCAGTGGCTCATGAGCGCATCCTTGTACGGTTGTGCCACATTCTCCCATCCAACTTTATCGAACGGGATGTACCGCCACATAAATAAACTGGCCTCTCTTGTAAACATGTCCCTTCCTTCACCAACGGGGGTAAACGTGACATCCCTTTCAAATGTCAGGGATACGCCCCCCCCCCCTCCCCGCCTTAACCTTACGACGAAGTTTTTCATTTTTGGCTTTCCCCCTAACCCTCTTCGGGGGATCAGCTGCAATTAAAACATAAATAATTAGTAACAACATTTATAATATAAGAAACATAACAACTAAAAAAATATTTAAAACAAAAATAATTAGAAACAACATTTATAATATATGAAATATAAGAACTAAAAAAATAATTTATTAAAAGACTTATCATCAAGCTCGTGCGTGCCTCTCAAAAAATGATTTGGAGGCGGTGGATCACCGGCGCCGTCTCCCCCATGTCCCCACGGGGCCAGACCGGCCATCAAATAAGCAAGTATCAACAGTACCGAAATCATGATTCCTAAAAACTTGCAAATGTTATAGCATGTATATCTAATAGAAATTAATGAAAAGTACAACAAGTGTAACTCATATTCAGATAAATATTTCAACAACGTGTTTATCAAATACAAATTAATATAAATTAATATAAATTACAATAACTTTTCTTTTAATCAGACTCCACATAATCGGGATCGTCCTCATCACAATCAGTCTCGACCTCAAACACTTCATCGACGGCAGCCGTTGGGGATCAACTTCAACTGCAGGCTCACCCGCAGTAACATGAGAAGAAGATCCAATTTGAAAGTATTGGATCAAGTCAATGACAAGTGGACAGTCAGATCAAGAGTTGTTTGTCGACAACGTCAGTATCTTCTAAGCCTTTGTTAGCATTTTGAACCTACTTGGCGTGGTCATCAATTAATGGTGATCCCAAATTTTTCGATGATTAACATTTTCAACTACCCACCTATGTTTATTTCTTTGGTTTCGAGACGGTTCTTGGATGAAGAACACTTGTTTGGCTTGCGAAGCAAATATGAGTTGATCGTCTTTGTCCCATTCATGTTCGGTGCTTATACTGGTGATATTATGGTCATGGTTTACACCCCTTCGAGTATCAAACTACTTGCACCGAAATAGGACAGTTGAGTAATCATTTTATAACGCAACTCAATAATTTCTTCTATTTGGCCATAAAATTTGACAATGTTCTCTCCAACCACTTCCACCCAGAGTTTTGCGTTGCGCAGTTTGCATCACGTTCAAGTGTCTTAAACCTAACACCGTTGACTATGCAAGCAGTGTAAGTATAAGCATTCATTTTCGCACAAATTGAAAGAGCATACAACTCTGGGTGGAATTCTATAGAATTTTGTGTTTTCATCGAATGGACCTAACAAATAGAGAATAATAATGTTTTTTATATATGTATTACCTAGCAAATGTAGAGTAATGCTTGCTATATATGTATATATGTATTATACCTTATGGAGAAACCATCCCGGAAATGCGGTTTTAAGATCATCTTGGGGATGTGTATGCTTGAATTCACTACATTGATCACTAACATAAGCCGAGAATGAAAAATACTAATTAACAAATTATGAAAGAAGTTAAAAGATAGAAATACTCACTTCATGTACTCCCTGACTTCTGCGCAGTATTCGAGGACAAACCATTCCAACTCGCTTTTTTCGATGAATGATAGATGTTTGTCCTTTATTGCGCCAACAAGACGACATTTGGACTCAAACACCCATAACTTTCTTTTTTCAACAACGACATCCTCGTTTCTATCTGGGCGATTGAACTTAGTCTGAACATCTTGAAGGTACATTGAACAAAATGTTAGAGCTTCTTCAAGCACATAACCTTCAGCTATACAACCTTCCGGCCTTGCCGTGTTTTGACATAGTTCTTTAGTTTTTTCATGTATCGTTCAAATGGATACATCCATCTAAAAGCTACTGGACCTCCAGCAATCGCCTCATCAGGTAAATGCAGAAGTAAATGAACCATAATCTCAAAGAATGCAGGTGGATAGATCATCTCTAACTTGCATAAGATGGTAACAATGTCATCCTTTGCTTTCTTCATATCATCCACCGATAGTATTCTAGAGGCAAAGTTGCTTAAAGAACATACAAAGGTCTATTATCGGCATAGATGTGTCTTTGGTCAAAAGCCTTCTAACTCCAATCGGTATCAAACGTTGCATGAGGATATGACAGTCATGAGATTTCAACCCGGTAATGTTAGCATTGTTATCTGTCACCCTCTTACTGATATTATCCAAACCCATCTGGTAGTTTAACATCTTTTATAAACTGACAGAAAAGTATTCGTGTCACACCCCGACCCGCAGCGGATAAGGTGATCGGGGCATGATTGGGTTATCATCAAAGCTCATGACATTTATTAAACGTTTCATATTCATTAATACAATTTAAATGGAAATTTACAATGATTTCTACAACATGATCTAACTACAATCTAAACTTCTTTGTTCTCTTCTAAGGCATATCCTATGTTATCCTTGCTTCAACCTGTTCACCTGTATCATGTGTAAAAAGGTTTTTGGATCAACATAATGTTGGCGAGTGAATCCTATGGAAAACATTTGAACAATTCATTTAAATTGATTATGAAATATGTGCACAACCAAACATGAGTAAAATTAGATGTAACTTGATCAACAATCATAATATGTTAAATGAAAACACTCATGAATAATAATGGAACAATTAAAGGCACGCGTTGCTCAACTCGTCTCTCACGAGGAACTGAGGGCCTGATGAATGAATTGCATAAACATGATAATATGAATAACACAACTACAACAATATAAACTCAATGAAAACACACATGAACAATAATGAATTGAATTGAAGCACGCGATGTTCTACTCGTTTCCCACGAGTAACTGATGGGCTTAATGTATGAGTTTCATGTAATTTGACAAACGGAATATAAGTAAATCACAACAATAAATCAATCTAAGTTTAAGTCATGATGTGGTATGGCACAAGTTTAAATAAATAACTTAATTATTTCATAACACATGACACACCCCAAAACGTGTAATTTAAAAGGGGGAATTGTAAGATTCACTCACAGTGGGTGCGTTCGGTTGATGACGTTGAATGCACGCGAAGTGGTTTTAACCACGAGTGAGATTTAACCTAGATAAATTGCATTATGGTTTGGTAAGTAAACGGATTTTATTAAACTATTTTAGTAGGATGGTTGGGTGCATTTTTGTGAGTTTGAGGCTATTTTCTAATCTTAAAAATGTTATTTTTAAGTATTTAAAATTGATTTTTAATTAAAATAATTAAATAAAAATAATAAAAATATTTTATTTTTTTTCTGCTACAGTGACATTGACTTGTTGACTTTGACTGGTCGTTGACCGGTTTTGAGGCATATTGTTGTGCGCTCGGTGAGGCTCGAACCCGAAACCTCCCGTACGCGTGCACGCAGCTCTACCAACTGAGCTACGTGTCTAACCCGTTATATATCCGATTTTAATTATATATATACATTAATTAGAATTAACAGAAAATCATTTTTATTTTAAAAATAGTTTAAGCGGTTCGGCGGTGCGCTCCACAGGTCTCGAACCCGGGACCTGTGGGTTAATCTAACACACAGTCCACCGCTGGACTGTGTGTTTAACATGTTATATACTTTGATTTTTATTATACTTAAATACAATTTAGTTACTTCATTTTTCTGCCTTATTTAAAAAGAATAGATAATCGTCCGAGTCGGTGCTGAAGACCGGACTCGAACTCGTGACCAGCGATATAAACAAACACACAGTCCACCGCTGGACTGTGTGTCTAACTTGGTTATTATTCCAGTTATTAATATACTTAACATATATCTAAGGCGATCCGGTTCAGTAAAAAAAATGGATTTTATTAAGGCAGCGTGTGTGAGACGGGATTCGAACTCGAGACCTTTGCATGATTAACGTTTTATGTGCACACAGTCCACCGCTGGACTGTGTGTCTAACCCGAGTAAAATCCTGATTTATAATATACTTATATGATATAGAAAACGTCGTCTTCCTCGTCAAGTTTGAACCAGAAATCGGAAATCGACTAGTTCAAGTTTTTTATCAGTTTGTTAGTGTTTTACAGTTTATTACGGTAAGATAAAAGTGAAAAGGAAAAGAAACTGGGCGGAGAAAGATACCGACTGAACTTTCTGTTTTCCGGCAGAAACTCCGGCGATTGAATTCACCTCCGGCGACGTGTTCTGTATAGCAGCTAGTCTCCGGAAAGCTTGGAAAAGGTAAGGGTGACTTCGTTAAAGGTTTAGGGGATTCAGTGAAGCTCAGGGATTAAAGTTCGGTTTTCCGGCGAAAAACAGGAAAGTTCCGGCGAGTGGAATTACGCCGAGAAAAGGTGTAATTTTTGAGCGAAAGTGTTTGTCGTCGGTTGTGGGTCAATTTATAGGACAAATCGTCAATGCACTTGGTCTGAATTCCGACTGTGTTCGTCATTTAAATTTTCCGGCGGTTTTGAAAAGTGTCGCGGACTTCAAACATCGGTTATAACCGATATGTGGTTAATGGTTTACGTTATAACGTAAATTGGTGTTAAAACTCGCGAGAATTCCGGGATTCCGACGACTGAATCGTTTGGGCGCCGGTTTTGAATTCGTAAAGTCACTTTATCAATTAAATGATTCTATTATATCACAAACAAAGTCCGCGGCGCAGTGGTTTGTGTGTGTGAAGATAAGTTGCATCTGATTCGGTACAGACCCGGGTTCGAAACCCGGCAGATGTATTTCATTTTTATTTTGCGATTTTTGACAGTTTTTCAAAAACTAAATATATATTCGCGTATAATAATTGATTACGGATCGTTTAAAAATGTTTTGGACATTTAATTCGCAACGAAAATTTTGACTGACTGTTCGGTTGATAAACGGAGCGGGTTTGGTAAATCCGTTTTTTACGGATGTTACAGTATCCCCTGCTTTTTGGAAATTTCGTCCCGAAATTTAAATAATGATATATTTTGACTAAAAGGGTGATGATGTTTTGTTTGACAGTTGTATGCTTAGCAAAATAAAGACTTAAGTTTTTGTTCGAGGCGGTAACGTTCCTTGTAAGGGTTAAGTACCCTATTCAGGAATCGCTTTTTGTTGCCTACTGTATAAGTATTGATAAGCAGAAATGATTTGCTAAAATGATATCATGCATAAGAGTTTAGATACGTTTGGGAAAAATATGGTTATATCCTAAGGCAAAACTTCTAACACTACAATCTACATGGAACATAAATAAAAACACAACAGCTAATATCCAAACATGAATGAACACATCAACAAATATTTGAACATGAATAAACATAACAGCAAATATTCGAACATGAATGAACACATCAGCAAATATTTGAACATGAATAAACACAACAGCAAATATTCGAACATGAATAGACACATCAGCGAATATTTGAACATGAATAAACACAACAGCAAATATTCGAACATGAATAGACACATCAGCGAATATTTGAACATGAATAAACACAACAGCAAATATTTGAATCCACATTCTGATAACATATATGTTTGAATGATGGAAGTTCCTCTCTCGTTTGTTATGATGGAGAGGTTAATTTATGTAGAAATGGAACACAATCCAATCTCTTTAAATAACATGATGATATAAATGTGACACAAATTCCAACCAAGGCAATACTAAATCCTACATGGAACTTCTCATAACCGCCTGATAATGCCTCTGATCCTTTGGCAAGAATACTTATATATAGGAAGTACCAGCGGCGTATCCACCATATTCTTGCCAAATTTTCATTAGTTTTATCCACAAGTTATGATTGGTTACCAAGAAACTAATAAATCCTACATAGAACTTCCCATAACCATCCGTTAATGCCTCTGATCCTTTGACAAGAATACTTATATATAGGAAGTACCAGCGGCGTACCCACCATATTCTTGTCAAATTTTCATTGGTTTTAACAGTGAATTATGATTAGTCCTATAACTCTACAATCAATACAACAAACATAAATTACTGAAATGAAATATATCTGTGCGATCAAGGCTCAATCGAACGGAGCCGATCGTTTTGCATGTACTGAAAATGAAATTGTGTGCTCAAGGCTCAATCAAACGGAGCCGAACATATTGAATGTACTGAAATTGAAATTGTGTGCTCAAGGCTCAATCAAACGGAGCCGTGCGTATTGCATGTACTGAATATGAATAACTTAACCACACAAACAGCCTATGCATGGAACCTCTCATAACCGCCTGATAATGCCTCCGATTATTTGACAAGAATACTTATATATAGGAAGTACCATCGGCGTATCCACCATATCCTTGTCAAATTTTCATTGACTTTATCCGCAAGTTATGGTTAGTTCGATGCGACTCTACTACAAACACCACAACCACATGATACTGATAATGAAATTGTCTGTGCGCTCAAGGCTCAATCAAACGGAGCCGAACGTATTGAATGAAATTGTATGTGCGCTCAAGGCTCAATCAAACGGAGCCGAACGTATTGAATGTACTGAAATTGAACAACTTAATTTAAACAACCATCACACAATCAGCCTATGCATGGAACCTCTCATAACCGCCTGATAATGCCTCCGATCATTTGACAAGAATACTTATATATAGGAAGTACCATCGGCGTATCCACCATACCCTTGTCAAATTTTCGTTGACTTTATCCGAAAGTTATGGTTAGTTCGATGCGACTCTACTACAAACACCACAACCACAAGATACTGATAATGAAATTGTATGTGCGCTCAAGGCTCAATCAAACGGAGCCGAACGTATTGCATGAACTGGAAATGTGAATAAATCTTTGCACTCAAGGCTCAATCAAACGGAGCCGAGCGTATTGCATGAACTGGAAATGTGAATAAATCTTTGCACTCAAGGCTCAATCAAACGGAGCCGAGCGTATTGCATGTATTGAAATGTAAAATTACGTAACCGATCAAGGCTCTAACAAACGGAGCCGATCGTGCGGGCACGCCAAGATCACCCACATAATAAAATGGGGATCCAACTCAACCTCGATGGATGGGGAGCCACGGCCTCGGCAAAAGCATATACCGAAAACAATATATAATATATAAGATCCAATAATTTCTCTAACAGTCTACACATGTGATAAAGAAAAACATAAGGCTAAACAATAGAAGTTGAATCTGGATCTTCGGCGAAGAGGACTAGCTGAGTATCTTCATCAGGGCCGTCATTATCTTCGACAGGGTTGGCGTTGATATTGAAGACTCTTCCTCTTGCTGGTGGCATAGTGGTTGGGTTTTCTTGGTTTACTTGGTTAACTGGGTTTGATTGGGCTTGAGTGTTGATAACGTTTACCAATTGAGGGCATGTGTTTCTAAAGTGGGTAGGGTCGTCACAATTGAAGCAAGCTCGAGCATATGGGAACATGGGGTGTTGGGGTTGGTGATAAGTTTGGGCCATGTTTTGAGTAGGGGAAAAGGTTTGGTCTTGAAAGGTGCGACAAACATTGCTCAAATGACCATAACGTCCACAAGTTGTACATAGCCGGCAAGGTAAAGTAAGGGGATTGTGATAAAAACAGTTGTTGCATCGAGGGTGAGGTCCGAGATATGGTTTCTTATTTGGGTAAGCTGAGTTGGGTGCCACTTGGGTGATTGGGACAGCTCGGATGGGTATAGCGTGAAAAACGGGTTGATTTCGTTGAGTAGCAGCGAAAAGTCGCCCGACTCTTCTTCTCTTAGGATTGGGTTGAGAAGGGGATTCGGTTTGGGTGGAGTCGGAGGTTTCAGTCGATTCTTTATCCTTCTTCTTTTCCTCCTTGAAGTCTTTGTTTCGAATTCGGTTCTCGGTGAGCTCTGTTGCTAGCTCCATTGCTGCTTCCAAAGTTGCAGGCTTGGTACTTATCACAGGGTCTTGAATCTTTGACGGAAGACCACGAATGTAGTGCTCGATCAAACGGTAGAGGGGAGTAAACATGTTGGGAACCATTTGATGTAATTCGAGGAACCTTTTGTTGTAGGTGATGTGGTCTCCTTCCATTTGCTTCAATGAATAAAATTCATCTTCAAGCTTCTTGATTTCGCTCCTTGGGCAAAATCGTCTGGTCATGATTTCCTTTAATTCGTTCCAAGTTAGGGTCATAGCATCTTCAACACCTCGTTTTGCCTTCTCTGTATTCCACCAAGTAAGTGCTATCCCATATAGTCGACCGGTAGCATAACGCACTTTGCGATCATCAGGGCAATCGCAATTTAAAAAAATATTCTCCATTTCTTCAAACCAATGGAGGAGTGCGGTGACACCTTCAGTCCCTTTATATTTCGGAGGGTCGCATGATTTGAAAATGCTTGTAGGTGCATTTAGTGGTGTTTGGGGAAGAGTTGAAAATGTTTTGGTTTGCTTGATTGACAGGATTATTGGTAAGTGCTTGTTGAACTTGGATTACAATGTTGGGTATTACGGCAGCCATTTGTTAAGCGATTAAGGCAGCCATTTGTTGAGCGATTAAGGCAGCCATGCGATCGCGGGCTTTTCTTGCTCTCGTCTTCCTACGGGCGAGGTTAGAAGACATCTACAATGAATACATGACAAGAGTATGAGTTGGATGCTTTTGGGATCATGGGTCGCATTCAAGAATGATCATTTATAAAATAATTATACAAAAATACTACATCCATAGGATGTCTTGGGCTTTGCTCGCTGTTAGGCCCGTCATGCCGCCATACTTTACCTTATGTAATCATGTGGGCCCCCATGAATACCGGTTTTTCATATGGTTCGCACGGTTTCTGCCTGGTTGCGTACACAAAAACCCGGGAAAATCGAGAAATATGTATACAACGTGTGATGTTCGGAATGTGTCCAGGTGTAGACACGATGACACCTCAAAGTAGGGTTAGTTCGAACGACGTTTGGTGTGGCATGCTTTGGCCTAATAGGTCCTTCGTACTCTCATCGTTGGTCCCCAGGTAGGCAAACTGGTCCGTTATATTGGATTTATACGAATGCCAGCCTAGACAGGACGTTCCGACTACCGGTACTTGTACCCTTCCAGTTACTACATGCCCGTCGCAGAACTTACTTTGATGAGAATTGAAAATTGCATAAAATCTTTGGATAATGAGAATATGAAAATAAATTGAATACATGAACATCGATATATGTATAATGAATATGTATATATGTATAATGAACATGTATATGAGCATGTATGTTTGACTGAAATGTAAACAAATATGAAACAAATAAATATCACAAGTTTGTATGTAACCACCTAATCAATTTAAAATTTAGGCAGACTATAGTATAGGCTCTAAGGGTCTAATAACCTATCCTATATCCCTATAGTCATGGCTCTGATACCAATCTGTCACACCCCGACCCGCAGCGGATAAGGTGATCGGGGCATGATTGGGTTATCATCAAAGCTCATGACATTTATTAAACGTTTCATATTCATTAATACAATTTAAATGGAAATTTACAATGATTGCTACAACATGATCTAACTACAATCTAAACTTCTTTGTTCTCTTCTAAGGCATATCCTATGTTATCCTTGCTTCAACCTGTTCACCTGTATCATGTGTAAAAAGGTTTTTGGATCAACATAATGTTGGCGAGTGAATCCTATGGAAAACATTTGAACAATTCATTTAAATTGATTATGAAATATGTGCACAACCAAACATGAGTAAAATTAGATGTAACTTGATCAACAATCATAATATGTTAAATGAAAACACTCATGAATAATAATGGAACAATTAATGGCACGCGTTGCTCAACTCGTCTCTCACGAGGAACTGAGGGGCCTGATGAATGAATTGCATAAACATGATAATATGAATAACACAACTACAACAATATAAACTCAATGAAAACACACATGAACAATAATGAATTGAATTGAAGCACGCGATGTTCTACTCGTTTCCCACGAGGAACTGATGGGCTTAATGTATGAGTTTCATGTAATTTGACAAACGGAATATAAGTAAATCACAACAATAAATCAATCTAAGTTTAAGTCATGATGTGGTATGGCACAAGTTTAAATAAATAACTTAATTATTTCATAACACATGACACACCCCAAAACGTGTAATTTAAAAGGGGGAATTGTAAGATTCACTCACAGTGGGTGCGTTCGGTTGATGACGTTGAATGCACGCGAAGTGGTTTTAACCACGAGTGAGATTTAACCTAGATAAATTGCATTATGGTTTGGTAAGTAAACGGATTTTATTAAACTATTTTAGTAGGATGGTTGGGTGCATTTTTGTGAGTTTGAGGCTATTTTCTAATCTTAAAAATGTTATTTTTAAGTATTTATAATTGATTTTTAATTAAAATAATTAAATAAAAATAATAAAAATATTTTATTTTTTTTCTGCTACAGTGACATTGACTTGTTGACTTTGACTGGTCGTTGACCGGTTTTGAGGCATATTGTTGTGCGCTCGGTGAGGCTCGAACCCGAAACCTCCCGTACGCGTGCACGCAGCTCTACCAACTGAGCTACGTGTCTAACCCGTTATATATCCGATTTTAATTATATATATACATTAATTAGAATTAACAGAAAATCATTTTTATTTTAAAAATAGTTTAAGCGGTTCGGCGGTGCGCTCCACAGGTCTCGAACCCGGGACCTGTGGGTTAATCTAACACACAGTCCACCGCTGGACTGTGTGTTTAACATGTTATATACTTTGATTTTTATTATACTTAAATACAATTTAGTTACTTCATTTTTCTGCCTTATTTAAAAAGAATAGATAATCGTCCGAATCGGTGCTGAAGACCGGACTCGAACTCGTGACCAGCGATATAAACAAACACACAGTCCACCGCTGGACTGTGTGTCTAACTTGGTTATTATTCCAGTTATTAATATACTTAACATATATCTAAGGCGATCCGGTTCAGTAAAAAAAATGGATTTTATTAAGGCAGCGTGTGTGAGACGGGATTCGAACTCGAGACCTTTGCATGATTAACGTTTTATGTGCACACAGTCCACCGCTGGACTGTGTCTCTAACCCGAGTAAAATCCTGATTTATAATATACTTATATGATATAGAAAACGTCGTCTTCCTCGTCAAGTTTGAACCAGAAATCGGAAATCGACTAGTTCAAGTTTTTTATCAGTTTGTTAGTGTTTTACAGTTTATTACGGTAAGATAAAAGTGAAAAGGAAAAGAAACTGGGCGGAGAAAGATACCGACTGAACTTTCTGTTTTCCGGCAGAAACTCCGGCGATTGAATTCACCTCCGGCGACGTGTTCCGTATAGCAGCTAGTCTCCGGAAAGCTTGGAAAAGGTAAGGGTGACTTCGTTAAAGGTTTAGGGGATTCAGTGAAGCTCAGGGATTAAAGTTCGGTTTTCCGGCGAAAAACAGGAAAGTTCCGGCGAGTGGAATTACGCCGAGAAAAGGTGTAATTTTTGAGCGAAAGTGTTTGTCGTCGGTTGTGGGTCAATTTATAGGACAAATCGTCAATGCACTTGGTCTGAATTCCGACTGTGTTCGTCATTTAAATTTTCCGGCGGTTTTGAAAAGTGTCGCGGACTTCAAACATCGGTTATAACCGATATGTGGTTAATGGTTTACGTTATAACGTAAATTGGTGTTAAAACTCGCGAGAATTCCGGGATTCCGACGACTGAATCGTTTGGGCGCCGGTTTTGAATTCGTAAAGTCACTTTATCAATTAAATGATTCTATTATATCACAAACAAAGTCCGCGGCGCAGTGGTTTGTGTGTGTGAAGATAAGTTGCATCTGATTCGGTACAGACCCGGGTTCGAAACCCGGCAGATGTATTTCATTTTTATTTTGCGATTTTTGACAGTTTTTCAAAAACTAAATATATATTCGCGTATAATAATTGATTACGGATCGTTTTAAAAATGTTTTGGACATTTAATTCGCAACGAAAATTTTGACTGACTGTTCGGTTGATAAACGGAGCGGGTTTGGTAAATCCGTTTTTGACGGATATTACAATTCGATCATCGGACTTGAATGAGTACTTTGGGTGGGGACTTAAGAACTTGCCACCCGATTGTTTCAGCCATTGTGCCAGCCGAATGTTTAGGTTTTTCAAGTCGGACCACGCATTTGGCGTGTCTTTGCTCTTATCATTCATTAGAAGAGTACCGAGTAAGCTGTCGCACACATTTTTCTCTATATGCATTACATATAAGTTATGTTTCAGATGCAAAGAAGACCAGTACTCAAGATCAAAAAATATGCTTCGTTTGGACCAGTTTAGTTCGCAATCTGACCGTGTTATCCTCCCACCTCCAAAAGCTGGATGCTTGCCAGGTAGACGCTTAATTAAATGACTGTGTTGAGTCTCTATGTCAGCTGGACTAAACTTCTCGGAGGGTCTCGTGTCTCGGGTCTCCCGTTAAATTCGAGACTTGTTCTCCAATGATGGTTGGTATCTAAGAACCGGCGATGACTAACATAAGCACATTTACCAGTTACACGTATTGAAGGAGTGTCTTGGTTGCAAGTTGGGCATGCCATGTAGCCTTGACCGCTCCAACCTGATAGACTACTACGGGCTGGAAAGTCATTTATGGTCCATAACAACGCCGCCTTCATTGTGAAGTACGTATTTGTTGCTGCATTTTTAGTACGTATACCTGACTGCCACAATTGGTTAAGCTCATCCACTAACGGTCTAAGGAAAACGTCCACGTCTTTCCCAGGTGATTTAGGGCCAGGAATCAACAAGGTCAACATGAAGGTGGACTCTCGCATGCAAAGCCATGGAGGCAGATTGTATGTAGTGAGTATAACCGGCCATGTGCTATGAGTTGAGGATCCGCTACCGTTGTTAAATGGATTAAAACCGTCAGTTGCAAGCCCTAGGCGAACATTTGTGGCTCCATCGCGAAGTTTGGGTACTTTTCATCAAAGTCTTGCCATGAAGATCCATCAACTGGATGACGCCTAGTCACATTTCCGATCGTCCGGTACTATGCCGTATCATATCTTTTGTTATGTGCCATGAACAATACAAACGTCGTAGTCTAGGCGTCAAAGGAAAGTATCGTAACACCTTACGAGCCACCTTCGTGCCTTTTTTGTCTTTATCGACCCATCGACTCTCTTTACAAATGGGACAATTTTGCAAGGACTCATTTTCTTTCCAAAAGAGAGCACAATCATTTGTGCACACTCTATCATCTCATATGCTAAACCAATCTTCTTAAATGTCTTCTTAGCTACATAATACGAAACGGGAATCTTGTTGCCCTCTAGCATCGAATCCCGCAACAAGAAGAGGATTCAATCAAATGCTTCATTAGCGAAATGGTGCGTATCCTTTATATTCATTAAGCTTTGCTAAAAAGTCAATAGAAGAATACTTAGTACAACCAGGATATAATTCTGTTTCACCTTCCTTTACCAAGTCTTCAAAATCATCACGAACACCGCTACTATCTTCATTCGAGTTCTGTTGGTTAACGTATGTATCTTCTTCCATACGCTCCACCCTAACGTCTTCAATAACGTTTCCCATACCGTTTTGTGGCGCAACATCGTCTACTTCCACAACTGGAGTCGTTTCCCCGTGATAGGTCCACTTCGTGTAATCCTTCCAAAAACTGCTAATACGCAAATGGCGTTTCATAGTTGCCATGTCTATTAAGCCGGAATTTTTACATACGTTACACGGACATCTAACTCCGTCGTCGTTTCTTATCACTCTTTCACACATCTTGATGAAAGACTCGAGTCCTTGCTTGTAGTGAGGTGAATGACGTGGGGAATCAATCCAACTTTTATCGTAAGTCATTATGCAACTGAAAGAAAATCTAATTTAAGATTAACAAGACAAGGGTAGGCTGCTAAACCCACTTTTTGAACACCTTATCTCATATGTGAATGTGCATTACATGATTGTTTATTTAAGTAAAATTCGACAGCATTTCTTCTTAGCTCCAAGTATATATGTATTGATATATACCCGAGGAGCAAAGAGAAAATGATAACCGAATCCTTCTTAAACAAACAATCGTGTAATCCACATTCACATCCTAAATGAGATAAAATATTTAAAAAGCAGTCCCAAGTTAAAGGGGGACAACCTGAAATTAATTTCTAAATCAATTTCTGGCGGGTATTTCTAAGCTCGTTATGTTTAAATGATGAATTCAAACCCGGGCGCAGTTTTTAAAGCTTGTAATGTTCTTCATAATGGTTTAAATTTCGGGCGAGTATTTTTTTAGCAGTGATTGTTTTAAATAATGATTTCAATTTTGACGGGTATTTTCGATGTTCGTTATGTTTTAAATAATGATTTTAATTTAAACAATCCAAATGAGAACACATAAGTGGATCATCAAGCTGAAATATGATGATCAAAGTTTCTCATATGCTCAGTTTGCCACACTTCATTTCAATATACACATTGCTCTGAAAGTCCAATTTTAGAGGGCATATTAATCAAGTTATTATCTATTATTTGATTCGTCAAAAATATTTAAGTTTGTTTGTAGTTATTATTCTATTTCTTTAAATGTTAGGACAATTATTAATTTTTTTTTATCATCGTCATTAGTTGGTTAGCTTTATCTTTATATTAAAAGATCGGACTTTTAGTTACTCCAAACGTATAAAACATTGTTCACCAACTAAATTATTTCATTCATTAGGGAATGCACTTACCGTAGGTATCTTATTCATTGTTGTTTTATCCCCTATGTATTTTTACTATATTCCTTGTGTTTGTATCCCTCGGGGACATCTCCTACCCACTATTATTCACATCTTCTGCTTGGTTGCCCCATGTTGTTTAGATCCACTGAGCGCTCTGGCTCCAAGGCACATTTTCCAGGCCCTATAGATCTTATTCCCTACATACATTACGATCTACAAGCTCCATGACGTACATCATTGGTTACAATATTATTGTACTTTTGCAGTGAATATCATCCTTATGATATGGCATGTCATGTTCTTTTGTTACATTCATTGTGGGTTTACATCAATATTCACATAGGCTCTATCGGCTATATTCGTTTGTATTTGTTGTTTAATGTGTCCCTTTGTTTGCTTTCACGTATTCTATAAGCAATATTTGGTTTATTATTTAACTGTTTGCTTGGATTTTTTTTTATAAGATAACTCACAAAATCACTACTCTTACTCCTTGTTGGTACATATTTGTGACAACAGCTTAAATTTGGTCTTTAGATATCTTGTAATTAGTAAAATGATAAACATTAGCGGGTTTAGTTTTGTAATAGTGAATTAGAAGTATTTGGGCTGAACTAGACACTAAATAGTGCATGGTAGGCGAATTGAGTTTTAAACCCATTAGCAGTCAATGTAGGAAACCCTAGCCCAGTTGCATAACCTATCTCTATATAAAGGGAGGTTTGCATTAGGGTTTAGGTTGCTGGTTCTATTGCTGAGTTGCTGGTTTAGAGAGAGAGTCTTGAATTGGTTGTAAACACTTTGTGTTAGATAATCAATAGAAGATTGTTTGAAGGAATTTGTTCTTGTTTGTTTTTTTGTTTCTGTGAAATCTGATCTAGGGGATTTCGCATTCTAGATTAGATAGACGATTCTGTCAAGATCCATAAGGACTAGGGGACCTACAATTGGTAATAAGGAATAAGGCTCGGTTGGTGGTGAAAGGGTTCAATCAGCAAGAGGGGATTGATTATAATGAAGTGTTTGCACCAGTAGCAAGGTTGGAAGCAATTCATTTGTTCCTAGCTTTTGCTTCATTCAAGGGCTTCAAAGTTTACCAACTTGATGTGAAGAGTACGTTTCTTTACGGGAAAGTCCAAGAGGTGGTGTATGTCTCACAACCAGACGGGTTTACTGATCCAGGCTATCCAGATCGAGTCTATCGACTTGATAAGGCATTGTATGGGTTGCATCAGGCACCTAGGGCGTGGTATGAGACACTGTCAGCACATTTGTTAAAACATGGTTTCGAAAAAGGACAGATTGACAGTACACTTTTCATTAAAAGGAAGAAGGAAGACTTTCTGCTGGTACAGGTATACGTAGATGACATCATTTTTGGGTCATCTGATGCGAACATGTGTCATGATTTCGAAGAGGTAATGAAGAGCAAGTTTGAGATGAGTGCGATGGGTGAATTATCCTACTTTTTGGGTTTACAAGCTGAACAGAAGAAGGATGGGATGTTTATACATCAAACGAAGTATGTGTATGACATTTTGTCTCGTTTCAAAATGGAAGATTGCGCTACTTTTAATACACCTATCTGTGAGAATCACAATCTTGGTCCAGATCATAAGAGTGTGGAAGATGTTGATCCAACTCAATACAGGGCAATGATTGGTTCTCTGATGTACTTGACTGCTTCACGACCCAACATCATGTTCGCAATATGTCTTTGTGCCAGATATCAAGCGAATCCAAAGGAGTCCCACATGAAAGAGGTGAAGCGGATTCTTCGTTACTTGAAGGGGAAACCTAAACTTGGGTTATGGTATCCAGCAGCTAGTGATCTGAAGTTTGTTGCTTTCACTGATTCGGACTTTGGAGGATGCAAATCAACAAGGATGCCTACCACAGGTGGTTGTCAGTTCTTAGGATGGAGGCTCGTATCATGGTAATGCAAGAAGCAGTCTTGCGTGTCTACCTCTACGTGTGAAGCTGAATATATTGTTGCGGGTAGCTGTTGCTCTCAGG
This sequence comes from Scalesia atractyloides, assembly GCA_947069175.1. NCBI lineage: Eukaryota > Viridiplantae > Streptophyta > Magnoliopsida > Asterales > Asteraceae > Scalesia > Scalesia atractyloides. Next base: position 78,264,568 of record CAMTDV010000020.1, on the reverse strand, counting down.
TTCTCTGGATCCAACAGCATATGTGCGATTACAGTTTGAATTTCATTCGTACTCCTATTATGATAGACAATAATGCCACTATTTCAATCACCAACAATTTCGTAAAACACAGTCGCACAAAACATATTGACATTCGTTATCATTTTATACGGGATTGTGCTGAAAAGAAATTAATTGAACTACATCGAGCCGACACACTAGATAACCTGGCAGATCTTTACACAAAAGCATTTGAAAGGGCTCGCTTTGAATATTTAGTCGAACTCAACGGGATGAGGAATCCTGAATAACCATTTTTCCACAAAATTTTCTGTAAATAAATTTACTGCTTTTAAAAGAAATCAAAACATAAAAAAATAGAAAATAAAAAATGAGTTTTTCACTGTGTGGAAAAGAATAAATGATAGTACATCAGCAAGTTCGACTGTCACACTGAAATTAAAACTAAAATTGCTTAAGTGTGATAGCAGTTTCATCATATGATGTACCAGTAGGCAAAAGGCATGAAATAATCAACTTACCTTGGTGATACACATATAATAAATTGTGTATGAGTGGGTAACATTTCAGTGGCAGTATGGTTTTATAATCTTAAATCTTGCGTTGATAGATTGCCAAAATCTAAGGTTTTAGGTCTTTATATCGTTATTTCATCCGGGGTATCAAGGTTGTCATTCAGCTGCATCCAGATATATACTGACCCAGGCACAACCAGGATATCTTAAAAGAGCTAAAAATGCCAATCCCAAAAATTGAAGAAGCTCTCCTAGAGAGTCATTCAAATATGCAAATTGCATTATTTGTACCAAAATTTGGTATTTGCCGGATATTGGTCTCTTTGATGTACGGAAGTACTGACTTGATCACCAATTATCTAACGTTGTAAATCAAAAATGATGAATTTCGGTATACTTACCTACTACGATGAATTTTTGTGCATACCTTGATCGCAGGGGTATGTCCTGAAGTGGGACACACTAGTATATCAGTATAAATTATCTAAACAGATCACTAGGTAATGGTACTTGAAAGGTTCATATATTTTGTTTAAGTGGATAAACAATACTGGTAATCATCTTGAACTGCTTTTCATGAATATTGCATATAAAAATAATCAGATAGTGTGAAAACAGTTTGATGTTGCTGATATGATCTTCTTACCGGTGATACTCACAAAAATAGAATGTTTATTATTTAGTTATTTATTTGCTTTCAGAAAATATAAAAATCCAAAAATATTTCATTTTCTTGTAAATTCTTATTGTACAGGATATTGGTTGTTCATGGAGGAGTTCTTATCGATAGGGGGAGACAGGTGTTAGAAGATGATTTCGAAAATTTTAAGGTCTTGCAAGTTATGTGTGCTTAAAATGCAGGTTATATGGTTTGAGTTGAGAAGTGCTTAATTTGTGATACAGTTTTACTATCTCTTGAATAATAATAATTTGTTTAACTTGTGTTGAAAAATTCTTATGGTTTCTCGAGATGTTTGTTTTATAGTATAAAGATTGTAGCAGTGTGTTGCTGAGAAGTTTGGTGAAGAGGAGGTTGTCACACCCCGACCCGCAGCGGAAAAGGTGATCGGGGCATGATTGGGTTATCATCAAAGCTCATGACATTTATTATAACGTTTCATATTCATTAATACAATTTTAAAGGGAATTATACAATCATTATTACATCATGTCCTAACATCAATCTAGGCTTCATTGTATTCTTCTAAGGCATTTCCTATGTTTTCCTTGCTTCATCCTGTTCACCTGTATCATGTGTAAAAATGGTTTTTGGATCAACAAAAAGTTGGCGAGTGAATCCTATGAAAAACATTTGAACAAGTTTATTTAATTGATTATAAAATAAAGTGCACAACCACTCATGAGTAAAAATAGATGTAAACTTATTCACCAATCAATTAATATTAAATAATGCACACATGAACAATAATGGATCGTTTTGAGGCACGCGTTGCTCAACTCGTCTCTCACGAGGAACTGATGGGCCTAATGAATGATTTGCATATACTTGACAATAATAAATACAAAACTACAAACAATATAAACTAAATAATACACACACGAACAATAATGGATTTGTTTTGAGGCACGCGTTGCTCAACTCGTATCACACGAGGAACTGATGGGCCTAATGAATGAATTGCATATAAATTGACAATATGTAATACATAACTACAAACAATGTATACAATCTAAGTTTAGATCACAATATGGTATGGCACCAGTTTAAATAAACGAGTTAATTTCGTGACACATGACACACCCCAAACGTGTAATTAAAAGGGGAGTTGTAAGATTCACTCACATTGGGTGCGTTCGGTTGATGATGTTGAATGCGCACGAAGTTTGATTTTAACCACGAGTGAAACTAACCTAGATAATGGCATAATGTTTCGGTAAGCAAACGGATTTTATTAATCCATTTTAGTAGGATTGTTGGGTGTATTTTTGTGAGTTTAAGGCTATTTTCTAACCTTAAAAATGTTATTTTTAAGTATTTTTAATTGATTTTTAAATAAAATAAATAAATAAAAATAATAAAAAAATGTTGACTTTTTGACCGTTGACCGTTGACCATTGACCATTGACTGTTGACCGGTTCGTATGTGTAATTGTGTGCGCTGGGTGAGGCTCGAACCCGAGACCTCCCGTACGCGTGCACGCAGCTCTACCAACTGAGCTACGTGTCTAACCCGAAATATTTATGTTTTTAATTATATTTATATATTAATTGAATTAAACAGAAAATCATTTATTTTTAAAAATGATTTTAATGCATCGAACCGGTGCGCTCCACAGGTCTCGAACCCGGGACCTGTGGTTGAGTTAACACACAGTCCACCGCTGGACTGTGTGTCTAACTTGTTAAATAAACTGATTTTTATTATACTTATATACAAACTAAATATTTTCATTTCTGTCTTAAATAAAAAGTTTGATAATTGTCCGGACCGGTGCGGTAGTCCGGACTCGAACTCGTGACGTGTGATTAAACATTCACACAGTCCACCACTGGACTGTGTGTCTATCTTGGTTATTATTCCGGTTTTTATTAAACTTAACATCTTACGCAGTGACTCCGGTTCGGTTAAAAAAAGGAACATTTTTATTAAGGCGAGTATGCGTGGGACATGTATCGAACTCGGGACGTGAGCGTGTTTTATGTGCACACAGTCCACCGCTGGACTGTGTGTCTAACCCGAGTTATATCTTGATTTAAATTAAACTTATATACTACTGAAACTTCGTCTTCTTCGTTATTCTTAACCAGAAACGGTAGTCCGACTGGTTCGAAGTTTTAATCAAGTTCGTTAGTGTGTTTCAGTTAATTACAGGTGAGATAAATAAAAAGAATGAAAGATTAAGTGTTAGATATACCGAAACTGGACTCCTCTGTTTCTCCGGTGAAACTCCGATGTCAGCAGACTATTCCGGCGACGTGTGTCTTGCGGCAGAGAGTCTTCAGCAAGCTTGAGATGGATGTGAGTGGCTTTGGTACGAGTTCTGGGTGTTCAGTAAGGCTCAGAAGTGAAAGGGTCGGTTTTCCGGCGAGTTATAGAAATTTCCGGCGAGTGGAATTACGTCGGGAAAATGTGTGATTGTGAGCGAAAAAGCTAACAGAGGTTAGAGGGGGTATTTATAAGGCAGGACATCGTTGAATTTGGTCCGATTTCCGTCTTGATTCGTCGGTCATTACGTTTTCCGGCGGTTATAACTTGTGTCGCGGACTCAGGCGTCGGTTATAACTGATGATGAGATTAAAGTTTACGTTAAACGGAAGTAACCGTCCAATCTTGGCGAGATAGTCGGAATTTCCGACGACTGCAATTAGGCGCGCCTGTTTTTGAATTCGATATTTATGTTAATGAATTAATTGTTTTCAATATTGAACAAGAAACATAAGTGGCGCAGTGGTTGAAGGGTTGAGTGTTAAGTCTTTGCTGAAGTTGCTGGCTGACCCGGGTTCGAAACCCGGCAGCACTAATTTATTTTTAAATCACTATTTTTAAGACTTTTTCAAATATAAATTATATATTCCAATATATTTATTAATTATGTATCGTTTAAAATTATTTTGGGCATTAAATACGCACGAAATTTTTAACTAATTGTTCGGTTATTAAACGGAGCGGGTTTGGTAAATCCGTTTTTTGACGGATGTTACAGTATCCCCTGCTTTTTAGAAATTTCGTCCCGAAATTTAAGTAGTGTTATATTTGTCTAAAAAGGATGGTGTTTAGTTTGACAGTTACATACTTAGAAAAAGAGTAAGAGTTTAAATTTTGTTTGAGGCGGTAACGTCCCTTGTAAGGGTTAAGTACCCTGTTACAGGAATCGCTTTTGTTGACCTACGGTAAAATATTGATAAGCAGAGTTGATTCGCTAAATATGATATCATGCGTAAGAGTTTTGATATGATTGGAAGGATATGGTTATATCCTAAAGCAAAACTTCTAATACTACAACCTACATGGAACTTCTCATAACCGTCTAACAATACCTCTGATCCTTTGTCAAGAATACTTATATATAGGAAGTACCAGCGGCGTATCCACCATATTCTTGTCAAATTTTCATTGGTTTTATCAGTAAGTTATGATTGGTTCTATGATATGACTCTAGAACATAAATAAACACAACAACTAATGTACCAAGAAATTACTAAATCCTACATAGAACTTTCTCATAACCGTCTGACAATGCCTCTGATCCTTTGACAAGAATACTTATATATAGGAAGTACCAGCGGCGTATCCACCATATTTTTGTCAAATTTTCATTGGTTTTATCAGTAAGTTATGATTGGTCCTATGATGTAACTCTAGAACATAAATAACACAACAACCAATATTTGAATCCACATTCTGATAGCATATATGTTTGAATGGTAACAGTTCCTCTCTCGTTTGTTATGATGAAGAGGTTAGTTTATGTAGAAATGGAACACAATCCAATTTCTTTAAATGGCGAGATGATATAAATGTAACACAAATTTCAACCAAGACAATACTAAATCCTACATGGAACTTCTCATAACCGCCTGATAATGCCTCTGATCCTTTGGCAAGATACTTATATATAGGAAGTACCAGCGGCGTATCCACCATATTCTTGTCAAATTTTCGTTGGTTTTATCCGCAAGTTATGATTAGTTACCAAGAAACTACTAAATCCTACATAGAACTTCTCATAGCCGCCTGACAATGCCTCTGATCCTTTGACAAGAATACTTATATATAGGAAGTACCAGCGGCGTATCCACCATATTCTTGTCAAATTTTCATTGGTTTTATCAGTGAGTTATGATTGGTTCTATGATGTAACTCTAAAACATAAACAACACAACAACCACAGCTTGAGTCTAAATTCTGATAGTATACATGTTTTGAATGATGACAGTACCTCTCTCGTTTGTTATGATGGAGAGGTTAGTTGTAACATTTGTAAAAATCGGGTCTTCAAAACCCGCTCCGTTAATCAAGTACCAAGTTATAAAAGTTACATTAAATATTTATGATTATTTTGAGTTAAAACGATACATAATTAATAAATAAACTAAACTATAAAATTATATTTGATAAAAAGTCAAAATAAAATAAATAAAAAAATAATGAAGCTGCCGGGATTCAAACCCGGGTCAGCCAAGACTCTTCAACAACTTAACACTCACTCCCTAAACCACTCCGCCACATTGTGTTTTCTGCTAACTCTAGGAACACAAATGAATCTTATACACAAACTCAGTTATAACCGATGGCGCCATCTGAGAAACGGTAATCGGCAAACCAAGCGTCAAATCGATTGTTTACCTCACACATTCAGTTTATAACCGATGCACGACGGTTTTTAATCAATCGGAAATTGATTAAACTTAAAGACTCATCATTGTTGATTTTAAAACCGAAAGAGAACATCAAGTTCAGAATTACACAAACTCCATACCACTCTCGCGATTCAGAGATATCATACCAATACTCTATTTCCGTTTCGTCGCATTTTCAGACCATCAGAGCGCCTAAAACAGCTCACCGGAATTCTCTGCAAAAGTCGCCGGAAAACCGTATTCAACTCAAACCGGTAAAATACTTCTACTTTACGGTTTCAATCTATTGCTAGAACCTTACTAACATTAACCCATCGCTCAAAATCAACCACAGACGTCATTGCTGGACTTTCTGTGTTCGCCGGAAAACTTCTGGAATTGCCGGAAACTCGTTAATTATCGGTATGCACATTCCAACGCACTGATAATCAATACTCATTAGTTCAATTTCATATCTAATCCCTTAAATCTGTTAATTGATTCTCGCAGCCGAAGGTTTCAAAAACAGAGCCGACAAGTTTCGCCGGACTCTCTGAAGAAGACAACCTGTTCGGTATCTTCTTTCCCCAAACTTTTCGGTTCAATGCATTCAAACTAGACATCATGTTTATTAACTAAATTAATCACGAATCGGTTGTTTGATTGATGTCTGCGTTCGTAATGAAGAAGACGAGTTCATTGATAACATAAGATTTATTAAAATCGGAATTATAAACGGGTTAGACACACAGTCCAGCGGTGGACTGTGTGCAAACAAAAACTATACACGTCCCGAGTTCGATCCCTGCTACACGCACACCTTGTGTAATAAAATGCCTTTTTTGATCTAGAACTAAACCGGGTTAACTCAGATAGTTGTTAAGTATAATAAAAACCTAGATAATAACCGGGTTAGACACACAGTCCAGCGGTGGACTGTGTGCAACATGAACTACACGTCACGCGTTCGAAACCCGTCACGAGCACCGGTCCGATTAAATTAAAATGTTTTTGCAAATAAAGGAAATTCGGTTAAATCGAATAAGTGTATAAATATAATTAAAAACGAGATTAGTTCGGGTTAGACACGTAGCTCAGTTGGTAGAGCTGCGTGCACGCGAACGGGAGGTCGCCGGTTCGAATCTCACCCGGCGCAGAATAATTCGCTGACCGAACCGGTCAACGGTCAACGGTCAACGCTAAAAAATAATATTTTTTTATATTTTTATTTATTTAATTTAATTTAAAAATCAATTAAAAATACTTAAAAATAACATTTTTTAAGATAGAAAATAGCCATAAACTCACAAAAATATATATAAAAATTACATTAAAATCCTTAATAAAATCCATCCATTTAATATATTTTTCCATTATTATTTAGGTTAGTATTCCTCGTTGATCCGCTCATCTAAATCGTGCGCATCTCACCATCTCCAATCCAACGCACCCAATGTGAGTGAATCTTACAAATTCCCCGTTTTAATCACGTTTTGGGGTGTATCATGTGTCTTTGTATATATATATAATTACTAAACCATTGTGCATATATCATAACATGAACTTGTGTATTCAGTTTGTTGCTGTTAAGTAGTTATCATTGGATGCAATTTATTATTCAGTACATGCAAATTTCATAGGCCGCCGCTCCCCATTTATGAGCGTTGAGCATGTTCCCCATTTCATTATGAGGTTGAACCTGGCGTGCCCACATACGATCGCTCCGTTTGATTGAGCCTTGATCGCACAGACATTTTCATTTTCAGTACATGCAATATGATCGGCTCCGTTTGATTGAGCCTTGATCGCACAGTTTCATTTACGTTATTTACAGTATGATGTTGGTATGTTCATGTATGCTGCCATGTGTTATTGTATGTTATAGTTGTGACTGCTATTTGCTATTACTTGATTATTTACATTTGCTCATTTATGATTATGCACAATATTTCATGGATAAACTAACCATAAAATCATTATCAAATGTTTATCTAATAAGGTTCACTCGCCAACTTATGTTGACCCAAAAATCCCCATTTTACACATGATACAGGTGAAGCAGCTGCAGCTAGGAACACATAGGATTTGGACTAGAAGAATAAAACGATTTAGTGTTGGGATTGTTATGCTTGGTTTATTTCCTTTGTATTGAATGAACATGTTTGGATATTTGAAAATGTAATTTTGACTTTATTAAATATGAAACATAATAGTAAATGTCATGAGCTTTGGAGATAACCCAAGTATGCCCCAACTCTTATTCCGCTGCGGGTCGGGGTGTGACATTAGTCATTGTGGAAGTGAGACATAGCTCAACTTCTATAAATGATGAAATTGAATGCACTGAAATGTATGATGAACAAACTTCAACCAAAACATACTAACTCCTACATGGAACCTCTCATAACCGCCTGATAATGCCTCCGATCCTTTGACAAGAATACTTACATATAGGCAGTACCAGCGGCGTATCCACCATATTCTTGTCAAATTTTCATTGACTTTATCCACAAGTTATGATTAGTTCTATGTGACTCTACAACAAACACAACAACCACAAGATACTGAAAATGAAAAATGTCTGTGCGATCAAGGCTCAATCAAACGGAGCCGATCGTATTGCATGTACTGAAAATGAAAAATGTCTGTGCGATCAAGGCTCAATGAAACAGAGCCGATCGTATTGCATGTACTGAAAATGAAAAATGTCTGTGCGATCAAGGCTCAATCAAACGGAGCCGATCGTATTGCATGTACTGAAAATAATAAACAATAATTACTCAAACAGTTTACACATGGAACCTCTCATAACCGCCAGATAATGCCTCCGATCCTTTGGCAAGAGTACTTATATATAGGAAGTACCAGCGGCGTATCCACCATATTCTTGTCAAATTCCCATTGGCTTTATCCTTAAGTTATGATTGGTTCTATGTGATAAAGAAAAACATAAAACTAAACGATTGGAGTTGAATCTTGATTTCCGGTGAAGAGGACTAGTTGGGTGGTTTCGTTTGGGCCGTCATTATCTTCGTCAGGATTGGCGTTGATGTTGAAAACTCTTCCTCTTGCTGGTGGCCTAGTTATTGGGTTTTCTTGATTTACTTGGTTAACTGGGTTTGATTGAGCTTGAGCATTTATGATGTTAACCAAACGAGGGCACGTGTTTCTAAAGTGGGTAGGGTCGCCACAATTGAAACAAGCTCGAACATATGGGAACATGGGGTATTGAGGTTGATGATAGGTTTGGATCATGTTTTGAGTAGGGGGAGAGATTTTGTTTTGAGGGGTGCGGCAAACCTTGCTCAAATGACCATACCGTCCACAAGTTGCACATAGTCGACAAGGTAAGGTAAGGGGATGGTGATAAAAGCAGGTGTTACATCGAGGGTGAGGTCCAAGGTATGGTTTCTTATTTGGGTAAGTTGAGTTGGGTGCTACTTGAGTGATTGGGATAGCTTGGATGGGTATGGCTTGTAAAACTGGTTGATTACGTTGGACAGTAGCGAAAAGTTGCCCGTCTCTTTTCTATTAGAATTGGGTTGAGAAGGGGATTCGGTTTGGGTGGAGTTTGAAGTTTCAGTCGATGCTTTATCCTTCTTCTTCTCCTCCTTGAAGTCTTTGTTCCAGATTCGGTTCTCGGTGAGCTCTGTAGCTAGCTCCATTGCTGCTTCCAAAGTTGCAGGCGTGGTACTTATTACAGAGTCTTGAATCTTTGACGGAATACCTCGAATGTAGTGCTCGATCAAACGGTAGAGGGGAGTGAACAAATTGGGAACCATTTGATGTAACTCGAGGAATCTTTATATTGTATGTGGTGTGGTCTCCTTCCTTTTGCTTCAACGAATAAAACTCATCTTCTAATTTCTTGATTTCGCTCCTTGGGCAAAACCGTCTTGTCATGATTTCCTTCAACTCTTCCCAAGTCAAAGTCATAGCATCGTCAACGCCTCGTTTGGCCTTCTCTGTATTCCACCAAGTAAGTGCTATCCCATATAATCGACCGGTAGCATATCGCACTTTGCGATCATCGGGGCAATCGCAATTTAGAAAAGTGTTCTCCATCTCTTCAAACCAATGGAGGAGAGCGGTGACGCCTTCAGTCCCTTTGTATTTTGGAGGGTCGCATGATTTGAAATGCTTGTAGGTGCATTTAGTGGTATTTGGGGAGGGTTGATAACGTGTTGATCTTCTTGATTGACAGGATTAGCGGTAAGTGCTTGTTGGACTTGGATTACAATGTTGGGTATTACGGCAGCCATTTGTTGAGCGATTAGGGCAGCCATGCGCTCGCGGGCTTTTCCTGCTCTCATCTTCCTACGGGCGAGATTGAAGACATCTACAAGGAATACATGTCAAGAGTATGAGTTGGATGTTTTTGGGTTCATGGGTTGCATTTAGGAATGAACATTCATAAAATAATTATAGAAAAATAAATCTACTACATCCATAGGATGTCTTGGGCTTTGCTCGTCATTAGGCCCTGCATGCCGCCATACTTCACCTTCGTAATCATGTGGGCCCCCATGAATACCGGGTTTTTCATATGGTTCGCATGTGTTAGCCTGGATACGTACACTAAAACCCGGAGAAAATCGAGAAATATGTATATAACGTATGAGATTCGGAATGTGTCCAGGTGTAGACACGGTGACACCTCAAAGTGGGGTTAGTTCGAACGACGTTTGGTGTGGCATGCTTTGGCCTAATAGGTCCTTCGTACTCCATCGTTAGTCCCCAGGTAGGCAAACTGTCCGTTATATTGGATTTATACGAATGCCAACCTAGACAGGACGTTCCGACTACCGGTACTTGTACCCTTCCAGTTACTACATGCCCGTCGCAGAACTTACTTTGATGAGATTTGAAAATTGCAACAAAATCTTTGAATAACAAAAGTATGAAGATGAATTGAATATATGAACATTGAAATATGTATGATGAATGTGTATCTAAGTATGTATGTTTAACTGTAAGTATAAACAAATATGAAACAAATAAATATCATAAGTTTGTATGTAACCACCTAAACAATTAAAATTTAGGCAACTATAGTATAGGCTCTAAGGGTCTAATAACCTATCCTATATCCCTATAGTCATGGCTCGGATACCAATCTGTCACACCCCGACCCGCAGCGGAAAAGGTGATCGGGGCATGATTGGGTTATCATCAAAGCTCATGACATTTATTATAACGTTTCATATTCATTAATACAATTTTAAAGGGAATCATACAATCATTATTACATCATGTCCTAACATCAATCTAGGCTTCATTGTATTCTTCTAAGGCATTTCCTATGTTTTCCTTGCTTCATCCTGTTCACATGTATCATGTGTAAAAATAGTTTTTGGATCAACAAAAAGTTGGCGAGTGAATCCTATGAAAAACAATTGAACAAGTTTATTTAATTGATTATAAAATAAAGTGCACAACCACTCATGAGTAAAAATAGATGTAAACTTATTCACCAATCAATTAATATTAAATAATGCACACATGAACAATAATGGATCGTTTTGAGGCACGCGTTGCTCAACTCGTCTCTCACGAGGCAACTGATGGGCCTAATGAATGATTTGCATATACTTGACAATAAGAAATACAAAAACTACAAACAATATAAACTAAATAATACACACACGAACAATAATGGATTTGTTTTGAGGCACGCGTTGCTCAACTCGTCTCACACGAGGAACTGATGGCCTAATGAATGAATTGCATATAAATTGACAATATGTAATACATAACTACAAACAATGTATACAATCTAAGTTTAGATCACAATATGGTATGGCACCAGTTTAAATAAACGAGTTAATTTCGTGACACATGACACACCCCAAAACGTGTAATTAAAAAGGGGAGTTGTAAGATTCACTCACATTGGGTGCGTTCGGTTGATGATGTTGAATGCGCACGAAGTTTGATTTTAACCACGAGTGAAACTAACCAAGACAATGGCATAATGTTTCGGTAAGCAAACGATTTTATTAATCCATTTTAGTAGGATTGTTGGTGTATTTTTGTGAGTTTAAGGCTATTTTCTAACCTTAAAAATGTTATTTTTAAGTATTTTTAATTATTTTTAAATAAAATAAATAAATAAAAATAATAAAAATGTTGACTTTTTGACGTGACCGTTGACCATTGACCATTGACTGTTACCGGTTCGTATGTGTAATTGTGTGCGCTGGGTGAGGCTCGAACCCGAGACCTCCCGTACGCGTGCACGCAGCTCTACCAACTGAGCTACGTGTCTAACCCGAAATATTTTGTTTTTAATTATATTTATATATTAATTGAATTAAACAGAAAATCATTTATTTTTAAAAATGATTTTAATGCATCGAACCGGTGCGCTCCACAGTCTCGAACCCGGGACCTGTGGTTGAGTTAACACACAGTCCACCGCTGGACTGTGTGTCTAACTTGTTAAATAAACTGATTTTTATTATACTTATATACAAACTAAATATTTTCATTTCTGTCTTAAATAAAAAGTTTGATAATTGTCCGGACCGTGCGGTAGTCCGAGACTCGAACTCGTGACGTGTGATTAAACATTCACACAGTCCACCACTGGACTGTGTGTCTATCTTGGTTATTATTCCGGTTTTTATTAAACTTAACATCTTACGCAGTGACTCCGGTTCGGTTAAAAAAAGGAACATTTTTATTAAGGCGAGTATGCGTGGGACATGTATCGAACTCGGGACGTGAGCGTGTTTTATGTGCACACAGTCCACCGCTGGAATGTGTGTCTAACCCGAGTTATATCTTGATTTAAATTAAACTTATATACTACTGAAACTTCGTCTTCTTCGTTATTCTTAACCAGAAACGGTAGTCCGACTGGTTCGAAGTTTTAATCAAGTTCGTTAGTGTGTTTCAGTTAATTACAGGTGAGATAAATAAAAAGAATGAAAGATTAAGTGTTAGATACACCGAAACTGGACTCCTCTGTTTCTCCGGCGGAACTCCGATGTCAGCAGACTATTCTGGCGACGTGTGTCTTGCGGCAGGGAGTCTTCAGCAAGCTTGAGATGGATGTGAGTGGCTTTGGTACGAGTTCTGGGTGTTCAGTAAGGCTCAGAAGTGAAACGGTCGGTTTTCCGGCGAGTTATAGAAATTTCCGGCGAGTGGAATTACGTCGGGAAAATGTGTGATTGTGAGCGAAAAGCTAACAGAGGTTAGAGGGGGTATTTATAAGGCAGGACATCGATGAATTTGGTCCGATTTCGCTTGATTCGTCGGTCATTACGTTTTCCGCGGTTATAACTTGTGTCACGGACTCAGGCGTCGGTTATAACTGATGATGAGATTAAAGTTTACGTTAAAACGGAAGTAACCGTCCAATCTTGGCGAGATAGTCGGAATTTCCGACGACTGCAATTAGGCGCGCCTGTTTTTGAATTCGATATTTATGTTATGAATTAATTGTTTTCAATATTGAACAAGAAACATAAGTGGCGCAGTGGTTGAAGGGTTGAGTGTTAAGTCTTTGCTGAAGTTGCTGGCTGACCCGGGTTCGAAACCCGGCAGCACTAATTTATTTTTAAATCACTATTTTTAAGACTTTTTCAAATATAAATTATATATTCCAATATATTTATTAATTATGTATCGTTTAAAATTATTTTGGGCATTAAATACGCAACAAAATTTTTAACTGATTGTTCAGTTATTAAACGGAGCGGGTTTGGTAAATCTGGTTTTTTTTTGACGGATGTTACAGAGGTAGCTTAGATGCATGGAAGAACCTCCTTTCTACATTGCAGACAAAGTTGAAGAGTTTTGAAGATTGCTATGCAAGGACTAAACTGGAGTTTACTCAAATGCTAACGATTTAGAAGATTTGGTGAATGGATACATCAGCTTAGGAGGAGTCTGTTGCTAACAGAAGTTGTTAAAGTTGTAGCTATCCAAAGACCAACGTTTTTCAAAGATGCTAAAGATTGCAAGAAGACTGAAGACTAAGTTATTTTATGAAGCTATTGTCAAGGGGGAGTTTGTTGGTACATATTTGTGACAACAGCTTAGATTTGGTCTTTGGATATCTTGTAATTAGTAAAATAATAAATGGTTAGCGTGTTTAGTTTTGTAATAGTGAATTAGAAGTATTTGGGCTGAACTAGACACTAAATAGTGCATGGTAGGCGAATTGGGCTTTAAACCCATTAGCAGTCCATGTAGGAAACCCTAGCCCAGTTGCATAACCTATCTCTATATAAAGGGAGGTTTCCATTAGGGTTTAGGTTGCTGGTTCTATTGCTGAGTTGCTGGTTTAGAGAGAGAGTCTTGAATTGGTTGTAAACACTTTATGTTAGATAATCAATAGAAGACCTTATGTTAGAAGGAATACATTGTTGGAAAATTAGTGAATTGATATTTAGTTAATTAATAATTGAGTGAAATTATTATGACTAATTAAACTCTTTATATGGTGAAACTCTTGAGTAGAGTTTTATTTATGACATTTGATAGTGTTTATTAGAGTTTAAGTATATAATTATGAAACTCTTAACTCTTCATATAGTGAAACTCTTGAGTAGAGTTTTATTGATGGCAATTGATGAGTTTTATTAGAGTTTAAGTATATAATTATTGAGACTCTTAAAAAAAACTTATGGATACTTAGAAGAATATGTGTCTTTTATGCAAAGGACACTAGAGAAATACATGAGATATGATACAAGGAAAACACATGTATACATGAAGAGTTCTTGGAAAAGTAAAAAAAAATTGAAGATCCATGTGTTGGGTATTTAGAGAGATAAGTTTTCTCTACTCGATTACATCACCTTCTTGTTCATATTTTCCACAACTTTTAACACTATAATTTTATCTGAATACCGTTCACGAAATAAAAAGATTAACAAATTTTATTAAACATATTCAGATTACAATACAAAACAGGAACAGAAAATGATATTACACAAAAACCAATAAAACCTGAATAGAAACAAATTACAAAGAAAAATAACACAAAGGTGACTGAGGCATGTGAAAGACACGCTTCTCTTAAAACAGATTTCGGGTCACCCAAGTAAACCCGTCTGTTTCCCAGGGTACAACAGCCTAAGCAGATTGTACTGCTGGGATTAGCCTAGCACTCGAAAATGTACCTGAAGCAAGAGAGTACAGTGAATTAAAGTTAGGAAAATTTTTAGCAGTGTGTGTTGCATCCACCATACGAATTTTCAGTGTCTCAAAACAAAGCACCAAGCTTTGTATTTCTACTGGCCAGAATATGAAGTGATAAGTCTCTTATTGAATACACAATTCAATAAGATTAATTCTGAATACAATGGCATATTGAATTCTATGCAGGTAAGAACTTGAACAGTCTCTAACACCAAGGCAAGACACAAAAAAATACTAAGGCGGCTCCTAAGCGGCTCACGGCGATGCGAGCATGCAAAGTCCGCCATCAAAGCGCCACATTGCCCCATCACCCTTGTCCCGTGCCCGTCCCCGTCCCCGTGCGCGAGCACGTTGTTCGTGTCGGGTGCTTCGCACCCTCCTGGCTCCACTGGGTGTAACTTGTCACATAGGAATACATTCATGTAGAGAATTATAGATATAAATCAGCAAAAGATTTATCTCTCCACCAATGTGGGACAAACACAACTTCCCACACATTAAGTTCCAACACACAATTAAAGCTTATGATATCTCATTCATTTGCTTTAATCACTAAATATTTATCATAATTTCCAACAATTCCCCACATGAATGGAGATCATCCACACACTCAAGTGTCACGATAAAATTTCAGCGGTTAAGTAATGCAGGATAGGTAAGTTTCCTTTTGAACCCTCCTTTGTGACATATACTTAGTCTCCTAGTAGTAGTAGACGCGATGTCCTTGAACCAACTCCTTTTTACGTAGACGTTATTAAACATCACACATTACTCTTCCTGGTCTGGCTAACCCCTCATAGTTGTGTATGTTATGATCATGGAACATTATCCTGGTTCTGCGAGAGCTCTAGGAATTGTGCCCCCAATTCCATTAGAAGCGACCCCACTTCTCTCTAACATAGGTGATTTACAATCATTAAAAGTCATATGCTTAACCTCTCTTGATATCACTAATTTAAGTAGGAACGGACTAGGAAGTTTGTAACTCCCTTTGTATGTTGAGGTACTCCCCCACAGTGACCTCAGTTTGTAGAGTTAGGTGGTCCTATTGAGCCTAGATCATGGGATCTCCAATCTTCTAGGATAGGTTTTCCGTTGTACAAACTTACTCCAAGGGCGTTAGTCCCATTCCCATTGACGACTTATTTACTACCTCTATGCTTAAGCCTTTTGTAAGCAGATCCGTAATGTTATCCTTTGACTTCACATAGTCAATCGTGATAACTCCGGTTGAGAGTAGTTGTCGTATCGTGTTATGCCGACGTCGTATGTGCCTTGATCTGCCATTATACATTGCATTTTGAGCTCTACCAATAGCTGATTGGCAATCACAATGTATATAAATAGCCATCACAGGCTTAGACCATCTTGGAATATATTCCAAGAATTGACGTAACCATTCTGCCTCTTCTCCAGCTTTATCTAACACTATAAACTCAAATTCCATCGTGGATCTAGCTATAAGTGTTTGTTTGGATGACTTCTAAGATATAGCTGCTCCTCTAAGGGTAAACACATAACCACTTGTAGCTCTAGAATCTTTCGTATCGGATATCCAGTTGCATCACTGAATCCTTCCACAACTGCTGGAGTTTGGCCATAATGCAGTCCATAGTTTCTCGTGTATCTCAAATACCTTAATAATCTTGTCATACCCTTCCAGTGCTCTGAACTAGATTACTAATATGTCTACTTAGTCTACTCACAGCATATGCTAAGTCTGGCCTAGTAAATGACATGAGATACATAAGACTGCCAATGATTCTTGAGTATTCCAATTGAGCAACACTATCGCCTCTATTTTTTGACAAATGTTCAGAGGTATCAATTGGAGTTTGAGCTACACTTGTGTCCTCTGGATTGAACTTCTGAAGGATCTTATCAAAATAATGAGATTGACTTAGCACTAAACCAGTTTGGGTTCTAATGATCTTTACTCCAAGAATCACATCAGCTAGACCCATATCTTTCATGTCAAATCTCGTTTTCAACATGTCTTAAGTAGATCTGAATCATCTTATCATCACTCCCAATGATAAGCATATCATCTACATAAAGGCATAAGATCACATAACCTTTAGAAGTGTCTTTCACATAGACACATTTATCGCATTCATTTATTTTGAAACCATTGTTAAGCATAACTTGGTCAAACTTTTGATGCCATTGTTTTGGAGCTTGCTTCAAGCCATATAATGACTTGACGAGTTTACACACTTGCCCTCTTGGCCAGGAGCAGAGAAACCCTCTGGTTGCTCCATGTAAATCTCTTCCTCTCATTCCCCATTGAGAAATGCGGTTTTTACATCCATTTGATGTATTTCCAAATTTCTCAAGGCTGCAATCGCGAGCACCAATCTAATAGAGGTTATTCTAGTTACAGGCGAGTATGTGTCAAAATAGTCAAGACCTTCCTTTTGTCTAAACCCTTTGATCACAAGCCTTGCCTTATACTTGTCGACAGAGCCATCAGCTTTCATCTTTTTCTTAAATATCCATCGATATCCAAGTGGCTTCCACTCTGGTGGAAGATCTACTAGCTCCCATGTATGATTCTGTAAGATAGAATCAATTTCACTCTTGATGGCTTCTTTCCATTGAGGTCCATCTGAAGAGGCGACTGCGTCCGATAGGTTTAGGCTCACTTTCAACCATGTATGTAAGAAATCAGGCCCAAAGGATTTCTCAGTCCTTTGCCTCTTACTTCTTCTTGGCTCACCTTCTTCAGCCTCTGATTGTTCTTGAGTTTCCTCTCGAACAATCTCATCAACCATTGTTGACGAACTTGCATGATTTGAAAAACTCGCAAGAGTTTGTTGTAACATTGGAAACTCTTCTTCAATGTAAGTAAGTCACATTTCCTGGCCTTGTCTCTATGATAGAGTCCTTATGCACATCAGGATTCTTGGATTCAAATACAAGAAACGATGTGAACTACCATTTTTGGCATATCCAATGAAAATGCAATCAACAGTTTTGGGCCCTATTCTAAGAGACTTAGGGGGTGCAACTATCACCTTGCAGAACCTATACTTTCATGTATTTATAGAATGACTTATGTAACAATAATGTTAAAAGGGTTCTAAAAACCCGGATCATTTATTACCCAAGTGTTGGTTATGGACCGTTGCATAATTATTAGTGTAGAGTATTTTATTTTCTTCAATAGACAAATGATAATTTAAGTCAAAACAAAGTTATATTAATCTTTAAAATAAATTAAAATAAAAAAATAATAATAATAAATGAAAAGGGGGAAAACCGGGGTTGAACCCGGTAATTTGCACACACACAACAAACACCACTACACCACACACACATGTGAGAAAAATGAAAACATTTTAGAATATGATGAATGTCTGCGTGAACCTGCAACTTTCTCAAATGTAACTATCCCTGGATCACAGACCCAAATCATTGATAGCCCGTTTCAGTCATGTGTATAATCCGACACATATCATTACAATCTTAATCAAATCAACATTTAATCCAGTCGTTACTGCAAGTTATTCGGCTTGTAACTGAAATTCTTTCACCATAGCAGTCTATATATATATATATATATCCTTTAGGATTGAATCTAAAATCGCTCACAAATCCAGAAGAAAAACAACCTTCACTCTCACTGTTCAATTTTCGCTTCATCTCGTCTCCGCCGGAAAAACGTTGCTCAGTGTCGGAAGACAGCCGGAGCTCTTAAGCTTGTGTCTCGGTTTGGTACAAATATCTTAACCTTGTTTCTGTCTTGTATCAATGAAAGAATTAGGCTAATTGTAAAAAACAGAGAAGTCTAAAGGTTTTGTGGGCGGGTTAAATAACTGGGGAAGATGATGAAGTGAATATTGTGTTGAATTATAATAGAATCCCGTGCAAAACAATGTCGTGTTCGTGGGTTCGAACTGATCTGGGGAGCCGGTTTGGTTAATTTTAAAAACTTTGTAATAAATTAAATTATGAATGAAGCTGACGAGTACATAAGAATAATTAAAAACCGAGTTTAGACGGGTTAGACACGTAGCTCAGTTGGAAGAGCTGCGTGCACGCAACCGAGAGGTCACGAGTTCGAGCCACCACGCGCGGTCAAAAAGTCAACGAACCGGTCAGGTCGTTAGACCTGACAATATTTTTTTATTATTTTTTTCTCTCTTTTATTTTATTTTGATCATTTATCATTTTAGTTTTAAAACAATTAAAATATATATGTCTATATAATTCCTATGGATTTATTTCTAAATAAAAAAATATAAAAGAAAATATTATAAGCAACCATGAAATCTAGCAAAAAGGTAGTAAATAAAAATACTCACTTGGTTATATTTATAGAATTATCATACTATTATTATAGGTTAGTGTTTCGCTCGTCGTTTAAAATTCTCAATTCGTGCCAACTCTCATTAATCAAGAAAAACGCACCCATAGTGAGTGAATCCTACAAACTCCCGTTTTAATCACATTTTGGGGTGTATCATGTGTCGTACATATTGATTTTATTTAAACACTTGTGCTAACATCATTTTGATCAAAGGTGTATATTTGTTTGTGTGGTTATGTGTGGTTACATTTTATCATTTCAGTGAAATCATTCATTAGGCCTATCAGTTCCTCGTGCGATACGAGTTGAGCATCAGTTGTCTCATTAGATCGGCTCCGTTTGATTGAGCCTTGATCTCAAGTTCATCATTCATCATGTCATGTGTTCATTGTGAATAAATATTTGGCTTGTGATGGTTATATATATACTTATGCTCACTTATGGGTTATGCACAAGATTATATTAAAGCAACTAATATTACAAATGTTTAAATATTTACTTAGATTCACTCGCCAACTTTTGTTGACCCAAGTCTTTTGTTTTACGCATGATACAGGTGAACAAGCTGAAGAAAGAAACACACAGGAATGGCCTTAGAAGATTTAAACAAAACTATTATGCTTTGAACAATGTTTTGGTTTTTATTTGTGCTTGTGTGACACGTTGTATTTGAATATTTGGAGTATTAATTTAAATTAAATAAATATGAAACTTATTGGTAAATGTCATGAGCTTTGGTGATAACCTAATTATGCCCAGACTATTACTTCCGCTGCAGGACGGGGTGTGACAGATTGGTATCAGAGCTTGTGACTATAGGGATATAGGATAGGTTATTAGACCCTTAGAGCCTATACTATAGTTGATCAGATTTTAAATGTTTATGTGTTAAATACAAAACTCATGATGTTTATGTGTTTCATGTTTATTTCACACATAATCGTATGCAAACACTTTCACTATTTATGTCAAAATTTGATGCTTATTATATTCTATACATATTGTTAGTATATCATGCCTACGCAAGCACACACATCACAATTTCGCAACCTTTCATGATTTTCTTCTCAAGAGTTTCTTCAATGTTTTTATGTTTTCAATCACATCAAAGAGTGTTCCATGAGGGCATGTAGTAACTGGAAGGCTATGAGTACCGGTAGTCGGAACGTCCTGTCTAGGCTTGGCATTCGTATAAATCCAAATAATTGACCAGTTTGCCTACCTGGGACTAAAGATGAGAGTACGAAGAACCTATTAGGCCAAAGCATGCCACACCAAACGTCGTGTGAACTAACCCCACTTTGAGTTGCCATTATGTCTACACCTGGACACATTCTGACCTTATTATGTTTTATGGTTTTCATTCAGGTTATGCTAACATTAGCAGGCCAACATCAATGTGAACCCTACCAAGCCCAAAGTCATGGGGGCCCATGTGACTACCAAGGCTGAAGTACGGGGACATTTTGGAGGCCCTATCCTAAGCAAGCCCAAGACATCCTACGGATGTAGTTAAATTCATGTTTCATTTATTTTATGTTATTTTCAATTTTTACGACACATGACGCCAAAGAACATTCAATTCATAATCTCGCTTCTTATTTCCTGTAGATGTCTGCTAGACACTCTCGAGGCGGTAGGAGATCAGGAAGATCCAGTGAGCGCATAGCCACTCACATCGCTTAACAAATGGCTGTTGTACTTCCTGATATTGTTGTGCAAGTTCATCAAGCACTAGCCGCCAATTCCACTAACCCCACCAACCAAGACGGGAAAAATATCGCCAACCCTCCTCCCAACACCACCAAATGTACTAACAAGCATTTGAAGTCCTGCGATCCCCAAAATATGAAGGGGACTGAAGTTGTCACTGCTCTCCTCGGTTGGTTTGAGGAGATGGAAATCACTTTTCTTAATTGTGATTGTCCCGATGATCGCAAGGTGCGCTATGCTACTGGTCGGCTGTTTGGAGTAGCACTTACCTGGTGGAACACAGAAAAGGGTAAGCGAGGTGCTGAAGTTGCTATGGCCTTGACTTGGGATGAGTTGAGGGAAATCATGACCAGACGCTTCTGCCCAAGAAGCGAGATCAAGAAGTTGGAAGATGAGCTCCACTCATTAAAGCAAAAGGAGGGAGACCACACCACATACAACAAGAGATTCCTTGAGTTGAATCAGATGGTCCCTAACACGTTCACTCCCCTCTATCACCTAATCGAGCATTATATCCGAGGCCTTCCCTCGAAAATTCAAGATTCGGTGTTAAGTACTTCACCTGCAACACTCAAAGCTGCCATGGAACTGGCTACCGAACTGACGGAGAATCGCATACGAAATGGCGATTTTAAGGATGAAAAGAAGAAAGATAAGGCACCTGCCGAAACCTCAAACCCAACTCCAGCAGGATAGTCTTAACTTATTAAAAATATAATGGCATATAAAACTTGTCCATGACTTATCCGGTTATCCGATGTCGCTAAAATGCGCACGGTTAAGTATATGTAACCATTTTACAGAAATTAACTGAAACGGGTTTAACCTTGTCATTTAAGTCTCAAAATCCAGAAAGTTTATAGTTTATCCATATTATACAAGTCAAGGTACTTGTTGGGATCAAACTACATTCTATCCAATCATCGTTTAATCTAGCATCATACGTTTTGATCAAGTACGCTAGTCGGTCTAAGTCTATGACTTAAATAAGACCGTTAGTATTTAATTGGTTAGTTTATGCCACAATCCATACTAGAGACTTGCCGATAAGTGCTATCTGCACTTAGTCCTTTTTGTGTATGGCTGAGTTATTAAAAATTAAAAGAAGACTAGCTCAAGTAAATACTCTTGACTTATTTCCCCTATACGGGCTTGGGTTACGGTAAATTATTACCGCTTGGTCGGAAATGGGATCAATCGAACGCCGGTTCGGGGATAATAAATCCGCATATTCTGTTTTAATCAGTTTTGTTTGATAATTTAAACATTGGGTGTTAACTACCATGTCCTGGATATCCTCGGCTCATTACAATAGAAATGGTCACGACCTTAGCGCGGGTGTAGGCATACACCCGATAGACGCTCAATTATGCATTCCCACAAGGTTGGGAGGAATTGACTCCTTCGTGAGTCCAAAGTGGGGTGTACGTTAATTGTGTCTCGGTCTCCGTACCGGGCCCCGTATGTATGACAAACATGTAAATCTGTTAACAAGGTTGGACGGTCAATTAACCCAAGTTATAAAAAGATTTTGTGCTAATACGCACTTAAAACATTTTTGAAATGTTTTCAAAATGAGTCAGTTGGGTGTATTTACCAGCGAAAGCTGACGTATCTTCAAAGACTAATCTGCAGGTACAATACGAAAATAGGCCGAAGTGCTCGGTAGTGATAGAGGATCTTGCAAATCCTAAATCTACCCAAAGTTTGTTTTGTATTCTTTTCATGTACAATTTATGATCCGCCTGTGGATCTTCTATTACGAGCATGTATATTATTTTATTTTGAACATTAGGTTTGTAACAGTAATTTTACTCCAAGACTTCTGTTGTGCCATGTTTAACTGACAATGATGTATCAACTTACGTCACGATACTCCCCACCCGGGCCCACCGGTGTATGGATTTCGGGTATGAAATCCGGGGTGTGACATTAATGGGTTTTAAAAGTTAAGGGGCTAAAAGTGTCAAACTTGAAAACTGCCTCGTGGGGCGCGAGAGGCAGGGCCAGTGCCTCTCACGGCCCGCCAGAGAACATCTGCTGCAGAAAGTTTTGCTTGGCTCCCAATCAAAACTCTAAAACCATTAAAACCGAAACCATAGCTTCCCAAACTGCTATGCCACGTTTTGGGATACTTGTAAGCTTCCTCTTACACCCCTAAACACCTGGCTTCACCTCCTTTGAGTTCTCCAACTATAAATAGGTGCTTAAGTTAACATTCCAACTTGCACCTTTCTCATTTATTCACTCTTCTGCCTCCTCTCGAAGTTCCTAACTGAAAGGAGCATCCAACTTATTTCTCTTGCATTCTAGGAACCTCTTATAAGTGTTCCTTGCTCTTGCATTTTCGTTTATAGGCTTTTATAGCCAAAAGTCAAGTGTTTTATGGAAAACGCTTTGACTTTCGGTTAAGACCATTATGGTCCAGCCATTGTTTGAAATGAACATGGCTAAGTGATCTTAATAAGGTAGGTTTTAATCCCTATAAAGGGCACCTCCTGAAGATCACGTTTGCTAGACCAATTGACGGGTCAAAGTTATGATATTAAAAAGTCAAACAAACCATTTTTCGGAAAAATCATAAAATGATCTTATATATGTTATGAAACCTGTTTTCACACTTAAACAAGCTAGTAATAATTATTAGAACATGTAAGAACATGTTCGGCTCGTCAATTCAGTTCTAGGGTCGGTTCGCAACCGAGAGTTACGAAGTTTGACTTCTGCTTTGACTTTAGATTCTGACACGATTTAGATTAGTTACCTACTGATCTAAAGTTGCACTATGATCATAATATAATGTAGCATAACCCTCTAAGGTTATATTACATGATCATAATCAGAATCCAAGTTTATGCGCAAGTTCCATAATTATGCCATTTTTGACCAAAATGTCCTTTTCGCATTAGGTTTTAAATGGTAATGAACTTGAAAATGAGTTTTCTACTTATGAAATATTATAATTAGGATTATTTGGGATGTAAAACCAAGTTATAAATTGAGTTTTCAAGCAAGTCCTTAAACTATGTCGATAAATGGCGATTTTAGCCCTTGTGGCTCATAAACTAGTTTTAATCAAATCTTTTCAAGGTAAATCTTTTATCTACTGATATGTTATATTAAATACATATCTAAGACATTTTAATTTGAACTTAACATCAGTGTTCATGAAAATCGCATAAGGACACCATTTTACGACATAAGCGCCATTTAGGCGCATAGTATGGTTTTAAACCATATTATTGACCAAGACTTGATACCTACTGATTTTAAAACTTATTTTAAACATACAGTAAGTACATGTTATAAACTCAGAATCCCAAATAATTTATAAACTATGTGTAAAATGACCAAAATGCCCCTTCGGTGCATAGTTTGGTCATAAAAGATAATTTACACACATAATTGATATCCTACTGATATTATATCCTAAATACAGTATTTTTCCAGAATACTTATAACTATAGCATTAAATTATATTCAAGTTCCTTTTATACGGTATAAAATTACCAAAACGCCCTTATGAGGCATAATTTCGTTTTAAAACCTTAACGGGCATACAAGTTAATATCCTACTGATATTTTAACTTATTTAAGGTATAATAGCATATAGAACTTGTCCATGACTTATCCGGTTACCCGATATCGCTAATATGCGCACGGTTACATATATGTAACTATTTTACAGAAATTAACCGAAACGGGTTTAACCTTATCATTTAAGTCTCAAAATCCAGAAGGTTAATAGTTTACCCATATTAAAAAAGTCAAGGTACTTGTTGGGATTAAACTACATTCTATCCAATCATCGTTTAATCTAGCGGCATACGTTTTATTCAAGTACGCTAGTCGGTCTAAGTCTATCACTTAAATAAGACCGTTAGTATTTAATTGGTTAGTTTATGCCATAATCCAGACTAGAGACTTGCCGGTAAATGTTATCTGCACTTAGTCCTTTTTGTGTACGGCTGAGTTATTAAAAATTAAAGAAGACTAGCTCAGGTAAATACTCTCGACTTATTTCCCCTATACGGGCTTGGGTTACGGTGAATTATTACCGCTTGGTCGGAAATGGGATCAATCGAACGCTGGTTCGGGGATAGTAAATCCACATATTCTGTTTTAGTCAGTTTTGTTTGATAATTTAAACATCAGGGGTTAACTACCATGTCCTGGATATCCTCGGCTCATTACAATAGAAATGGCCACAACCTTAGCGCGGGTGTAGGCATACACCCGATAGACGCTCAATTATGCATTCCCACAAGGTTGGGAGAAATTGACTCCTTCGTGAGTCCAAAGTGGTGTGTACGTTAAATGTGTCTCGGTCTCCGTACCGGGCCCCGTATGTATGGACAAACATGTAAATCTGTTAACAAGGTTGGACGACCAATTAACCCAAGTTATAAAAAGATTTTGTGCTGATACGCACTTAAAACATTTTTGAAATGTTTTCAAAATGAGTCAGTTGGGTGTATTTACCAGCGAAAGCTGACGTATTTTCAAAAGACTAAACTGTATGTACAATACGAAAATAGGCCGGAGGTGCTCGGTAGTGATGGAGGATCTTGCAAATCCTAAATCTGCCCAAAGTCTGTTTTATATTCTTTCCACGTACAATTTATGATCCGCCTGTGGATATTCTATTACAAGCTTGTATATTATTTTGTATTTCGATCATTCGGTTTGTAATAGTAATTTTACTCCAAGACTTCCGCTGTGTCGTGTTTAATTGACAATGATGTTATCAACTGACGTCACGATACTCCCCACCCGAGCCCACCGGTGTATGGATTTTGGGTTGGAAATCCTGGGTGTGACAATACGTAAATGCGTCTACCACTTGGATATGAAAATTTTACCTTCGTTTGGGAGAGCATCCTAAATATACATATCTTCTAATGAATAACAATAGATGTGTGCAAATCACTTATGGCAAAATTATGAATGCCATGTTGTTTAGTGTGGATCTAGTTGACTCTATCTTCCACATAATAGTGATTGTAAACGAGGAACATTCATCTTGTTGGCGATGAGTGTGTTCACCAAGTGACTTGGATTAAGACTTACGTTTAAGTACTTATGAGTCAATGGTAAAGTGTTGGAGATCAAAGGTAAACAAGTTATGTTCCTTAATTGAATGATAAAAATTAGCAATGTGCTATATATAATAATTTGTGAGACCTTCCCAAATATTGATGTTTTAGGATTATGAATAAGTCTCATTATTTTGTCTTAACAAGGGATAAATGTGCAAAGTGATATTATGATATCCTTGGGGCTGTGAAGACTCAGGATTAGATGCATCTTCTGTTCACATGCTAAAGTATTGTAGTGTAAAGCATGCTAGACTAGTACTTGGTTAATTATGGGTCTTGACGGAGACTAATTAACTTTAAACATTCAAATGTGTAGGAACACAAAAAGAATTTGTGTATAGACAAAGTTGAGGGAGAATTTCATTCATTATAAGAAAAAGACATGTAACTTTTGAAGATTTTGTTCAAAAAGCTAATGAGGAGAACTCATTGTCTAGGCTTATTCTAGATGTTAAATTAGAATTATTATAAGTTGGTGACAAACTTATGACAATGGCATGTGATGCTTTGGTCAGCTCGGAAGCTTATGTAAGCTAATGAAATATCATTAAATTCACTGATACAATGAGGTTGATCTTGTTCAATCATGTGACTAAAGTTGGTCATAAGTGAAGTTATGGAAATGTTGATCAACTGGCAAGAAATGTGGGGGAGGATCCTTTTAAAAAAACAACCCTATAAGGGTATGTAGAAATGGTTTTCGTTACTCCATCTGGATGTTATCCAATAACACTTAAATGTAAGGTTGTCTTGCATTTGTACCATAATATTTGGCAATAAGGATTTTGAAATCCAATCTAACATTGCAAACAGACGATTTAGTGGAAGACACAAAGGTCATAGTGCATAATGGAAATGTGTTTGCCTTAAATTATAAATGTATCATTCTAAGACAAATATTAAACCAGATTCAGGTGGCCACTGAGGTTATAGTCTTAGAAATTGACATTAGGCAATGTTAACTTTCGAGTTACGAACACGTCATTACAATTAATCTCAACTTCAAAGTTATCTTCAGTGGCTTGTCAATGACAAAGATAATGTTATGGATCCAACAACCTGAGGGTTTATTAGAGATGAAGTTGTGGAATGAGACTAAAGCACATGGAAAAAGTGTGTGTGAAGGAAACCTAACTTAGTTGACTGGAGATCCCAAGATCTAAGTTCGATAGAACAACGAATTCATATGCCTAAGGGTGGTCACTATGGGGGCATAGCTGATATGCATAAGCTAGTATATGGTTATGTATACTCCCTAAATGATAAAAGAGTGTGTTTAAATACGTCCTAGTTCATTCCTATGAAATTCAGTGAAAAAATGTGAGCTAAGCATATTATATGGTAAATGATTTTGCGTAATCATGGTAACCATGATGCTTTTAATGATTTAAGGAGAATCACCTATGTTAGAGAGAAGTGGGGTCGCTTCGAATGGAATTGGGGGCACAATTCCTAGAGCTCTCGCAGAACCAGGAAAGTGTTCCACGACCATTATTTTTGGACACAACTATGAGGGGATGACCCGGCTAAGTAGAGTGTTGTGTGAAGTGTATTGTCGTCTACACAAATGGGGGTTTGTTCAAAGATATCGCGTCTACACACCGCTAGGAGACTAAGTATGCTTCACAACGGAAAGTTCAAAGGGAACACCTACTTATCCGGCACTACTCAACTATTGACGTTCCATTGGAAATTTTATGTGTTTTAAACGATCTCCATTCATGTGGGGGATTGTTGGAAAATTAGTGAATGGATATTTAGTTAATTATTAATTGAGTGAAATCATTCTTACTAATTAAACTATTCATATGGTAAAACTCTTGAGTAGAGTTTTATTTATGACATTTGATAGTGTTTATTAGAGTTTAATTATATAATTATGAAAACTCTTTACTCTTGAGTTTTATTGATGCAGTTGATGAGTTTTATTAGAGTTTAAGTATATAATTATTGAGATTCTTAAAAAAACTCTTGGATACTTAGAAGACTATGTGTCTTTTATGCAAAGGACTCTAGAGAAATACATAAGATATGATACAAGGAAAATACATGTATATATGAAGAGTTCTTGGAAAAGTAAAAAATATTTGAAGATCCATGTGTTGGGTATTTAGAGAGATAAGTTTTCTCTACTCGATTACATCACCTTCTTTTTCATATTTTCCATGGCTTTTAACACTATAATTTTATCCGATGTAACCTCGGGCCGTAGCCATCTCTGGCAGTACAGACTACTTCGGCTGTTATGCCTGGGATACAGACGCGTCGTCTTTGGTAGAGGTGCGAAATCTGTTTTAAGGGAAGCGTGTTGAACACGTGCCTCAGCCACAACCGTCAACACTTATTTGTTCATTTTGTAGGAAATTATTGTATAAGAAGATGTGGTTCAATACCTCGTTGAAGCCCACATAAAGGAAGGAGACGCGATTCAAGAGTTCGTTGAAGACTACACAACGGACCATACAAGAAGACGCGGTTAAGGCTCTTATAGAAGACTTTGGCTTGAATCAATTTAGTTAGATATGTTGTATCATATATATTATTTCGTTTAGATTTGTTCATGGTATTGTACTATAATTTCCCAAATATGTAAAGAGAGTATCTTTATTATTTTTATTTATATAATTTTGTTTATTAAAATGGTGACCCATATCCTACAAGCTTAAAACAGATTTAGTGAGATTGTTGCTACAATCTTAAAACCTTATTTATAAGGATTTTGGGTTCACGAAAATATTTATAATAAAAAAATTATTTTTTAGAGATTTGATCTACTAAATATTTTTTTGGGAAATATGTATGTAGTACAACTTGTTGTGTTTCGATTTATTAAGATTTAGATACAATCTTAAATCCTATACCGTGGTACCGAACGAATAATTTTGGTTCAACCGTTTGGTTTTTGAAACGATTTTGTAATCATTAATTTTTCTAACCTTTGTGTTAGATCAGGGTTTTTAGTGTAAACCATACGTTTTTTTTTAAACGTTAAAATTCTCTAACGTGGGTGTTGGACCGGCTTATGTTAGAAATAGTTTATTTTGTATAAAGTAATAAGCCTTATAATGATTTTTGTAATCATGTATTTCTAACGAGCTTGTTAGATCTTATTGGTATGATAATGGTTACTATAATTATTTATTTCTAACAAGTATGTTTAAACATATTTATTGATAAGATTTATAACAATTTTTGTAATTGTTTATTTCTAATAAAAGTGTTAGAAACAGTTTATAAAAAAATGCAAATGATTTTTGTAATCATTTGTCCCACACGGTTTATGAAAAGTGTTAGAAACAGTTTATATAAAAAAATGCAAATGATTTTTGTAATCATTTGTCTTCTAACATGTGTCTTAGAAACTGTTCATGAAAAGTATTTGTTTAGAAGCAATTTTTAATTGTTTATTTTCTAAGGTGTGTATTAGAAATGACTTATTTATTTGAACAATATATATGTGTTTATAACAAGTTGAATTAACATTTTGTGGAAATCTTAATATTTTTTAATATGCGCGTTAGAATTTCTTTCATTTTAACACGATTGTTAAAATACAAATTCTTTGAAATGTTTTATGTAAACATTTTATATAAGTAATTTGTTGTAGAATTTATTTTAGTGAATGTAAACACATTAATGCTTTACAATTTTTATAAATAAAAAGTCATACATTGAAGTTGATGTTTGATTGACTTCAAGAATTAAATCACCATAAGTGATGGTGTTGTTGTATTAGATTTATCAATAACTTTAATTTGTGATTTCTAAATCAAAATGGTCATGATATATATATATATATATAATTTTCTAACATGTGTGTTAGAAAATGTGTATCACAAATACATGGTTAGAGATTGTTTATTATATAAGCCATAATGAATGGAAATATTTTATGTAAACATTTAATTGCCTATGTGTGCATTAAAAATGATGAGAAATGGTTTATTTTATAAACTTTATCATTGGAAAACGTTTTATGTAAACGTTCGATTCTATATGTGCCGTTAAAACAAAAAAAATTTCTAACATGCGTGTTAGAAAACGTTTAGTACATGCTTAGTAAGACTAAATAATATAAAACCATTTGATATTTTGGGTTTTGATTTATTTTTCATAAACTCTAATTGATATTATTAATATAGTATATTGCAAAACTAAGGAAATGTTTTAGAGTGATTTTTAAAACAATGTTTTGCATAGTATTGATAATTCAAATGGTTCGCTACTCTTGCTGAAAGTAGCATATGGTGAACAAAGTAACAATCTCATAGACATTATTTGGTGGAAAACAGCTTGGTGTTGTTGTGAACAAATTTAATTGTTCAAGTTCACTACTTAAATGTAGTCTTTGTAACAACTTGGTGTTGTTTTATGTAGAATTTTCCAAGTTTAAAGTTTCAAGATGAAATGAGAAACTTGTACTTACAAGTGCATGGAGTCTTATTGAGGGAGTATCTCAAGACATGCCATGGGACGATATCGTTGAGAAGATTTTCGTCAGATTATAAAGTGTTGAAGATAAAAGCACTTTGGTATTTGGTGTCTACATATCGTCTATGCTTTCATTTAAATTTCAAAAGTGTTTGACACTTATGATTTAGTTTCCAATGTATTTTATTGTTTTGTGTTCAATATCTTCGGATAACACATGCAATTTTTTACAAAGAATAAATCACTAATGTTTGTGACGTATAAATTGTTTTTGTGGAAAGTAATTATAACGTTAACTATACATTGTTTAAAAAATATGGCTTTAAACGGATATTACATGAATATATTTGGACTTAAACAACTTGAGAGTTGTTGCATTGACTAAAAGTCAAAGATGAAACATCAAATGTATAACCAGATCATGAGAGATTAATGAAAGAACATACTGAGTGTATTGAGATGAAATACACAAACGAGATTCATGTCGAAATACTTCGTTAGAAATCATTGGAAAATTCACAAGTTTGAATTCTAACATATGGAAGTAAAAGTACTATATGTTATTGTATACCTTTAATAAATCTTGCGAGATTTATACGTAGACGCGTCTACCACTTGAATATGGAAAATTTACCTTCGTTTGGGAGAGCATCCTAAATATACATATCTCCTAATGAATAATAATAGATGTGTGCAAATCACTTATGGCAAAATTATGAATGCCATCTTGTTGAGTGTGGATCTAGTTGACTCTATCTTCCACATAATAGTGATTGTAAACGAGGAACATTCATCTTGTTGGCGATGAGTGTGTTCAGCAAGTGACTTGGATTAAAACTTATGTTTAAGTACTTATGAGTCAATGGTAAAGCGTTGGAGATCAAAGGTAAACAAGTTATGTTCCTTAATTGAATGATAAAATTTAGCTATGTGCTATATACAATAATTTGTGAGACCTTCCTAAATATTGATGTTTTAGGATTATGAATAACTCTCATTATTTTGTCTTAACAAGGGATGCATGTTGCAACGTGATATTATGATATCCTCGGGGTTGTGAAGAAACAGAATGATGCATCTTCTGTTCACATGCTAAAGTATTGTAGTCTAAAGCATGCTAGACTAGTACTTGGTTAATTATGGGTCTTAACGGCGACTAATTAACTCTAAACATTCAAATGTGTATAAACACAAAAAGAATTTGTGTATAGACAAAGTTGAGGGAGAATTTTCATTCATTATAAGGAAAAGACATGTAACTTTTGAAGAGTTTGCTCGAAAAGATAATGTGGAGAACTCATTGTCTATGCTTATTCTTGATGTTAAATTAGAATTATTATAAGTTGGTGACAAACTTATGACAATGGCATGTGTTGCTTTGGTCAGCTCGGAAGCTTATGTAAGCTAATGCAATATGAGTTGAATCATTGATATTGTAAGGTTGATCTTGTTCAATCATATGTGTATAAATGACGTCATAACAAACAAACAACCACGTCATACTCATTGACTTTATCCGCAAGTTATGATTAGTTCTACGCGACTCTACAACAAACACAACAACCACAAGATACTGATAATGAAAATGTCTGTGCGATCAAGGCTCAATCAAACGGAGCCGATCGTATTGGATGTACTGAAAATGAAAATGTCTGTGCGCTCAAGGCTCAATCAAACGGAGCCGAGCGTATTGCATGTACTGAAAATGAATAACTTAATCTAAACAACAATCACACAAACAGCCTATGCATGGAACCTCTCATAACCGCCTGATAATGCCTCTGATCCTTTGACAAGAATACTTATATATAGGAAGTACCAGCGGCGTATCCACCATATTCTTGTCAAATTTTCATTGACTTTATCCGCAAGTTACGATTAGTTCTATGTGACTCTACTACAAACACAACAACCACAAGATACTGATAGTGAAAATGTCTGTGCGATCAAGGCTCAATCAAACGGAGCTGATCGTATTGCATAAACTGAAAATGTAAAAATGAACTGTGCGATCAAGGCTCAATCAAACGGAGCCGATCGTATTACATGTAATGAAAATGTAAAATGAACTGCGCGATCAAGGCTCAATCAAACGGAGCCGATCGTATGCGGGCACGCCAGGTTCAACCGCATAATAAAATGGGGAACAGGACGCTCATAAAATGGGGAGCAGGCTCAACGCTCATAAAATGGGGAGCAGGCTCAACGCTCATAAATGGGGAGCGGCGGCCTCGGCAATTGCATATACTGAAAATAATAAACAATAATTACTCTAACAGTCTACACATGGAACCTCTCATAACCGCCAGATAATGCTTCTGATCCTTTGACAAGAATACTTATATATAGGAAGTACCAGCGGCGTATCCACCGTATTCTCGTCAAAGTTTCATTGGCTTTATCCTTAAGTTATGTTTGGTTTGATGTGATAAAGAAAAAAACATAAAACTAAACGATAGGAGTTGAATCTGGATCTTCGGTGAAGAGGACTAGTTGGGTATCTTCGTTTGGGCCGTCATTATCTTCGACAGGATTGGCGTTGATATTGAAGACTCTTCCTCTTGCTGGTGGCCTAGTGGTTGGGTTTTCTTGGTTTACTTGGTTAACTGGATTTGATTGGGCTTGAGTGTTGATGACATTAACCAATTGAGGGTATGTGTTTCTAAAGTGGGTAGGGTCGCCACAATTGAAACAAGCTCGAACATATGGAAACACGGGGTATTGGGGTTGTTGATAGTTTTGGGCCATGTTTTGGGTAGGGGAAGAGGTTTGGTTTTGAAAGGTGCGGCAAACCTTGCTCAAATGACCATAGCGTCCACAAGTTGCACATAGTCGACAAGGTAAGGTAAGGGGATGGTGATAAAAACAGTTGTTGCATCGAGGGTGAGGTCCAAGATATGGTTTCTTATTTGGGTAAGTTGAGTTGGGTGCCACTTGGGTGATTGGGATAGCTTGGATGGGTATGGCGTGTAAAACTGGTTGATTACGTTGGATAGCAGCGAAAAGTTGCCCGTCTCTTTTTCTCTTAGGATTGGGTTGAGAAGGGGGTTCGGTTTGGGTGTAATCGGAGGTTTCAGTCGATTCTTTATCCTTCTTCTTCTCTTCCTTGAAGTCTTTGTTCCGGATTCGGTTCTCGGTGAGCTCTGTAGCTAACTCCATTGCTGCTTCCAAAGTTGCAGGCTTGGTACTTATTACAGAGTCTTGAATCCTTGATGGAAGACCACGAATGTAATGCTCGATCAAACGGTAGAGGGGAGTGAACATGTTGGGAACCATTTGATGTAATTCGAGGAATCTTTTGTTGTATGAGGTGTGGTCTCCTTCCTTTTGCTTCAACGAATAAAATTCATCTTCTAATTTCTTGATTTCGCTCCTTGGGCAAAATCGTCTGGTCATGATTTCCTTCAATTCATTCCAAGTTAAGGTCATAGCATCGTCGACGCCACGTTTGGCCTTCTCTGTATTCCACCAAGTAAGTGCTATCCCATATAATCGACCGGTAGCATATCGCACTTTGCGATCGTCAGGGCAATCGCAATTTAGAAAAGTGTTCTCCATCTCTTCAAACCCATGGAGGAGAGCGGTGACGCCTTCAGTCCCTTTGTATTTTGGAGGGTCGCATGATTTGAAATGCTTGTAGGTGCATTTAGTGGTATTTGGGGAAAAGTTGATAACGTTTTGGTTTGCTTGATTGACAGGATTATCGGTGAGTGCTTGTTGTATTTGGATTACAATGTTGGGTATTACGGCAGCCATTTGTTGAGCGATTAGGGCAGCCATGCGTTCGCGGGCTTTTCCTGCTCTCGTCTTCCTACGGGCGTGGTTAGAAGACATCTACAAGGAATACATGTCAAGAGTATGAGTTGGAAGCTTTTGGGTTCATGGGTCGCACTCAGGAATGAACATTCATAAAATAATTATAGAAAAATAAATCTACTACATCCATAGGATGTCTTGGGCTTTGCTCGCCATTAGGCCCTACATGCCGCCATACTTTACCTTTGTAATCATGTGGGCCCCCATGAATACCGGTTTTTCATATGGTTCGCACGGGTTTGCCTGGTTGCGTACACTAAAACCCGGAGAAAATCGAGAAATATGTATACAACGTGTGATATTCGGAATGTGTCCAGGTGTAGACACGGTGACACCTCAAAGTGGGTTAGTTCGAACGACGTTTGGTGTGGCATGCTTTGGCCTAATAGGCAAACTGGTCCGTTATATTGGATTTATACGAATGCCAATCTAGACAGGACGTTCCGACTACCGGTACTTGTACCCTTCCAGTTACTACATGCCCGTCGCAGAACTTACTTTGATGAGATTTGAAAATTGCAACAAAATCTTTGAATAATGAGAGTATGAAAATGAATTGAATATATGAACATTGATATATGTATAATGAATATGTATATAAGCATGTATGTTTCACTGTAAATGTAAACAAATATGAAACAAATAAATATCACAAGTTTGTATGTAACCACCTAATCAATTAAAATTTAGGCAGACTATAGTATAGGCTCTAAGGGTCTAATAACATATCCTATATCCCTATAGTCATGGCTCTGATACTAATCTGTCACACCCCGACCCGCAACGGAAAAGGTGATCGGGACATGATTGGGTTATCATCAAAGCTCATGACATTTATTTTAACGTTTCATATTCATTAATACAATTTAATGGAAATTTACAATAAATATTACAACATGTTCTAACTATCAATCTAAGCTTCTTTGTTCTCTTCTAAGGCATTTCCTATGTTTTCCTTGCTTCGTCCTGTTAACCTGTATCATGTGTAAAAGGGTTTTTGGATCAACAAAAAGTTGGCGAGTGAATCCTATGGAAAACATTTGAACAAGTTTATTTAAATTGATTATGAAATATGTGCACAACCACTCATGAGTAAAAATAGATGTAAACTTATTCAACAATAATTAAATATTAAATAAACACACATGAACAATAATGGATTGGTTTTGAGGCACGCGTTGCTCAACTCGTCTCTCACGAGGAACTGATGGGCCTATTGAATGAATTGCATAACCATGATAATATGAAAGGCATAACTACAAACAATATAAACTCAATGATACACACTTGAACAATAATGGATTGGTTTTGAGGTACGCGTTGCTCTCTCGTCTCCCACGAGGAGCTGATGGGCTTAATGAATGAATTTCATATAATTTTACAAAATGAAATAAGTAATCACAACAATATAAACAATCTAGGTTTAGATCACGATATGATATGGCACAATTTTAAATAAACGAGTTAATTATTTTATGACACATGACACACCCCAAAACGTGTAATTAAAAGGGGGAGTTGTAAGATTCACTCACAGTGGGTGCGTTCGGTTGATGATGTTGAATGCACGCGAAGTGGTTTTAACCACGAGTGAAATTAACCTAGATAAATAGCATTATGGTTTGGTAAGTAAACGGATTTTATTAATCCATTTTAGTAGGATTGTTGGGTGTATTTTTGTGAGTTCAAGGCTATTTTCTAACCTTAAAAATGTTATTTTTAAGTATTTTTAATTGATTTTTAATTAAAATAAATAAATAAAAATAATAAAAAAATTGACTTTTTTTGACCGTTGACTTTGACTTTGACTGTAACAGTGACTGTTGACCGGTTCGTATGTATTATTGTGTGCGCTGTGTGAGGCTCGAACCCGAGACCTCCCGTACGCGTGCACGCAGCTCTACCAACTGAGCTACGTGTCTAACCCGAAATATTTCTGTTTTTAATTACATTTATATATTAATTAGGTTAAACAGAAAATCCTTTATTTTTAAAAACGATTTTAAATCAAAGAATCGGTGCGCTCCACAGGTCTCGAACCCGAGACCTGTGGCTTATGCAAACACACAGTCCACCGCTAGACTGTGTGTCCAACTTGTTAACTAAACTTATTTTTATTATTCTTAAATACAAACTAATCATTTTCATTTATGCCATATTAAAAAGTTTGAATAATTGTCCGGGTCGATGTAGTAGACCGGACTCGAACTCGTGCGCTTTGATTAAACATACACACAGTCCACCACTGGACTGTGTGTCTAACTTGGTTATTATTCCGATTATTAATATACTTAACATATAACAGTGGTGCTTCCGGTTTGGTTAACAAAAAAAAAAACATTTTTATTAAGGCAGCGTGTGTGGAACAAGATTCGAACTCGAGACCTTTGTGTGTTTAATGTGCACACAGTCCACCGCTGGACTGTGTGTCTAACCCGAGTAATAACTTGATTTTAATTTTACTTATATGTTACAAAACATCGTCTTCTTCGTTGAGTTATAACCAGAAATGATGACTGACTGGTTCGAAGTTTTTATTCAGGTTTCTTTAACGTTTTATGATTAATTACAGATGAGATTAAATAAAAAGAATGAAGAAATTAGGCGTGAGGTATACCGACTGGCTTCCTCTGTTTTCCGGCAGAACTCCGGCGACAGCAAACACTTCCGGCGACGTGTGTCTTGCAGCAGAGAGTCTTCAGAAAGCTTACAAAGGATGTGGGTGACTTCGGTATAAGTTCAGAGGGTTTAGTAAGGCTTAGAAGTGGAAGGTTCGGTTTTCCGGCGACGAACAGAATATTTCCGGCGAGTGAGTTTTCGCCGAGAAAGGGTGTGGTTTTGAGCGAAAATGTTTGCAGAGGTTCGGGGGGTATTTATAAGGCAGGTTATCGATGAATTTGGTCCGATTTCCGACTTGGTTCGTCGGTTATAGTTTCTCCGGCGGTTATAACTTTGGTCGCGGACTCAGACATCGGTTATAACCGATGTCCTAGTAATTGTTTACGTTATAACTGAAGATGTCGTTAAAACTCGCGAGATTGCCGGGATTTCTGACGACTGAACTTTGGGCGCCGGTTTTGAATTCGGAAAGACACTTATGAATTAAATGATCTTAATAATAAACAAAAGATACAAGTGGCGCAGTGGTTTAAGTGTTGAGTGTTAAGTCAGTGTTGACCCGGCTACTGACCCGGGTTCGAAACCCGGCAGGAACAAATCATTTTTATTTTGTGATTTTCAACAGTTTTTCAAAAACAACTTATATTTTCCAATATAATAATTAATTATGTATCGTTTAAAATTATTTTGGGCATTAAATTCGCAACGAAATTTTTAACTGACTGTTCGGTTAATAAACGGAGCGGGTTTGGTAAAATCCGTTTTTGACGGATGTTACAGAGATCAAGTTGTGGAAGGAGATTAAAGCCCGTGAAAGGGTGTGTGAAGGAGACCTAACTTAGTTGACTGGAGATCCCAAGATCTAAGTTCAATAGGACAACTAATTCATACGCCTAAGGGTGGTCACTATGGGGGCATAGCTGATATGCATAAGCTAGTATATATGGTTATATATACCCCCTAAATGATAAAAGGGTGTTTAAATACGTCCTAGTTCATTCCTACGAAATTCAGTGACAAATTGTGAGGCTAAGCATATTATGTGGTAAATGATCATAATCATGGTAACCATGATGCTTTTAATGATTTAAGAAGAATTACCTATGTTAGAGAGAAGTGGGATCGCTTCGAATGAATTGGGGGCACAATTCCTAGAGCTCTCGCAGAACCAGGAAAGTGTTCCACGACCATTATTGGACACAACTATGAGTGGATGACCCGGCTAAGTAGAGTATTGTGTGAAGTGTATTGCCGTCTACACAAATGGGGGTTTGTTCAAGGACATCGCGTCTACACACCGCTAGGAGACTAAGTATGCTTCACAACGGAAAGTTCAAAGGGAACACCTACTTATCCGGCAATACTCAACTATCGACGTTCCATTGGAAATTTTATGTGTTTTAAACTATCTCTATTCATGTGGGGGATTGTTGGAAAATTAGTGAATGGATATTTAGTTAATTAATAATAGAGTGAAATTATTATTACTAATTAAATTCTTCATATGGTGAAACTCTTGAGTAGAGTTTTATTTATGACATTTGATAGTGTTTATTAGAGTTTAAGTATATAATTATGAAACTCTTAACTCTTCCTATGGTGAAACTCTTGAGTAGAGTTTTATTGACGGCAATTGATGAGTTTTATTAGAGTTTAAGTATATAATTATTGAAACTCTTAAAAAAAACTCTTGGATACTTAGAAGACTATGTGTCTTTTATGCAAAAGACACTAGAGAAATACATAAGATATGATACAAGGAAAATACATGTATACATGAAGAGTTCTTGGAATAGTAAAAAAGATTTGAAGATTCATGTGTTGGGTATTTAGAGAGATAAGTTTTCTCTACTCGATTACATCACCTTCTTTTTCATATTTTCCACGGCTTTTAACACTATAATTTTATCCGATGTAACCTCGGGCGCGTGGCCATCTCCGGCAGTACAGACTGCTTCGGCTGTTATACCCTGGGAGACAGACGCGTCGTCTTTGGTAGAGGCGCGAAATCTGTTTTAAGGGAAGCGTGTTGAACACGTGCCTCAGCCACAACCGTCAACACTTATTTGTTCAGTTTGTAGGAAATTATTGTATAAGAAAATGTGGTTCAAGACCTCGTTGAAGCCCACATAAAGGAAGAGGACGCGATTCAAGAGTTCGTTGAAAACTACACAACGGACCATACAAGAAGACGGGGTTAAGCCTCTTGTAGAAGACTTTGACTTGAATCAATTTAGTTGCATATGTTGTATCATTCATATTATTTCGTTTAGATTTGTTCATGGTATTGTACTATAATTTTTCAAATATGTAAAGAGAGTATCTTTACTATTTTTATTTATATAATTTTTTTGTATTAAAACGGTGACCCATATCATACATACTTTTTTTACATATCTTGATACTGATAAATTACAAGCCATTTGATGCTAGAATAATTATTTAAACAAATTATCGTGTTTCTTAATTTCAACCATTTTATTTCATGATAGCTTTTAAAATGCTTTATTGTAACTGTTGTAGCTAAATCACTAAATATAGCTACAATAAAACATTTTAAAAGTCATCACGAGATAAAATGGATAAAATGGTGGGAGTTAGATTATGAATATTCATTATGTGTATTGAGGATGAAAATAAATATGTTAGCAGTTAGATTACGAATATTCATTATGTGTTTTGAAGATGAAAATAAGTTTTGAATCATCAATTTTTATGGGAAAGTCTATCGATTTAAGTTATGTTTTTTTTTTCTGGTAAAAACCAATATTTTTTTTGTTTGTATCCAAATATACAAATAATCATTTACTGAATTAATCTGTGAAACTTATGTTAAACTTGGCAAATATATAAAACATGTTAAAAAATACTAAAACCTGATTGTTTATTGGTAATAAGGTTGTGGGGTGTGGTTGATCTCATCCTCGACTACCTCCTCCATCACATCACCTCCAGCTTACACCATCTTCCACTCCATCTCTTAATGAGTGGGGGGGGGGGGGGGGTTGTTCCACTTCTCCTTCCCCTTTCTCTCCAATCATAACACTCCAAATCATCATCAACGACACACAACACTCGTCGGGGAGATTCACCATGGGCACCAAATATAGAGCCGGGGGTGTTCCCTAATGGGGGAGCTTTCCCCCTTAGGCTTAGTGGTGTGGTACATGCCAGCGCCACGTAGGATTCTTGTCATATAGGGGGCTTTAAAGCTAATCCTTTTAACTTGCATGCAATGGTTTAAAGTCTCTATCTTGATTACCTAATTATTTGTTTTTTTAATTTATATACCTTTTTTATTAAAACAAAATTAAAAAAATATAACAAACATAATTTCAATAATATTAATAAAAAAAATTCAACCTACTTAAAACATTACTAAAAACGACATGTTTACTTAAAAAAAAACAAAACCCCAAGTTACTTAAAAATAAAACCTACTAAATACTGCTTATATTTGCTCAGATTTTTGCCTTACGACCTTCTAAAATGGTTCAATCCTCCTCCGGTAGCTGGGAAAAGTCTTTCACGAGAAACTTCACATCTATCTTGATTTGTTTCTCCAATTTCAATTCATGTTCCGTTTCCTTGATCGAGAGACGATTGAGTCTATCCCGAATTCGTCTAACCCCTTGATGGGCCATCCAATGGTGTTGTCGAGAAGGTGTCTCGTGCTTGTGTTGCTGCCTTTCTTCTATCCCTACCCTTTGGTCGTGGCAGCTATTGGGATTACTTAAAATTCAATTCATCCAACTCGTCGTTTAAGTTAATAGTAGTACGAGCATCGAACTCGGATGGTTCGCTAGATGTTGATTTGGACCGTTTTGACCTATGGGTCATTGGGTCAAACGGTGGTACAAGATGCCACTTTGAAGATTTACGAAGAAGCTCCTGAGAAGGTATCATCGTAAACGCATGCCCATGATACAATCTATATTCGTTGTGGCGGCGGTCATGATGTCCACGACGTTTGAACCACTTCTTCTTATGTGATTGTTGGCGTGGCTATTGTATATGTTGTTGAAGTTGCCAATCTTGGTACGCATTGCGGTCCACTTACCAGAAAACGAATCGGGCGTTCGATATTTACCACGAGCCATTGTGTTGAAAAACTTCCACGTGTATGCCTCCAAAAGATGACTATATCTTGGTTGGTTGCTATAATTTGGAAAACTTAAAATTAGAAGAAACAAAATAAAAACTAAAATTAAAATACATATATAGTTAATTGAGAAAAAAATTACAAATAATCGGATCCTCCGACACTTTCGAGCCATGCTAGTGTCAATGCTATTTCTTCGGTAGGCGTCCACCTCTCTATCGTTTTGGGAGAATGTTCGACATTCTCGCTCTTCTTATGGTGCCTTTTTACGCGTCTATCTCTTGAGGAAGTGGGTTGGGCTTCGGGTATCTTTTTGCTTTGGAATATGTTTTAGTTTGTGGAAAAAATGGTGGTGGTTGATTAGGTGTGGTATAGTATCCAAAAAAAGGGAAGCGGTGGTGGCATTGCCGGATGAGGGGAGGTTGGGGTGGTATGTGGTATCGGATAATACCCAATCTCACCTGTTCGCGAGTCTCCTCGACACCGTTCTTCTTGCTCGTTGTTTGCAAAATTACACCAAACCGGATTCGTTGGTGTTCCACGTTTTTTGGTTGTTGGGAAACATTGTATGAAATGGATAGTTTGTATAAAAATTTGTAGAGAAAAAGATATAATTTTTAGAAAAGGTAGGATATATATAGTCTTAAAATTAAAAGTGGAGTAACATACATAAAATGTCCTTTATTTATACACCAAATTGCTACTCTTTATCGTTTGTCTTCAAAAAAACACGCACAATGTCCTTTATAATTAACTTTTGCACGTTTTTTATCCTTTAAACAAACTAATATTACTTTTTCAATTAACTTTAAGGTAAATGACCATTTTATTTAATGGACATAATCTGAAATTTATTTTTAAAGGACATAATCTATAATTTATAAAAATAAATGTTTTTGTATAATTTATTTAGTTTCATATATGTAAAATATAAAAGTAACTAATTTAACCAAAAAATGAAAATAAATAAACTATACGAGAACATATATTTTTATAAAAAAATTATGTCAATTAATGAATTAAGAATATTTTAAAGTAATCGAAAAACAACAGTGATAAATTTAATAATAAAATAGAAAAAAAAAAAAAAGGAAGAAAAAACTTAAGTAAATAACATATAATGTCCTTCATAGATAAATTTTATATTATATTCTTTGGGTAAATAGTTATATTCCCTTGAAGTTAACTAAAAAGTTAACATTAGTTAGCTTACAGGACAAATAGTGTGACAAAATTTAATTAAGAGTAAAATGTTATTTTAGTCCATGTGTTTGGGTCATTTTGCTACTTTACTCCAAAGATTTGATATTTCATACATGGGCCCAAAAAAGTTTTATCATTACCATTTTGGCCCAACTGACTTAACCCTCCATTTATCTCTGTTAATTGCCATTTCTCTGATTATTTTAATGAAATCTTTTTATTTAAAGTTAATATATAGAAATATAAATTCAGTCAATACAAAACCATCTATAAATAAAGTCTCTCTCTGAACTTTCTCTTTCTATGAACCACCATCGCATTGCCATCTCTACCACCGCCTAAAACCACCATCACCTAAAACTACTCCTGCTAGTTCCTCTTATTCGACGGCCATCAAGCTCCACCGATAACAACTATCTCCGGATGGTTCCTCATATACGTTAGACACCAAGCTCCACCGATAACCACCATCTCCGGAACCCCGTCAGCCACCAAGCTCCACTGATAACCACTATCTTCGGATGGTTCCTCTAAACTCCACCAATAACCACCATCCCCCGGACAAATCTGAATCATAACCAATCTGAATCATCTATCTCTCTCCCTAACCCCCCCCCCCCCCCCAAGAAACACCATTGTAGATCTGTGTCGCCTTTCTCTATCTGTCTCTAAACCTTGTGGGTAGCCGATTTATGCCCTTACGAAACTTGGTGAGGTAAGTTAAGCCAGTTGAGTTTCGCCCGAGCTTGCAGGATGACGGTGGGTCACCAGAACTAATCACTGTCGTCGCTTGATCTTTGTTAAAATCCCCCAGAAAAAGAAGCAGGTGTGGTCACGAGCCACCATAGTCCCTGACAGACGGTTGTCATCGTGGTAACTAGAATGGTGGTGGTGGTGGGTGGGTGGTGGTGAATGGTGGTGTGGCTGGAGGTGTGTGAGAGAGAGAGGAAGAAAGATGAGGTTGTATGTTTATCTTTTTTATGAAAAAAAACATATATAAATATGTAAATATATATAACTGATTAAATGGGGTAGGTTTAATAAATGATCTATTATAAAATTAGGAAAAGACCAAATTACCCCTGACTTGACAGAGGTGAATAGATAGAGTTAAGTCAGTTTGACCAAAACGACAATGGTGAAATATTTTTGGACCCACAGACGAAAAATCAAACTTTTGGACTAAAGTGGCAAATGGCCCAAACCACAGGGACTAAAATGGCATTTAACTCTTTAATTAAAAAGGACAATTTGCGTGCTTTTTGAAGACAAATGAAACAGAGTGTGATTTTAGTATATAAATAAAGGATAGTTTGTGTAATTTACTCTTAAAAGTTTAAAGTTTTTTTTTAAATAATCGTTGTGCATCGGATAGATTTGGAAGGGCCTTACAAAAAGAGCCGTTAGCACTCGCTATTGTGTCAACGAGCCATCCCCCCCCCCCCCCGCTCCCCGGCGCCTAGAAAGTGAGGTGTGGGGCGCCATAGGGGGTGAGGTGGCAGGGGTGCTAAGCCACACCGTAGAGCCTTAGCATCCCGAGCTCCTCCCCATTAATACACCTATCAATAGCAAAGTTAAGGTAGGGCTGAGTAGGGTAATATGTAGACAGTTTTGCTCTACCACGCATGAATAGAGAGAGTGCTTAAAGTAAAATCCTTGGCTCGAATTGATAGCAGCACGTAAATATCCAAAATCCAATAACTTAAAGGTAATTTATTTGAGAAGTAAAATGTTCACAGGTGCGTAGTTAAACACATGGCATTGTTCACTTTGGACACCATATTCATAAGTTTGTATATTAAAATCTCACGATAGGAATTCCTTCTATGTATTCATGGGCGTTAGAACTAGTTGCAATTCATTATTCCCGAGCAACTAGTAATATTTTGTTATTCATAACAAATTGACTTCTATTTAGGGCTATCTTAAAAAAGTAAAGAGTGATGCTTTAGAAGTGATAAAATTAATCAAGCTATCTTGAAAAGAGTGAAGAGTAACGTTTTAGAAGAAAGGTTTCTCCCATCCCTTGTTGGGGTTGGAGTGTTGGAAACCGTATTCATTAGTTTTTGTAATTGAATCTCACGATTGGAATTGTACATCTCTCCTCTATGTATTGACGAAGCGTTAGAACTAGTCGCATTTCATTATTCACGACATTTAGTCATATTTTATTATTCGTGACATATTCACACATATTTAGTGCTATCATGGAAAGAGTCAAGACTAAAAAGAGACGCATTAATAATGATAAAATAAATCAGGCTCTCTTGCAAAGAGTGACGTTTTAGAAGGATAACGTCTCTCCAAATCCTGTTGGGATTACTTTTGTTCTTTTTCTTAATGAAAGCCGCCGTTCAAGGAAGTTGGTCCAACAATCACAATCAAAAGAGCTGGCCGTAGCCCAAAGGTCAATGATCTAAGCATGAGGGTGGTGAGAAAGTCCAAGACAAAAGGGTGGAGCAAGCGGTTTGGTGAGTCACGATGATAGTCCCTATGTGCGGTCGCTTTTAACAAAAGTACATGTGACTACAACTAAGTCAACTTGGCCATTTAGTCTCCCATTTAAGTCATTAACTTCTTCGGC
Source organism: Scalesia atractyloides (assembly GCA_947069175.1). Taxonomy (NCBI): domain Eukaryota; kingdom Viridiplantae; phylum Streptophyta; class Magnoliopsida; order Asterales; family Asteraceae; genus Scalesia; species Scalesia atractyloides. The sequence goes on along the minus strand of CAMTDV010000020.1, from coordinate 78,219,719 downwards.
GGTTTACCTGCTCCTCTTATTATTTTTTGTGTTTTCAAATGTGCACATGTCTACACCTCGTTTCAACAAGAAATATGTATCAGGGATAACTAATACATTATCTCACTTTTGCAGAATCTGTAACAGATTATATATAGACCGGTGGGATCAACCTTCCGCATTGTGGTTGACGGGAACTTGGTCGGTCTCGATGTATTATTAAAGCAAACAAAAAAATAAAAGAATATATAAGAAAAATATATCATAAAAGTTATCAAACACGTGTTCTTTCGTTAAAAACATTTCAAAAGTTATTGAAAGTATTTAGTTACATTTAAGTTTAATAAAAAAAACCAGTTATAAAATATCATTTTCTTACCAAAATTCAATCACAGTTATCAAATTATATAATTATAGTTATCAAATTATATAATTATCAAATTATATAAGAAAAATATATCATAAAAGTTATCAAACATGGAGTTATACCATTAATTTAAGTGGTGGTCTTAGTATATTTGCATTTTTTTCTAATATTGCAATAGCAACTGTATAGGTATACTTCAATGCAGTGCACTAGAGACTAAAATATGGATTAGCAAATGGTACCGGGTATCAAATTTATTAAAACGGATACATTTTCGGTATCGACTTTTGACATTTTCAGTACCGGGTTTTACCCTCAAATACTAGTATCGAACCGTACCGTACCGGCTATATTTGGTACGGATACCTACTTTTGAGGATTTTCGGTACCAAGCTCATCCCTAGACCAAACAAAAAACTTTCTTCTAAGTGTTATATCCAAGGTTTGAACAGTTTATTAGGATATGCTGAATGAACTACTTAACTTTTTAGTCAATGAGATAATATTTTCATGAAGCTTGAAGTATTGTTTTCTTTTCAGGATGTTGCTAATCTAATCCAATACAAGAACAGAAGCTTTTGGAAATTAATGAGAGCGGTGGAGCTGAAGAAGATTATTTATCACCATCAATCATCAACATTTTATACTATAATGTTGTATAACTTATGAAACATGTCTATATGTTTTTTTGTAATTCAACTTGATTGATGTTTTTTTTTAAGTTTTTGAAATGTCATAAGTTTTACATGGTTAATCAACTTGATTGATGTTTTTCAAGTTTTGAAATATCACAGGTTTTACATGGTTAATATTTAATGTTAATTTATGTTTTGAAATGTCATAGGTTTTACATGTCACACCCCAAAAACGTCGCAACAGAAATACAAATGTAATGGTGACGGAAGTTGGTGCCCATAAGTATCTTGGTGAACAATGCATCAATAATTTTGGACATTCAACTTAATTAAAACATATTTTAAAGTTTAAGGTTTAATAGCAAACCACAACCATAACATAGTTAAGTTGTCTTGATCCTTATGGATCTTAATACATTTGGTCCCAAACAGTTTTAAAATTTGTACAAAATATTATTAAACAAGACATTGCATCCACTACCACAAGATACGCCAAAATCCCGAAGTCGAACTCATTTACCTGAAGAACACGTTAAAATCAAGTGTCAACACAATGTAGGGTGAGTTCGCATATTCAAATTATAAATAACTTAATTTAGGGAAAACTTTCTTATTATGTGTTTAATAATAAAACATCCACATAGTTTTAAGAGAGGCAATTTTACTTCCTTTATAAAAATCCGAGGGTCAGATTATCGCAAGCATTTTCTGAAAACCTTTGATACAATTCATCTCCCCAAAGTTTACATATTAGATTGATAATATCAAACGTTCAGATTCGTAAGTTTGCAAGACATTACGAGCTATATATTAAGAATAAGGGTATAATCGATGCTAGACACTATAGAATATAAATTTGTCACTTTGACTTGACATGAAGTTAGCGGTCACAACGGGGTGGTCAATGTAACATTCGTCGAAAAACGGGTTTCAAAACCCGCTTCGTTTATCAATCAAATATTCAGTTATAAATTTCGTTGCGTATTTATGGTTCATATTAACTTCAAACAATACATAACTAATAAACATTTTTAGAATTTTAAACCATCATTAATAAATAATAAAAATAAGTAAATAAAAAAATAAATAGGGCAGCCGGGTTTCGAACCCGGGTCACCCACAAACACAAACACACATCACACAACTCCGCCACACACTTCACTTGTGATAAACACTGAATCAAATAACATTTAAAGTAAAACCCGAAAGTCAAATCCGGTAAACAACGCGCCAGAACTCGCAATCACCGGAGAAAACATAAACTCCGCGAATTTGGCTGTTTCTCCTTTGACCGAAACGGATAAACTGATTTCGACATCAGTTATAACCGATGCCGGCCATCAATTTCGGTCATAACCGCCGGAAACCTTTGACCGCGAATCAAGACTCAAATTCGAACCCAATTCATCCAGTTCTTCCTTATAAATACCCACTCAAATCTCCTGTAAACCTTTCGCTCAGAATCGCACTCTCTTTTGAAGCTTTAGTCCTTCCAAAGCTCGTCGCCGGAGATTTTCATTTTCGCCGGAATACCGCCGGAATCGCTGATCAGAAAACCGTATTCGTTCATCAGACGGTATAATTGTCTAAACTTTCTTGGTATCTCTTGATTGATAATCTAATTGCTCAACACAATAATCAAAACTGTTAAAACAGTTCATACAGCCGGAAATCGCAAAATCAGAGTCGACGAACTTGCCGGAAATCTGAAGAAAACTCGCTGTTCTAGTATACCATATCATTTAATTTTCTGTCCATTTCAATCAAGTATAAGTCGTGATCGATTAAACAGAACAGTCGGATTTCACTTGTTCTGTGAAGAAGATGAAGTCGAATATATGTATTAATATAATTAAAACCGGATATTCAAACGGGTTAGACACACAGTCCAGCGGTGGACTGTGTGCAAATACAATATGCACGTCCCGAGTTCGAATCGCACATGTTACCGACTTTCAGAAATAAAACCAACATTTTTAGAACTTAATCAGATCAAGTCGCAGAATGTTTATAAGAGGAATATAATTCAGTAGTTAAGCAGATTAGACACACAGCCCAACTGGTTGGGCTGTGCGCACTCGAACCGAACGTCCCGAGTTCGACTCTGGGTCTCTGAAGCCGGTTTGGCCATATTAAATCATTTTGATATAAACTAAATAAGGTTAAAGTTAATTAGTATATATATATAATTAAAACAGAGAATATTTCGGGTTAGACACGTAGCTCAGTTGGTAGAGCTGCGTGCACGTATACGAGAGGTCCCGAGTTCGAACCTCACTCAGCGCATAGAAAACACAGTTTGACCGGTCAGACCCGGTCAACGGTCAAAAAGTCAATTTTTTTTATTTTATTTTATTTCTTTTTATTTATTTATTTAATTGAAAAATCATTTAAAAATACTTAAAAATAAGATTCTTAAAGTTAGAAAATTTCCTTAAACTCACAAAAATAAATCTAACAAACCCATTAAGAGCACTAATTAAAAATATTAATCTCAAATAAAATTTATTTATTTATCGAATCATTTTGTTATTATCTAGGTTAGTTTTTCCCTCGTCGATTGAATCATAAATTCGTGCGCCTTCATCGTCATCAAAGAACGCACCCATTGTAAGTGAATCTCTACCAATTCCCCGTTTTAATCATGTTTTGGGGTGTATCATGTGTTGTATAATCCTTTTATTTTATTTAAACACTTGTGCATACATCATATCCGTGATCAAATGTGTATCAAATGTGTATCAATTGTTGTGTGAATTATATGTATATTGGATTTATCATTTTCAGTGCACGCATTTCATTAGGCCCATCAGTTCCCCGTGGGAGACGGGTTGAGCATCAGGAGCCTCATTAGATCGGCTCCGTTTGATTGAGCCTTGATCTCACATACATCATCATTCATGTCATGTACTCATCCAAAGTGGTTTGTGATTGTTTATCCATATATGTTTGCTCACATGTGATTATTGCACAAATTTTCCTTATTAAAAAAACAAGAAATTAGTAACAATGTTTTATCAAGGTTCACTCGCCAACTTTTGTTGACCCAAAATATCCCCCGTTTTACACATGATACAGGTGATCCAGCTGAGACAGGAAACACTTAGGAAGGCCTAGAAGAATAAACAAGTTTATGCTTTGGAATAATAATGTAGTTTCATTTTCTTGTAATTGTATGAATTTTGTTTTAGATATTTAAGTTGTAATTTGAATTTAATACATATGAAACATCTTAGTAAACATCATGAGTTTTGGTGATAACCCAATTATGCCCCGACTTTTATTCCGCTGCGGGTCGGGGTGTGACAGTCAACCCGATAGATCTATCAACAATTTCACACTTAATAATATTAATGATTAAATGGCAAAATTTGCGCAGGTGCTAGCAGTAGGATCACTTATAATGCCTGTCTCATGAACAATATATATATATATATGTATATTTATATATATATCCTACTACAATTTGATAAACTTAATATTTTGTGTTGTACGAATTTCCCGAAATCCGCAGCGAAACGTAAATCATAACTGATACTTACTCCCTTGAGACCGAGTAAATTCGTCACAACTTTAGATTTAAGCATTTTTAATCTACACGGTCATTTCCTCCCAAACACAGTAAATCCCTGTTTCACCCGAAACCTATATATTCAATCACATTTTCAAAACCACGTTTTTCCTCAAGAACATAACATGTCATATCCAAAAGTATATTTTCCACGAAGATATATTATAAGTTATTCAAAGGTAAATTTTATACAAAAAACTAATTATCCTTTTCTAAAGGTGTGTTCTTCCCCCAAAACATATATAAAACAGTAAAAGATGGGTTAGTGACACTCACCTTTAGATGCGTATTTATATTAGCGCAATCCGATAAATTGATCTACATGTCCTAATTTAAGTAAGGACGATTTAATGACCAATATTCCACAATAATACCTAAGTTTCTCCAACACTTAGAATTTTCACATAACTTTGAGATTTTCTCAAAAAGTCCTTATTTTTTATTATGTTGGCGTGTGTGTGTGTATATATATATAAGAGAGAGAGAGAGAAAGAGAGAGAGTGAACACTAAGTTAAGAGTGAACTATGTGAACTAATCTGAGCCATTGGATTAGATCATCTAGAGATTTTTAAACAATGGAAAGATTGTAATTATAATGTAGTAACTTCCCTATTAAATTAATTAACAGAAGGGTATTTGCGTCTTTTGTAAATTGCATTTATTAAACAATATAATCAAAATTCCTAAAATCTTGCTAGTTTCCGTATATACAACATACACAGTTGTTAGTGTATACACATGTGTACAGTCTCGATAGTATTAGTTTATACAAGATACACATATATTAGTTTATACATATGTGTACAGTCTCGCTAACTTTCAATTTATACAAGATACACAGTTGTTGGTTTATACACATATGTACTTGAATAACACACATGTGTATAAATCTAGTTTATACCGACCTGTGGGAACAAGATATAATTATACACAAGTGTATAAGTCTTGTACATACTAACCTGTATACACATATGTGAAAAAACATAATTTAATTAGGTTTAATATTTAATTTTAAAAAGAATATAAGAATTTATTAAAAAAATAAACATTAGCCCTTTAATCTCTTATAATTAAAATAATAGAGAAATAATTAACAATGACTGAGAGTTAAGAGACGAGAAAATTAAGGGATTTTAATTAAAAGTACTTGACTAATATCAATCTTAACCTTTTAATCTAAAAAATATCAAAGGCCAAGATTAGTTCACTCTCTAGAATTTATTTCCAAGTGATCCCAATCCTATATATATTTGCTACTTGAACGATTTTATTGGTGACACTTATTACGTTATATCCGATATCACACCCGTTTATAAGTGATAAATCTATGATTTGCGCTTCATAATATATATATACATAAACGTGATCACATTATTATTATATATCATAATACACATATTTCGTCAACTTATATATTTTATCATTTTTAAAGCATATACACACTAAATAACTCATCAGGTTAACCTATATGTTATATTCCTGCTCAACAATTAAGTTGCATACCTAACGTGACTCTACCGATATTTCCATTTTAACCGTACAAGCGTACATGCATAGTCTAATCCCTACCATCATGTCATCGCTTAACATATCACATTTTATATACTTATAATCACATATCATATCATATTACACAAAGTTTACCCTTGAACAACTCATTTTCGTGAACGTCGAAATATGTGTATTTTGACGTTTCGGTAACGTTTTCGGGAGTCGGAAGCCACGTATGACTAGCCAAACACCATGGATACCTAATATAAGTTAAAATACTTATATTTATATCAAAACTAAAATAGTTTTATAAAAATCACTTTAAAAGCCAATTTTACCGTTTTTAATGCATAGTTTTGTACCGAAGTTTACCATAATCATCCCAAATTGTCACGACTTAATATTTTAACATAACACATGTTATTTACTGAATAAAATGGTACTTATACTCATGTTAGTGCAGATTTCATGTAAGTCACATAAATCATGCGATTTCACCAATTTTACTACTTTTTAAACTACATGTACAACATGCAAAGCTACCCATACTTATGACATAATTTTGTGTCATCATATACATCATATAAAAATGTTAATATTCTGATTTCATCCATTTTATCATACCATAACAAATTCACCATCTCATGGTCATTTAATCATCATGTATACTTATATACAAGTATCTAATGCATGGTTATCATATTATCATCATCACCATGAACTTAAATGCATCTAACATTTATTTAATTCATATTCAAATAATCCAAGACATCATCATCCAATCATCTTGACATAAATACAAGTATCATTCTAATATTTATGAACATCCAACAAAAACCCACATGCATGCATACTTATATATACATATACATATACATAACATATATACATACATATATATATATATATATACACTTCCAAAATTCCACTTTATATGTATTCATCCTTTAATCATAGGAACCCTTTATAAAAACCTTTTTGATCATGTATGTATTCATTTCAAGTATCACACCAATCAAGAACCAACTAAAAATCAAAACTCAAGGTCTAATCCAGATACTCTCAAATTTTCGGCCATGTACACATCCATGTGAGCTTCCATTTTTATTTTGTTTAAAAAACCCATTTTTTAATATTTTCAAGTTTGTGAATAATTTCAAGATCAAGAGAAACCTTCTAACATCATCATTATCACCAAGAATCAAGAATACGATTTTAAAAGTAAGTTTATACCTTCAAGATGTAACATTTGTATAAATCGGGTCTCCAAAACCCGCTCCGTTTTGTAATCAAATACCAAGTTATGAAATTACATTAAGTATTTATGAGTATTTTGAGTTTAAACGTTACATAATTAATATATAAACTAAACTATAAAAATTATACTTGATAAAAAGTTAAAATAAAATAAATAAAAAAAAATTGTAGCTGACCGGACTCGAACCCGGGTCAACTGCCTCGAACAACATATCAACCAATCCTTTAACCACTCCGCCACCAATTGTTTTCTGTTAACATTATGAAAACAATTGAGTTTTATGCGCAAACACAAATTAACGGTTAATGAAATCTGAATAACGGAAATCGGTAAACCGAATCGCCAAATCAGTTTTGGTTCGTTTAGCTGTTTTATAACCGATGAATATCGGTTTCTAATTAAGTTCAAATTGAATGAACTTCAAGTTTCGGGTTTTGAAACCGAAAGGCATTCAAACTTCAAATAATTCAGGTTCCAATCATTATTACGATTCAGAACCGTCTCAAATACATTCCAATTCCTTTTCGTCGCGTTTTCAAGTCTTTTGAACACAAAAAAAAATCTGTCGCCGGAATTCTCTGCAAATCTCGCCGGAAAACCGGGTTCAACACAAACCAGTAAGAATTTCCTCTCTTGCTGTTTCAATCTATTGTTAGGACTCTACTAACATTAACCCGTCACTCAAAATCAGTCACAGAAGACTTTGTTGGATTTTCTGGGTTCGCCGGAGAAAATCTGGAATTTGCCGGAAACACGCTAGTTAACGGTAAACACATTCAACCGTGCTAATAATCCATGTACTCTGGTTCAATTTCAAATCTAATTCTTTAATTCTGTTGTTAGACCCTCCCAGCCGAAGGTCCAAAAACAGAGTTGCCTGTTCTCGCCGGACTTCCTGAAGAAGACGACCTGTCCGGTATTTCCTTTCCCCAAACTGTTCGGTTTGTACATTTAAACTAGTAGTCATGTTATTTAAGTAGTTAGACCATGAACCAGTTGTCTGAGTAAAAAAACCCGGTAATCGTAGTGAAGAAGACGAATCTAAAAACGGGATAAGAGTAAATAAAATTCGGATTATTAACGGGTTAGACACACAGTCCAGCGGTGGACTGTGTGCAAAGTTTATATACAAGTCCCGAGTTCGATCCTTACTACACACACACTCTGCGTAATAACATTCCTTTTTATTTATGAACTAACCGGGTTAGAGTGGGTAGTTGTTAAGTATAATATAAATCAAGAATATAACCGGGTTAGACACACAGTCCAGCGGTGGACTGTGTGCAAAATAAACTACACGTCGCGCGATCGAGTCCCGTCACAAGCACCGGTTCAATGAGACTAAAACGTTTTGCAAAATAAAGGAATTTTCGGTAAATTCGAATAAGTGTATAAATATAATTAAAACTGGATTTCTAACGGGTTAGTCACGTAGCTCAGTTGGTAGAGCTACGTGCGCGTGAACGGAAGGTCACCGGTTCGAATCCCGCTTGGCGCAAGTATTACCGCTGACCGAACCGGTCAACGGTCAACGGTCAAACAGTAAAAAAATATTATTTTTTTTAAATATTTATTTGTTTAATTTAAATTAAAAATCAATTAAAAATACTTAAAAATAACATTTTTAAGGATAGAAAATAGCCATAAACTCACAAAAATATATCTAAAAATCCCATTAAAATCTTTAATAAAATCCATCCATTTAATATATTTTTTCCCATTATTATTTAGGTTAGTAATTTCTCGTTGACTCGCTTCGTCTAAATCGTGCGCATCTCACCATCTCAAATCCAACGCAACCAATGTGAGTGAACCCTTCAAATTCCCCGTTTTAATCACGTTTTTGGGGTGTATCATGTGTTTTGTTCATTTACATATTATAACTAAGTTATTGTGCATATATCATATCATGACATGTGTGTTAGTTGTTGCTGTTAAGTAGTTATTATTGTTTGCAAATCATTATTTCAGTACATGCAATTGCCGAGGCCGTAGCTCCCCACCCATCGAGGTTGAGTTTGATCCCCATTTTATTATGCGGTTGATCAGGGCGTGCCCGCATGATCGGCTCCGTTTGATTGAGCCTTGATCGGTCATTTTATTTTTCATTTCAATACATGCAATACGCTCGGCTCCGTTTGATTGAGCCTTGAGTGCACAGTTCAATTTACATTTCCAGTTCATGCAATACGTTCGACTCCGTTTGATTGAGCCTTGAGCGCACAGTTCAATTTACATTTCCAGTTCATGCAATACGATCGGCTCCGTTTGATTGAGCCTTGATCGCACAGTTCATTTATGTTAATTATTATGTGATGTTGGTATGTTCATATATGCTATCGATTGTTATCGTATGTTATAATTGTACTGATGTTTGCCAATGTTTGATTTCATACATGTGCTCTTTTATGATTATGCACAATATTTTATTGATAAACTAACCAGAAAATTATTATCAAATGTTTATCTATAAGGTTCACTCGCCAACTTATGTTGACCCAAAAACCTCCCATTTTTACACATGATACAGGTGAACCAGCAGCAGCTAGGAACCCATAGGACCTGGATTAGAAGAAATAAAACGATTTAGTATTTGGATTATCATGTTTGGATATTTTCCTTTGTAATGAATGAACATGTTTGGATGTTTGAGAAATGTAACTTTGACTTCATTTAATTATGAAACATAATAGTAAATGTCATGTGCTTTGGTGATAACCCAATTATGCCCCGACTCTTAATTCCGCTGCGGGTCGGGGTGTGACACAAGATATTTGGTGGGTTTTGACAAGATTTTGATGTTTATGGAGCTTGTTTCTTCTTGAAATCACCTTTGGATCTTCAAAACAACTTGGAACTAGCTTGAATGAATTTGGATCTTCAAAGAAACTTCAAAATCTGAAAGTGGAAGTGTGTGTGTGTGTGTGTGCGGCCGTGAGCTAGAGAGAGAGAGTGAAATGGAGTTGTTTGATCTTGGAAAGTGTATGTATGGAGTGTGAGAAAGTTCATAATTATTGTGTATTCTCCCTAGGACCAACACTTGTCAATTTGGAAGAAATAAGCAAAAGGTGGGCACCCCATGGGGCCGCCACCTACACATTCTCTCACATACATACATATACATATGCATACATATTATATATCAGGCTAAAACCAGGTATTTAACTGGCTACCGGGTATTTTATCTTGCATTTTAATCTCGTTTTAGGCGTTTTAAATAACTTTTATCATTCTATAAAAATAAACTCGCCATAATATTGCTGAAATATATATTAATTGCCTAGACTAGCTGCGTTGTCTGTATTTTATAACCTACGCGCGGTATTGCGTAGTACGCGCTTAAACTCGCAAAATAGAATTCTTAAGCGTCTTAACTAATTTTTTCCTCATGGCTATGATTAAAATAACATTTTAATCATAAATGAATATATTTAGGATTTAACATTAATCGGGCGGTCACCGACGTTCGTTTCGCATTTTATTCGTTACGCGATAAGCGTTTATCTTATTATTGCCAACATAATTTTAATAAATTTTGAATTTATCAACACATCAAATACCATCAAATAACACTATATTTATCAAAATAATCTTTATTTATTCATAATACGTGTCACGCTAGTACGGTACATACTCAAAATAGCCGGGTGTCACATAACATGGTTAATGTTTAAAGCTATCTAACATTACCCGCTGCAGCGTATGTATACGTCACATCTTAATTTGTATGCCCCGGCAGCAACACGGCAGGGTTCCATCTAGTTAAATTGAAAATACAATCAACAAGAGTAAAAATTCAACTACATTTTTTTTCGAAAGACAAACTTTTAATAAAATCACCTGGTTAGCAATTAACTAATCTGGGGAAATATATAAAAGAAACAATTACAAGTGCATAAATGGTTTATTAATCCACCTGGTCTAACTAACAACATACTTATTATTATGACTAGAACACCACAAAAAAGCCATAGAGAAGAGGTGACGTACAAACAGAAAACTATGAAGTAAGATACGGAGATATTAAAGCCATTGCAACATTTCGAATGAAGATGACTTTTGGCTAATCGGAGACCATTAGCTATGATTTTACTTTGGACTTGGCTTAGTAACTAAAATTGCAGTCGTCTACTGCTTATGAGCTTTGTTTTAAGACGACTTTCATGTATATTATGGCTGTTTGGAACTACAAAGTAATTTGCATGTTCTAAAGTGGTTATCTTATGTTGTTGGGTGATAGACACCTTGGTTAGGCTAACTATTAAAAAAATTATTCCATTGCATGGCATTGCTTAAGTGTTAAATGTTTAGCTCGATGAAGCTGACGTATTGGTTTAGTGAGAGCCATGGCTGTGTGTTGGTTAGGAATTGGCTTGGTATTATATGTTGTCGTCATCCTAGACCTCTTAGCTTTGTTATTAAATTTTTTTGTTGAGAGTTATGGATGTTTGTGCATACTAGAATGATAAACTTTGGTTTTTGGAATAGTTTGTTGTTTCTAGATTTGTTTATTTATGCATTATTAGTTTGCAACATACTTTGTTTCTCCTGGTTGCACTTGACACATTAGTGCTTTATTGTGCCTCTCATGTTTGTGTGATTGGCTTTGTAAGATGTTTTATTTTGTGGGTATTTAAGTGTTGATTTTAGTGGGTTTTGGCTTTGCTTCTTTGTCTAAATACTTAATGACATGGTTATTATGGGTTGACGTATTCATTGGCTATGATGCTAGAAGTGTGGTGTTGTAAAAATGTTAAGACGTTAGAACTACAACTGGTTAATACACTTTCTAAGCTTTTCAAATATTTTTTTTTGAATACGTTTAAACTATTTAAACTTAGTTTTCTTTATTCCAAAGCGTACTCTAATTTGTTCCTTAATTGTTAGGCTTACAAAATGGTAAACTCCAATGAGCAGACACGTGTGCTTGAGCGTCTTGTGCCTGTTCTTTAACAATTGGTAGAGTCTAATCGGTTGCTTATGGAGAAGCTAATTGCACTAACTAAGTGTGTTTGGAGGTTACGCGAACGAAATGTTGATCTACAAGTTGTAGTTGACGTTCTTTATACGCGTCCTGTTCAGCCTAGAAATTAATATGTATAGTTGTTAGAACAGTTTTACACTGGTTATATATTTTGTAATATTATTGATAACAATCACATATATATTTATTTTGGTTTTACTAACGCATAAACGTACTCCTTTGGCCGCATTGCGTCGAGTCACATATCTCGTTAATTAATTAATTAACTAACTATACTGCATTTATCAACATGGTGTGAATAGTGTTTGACTACTCTTTTTTTTTCTTTTTGTCTTTCTTTTTTTATACTGTTATCTCTCAACTTTTAGACTTGACATTTATAACCCTTTAACTTTCTAAAAACTTTTAGTTAAGTTTTATGTGATTACTTTTATTTACGAGCCGGTACAAATTCAAGTTGATTTACGTTTAGACGTAAAAAATGTTTCCTGAAATGTGTTGGGTCAAATATAATATGTTTATTTTTATTATTATGTACGTTTTTATTATGTACGTTAATGTTGGTCTACATTTGGCGTAATTTTTATTTTTTTTCCGGAAATGAGTTAGGTCAAATAGAATATGTTTTGATGCTTATTTTTTGTACGTCTTCAGTTGTATTACGTTTTGATGTAAATTTTGTTTGAAAGTGAATCGGGTTAAATGTAATACATTCTCATTAGACAGTATAAATTCGAGCCACTTTATGTTTCGACACCGCCGCAATGCGCCGTACCATTCTTTAACTTAAAAGACACTTTTTTTCTTAAGCGCTTATTTTTATACATGTATCGGTATGAATTCCACTTGGTTTATATTTCGACGTAAATTTTCTTCGGAAATACGTCTGGTCAAATATAATACGTTTTCGTGCTTCTATTTATGTACGGTTTCAGTTGGTCTACATTTTGACGTATTTTTTTCCGGGAACCACTTCAAATATTATACGTTTTCATTAGATGATATAAATTTAAGGTACTTTACATTTCAACGCCAAGACAACCTATTGTTATTTAAAAGTATTTGCGCTTATTTATTTTATTATACTTATTTCGAAACGTGAATTTCTTGAGGCACCTTTTATATACTTTCTTTAATTTTTTTTTATCTTTCTCTTATTTTGTATGGATAACTTCTTGAAACAAGTTATATATCATCACATTTTTAGTTAAATAAATGATGCATCGACTTCTTTGGAATTTATTTTTGGATATTCTATATGTTTAAATTTATAAAGAACCAACTATAATGCGCAACTAAAAAAAGCGTTATCCCGCCGCAAAACACGGGTTTAACTTCTAGTTACTAAACAATAGTTAAGGTAAGATAAAAGTAAAAGTTGAAGTTTTCATATATATGTTTTGGCTATATGATTCGGGTAAATGAATATATAATTCCGGGTAATCGGGTCGGGTATCATCTAACCCATACCGGTTCTATACCTGCGGAATATTTTTTTTCCAATCCCATACCCGTCGGATATCAGTTATATCAGTCCGGATGGTTCCGGTTTCGAGTATATCTGTCTGACTCGGGTATTTTTTACCATCCCTAATTGTTATAAATAGTATATAATAAACTAACTGGATTCATAATAAATATATTAACTAGTATGTATTTGCACGAATTAATTAAAATTATTGAGTAACATCAAATGAAAAAAAAAGTCGGTGTCCTTGTAATAATTGAAAAAAAAAGTCCCTGTGATTACTGGTGTATGCAACATGTTTATGAAATGGTATACTTGCAGCATGCTGAATTATTTGTTAATGATAGCACCATTATTTCTGATTGCAATGATGACTAAAACGATTATTTGGACGACGAACATGATGATATTTGATATGAATAATAATACGTGTGGAGCATTGAACTGTTTGCTTTTTGGGTTATTTAGATCTTAAAAAGTTAAAATTGAATTCAAACTGGAACCAAATTCGAATTTAGGATATGGATTAGAATGCCTATTAGAAATATATGAATTTGGATTGATTCAAATAAACCAAATTATTATAAAAATAATTTAAGATAAAAGTATTTGTATTTGATTATAAAAATAATGGTTGAAGGGAGATAGAAAGTTGTTTGTTTGTTTATAGCAATTAAAAAAAGATGATGTGTCTAATGATATTAGAATTCAAACTAATATATGTATGTACAAATGATTGTATGTTATATAGAAACAAATTTGTAATCTTAAATTAGTGACAAATATGTGACGAAGAATGCGCTTGTTAAAGTATTAACGTATTTGCCTATGATACCAAAACTGAAAAGATTATTTTAGAATGCGATGAATGAAAATATTGTGTTGGCATGATAAAGAGGGTGAAAAGTTCAAAAATAAAACTATACATAATGCCAATATCTCTAGATCAAGTGGTAGAAGACTTGCATTTCTTTTGAGAGATGCAAGTTGAGCTCTCACTTGGTGCAGATCCTTTAGCCAAACGGGTTTCACCGGTAATTTCATCATTGTGCCTACGAGCAGGTGGTTTACTGGGTCTTTCTCGGAATTGGTGATAGACGCGGATTACTCTCATAGTACTCCGTTTGGTCCAGTGGGTGCCCCGAGAGTGTTCGGGAATGATTCTGTTGGCCGTTAAAAAAACTATTATACATAATGATGGCTGGTTATGAGGAAAGAAACCTAAAATTTTTAGGTTTTAGGAAATAAGAAACCTAAAATTGGGACTTAGTTATGAGGAAACTAAACCATTTGGTAGCATGAGTAGTCATCACAACACTTGGCTGGTTCTTAGATATATCTACAGTCCTCCACGATGGTTATGCTACACTCCTCCTTATGCATTATTAAGAAGTCATTGCTAATTCAAGGTCCATAAAAACGTAGTAAAAATATTGATGTGTATTTGTCTTTATTAATTAAAAATTAACTACATGAAAAATTTGTGGAGTATAAGCTCGAAGTTTACGATGCGTACAATGATGTAGAATTATCTACCACTAGACATGACCATGCTTGTTTTACAAAGTATGAGAATTGGTTATGCAATGACGGTAAAATTCCTAAAAAATACGAGAAAGATTTATATATTTGGGATTTATCATATTTGATACACTTGCAAGTCTGACATGGGATTGATGTTATGCGTATCGATAGATATTGTGTTTGTGACGGCATGATAGGATTATTGTTTATCATTCTATGAAAAAAGAGGTATCTGTGACGGCTTGATAGGATTATTGTTTATCATTCTATGAAAAAAGAGGTATAATTTTTTAAAGAACATGCAAGAGCTTAGTCCCATCAAGAATGTTGGAAGTTGCATGTATTTGCCACATTTTGTGAGTCTAAAATCACCTAACACACAATCACAAAAGCTTTACTTGTTTTTTTTTTTCTTAACTTGGTTCATTCGAAAGTGACCTATCTCAGGGTGTCGGGAATCTAAAGCTAATGGAAAGCAGACAATTGATGCCTAATAAAACCACAAAGATAAAATTAACTCGAAAAATTAGTTGGAAAATCAGACCGTTTATCAAACAAAAAAACACGGTATAAACAAACTTTTTGACTTTTTTATTATTTATAAATGTAAGCACACAAATTACATACCCCTAACCTAACTGTCGATTTACATTATACTGAATCAAATCCTAAACCAACTCAAACTCTATTTAAATAAATAAACTCTCACGTAAATCTTATTAATTTGAACTAACAATTATCCCTAGTTTAAATATAAAATACTCAATAAACAATTCATCACGAATTATCTATAACCCGCCTTGATCTTTACCTTGTTATTTAAGATTAACGTCTTCATTTCCCCCCTTTAATCTTGAATTGGACCCGTTTCTTCACATTGGCACCGTTATCGACAACTTCAATCACTTGATCCGTCTTGATATCCCTCTTCCAGGGTCCTAGAATTACACCGTTCTTGACCACAGATCAAATAAAATACACAAGCTCGCTGCTTTTACCTTCTTCTTCTTCCCTTGCTAAACACGGAAAGCTTCGAGGCTTCCCGCTTTTACAAATCTTCTTCTGTCAAAAAAACAACCTACCCCGGTTACTCCCTTTTTTACCTTGGCGGGAAGGATCGGGGTTTGTTCATGCTTGGATTGAAAGTTGCTAATGTGATGAAGTTCTTCATCACTGGACCGTCATCTTAAACTTATCATCGGTCACCATCCGAAACGGTACTCTTGTGTCACCGACTAAGCCAAACCACATCGTTGTTGCCATTACAACTCCTCACAACCGGGGTTGCTAACCACTGTCCAAAACACTACAAAATTAACCAACCCATTAATTGTTGATTTGGACTCACCCTCGTACTTTATTTGATGCTAAACAAAATCAACCGTTCTTTGATCATAGTTTTATCACGCTGTTACTTTCCTTCTTAATATGCCCCTACTAATATCTACAACTAGTAAAGACAACCACCACCTATTGATCCGTCCCTCGGTCGCTAAACGAGTTCTTTATCTCCTTGTTCTTTCGTTTCTTTCACAACATGCCCATTGGTTTCTCTGCTAAAAAGTATTGAGCCCTCTCGCTGCAATTTTCCTCCTTGACGAGAAAAACTCCCTGACAAAAGTAGACCACGACAAAAAAACCAGTTGAACCTACCAGAAAAAAACTATTGCTCGCTTTGCTCTTGGCTGTACATTGCCGCCTCTAAGTTAACCCGACACAAATCAATGAATTTCCGTCCATGTGATAGATAAGTAATTTATTTGGATGCTATCGAATTGCCACATAATTTCCACTTACA
Source organism: Scalesia atractyloides (assembly GCA_947069175.1). Lineage (NCBI taxonomy): Eukaryota > Viridiplantae > Streptophyta > Magnoliopsida > Asterales > Asteraceae > Scalesia > Scalesia atractyloides. The sequence goes on along the minus strand of CAMTDV010000020.1, from coordinate 78,202,643 downwards.
TCATATTCATATGATTTAAATCTCCAAATTGTTAAGCCACCAAGTTCAATTAATTGCAAACATATCTCACTAACAATCAACTTTAATTACATGGCAACCCAAAATTATGTCCCAAAGAAAACCTTCAACTTTGCCAACTGCCTTTGCCTTGCCGTCACCTTAACAAAACTTTATCTTTTTCTTTGTCTTCGACCACCACGGTTTTACCGTTGTTGCAAGTTGCAGCCCCGCGAGGGGCTGCTCCCACATCTTGGAAAACGACACTTAAAGGAGTCAGCACCAATCTCAGATACCAATTGTTGTAAAATCATACCTTTGATCAAACAAAAAACACCGTATGAACGAACTCGTTTGACTCTTAATTATTTATCAATGAAAGCACACAAATTAGATACCACTAACAATCTATTTATTCTATACTCAATGTAATCCTAAAGCAACTCAAACTCCATTCAAGTAAATAAGTGTTAGGTAAATTTTATTAATTCAGTATTACAATTATCCCTAATTTAAATATATGATACTCAATAAATATTTCACTAATAATTACTTATAACTTATCTTGATCTTTTATCTCCTTAATTTAAGACTAAGTCTTCAAGTATGGCTACCTCCAACCAATAAAATACTAAATAACTTGAAAACACAAAACATGCGGGTGATACAAGGTTCGACCGTGGATCGACAATCCCCATCATTTTCATGTGAAATCTCATATGTCTAGAGAGTCTTCAAGCATATACAGATTATCATTCAAGTCCCATCAAATGACAATGACGTATAAGTGATTTATGTGGTTGAGTTGTTGTAGGCTTTTGTTTTTCTTCGTTTTTGCTTGTATGTCCCCTCCAATTTCTTGTTTGGCCCTTTATATTTATATATAAAGTCTAGTTGCTGTTAAAATAAAACTTTTTAACAAAATATCTTGGGATATTGAATGAAAGTTATAGAATCCACTAACATCACACTCTATTGTTTTTTGTTATTTGTTGTTGTTAACATCGTAAAATCCATTTAATCAAATTGTCTATGATGCGAAAATGTAAACAAACAAGTGTGCAGATATTATAATCACACGGTTCTTGGCAAGGTTCAGTGCGAGACGTTTCAAGGGATAATATTGTTTTGTGTCGGAGAATATGGAAATCTAGAAACGAGATTCTCTTTTCGAACAAGGCGGTCAAAGTGGAAAACATTATGGGAGATGTGAAAGCTCTAAGTTATATGTAGCATAAAAATAGATAAAGGGTGTGTGTGTGGGGGGGGGGGGGGGGGGGGGGGGGTGGAATAGCTAGTGATTTAATGTGATGTAAATATTTTGGTATTGGCTTGGCTCTCTTGCTGATTTTGGCAAGTTGGGTTGTTTTTAATGAAGTACACCTTTCAAAAAAATAAAAATTAAGGCATACAATTCAAAGCCTCTAAAAACTTGCAACTGACCGTTAGTCACTGATCGATCCTTCCCCAAGTAGTATGCCCATAACTTGCTTCCGTACTCAAACCATCCTAAGTAATACACTATCACCATAGAGGTACCCATGGAAGTTGTATTATCTTAAGCTTCGAGCCCACCATAACTTTACATATCTATCAAAGTAGTAGCAAAGTTGGGTTGATTTTAACTTTTAATGCTTGCAAGGTGCCTCCCCTCTCTTAGGGAAAGATCTCATATACAATAGAGAAAAATGTTCGGATAATCTCTGTGTTTTGCCTAGATTTTACCTATAGTCCCTACATTTTTATAATTACAGCTATAGTCCCTAAATTTTAAACATTCGTTCTCGGATAGTCCCTAAAGCGGATGAAAGTTAGTTTTTGGTGTTAAGTTGGTATGAAATAACAAAAATGCCCTTAATATAAAAAATAACTATTAAATTATTAAAATAAAATAATTAATATATTAATCCATGTGAGACCCTCTTCTTTATAAAACATATATATGTAATATACATACAGACTTGTCCCTCTGGTGGTGTTGAGTGGGTGGTGGGTGGAGTTAGAGGTGGGGCGGATGGTGGTGGTTGTTGGGTTAGGTTTCGTCTGGTGTTGTTGTTGAATGGTGGTGGAGGCTAATGGGGGAAGTCGATGATGGTGGTGCTAGAAAAAGAGAGAGGGATAATTTTGTATGTATGTATGTATGTATATGTTTAATATAGAAGTGGCCTCACCTGAATTAATATATTAATTATTTATTTTAATGATTTAGTTATTTTTTATATTAAAGGCATTTTAGTCATTCCACATTCACTTAACACCGATAACTAACCTTCTTCATCTGCTTTAGAGACTATGCAGGAACGAATGTGCAAAAGTTAGGTACTATAGATGTAATTTTAAAAATGTAGGTACCATAGGGGAAATCTGGGCAAATCACAAGATCATCATGGTTTTATAGCCTAGTGACATCTTGGGAGTGGCTTTGAGACCAAAAGATCCTCGGTTCGATTCCCACAAGGAGGGTTTTTCTTATATTTATTGGGTTTCCTCCTGAATTGTTGTATAAACATCATGTCTAGTATAGATGGATATAATCAAGTGGTACCGCTGGTGGCATGATGATACTCTAATAGTCCGTTAGTAATCTAAATTTGTTAATAAAAAAATAGGATAGTGAAAGATCTCATTTAAAGTATCTGGTAATTTTAGCATACTTCTTCTTAGGATTATCTACGTTACATTTCACAATTCATGAACCTTTGCAAGATCTTCAAAATATGATAAATTATTAAATCTCCAATTTTGAAACAACCAAGATCTTAATTACAAAACTGGTCCCACCGTTATTCTAGCTACAAATACCGAACCCTCTTCACAATCCACCCATCACCCCCTTTCTTTCCCTATTCTCACTTCCTCCTTTCCTCTTTATCTTCCCTGAAAGTAACCACACACCACACTCAAACCCCCATTATTCTCCAATCACACGATCAAACTTCCAACTTTTCCAGCTGTGATCCCCTTCAAAACACACCACCAAAAATGGTGGACGTTGACAGAATAATGACCGGCCTAAACCCCGCACACCTCGCCGGCCTCCGCCGCCTCTCCGCCAGAGCCGCCACATCATCACCGTCAAGCCCACTTCCACCTCGTAACAGCCTCATCTCCTTCACATCCTTATCCAACAAAGTCTTGACCCATTTAAAAAACTCGGGCATCCAAGTCCAACCCGGGTTATCCGACAAAGAATTCGCTAGAGCAGAAGCCGAATTCGGGTTCGCATTCCCACCCGATCTTAAAGCCATTCTCTCAGCCGGGTTGCCGGTCGGACCCGGTTTTCCAGACTGGCGGTCAACCGGGTCTGCCCGGCAACAACTACGAGCCACGTTCGAACTCCCTATAGCTTCCATATCTTTCCATATCGCGAGAAACGCATTGTGGTCGAAATCGTGGGGGGTTCGACCGGTCGAACCGGAAAAAGCTATGAGGATAGCCAGAAGTTTTTTAAAACGGGCACCGCTTTTGGTGCCCGTTTTTAACCACTGTTACATTCCATGTAAACCGACACTAGCTGGTAACCCGGTTTTTTACGTTGACGAAAATCAGATTTTTTGTTGTGGGTTTGATTTGTCTGATTTTTTTGATAGAGAAAAATCTACAGTCTTTGTTAAGTGTAATCCACAAAATGTAATGAAGCAAAAACAGAAGCAAGTTAGTGTTAACGGCAATGGAAAAACTAACGGAATGTTGAGTAATGTTTCACGGCGTAGTCTTGACGCCGTCTCTGGTGGGAGAGTTCCAAGATGGGTGGAGTTTTGGAGTGATGCTGCCGTTGACCACTGTAGAAGAAAGTCAAGTTCATGCTGTTCATCTTCATCTTCATCGTCACCAGACCGGTATTTTGAAATACCAAGAACCGGTGGGCCAAACTGGGTTGATAAATATGTTCAACAGATCGGGTCGGTTTTGAAAGCGGGTGGGTGGGCTGATTCGGATGTGGTGGATATTGTTGACGTGGGTTCGTCCGGTTTTTTTGATAGTGAGATGGTGTTGCTGGATAATCAGGCTGTTCTTGATGCGCTTCTTGTTAAAGCGAATCGGTTGGCGGAGTCGCTCCGGAAAGCCGGGTGGAGCTCCGAAGATGTTTCGGATGCGTTCGGGTTTGATTTTAAACCGGTGAAAGAGCGGAAACCGGTTAATTTGTCGCCGGAGGTGTTGGCGAAGATTGGAAGACTTGCGGAATCTGTTTCAAAATCTTGACGACCGGAGTTGCCGGTAACCGACAGACACCTTGATTTTTTTTTATGGAATAGAAAGATGTGAAATATATAATTATAATAAATTTCGTATAAAGAGAAAGAGCCACTAATTTATACTAGTTAAATATTATACTCTTTAAATAAATTATAGTATATGTAGTTTAAATTTGAAATTGTGTTGATGATGTCTTTATTAATGAGCATCCGATGGTTATGGAATTAAGTATGTGATTCGATTTATGAAGTAGTTTAATTTGTAATAACTAGTTTATACTTGGTTAGGTCACTCGGTGTCGGGTCGTCCCAGGCCCGGCTTCGGCCGACGACGCCCCCAACACCGTGTCGGGTAGCTTGTCGGCGTCGCAGGCATCGGCCTGCAGCCGATGGGGACGATGCTGTCTCTCTCCTTCTCTACACACACCTATACATACATACATATATATATATATATTTAGCCTCGTCCTCCATTTCCTAGGTTCATCCCCTTTAGGCCTATCCTCACACTCATTCTACGTGGTGTTGACGTGGCGGGTCGTCCTCCAGGGAGAACCGTCCGTGGCAGTTCAACCTTGTTTGGAGCAATTTTCTTCAAGTCAAAGCAGGAGCTATCCCAATTGTGGGTTCTGGTAAGTCGGTTATAATTTTCTGCCAGCGAATATGGTGATTCATTTACCAGGGTGGGTATGTGTCTTGCTTAATAGAAGTTTGTGTTGATTATAAGTATCAAAGACGGTTATATACCGAAGTTGTGATATGGTTTTTCATGAGATATAATGTGGGATTACTAGTACATGCACCATACAATCATAGCATATCTATAATTTAAATGATTTAAGGCTTTGTGTGTTCATTCACATTCTATCATCATTTTCTATCCTATAATTATACTAAATACAACTATATTTTCTCTTTCTTCCTAATTAAATGATATATTATATATCTTTATCATTACCTTTTTTCTCACCTTTACTCACAACTACTTTCAAAATATATTAAAAATTATAAAAAGTCAACAATGTGCACTCAAATATACGGATAAACAGTAACATTTTCTATCACTCATAAATATAAAACCACTTTTTATTATATAAAACCTCTCACTCATAAAATTCATATTAAGGGAAAAAGCAATATCAGCCACCTCTATATAAAATAATAAAAATAATATTTTTTTGGTTTACAAGTTCAAAAAATTTAATAACGTTGTAATCGGCGCATTATAAATGGCACAGGTTACAAATGAAGGAATGCACGTGTGTGAGTGTGGGTGTGGGGGGGGGGGGGGTTCTTTCTAAAAAAAGACGTTGGGTTTCTTCCAATGTATGGAAATCGAAAAAGCAAAATAGTGTGAATAACCACGACGATGTCGTTTCATGATGACGTTGCTTCGAAAACGATGTCGTTTGCTGGAAAAAAAGGTTAAGTGTGTTTCTGGGGTTGGGTTGTTTCACTTGAAACCCCTGAACTATTATCTCTTTAATTTAAAACCACAAAAGATAAATTAATTAACTTTGCTTTATTGGTTGGAGGATGGAGGTGGGGACCGTGTTTCAGGTGATAATATGGAAAAGGAGCTGTTTGGCAGTTCAACCTCGGAAACCGAAATAGATGACAACTTTGTGTTAAAAGTTCAAGACCAAATTTGCTCCAATTATTTGACTACAAATATACTAAAAACGGATCGGGTGATCAAATAAATTATAAATATAGTATTTTTTGAACAAAATTAGTGCTGTTTAGTTATCACGATCGGTTCCAAGTTTAAAGTTGTTCGTTGAACTGTTGGTCTCAGATTTTTAAACTGTAACTTCATTGTATAAATTGGTAAAGCATATCACTTGAACGGTATGATCTGAATTTAATGTTTTGATTGTTTTCGATTGTTTACTAATCGAGGTAATTGAATAAATCTGGAGTTTGACATTAGTTACACATTTGAGAGTATGCATTTTAAAAAGTTTGTAGTTAATTACACAGTAGATATTTGTGGTTTGTCGTAATAATAACATTGGATACTAACGTTTTTTGTTGCAACATTGAGTCTTATGCTTTTATTTTTGTAACAATGCTGGGTATTAAGACAAAGACAAACCTTTGTTAGAAGCTAACGACAAAGCAAGGGTATTTTCGTAATTATAGTGAATATTTAACATAATGATACGTTCTCTTTTTCTCCCTTGAGCTATTCAATTGAGCCCACTTCAGTTCACACACAAGACACCCATTCTCTTAGATACACAAAACCCCACAACAAAATCCCATTTCTACATTATAATTAAACCTTGAATAAACACAAAAATCAAGAAAATCAATTTCAATTGTTGATGGCAAACGCCAGTTGAAATATTTGCGAATCTCTTCTTATATCTGGAAATGATATCAATTACGTTATTTTTTATGGTCAAAGTACAGTGGTAGCAATCGAGCATTTCTTAATGTACTGAGTTGAACAGAGGTATAGCCCTTACTCGTTGATATCAATGGATTGAGGAATCTTTGTTGAGTCATTTGAGAAAATGTACTCAGTTCTCAAAAAGAAAGAAAGTAAAAAGAAGAAAAGAAAGGAAAAGAGAGTATGTCTTTTCTTCCATTTCCTTCCAAATCGATTGCAAAGAAAAACTAAAAAATTTAGTCTAGTTTTCCTTCCATTTCCTTTCTTAAGTTAAACTCGAGATCACAACATGTTTGATTTTCATTTCTTTTCCTTCTTTAAATGAAACTCTGAAACACAACTCTTTATTTTGACCTATTTTATGTACTGGACCCTTTTTTACATGTATTTGAACTATTTTGGATAGCTCTTGTTTTATTTATTTTTTAAATCGCTTGATGAATATCAATTTTAAGGGACAAAAAAGGGTAAAAGAAGGGGTGGGGAACATAAATATTAAATATTTTAGTGTATTTATAAAAATACCCTTGTTTATCGCTAATTTTTTAAGTGAGTTTGTCTTAATGCCTAACATTGTTATAAAAGTAAAAGCATAAGACTCAATGTTGCAATAAAAAAATTTAATACCCAATATTGTTATTTTGACAAAATCATAGGGACTAACTATGTAATCAACTCAAAAGTTTGTATGTTTAAGTTAGAGTTAAATGTCATTTTAGTCCCTGTGATTTGGGTCTTTTGCTAGTTTAGTCTAAAGGTTTCATTTTTCACATGTGGGTTCAAAAAGGTTTCACCGTTGCCATTTTAGTCAACTAAGTTAACTTCATCCATTATTCTTGTTAACGAGAAAGTCAATTCGGTCATTCTGTATGGCAGAATTGCCCTTCTATCAACAGAATTACATATAAAATGACCAAATTGCCCTTCTCGTTAACTAGAAAAATTAATGAAGTTAAACTAGTGAACTAAAGTGGCAACGGTGAAGCCTTTTTGGACTCACAGACGAAAAATAAAACATTTGATTAAACTGGTAAAATGACCGAAACCACAGGGAATAAAATAGCATTTAACTCTTTAACTTATGTGATTTTTATTTTGTAACAAGTTTGGGTTTTTGCATCAACTTTGGTTGAAGTTTATGTTAAGCTAGGTTTAAAAAGGTTACTGTACCTTTTAGTTAAAAAAAATAAAATAAACTAACTATTAATCATATTGATTTTAATTAACACGTATGATTGTTTTACCATAGTAAACACATAGCCACATATCAATTATCATCCACCCCAAGAACCACATTCGTATCACCACCTTGTATTGTCCCTCCCTACTCCACCATTCATCGTACTTATTGCCCAACGACTTGTAAGCCATCTTCAAGCTTCTTAGTAGCAATCACCGAAATCAAAGCCCTTAATGTTATGCAAATCTTTAGTTGAGTTTTTTTTATCTGTATTAGTTATTATTATTTTATTTATCATTTATTTTTAAGTTTGTCTGACAGTCATTATTATTTCTAGTTTGAATATTTAAATAGTTTTTAACGTTTTATCTTTATTATTAGTTGGTTAGTTTTATTAGTAGTTTTTTCTCACGGTAATCTCTCTATATGAAGAAGTATGGTATTCAAATTGAACTAAGCACACATATGCTAATTAAACTAGGGTTGATTATAGAAGAAGGTCGGTGGCTTAAGAGTTGCTGGAAACTAGAGTAATCAAAAATTTTGGCGGCTATAGTAACATCAAGGGTCGATCTTAGTGATTTATGATAGCCCACTCTTTTACCACGAAATCCCATATGAAACCTACCACCATCGATCTCCACCTCCACCATATCCTATCACAACCCTAGTCAACTTCGCAACACACTTGCAATTTTTCCTGTACCCTAGATTTGTTTCGATCATCACTAGTGGTTGCAATTTTGGTATCCATCTGTCATTATTATATAATATCCTATATATGATGTTTAAATTTGTTAGAATTCCATTCGGGGAAAGTTTGGAAATTTGTTTCCCACGACGTGCGAGCTTCTTCATTGAAGAACAAGAATTCTTATGAACATATTGTGATCACGGGTGGAATCATCGTCAGATGATAGAATCCAAACTTGTTAAAAGGGTGAAAACAAACTTAAGCATAACTTTATAAGAAGTTTATAAATATGAGTAAGTCTAACTATTATATGTGAATTGGGTGGAAGATGAAAGAAAAGGGTATTTGGATGTGATTTCCGTACTTTTGTGAGATGCAAACAACAAATGGTCAAATGCTTTCACAATTGGTTTTCTTTTCCCACCATTTTTCAAAATTATTTGAAAATTTTTAGAATATTGATAAACTTGAATTAAATTATTGGTTAAATTGTATCTTAGTTGAGTCTATGCCATTAAATTCTAACATACATTTTTTAAATAGCTTTTTAAAACAAAACCAGTGAAAACGATATTATTTCGAAAAATTTCAAGCTAAGTTTCAATACAGTACAAGTATTTTTATTAAATATAAAATGTATAACAAAAGTGGTTTGCTTGTTTGCATACGTTATGTAAATTTTGTTTTGTTAGTATCAAGTTTAAGAGCATTCATATTCCATTCATCATTTTTTAATTTTAAAATTTAACTCAAAATTATACTTTTTAAAATTATCTTTTGTTTTAACAAACTACCAACATTTCATCCATTATTTTTATCTTTATCTTACTTATAAACACTTATTTTATTATATTTCTCGTTTTTATACAAAAACAATAATTTGATTGAGGGTGAATAGTAGCTTTTCATATATGAAAAAGCTAATATAGCAATTTTATAGAATATAGCGATGAGTAGAGAACAGTGGCGGACCCAAAAAATTATTTTCATGGGTACGAAAGAGGGGTTTAACCAAACTTTTCAAGGGGCGATTGTAATTCTTACCTATAAAATATACTAATTTTTTTGAAGGAGCTACTATACCAATTTTATAGGATATAGGGGTGGGGTAGAGAACAATGACAGACCCATAAGTTATGTCAAGAGGTGCGAACGAGGGATTCAACCAAAATTACTGTAACGTTTCATATTTGTAATTCTTTTCCATTCTTAATGTAATTCGTATTCTCCAGTCAATCCTTTAAACTTCAAGACTTGATTATAGTGGATATCACTTTTATATCATTTTGTATAATTAATCTTGCATGATACGTAAACAATCACGAATATGTGTTTTTAATTCAAAACCGAGTCATATATCAAGAATATATTTTCTTTGAAATTATATTCTACATGATTTATTATTACACATGCTTACATACACCTTAAAACCTAAAAACATACTTAACTATGTGTTAAAGCAACTAACCATAAGGACTAAAATGAAATTTTTATATTTTTCTGGACCATATAACCCTCCTTGCGTTCGTAAGGGACCTATCTGCTACAAAATGCACGGATTTAGCTTGTTTTTGAACTCTTCTTTCCTCATAACTCCCAACCACTTATCCCATTTATAAATAACATCCCCTACCATCTTCTAAACACTTTCACAACCTCCAATTCACTCTCTAACACACTCAAATCTTCAAGATCTTTAACTTTGGGTAGAAAGTTCTAAGTCCAAAACAGTGAGTTCTAGTCACTTTCTTGTACTTTTTCTTCTTCCCTTCCTTGAAACACCTCTAAGAGTATTACTACTTGTTATGGTAACCACCATTTTTGAGGTCCAAGATAAGATTTTTATTAAACTTTTCATACTTGTCTATCTTAACTTCGTTTTTGGAACTTTGCATACTAAACCAAGTCACCAACTAACCTCTATGTTAAGGGGCATGTGTTAAGGTTTAATTTAAGAAACTTGAGGTTCATATGTCTCCCTTTATGTTCTTGTAAGTCTCTAAGTAACCCGTAAACACTAAAGTGAGTGAAACAACACCAAGTCTCCAATTACACAATGTTGAAACGTCTTGGTTATACCTCACTTGGTTGCTTAGCAACAAAAGATAGTTTATTTATGTATTTCATTCCTTGTATTTATGACCATCCGAATCATCAACTATATTGGTGATTTTGTGAAATGGTGAAATTCTTGAGCTTAGTGGATTACCCTACCTTTAATGCTTGACTAGTACATGACTATAATCATAATAATACATATATAATAGTTCCTCCAAAACTAAACCAATTCATGGTAAAATTTTATGTTTTAAGGTGGAGAATATCCTAGTCTTAGATTCCTTATTTTGTATGGGTGTATAATACTCATGAAAAACACAAAAAATAATAGTGTCCAAATAAGTGTCTAAGCAAGATATGCTTTACGTATTTTCATACTCGTAAATTTCTTTTACTTTCCAATATCCAAGTCCTCATACTTATACACCTTTGTTTACTTTTTTAGAGTGACTTTGGTGATTCCATCATTCAACCCGCTCACTCGCAATTTTGTGGATTTTTATCAGCAAAACCGTGAGTGCAAACTAGACCCTTTTACGCTTTAAACACTATCTGTTGCAACATGTATCATACTAATTAAACATACACACACATACAAAAAAACTTATGCAAACATTCAATCCTTAAACATGCTTATTTGTTATGCTAATTGTGATTACATGCGAGATTATACTTATGCTTAGACATCTATCATTAACCTTGCAAGCCTCCCTTAAAATGTATAGTGTTATAAGATTAGCACACCACCCGTTTTGTGGGTCATTGTTAAGTTATTCTTTGCAGCTTTACTTACTCCGGTGATAAGGTTCTGCTAGTGTCAAACTTTGGATTGATATTTAGTATATTGCAAGCTAGTATGTTACATGATCTAGTATATTTTAAACATGTGGATCTGAGACTGATTCTTACATATGCTATGTAGACAAACAAGTATGCTCACCAACATAATTTGTATTGATGGATATTTTATACACATTGTAGGAAATGTATGATGATACTCGAGAAAACTACTTAGGGTTGATTTAGATACTCACCAAATTTACTTATGCATTTTGATGTCTTAGTTATGAAATTTCCAATTGTCGTACTTCTTTTCTTTGAAAAATGTAACATGTTATTCGATGAAATTTAAATGAAATTTTGAATCTTACTACATTATCGCAAAGTTAGTGTTACAACATCTTTGAGCAATCTATTATGTCTCTCCTTTATGTTTCTGCCATTGGTTGGGGTGTGACACTTACAAAGGGCGTGATCAGGATTTTTATCTATAAAATACCCTAAATTCTTTGAAGTGGTGCACCCACCTCCTTCCCCCTCCATTGGGTCCGCCCCTGGTAGAGAAATGATGAATGGGTCAGTTTTAAGTAGAATTTTCTTTTTAGATATTATAAATTGGGGAGGGGTTGACGGATAGACTCTTCCATCATTTTCTACCCTATAATTTAATTAAAAATTGTTTTTATCAAAATTTATCTCTTATTTTAAAAATCTCTCACATCCTATCCACTATATCTATCTCTATATTCTTTTTTTATTACCTTTTCTCTATAATACCTATATTTATCTCTCATTTATTTCTATATTTACATATGGGTGTGAGAGAGATGATATATAGTGGTGAATAATAGTGTTTCAATTTAAAGGTAGTGTGTAAGTTTTTGTTCAATTTAAGGGGTGTAAGAGAGATAGTGGACGAGATGTGGTGATGTTATTAATTTTCTAGTGAGCAAACTTTAGTTTGAATGCCTATGGTTTCCATCAATTGACACTTTGAGTCACTATTTAAAAAAAGTCACCTTGAGTCCCCATCGATTACAAATCTCATTAATCCACCCCATGTTAGTTAGACTATTATTGTTTATGTAAAATGTCGTTTATACCCTTTTTCTTCCCCAATCAAACATAAAACATTAACTCTATATTATCTTTCTGATATTTAAATCCGACAACCATAAGATCTAGGACCAAATTTCATCTAAACCAAAACGTCAATTGAAATCACGATTTTAATTCGAAAATCTAATCGTCAGATCAAGAACAAGGTTCCTAGATCTTACAAAAACCTGTATTTTGCAGTGGCTTGAAAACCCGAAAAACTCAAAGCCCGATAAAAAAACCGAAGAACACCCCTACCAGACATGAGTAAATGAGTAGATTCCACATCAAGTTAAAACTATGTTAATTATGAGAGAATTATAAATCAGAAGTTGCAATGGTCGATATTACCATGTTGAATTATTATATTGAATCATTAAATTTAATATCTATTTCAAAAGTAACTAATGGCATGAAGTGTGCAAGTAATGCCTTTGTTAAACCAGTTACCATAGAGGACAATAATTTATAAGTCTCTAAACTAAAACAAATCTCTTACGGTCTTACCCTTTTAAAAAAGAAAATGAAAAGGTGACCATAAAGGTAATTGTTATCCTAAAAAGTGATTTTCTAATTAAATTGCATGTTTATGCTAAGGTTATATGCAACATATTTCTTTTAACCAAAACTCATACAAATTCTACAATTACTACAAAACTACACCTTTTGTGTTTATTAATGAGATTGAACTCTCACACATATAAAAAAGCAAATCCTCATCCAATATTTTGATACCGTCAGCCACACAAATGCCAATCTTCTAAAGTTGACCAATCACGTGTAGCTTTTGGTTGTGAATAACAAGGAAAAACTGCTAAACAAGAAACTGAACTCTAACAATATACACAAGTAAAAAGCAGTAAACTAAAAAAATATTAAACACATCTTACAAGAATCCAATATCAAGTTTCTACCTAAAATAAGCATATTTGGTATCTTGATGGTGGATGTTTAACACACATGGTTCCAAGTCTCTACAAACATATCACACCAAACTGCCAAAGAAAAAGGTCATGATGTCACTTATGGTAACAATTGTAAGGACAAACCAAAGGACATGTTGCATTACAATATAAACTATATGACTTTCAAGTATGTATCCTTTGTTAAAGGACATAACCATAATCTCATCACATAAGCCAATTCTGCGATGTTGACAATAACGCCGGTTCATTGAAAAACTCAAGCATCATATGTTGACTACTTCATGTTTATTAAACGTCATGATGTCTTATCATTACTCAATAATCACTAATTAGTGATCTATCTTATTGTCTTGAAACATGTCACTTATCTTACATGCATATAACCTGACAACTAAGCTTACTTTGTCATATCAAGTTTAAATAAAGTACCTTTTTATCTCACAATTTGTTTTAAACAAATTTTGCACAAGTCCTAAAAGTTTACCTTACAGGTTAGAAAATAAGTTTTATACAACGTGTTTTGAAGAAAAATATGCAAAAGTTGTTTATATTTTAAATAAATATATTGGATCTTCAGTTGTTTTTTCTAACGGCAACAAAATTAATCCCTAGTACTCTTGCGGCACCTACTGAACCAAACGGTGTAGTAACCTGAGTACACCATTAGTTCCGGGGAAGGCCCGGTAACCCACACGTCGTAGGCACGATTGTGAAATTATCGGTGAAACCCGTATGGCTCAAGGATCAAACCCAAATTTCACTGTATCTTCTATCATTACCACCAGTATATCACTCTACACCAAGTCAAAGTCAAACCTTATTCTCTCAAATGAAAGCCTTTCATCAGGAGTTGTGTTTAAGTCTTTGGCGTACAAGTTTCATTTATTTATTTGAATCATGAATGCATTCAAGCTTAGAGAAAAAACAAATAAAAATGCTAGTAGTAAATGCTCTAACGGTTCCTTGTGCGGTGTTAGCACACATGACAAACTGAACCCAACCGTTGCCTCTTAGTCACGTGCACCCCACTGTCCCCAATTTCTGCACAAAAATAGTTATCTTCATGTGCTACTTACCCTCCACCATCCAATATATTTATTTATTTATTTATTATTATTATTATTATTTATTATTATTATTTTATTATTATTATTATTATTATTATTATTATATATATAATTAAGAGTTAATGCCATTTTAGTTAATGTGGTTTGAACCATTTTATTAGTTTAGTCTAAATGTTTCATTTTTCGTCTATAGGTCCAAAAAGGTTTCACCGTTGCCATTTTTATCCACTGGGTTAACTTCATCAATTTTTTCTGTTAACGAGAAGGGCAATTTGGTTATTTTATATGGCCGAATTACCCTTCTAGTTAACAGAGTTACATCTAAAATGACCGAATTGCCCTTCTCGTTAACAGAAAAAGAATGAAGCTAACCTAGGGACTAAAATGGCAACGGTGAAACCTTTTTGGAGCTACAAGAAAAATGAAACCTTTGTACTAAGCTGACAAAATAACCCAAACCATAAAGACTAAAATGACATTTAACTCTAAAATTAAATAAGTTGTTAGTTACAGTGAATTATATTAACATATAGGTAACTTACAAATACGTTCATATCCAACCATATGAAATGTGATGTCATCTCATAAATTGATACATATTTTATATGTAAAATCTAAATCAATATTGTTGTAATTTTAGCGAGTAATGTATTTAGTTATTTATTTGTTTTACTTTTTTTAGGTAAGATCCTTATTTTATAATTAATATTTTTTTAAAATGAATAATAAATAGAATTAACTTATGAAATCATATGGGTTTAGTATTCGTGTGTATGTATATTTACTTCAAATTTATAATTAATTGAAAAGTTTGACTTGAAGCAGTCTATAAGATCCTACAACAATTAATAAATACAAAATTACGGTAAGATGTGGGTTCAACCGTATTAACACACTATGAGATCCGACGACAATTGATTTCTCAAACAACTTTGTAAGTATCAAAAGGGTTGAAAATGTAATCGTTCCTTATTTTCTTTTAAAAGGCAATTGCAAAAAAAAAATAATATACTCAAATCACATTAAAAAAACGACCCTACAACGCAGGAAATCAATTCTTGTTTAATTTAATATATATACAAAAGGGGTGTGGAGGAATAGTGCCAGCTATATATACGAAAAGGGTGGGGGCAATAGTGTTAGATAGCTATTTGCCACAACTATCAATTAAAATAAAAGATAACAATAGTTATGCTAAAAATTACAGGTTTGGCCTGACAAATTACGATTTTGCCTCGAGTATAAAATTACAGTTTTGACATTGCTTTGGTTTTTTTTAGCATAACTATGGTTGTCTTTTGTTTTAATTGATCGAGTTTATTTAAGTTTTATTTGTGGCATGCAGCTGGTTAGCATTCGCTCATTGATTCTGACAAATTACAATTTACCCCCAGTTCAAAATTACGGTTTGCGAACAGTTGTCACACCCTGACCCGCAGCGAAAATGGTAGTCGGGGCATGATTGGGTTTTCATCAAAGCTCATGACATTTACTATTATAAAAGTTTCATATTTATTGTATCAAATTAAAAGAAATATTCCAATCAACACACAAACCATACAATCACCAAATATTCTAAACATGTCATTCAAGTAATGATTTATTCTTCTTCTAAGACCCAATCCTATGTGTTCCTTCCTTCAACCTGATCACCTGTATCATGTGTAAAAAATAGAGTTTTGGGTTAACAAAAGTTGGCGAGTTAATCCCGTTTAAATATTTAAATAAATGATATGTTGATTAATTTAACAAAAATGTGTATAACCAAATATGAGCAAACGTATATGTAAACAATTCACAAAACAACATAAGCATCTAGCAATGAACACATGAGTATGATAACTGATGAAACTGTGAGATCAAGGCTCAATCAAATGGAGCCGATCTAATGAGGCACGCGATGCTCTACCTGTCTATACAGGGAACTGATTGGCCTGTTATGAATGCATGACTGAAATGAGAAAATAAATAATGAGCTGTGAGATCAATGCTCAATCAAACGGAGCCGATCTGATTAGGCAACGCGATACTCTACTCGTATCCAACGAGTAACTGATGGGCCTAATCTGACAGCTTGACTGAAATGAGAAAGTATAACCACAAATAGCAATAAACAAAATATCACATATCACATTAGTTCACGTAATGGTAATAGCACAAGTGTTTGAATAAAATATTTAAATGAAACGACACATGATACACCCCAAAACATGAATAAAAAGGGGAAGTTTGTAAGAATTCACTTATAGTGGGTGCGTTTCTTGAGTTGATAACGAACGCGCACCACTGTAGATTCCAACCGACGAGAAAACTAACCTAAATATTCACGTAATAATTCGGTAAATATATTTCTTTTGTTCAAAATTAATATTTTATTTTAAAACTTTTATTATATTTTTAAGAGTATTTATTACAAATTTAAAGCTTAAAAAGTCTTATTTTTATAGGTATTTTTAGGAATTTTGGAGCAAAAAAAAGAAAAAAGAAAATAGGTAATAAAAAATATATACCCCATTTTAGGGGTTGAACTGGCCGAGTTTGTGATTATTCGCAGCGTGTGAGGATCGAACTCGTGACCTCCCGTATACGTGCACGCAGCTCTACCAACTGAGCTACGTGTCTAACCCGGAATATATCCATTTTTAATTTTATATATATATATACATACTAAGTTACATCATAATCTGCTTATATTTAAAAGGTTTGGTAATTTCCGGAATGTGTGTAACCGATCGGACTCGAACCCGCGACCTGAGCTTCGTGTTGCACACAGCCCGACCAATTGGACTGTGTGTCTAACCGGGAGGATATAAGATTTTTATTACTCTTATATACTTACTAGCACAGTTCATATATAAGTTTAATTAAAAAGTTTTGAATATGAGAGCGGATCGGAACATGTATGAATTCGAACCGGGGACCTTGATCTCGAACGCACACAGCCCATCCACTGGACTGTGTGTCTAACTGTCACACCCCGGATTTCCAACCAAAATTCATACACCGGTGGGCCCGGGTGGGGAGTATCGTGACATCAGTTGATAACATCATAGTCAATTAAACACGGCACAGCGGAAGTCTTAGAGTAAAATTACTATTACAAACCAAATATTCGAAATACAAAATAATATACATGCTCGTAATAGAAGATCCACAGGCGGATCATAAAATGTACAAAGAAAGAATATAAAACAGACTTTAGGGCAGATCTAAGGATTTGCAAGATCCTCTTATTTCACTACCGAGCAGCTTTCGGCCTATTTCGTATTGTACCAGCAAGCTTAGTCTTTTGAAAATACGTCAGCTTTCGCTGGTAAATACACCCGACTAACTCATTTTGAAAACATTTTAGAAATTAGATTTAAGTGCACATGGCACAAATCTTTTATAACTTGGGAAAGTTACTTTGTAACCTTGTTAACGGATTCACATGTTTGTCCATACATACAGGGCCCAGTACAGAGACCGTGACATGATTAAATACACAGCACTTAGAACTCACAGAGGAGTTATCCCCAATGTCTTGGGTAATTTGCATTTAAGCGTCTGTCAGGTGTATGCATACACCCCGCGCTAAGGTCGTGGCCATATCTAATGTAATGAGCTGGGGATATCCAGGACACGGTAATTTAACCCCCGATGTTTAAGTTATCAAACAAAACTGATTAAAACGGAATATGCGGATTTACTAGCCACAATCCGGCATTCGATTGATCCCATTTTCGACCAAGCGGTAATAATTTACCGTATCCCAAGCCCGTATAGGGAAAATAAGTCAAGAGTATTTACCTAAATTAGTATTGATTTAAAAATGAAAGATTTAATATCTCAGCCGTATCCAAAACGATCTAAGTGCAGATAGCATTTACCGGAAGGCTCTAGTCTGGATTATGGCATAAGCTAACCAATTAAATACAAACGGTCTTATTTAAGTCATAGACTTAGACCGAGTAGTGTACATGATCAATACGTATAACGCTTGATTAAACGATGCTCGGATAGAATGTAATTTAAACCCAACAAGTACTTTGACTTATATAAAATGGGTAAAAAATTAACATTCTGGATTTTGAGTTTAAAATGATAAGGTTAAACCCGTTTTGGTTAATTTTCGTAAACTAGTTACATATACTTAACCGTGCGCATATTAGCGATATCGGGTAACCAGATGGGTCATGGACAAGTTCTATATGCCATTATACTTTAATTAAGTTGTAATATTAATAGGATATCAACTTATATGCCCGTTAAGGTTTTAAAATGAAATTATGCCCCATAAGGGCATTTCGGTAATTTCATATCATATAAAAGGAACTTGAATATAATTAAATGTTATAATTATAAATATTCTGTAAAATAATTTATTTATGATATAAAATCAGTAGGATATTAATTATATGCGTAATTTTATCCTTTATGACCAAACTATGCACCAAAGGGGCATTTGGTCATTTTACACATAGTTTATAAATTATTTGGGATTCTGAGTTTTCATCATGTATCTACTGTAAAAATATTTAAAATAAGTTTTAAATCAGTAGGTAACAAGTCTTGGTCAAATAATATGGTTAACCATACTATGTGCCGAAACGACGCTTATGTCGTAAAATGACGTTTTATGCGATGTTTAATGAAAACTGATGCTAAGGTCAGATTAAAATGTCTTATGTATGTTATTTAATATAACCTATCAATAGGTAAAATATTTACCTTGAAAAGATTTGATTAAAACCATTTTATGAGCCACAAGGGCTAAATCGTCATTTATCGACATAATTCAAGGACCTGCTTATAAACTCAGTTTATAATCTGGTTTGACATCCTAAATAATCCTACTTATAATATTATATCAGTAGGAAACTTATTTTCAAGTTCATTATCATTAAAATCTTGATTTATGCAAAAAATGACATTTTAGTAAAAAATGGCATAATTGCGAAACTTGTGCATAAACTTAGATTCTGATTATGATCATGTAATATAACCTCAGAGGGTTATGCTACATTATATTATGATCATAATGCAACTTTAGATCAGTAGGTAACTAATCTAAATCGGGTCAGATTCGAAAGTCAAAGCAGAAGTCAAACTTTGTGACTTTCGGTTGCGAAACGACCCTAGAACTGAAATTGACGAGCCAAACATGTTCTTACATGTTCTAATAATTATTACCAACTTGTTTAAGTGTCAAAACAGGTTTCATAACATATATAAGATCAATTTATGATTTTTCCGAAAAATGGCCTGTTTGACTTTTTAATAACTTAACTTTGACCCGTCAATTGGTCTAGCAAACATGATCTTCAGGAGGTGGTCTTTATAGGGACTAACACCTACCTTATTACGACCACTTAGCCATGTTCATTATCAACAATGGCTGGACCATAATGGTCTTAACCGAAAGTCAAGGCGTTTTCCGTAAAACGCTTGACTTTTGGCTATAAAAGCCTATAAACGAAAATGCAAGAGCAAGGAACACTTACAAGAGGTTCCTAGAATGCAAGAGAACTAAGTTGGATGCTAGGTTCAGTTAGGAACTTCCAGAGGAGGGAGAAGAGTTAAAAATAAGAAAGGTGCAAGTTCAAAGGTTGAACCTTTGCATCTATTTATAGTTGGAGAGCTTGAAGGAGGTGATGCCAGGTGCTAAGGGGTGTAAGAGGGAGCTTACAAGTGTCCCAAAACGTGGCATAGCTGTTTGGGAAGCCTTGGTTTCGAGAAAATGGTTTTTGGCAATATGTGTGGAGGCCAAGCAAACGTTCTTCAGACACAGGCCTCTCGCGCCCCATGTCGGATTTCAAAATTTACCACATTTAGCCCATCAACTTATTAAACCCCTTTAAACCTTCTAAAACACCTTTTTAGCACTTTTAGCCCTCCGTAGTCAATATTTGGCGTACCCGGGATTATGCCCGGACATGTCGAGCTCTCGGTTCGTTAAAAGGTCACTCAGAGGTATAAATTAACATGTTGACACTTTTAATCCCTCTATTATCCAACTTTCACAAAATTACGGATTTAATCCCTCTCGTCCAACAAATGGAACATATGAGAGTTAGGACTTCGTAAAAGATCACTCAGAGGCTCGTTATAAGCATGTTGACTCCGATGTCATTCAGAGGCTGGGCATGTCGACACAGCGGTCATTCAGAGGCCAAGTTTAAGCATGTTGACACTAATGGTCACTCAGAGGCTCGGTTTATGCATGTTGACATCAGAAATCACTCAGAGACTTAGTTTGAGCATGTTGACACTTTTAGTCCTTGTTAGTCTTTAGTAGACTAAAAAAAATAAAATACAACAAGTGTCACTATATTATTGGACACGATTTTACAGGGTGTTACACTAACCCTGTAACATCCGTCAAAAACGGATTTACCAAACCCGCTCCGTTTATCAATCCGAACAGTCAGTTAAAATTTTCGTTGCGAATTAAATGCCCAAAATAATTTTAAACGATACGTAATCAATTATTATGCGGGGATATGTATTTAGTTTTTGAAAATCTGTCAAAAATATCAAAATAAAAATGTTTTACTTCTGCCGGGTTTCGAACTCGGGTCTATAACCGGCCCAACAACAGCTTATCACCTAGCCGAACAACCGCTCCGCCACTTTGTTTTTCTGTTAATAAAAAGAAACAATTAATTCAAATATTCAAGTTTCAAAGTTAAATTCAGTAAATTGCGCCCAATTAGCAGTCGTCGAAAATCCCGACGACTTCGCCGTTTAATTACGTTTACGCTCAATTCAACCGATGACTTAACTCCCTCGACGGTTATAACCGACATATGAACCCGCGACATCAGCTGTAACCGCCGGAGAACGGCTGACTTCGAATTGAGACCGAATTCAGACCCCATTCATCTTAATACTACCCTATAAATACACCCACAACTCGCCAGAAACCTTTCACACTCAAATCGCACCTTTTCTCGGCGAAAAATCACTCGCCGGAAATATTTGATACATCGCCGGAAAACCGTATTATTAGTCTCCGAGCTTTACTGAAACCCCTAAACTTTTACCGAAGTCACCCATAACCTTTGTAACCTTTCGGAAGACTCTCTGCTGCAAGAGACTCGTCGCCGGAAGAACTTGCTGCCACCGGAGTTCTACCGGAAAACAGAGGAGGAACAGCCGGTACTTCTCACGCCTAATTCCTTTCCTTTTTACTTTTTTTCTCGACTGTAATTGATCATAAAACGCTAAAGGATCTTGAATCAACTTTTCGAACCAGTCAGTCGTCACTTCCGGTTAAAACCAGTGAAGAAGACGACGTTTCAGTAATGGTTAAGTATAATTAAAATCAAGTCATTTACCGGGTTAGACACACAGTCCAGCGGTGGACTGTGTGCACTTTTAACGCTAAGGTCACGAGTTCGATTCCGGTTTCACACACGCTGCCTTAATAAAAATCATTTTTTTTGTTTACTGAACCGGAGTCGCCTTAGATATATGTTAAGTATATTAATAATCGGAATAATAACCAAGTTAAACACACAGTCCAGCGGTGGACTGTGTGTATGTTTAATCGCACGTCACAAGTTCGAGTCGGGTCTCCTACATCGACCCGGACAATTATTAACTTTTTAAATAGAGTCAGAAATGAAAGCAGATAATTTGTATTTAAGTATAATAAAAGTGGAAATATATAACATGTTAAACACACAGTCCAGCGGTGGACTGTGTGTTAGATTAAACCACAGGTCCCGGGTTCGAGACCTGTGGAGTGCATGTCCGAGTCGCTTAAATCGTTTTTAAAAATAAAGGATTTCTGTTTAATTCTAATTAATGTATATATGTAATTAAAATCGGATATATGACGGGTTAGACACGTAGCTCAGTTGGTAGAGCTGCGTGCACGCGTACGGGAGGTCTCGGGTTCGAGCCTCACCCAGCGCACAATAATATGCCTTCCGAACCGGTCAACGTTAGTCAAAGTCAACGGTCAAAAGTCAACTGTAGCATAAATAAAATATTTTTTTATTTATTTTTTATTTAATTATTTTAATTAAAAATCAATTAAAAATACTTAAAAATAACATTTTTAAGGTTAGAAAATAGCCACAAACTCACAAAAATACACCCAACAATCCTACTAAAATAGATTAATAAAACCCGTTTACTTACCAAACCGTATTGCGATTTATCTAGGTTAATTTCACTCGTGGTTAACACCATTTCGCGTACATTCAACCTCATCAACCGAACGCACCCAATGTGAGTGAATTCTTACAAACTCCCCTTTTTATTCATGTTTTGGGGTGTATCATGTGTCGCTTAAACTAATTCTCTTATGCAAATTCGTGCTATACCATTTTATGAACTAAATTAGAATGTAACTATTATTGGTTGTGATGTATTACATATTGTCAAAGTTGTATGCAAATTATTTAGGCCCATCAGTTCCTCGTGGGAGACGAGAACAACGCGTGCCTCAAAACTCATTCATTAGGCCCATCAGTTCCTCGTGGGAGACGAGAACAACGCGTGCCTCAAAACTCATACATTAGGCCCATCAGTTCGTATGAACAACGCGTGCCTCAAAACTCATACATTAGGCCCATCAGTTCGTAAGAACAACGCGTGCCTCAAAACTCATTCATTAGGCCATCAGTTCCTCGTGGGAGACGAGTCGAACAACGCGTGCCTCAAAACAATTATTTGGTGTTTATGTGTTCAATATTCAATATTATGTGTTGTGTGAATAAATTTACATCTACATTTACTCATATGTGGTATGCACCTTATTTATAACCAATTGGATAAACTTGTTCAAATGTTTTCCATAGGATTCACTCGCCAACATTATGTTGATCCAAAAACCTTTTTACACATGATACAGGTGAACAGGTTGAAGCAAGGAAAACATAGGATATGCCTTAGAAGAGAACCAAGAAGCTTAGATTGATAGTTAGAACATGTTGTATCATTTATTGTAAATTTTCCATTAAATTGTATTAATGAATATGAAACATATAATAAATGTCATGAGCTTTGATGATAACCCAATTATGCCCCCATCACCTTTTCCGCTGCGGGTCAGAGTGTGACAGATTGGTATCAGAGCCATGACTATAGGGATATAGGATAGGTTATTAGACCCTTAGAGCCTATACTATAGTCTGCCTAAATTTTAATTGATTAGGTGGTTACATACAAACTTGTGATATTTATTTGTTTCATATTACAGTCAAATAAACATGCTTATATACATATTCGTTATACATATATCAATGTTCATATATTCAATTCATTTTCATACTCTCATTATTCAAGGATTTTGTTGCAATTTTCAAATCCCATCAAAGTAAGTTCTGCGACGGGCATGTAGTAACCGGAAGGGTACCAGTACCGGTAGTCGGGACGTCCTGTCTAGGTTGGCATTCGTATAAATCCAAAATAACGGACCAGTTTGCCTACCTGGGGACTAAAGATGAGAGTACGACGGACCTATTAGGCCAAAGCATGCCACACCAAACGTCGTTCGAACTAACCTCACTTTGAGATGTCACCGTGTCCATGCCGGGGCACATTCCGAATATCATACGTTACATATTTCTCGATTTTCTCCGGGTTTTAGTGTACGTAACCAGGCTAACACCTGCGAACCATATGAAAAACCCGGTAATCATGGGGGCCCACATGATTACGAAGGTGAAGTATGGCGGCATGCAAGGCCCAATTACGAGCAAAACCCAAGACATCCTATGGATGTAGTAGATTTATTTTTCTATATTTATTTTATGAACGTCCATTCCCAAACACGACCCACGATCCCAAAGGCATCCAACTCATACTCTTGACATGTATTCCTTGTAGATGTCTTCTAACCTCGCCCGTAGGAAGATGAGAGCAGGAAAAGCCCGTGAACGCATGGCTGCCCAAATCGCTCAGCAAATGGCGACCGTAATACCAAACATCGTAGTTCAAGTTCAACAAGCCCTTACCGCAAATTCCGTTAACCCAACCCAACAAGAGGATCAAAACACTGTCAACCTTTCAGTCACTAAATGCACCTACAAACATTTCAAATCCTGCGATCCTCCAAAATACGAAGGTACTGAAGGTGTCACCGCTCTCCTCCATTAGTTCGAAGAAATGGAGAACACTTTTCTAAATTGCGATTGCCCCGATGATCGCAAAGTGCGTTATGCTACCGGTCGCTTACTTGGAACGGCACTCACATGGTGGAATACAGAGAAGACCAAACGAGGTGTTGAAGAAACTATGACCTTGACTTGGGAAGAGTTGAAGGGAATCATGACAAGACGGTTTTGCCCAAGAAGTGAAATCAAGAAATTGGAGGATGAGTTTCATGCTTTAAAACAAAAGGAAGGCGACCACACCACATACAACAAGAGATTCCTTGAGTTAAATCAAATGGTTCCCAATTTGTTTACTCCCCTCTACCGTTTGATCGAGCACTACATTCGTGGTCTTCCATCAAAGATTCAAGACTCTGTAATAAGTACCTCGCCTGCAACTTTGGAAGCAGCAATGGAACTAGCAACCGCGCTCACCGAGAACCGAATCCGGAACAAAGATTTCAAAGAGGAGAAGAAGAAGGATAAAGCATCAACCGAAACCTCAAACTCCACACGAACCGAATCCTTTACACCACCTACTTCTAAGAGAAAACGTGATGGGCAAATCTTTGCCGTCACCCAACGCAACCAACCAGCTTCACAAGTTGTACCTCCTCAAACTATCCCAATCACTCAAGTAGCACCCAACTCAACTTACCCAAACAAGAAACCTTACATTGGACCTCACCCTCAATGCAACACCTGTTTCTATCACCATCCATCTACCTTACCCTGTCGACTATGTGCGAATTGTGGACGCTACGGTCATTTGAGCAACGTTTGCCGCACCTCTCAAAACCAAACCTCAACCCCTACTCAACCCATGATCCAAACATATCAACAACCTCAATACCCCATGTACCCATATGTTCGAGCTTGTTTCAATTGTGGCGACCCTACCCATTTTAGAAACACGTGCCCTCGTTTGGTTAACATCATAAACGCCCAAGCTCAAGCAAACCCAGTTAACCAAGCAAACCAAGCAAACCCAGCTCCACCGCCAGCAAGAGGAAGAGTTTATAACATCAACGCCAATCCTGTTGAAGATGTTAACGGTCGAAACCAACCACTTAACTAGCCTTCTCTCATCAAGAATCCAGATTCAACTCCAATCACTTAGTTTTTATGTTTTTTTTTCTTTATGTTATCTCAATTTTCACGTATCTCAATTGGAATTTTATCCAAGAATTTTAATGCAAATTACTAGTTCAGTTTGTTTTATACTCATTGATTTAATATTCATATCATCATACTTCACGACATATCTCAGTTTCATCATTTAAAGAAGTTGAGTTGTGCCTCACTTCTACATAGACTAACCTCTCCATCATATTAAACGAGAGAGGTTTTGTCAAACACGGATACTATCAGAATTAAGACTCAAGCGCTGGTTGTTGTGTTATTTATGTTGTAGAGTCGCATAGAACTAATCATAACTTGCGGATAAAGTCAAATGATCGGAGGCATTATCAGGCGGTTATGAGAGGTTCCATGCATAGGTTGTTTGTGTGATTAAGTTATTCATTTTCAGTACATGCAATAAGCTCGGCTTCGTTTGATTGAGCCTTGAGCACATAGACAATTTCATTTTTCAGTACATTCAATACGATCGGCTCCGTTTGATTGAGCCTTGATCGCACAGATATATATCATTTCAGTATTTTTATGTTTGTCGTATTGGTTGTAGAGTTATAGGACTAATCATAATTCACTGATAAAACCAATGAAAATTGACAAGAATATTGTGGATACGCCGCTGGTACTTCCTATATATAAGTATTCTTGCCAAAGGATCAGGGGCGTTATCAGGCGGTTATGAGAAGTTCCTTGTAGGATTTAGTATTGCCTTGGTTGAAATTTGTGTTACATATATATATCATCTCACTATTTAAAGAAATTGGAATGTGATCCATTTCTACATAGACTAACCTTTCCATCATAACAAACGAGAGAGGAACTGTCACCATTCAAACATATATACTATCAGAATGTGGATTCAATTATTAGTTGTTGTGTTTTTGTGTAGATTGTAGTATTAGAAGTTTTGCCTTAGGATATAACCATACTTTTCCAAACATATCTACACTTTTATACACGATATCATTTTAGCGAATCATTCCTGCTTAACAATACTTATACAGTAGGCAACAAAAAGCGATTCCTGTATTAGGATACTTAACCTTTACAAGGAACGTTACCGCCTCAAACAAAAACCTAAACCCTTATTTTCTTCTAAACATGTAACTGGCAAACTCAACACCATCATTCTTTTAGTCAATTATATCCCTATTTAAATTTCGGGACGAAATTTCTAAAAAGCAGGGGATACTGTAACATCCGTCAAAAACGGATTTACCAAACCCGCTCCGTTTATCAACCGAACAGTCAATTAAAATTTTCATTGCGAATTAAATGCCCAAAATAATTTTAAACGATAAGTAATCAATTATTATGCGGGGATATGTATTTAGTTTTTGAAAATCTGTCAAAAATATCAAAATAAAAATGTTTTACTTCTGCCGGGTTTCGAACTCGGGTCTATAACCGGCCCAACAACAGCTTATCACCTAGCCGAACAACCGCTCCGCCACTTTGTTTTTCTGTTAATAAAAAGAAACAATTAATTCAAATACTCAAGTTTCAAAGTTAAATTCAGTAAATTGCGCCCAATTAGCAGTCGTCGGAAATCCCGACGACTTCGCCGTTTAATTACGTTTACGCTCAATTCAACCGATGACTTAACTCCCTCGACGGTTATAACCGACATATGAACCCGCGACATCAGCTGTAACCGCCGGAGAACGGCTGACTTCGAATTGAGACCGAATTCAGACCCCATTCATCTCAATACTACCCTATAAATACACCCACAACTCGCCAGAAACCTTTCACACTCAAATCGCACCTTTTCTCGGCGAAAAATCACTCGCCGGAAATATTTGATACATCGCCGGAAAACCGTATTATTAGTCTCCGAGCTTTACTGAAACCCCTAAACTTTTACCGAAGTCACCCACAACCTTTGTAACCTTTCGGAAGACTCTCTGCTGCAAGAGACTCGTCGCCGGAAGAACTTGCTGCCACCGGAGTTCTGCCGGAAAACAGAGGAGGAACAGCCGGTACTTCTCACGCCTAATTCCTTTCCTTTTTACTTTTATCTCGACTGTAATTGATCATAAAACGCTAAAGGATCTTGAATCAACTTTTCGAACCAGTCAGTCGTCACTTCCGGTTAAAACCAGTGAAGAAGACGACGTTTCAGTAATGGTTAAGTATAATTAAAATCAAGTTATTTACCGGGTTAGACACACAGTCCAGCGGTGGACTGTGTGCACTTTTAACGCTAAGGTCACGAGTTCGATTCCGGTTTCACACACGCTGCCTTAATAAAAATCATTTTTTTTGTTTACTGAACCGGAGTCGCCTTAGATATATGTTAAGTATATTAATAATCGGAATAATAACCAAGTTAAACACACAGTCCAGCGGTGGACTGTGTGTATGTTTAATCGCACGTCACAAGTTCGAGTCGGGTCTCCTACATCGACCCGGACAATTATTAACTTTTAAATAGAGTCAGAAATGAAAGCAGATAATTTGTATTTAAGTATAATAAAAGTGGAAATATATAACATGTTAAACACACAGTCCAGCGGTGGACTGTGTGTTAGATTAACCACAGGTCCCGGGTTCGAGACCTGTGGAGTGCATGTCCGAGTCGCTTAAATCGTTTTTAAAAATAAAGGATTTCTGTTTAATTCTAATTAATGTATATATGTAATTAAAATCGGATATATGACGGGTTAGACACGTAGCTCAGTTGGTAGAGCTGCGTGCACGCGTACGGGAGGTCTCGGGTTCGAGCCTCACCCAGCGCACAATAATATGCCTTCCGAACCGGTCAACGTTAGTCAAAGTCAACGGTCAAAAGTCAACTGTAGCATAAATAAAATATTTTTTTATTTATTTTTTATTTAATTATTTTAATTAAAAATCAATTAAAAATACTTAAAAATAACATTTTTAAGGTTAGAAAATAGCCACAAACTCACAAAAATACACCCAACAATCCTACTAAAATAGATTAATAAAACCCGTTTACTTACCAAACCGTATTGCGATTTATCTAGGTTAATTTCACTCGTGGTTAACACCATTTCGCGTACATTCAACCTCATCAACCGAACGCACCCAATGTGAGTGAATTCTTACAAACTCCCCTTTTTATTCATGTTTTGGGGTGTATCATGTGTCGCTTAAACTAATTCTCTTATGCAAATTCGTGCTATACCATTTTATGAACTAAATTAGAATGTAACTATTATTGGTTGTGATGTATTACATATTGTCAAAGTTGTATGCAAATTATTTAGGCCCATCAGTTCCTCGTGGGAGACGAGAACAACGCGTGCCTCAAAACTCATTCATTAGGCCCATCAGTTCCTCGTGGGAGACGAGAACAACGCGTGCCTCAAAACTCATACATTAGGCCCATCAGTTCGTAAGAACAACGCGTGCCTCAAAACTCATTCATTAGGCCCATCAGTTCCTCGTGGGAGACGAGTCGAACAACGCGTGCCTCAAAACAATTATTTGGTGTTTATGTGTTCAATATTCAATATTATGTGTTGTGTGAATAAATTTACATCTACATTTACTCATATGTGGTATGCACCTTATTTATAACCAATTGGATAAACTTGTTCAAATGTTTTCCATAGGATTCACTCGCCAACATTATGTTGATCCAAAAACCTTTTTACACATGATACAGGTGAACAGGTTGAAGCAAGGAAAACATAGGATATGCCTTAGAAGAGAACCAAGAAGCTTAGATTGATAGTTAGAACATGTTGTATCATTTATTGTAAATTTCCATTAAATTGTATTAATGAATATGAAACATATAATAAATGTCATGAGCTTTGATGATAACCCAATTATGCCCCGATCACCTTTTCCGCTGCGGGTCGGGGTGTGACAAACCCGGTGTATATACCGCTTTTAAATTGATTTAAACAAATTCTCACTTCGTCTTCTACATTTCAAAATTACATAAACTGAAACACCAACTGGATTTGATAAATTTCTACTATTATTAGATACTTGCTATATATGTATATATAGGATTTATATAAAACAAAAATAAAAAGGATAGAGTAAAGAATTATACCAAAATGAAGGCACTTAAAATTTCTGGCGGAATTCCGGCGAGATTCAACTACGGTGTTTTTGAGGAAAAGAAGGTTGGAAAGAGTTTTAGGATGAATGTGCATTCTAACTGAACTCATGACCCTCTATTTATAGTCGAATTTGGTTATAAGATTTGATTTTCTTTCGGTTTCGATCAAATCCCATTATGGGTGATGATTGTAACTTATAACTGAAAACATTTAACTCATTGATTCAGTCAGACTCTTGATTACGAACGGTTACAACAGTTAATTGAAGAAAAAAACGCCATTTTAATTGATTGCCGAAATGATTTCACCCGCTGGGCGGGATTTCGAACCAGTTTCAAAGGATGCACATATATATATAAAAAGGGTTATTTGATTCATACAAATGTTGGGTGTGCTGCAGTGGTGTGTATGGTGTTTGATTTGGATGGAGACCCGAGTTCGATCCCGCGGTCCACCCTTTATTTATTTTTTGGACTAAATACATATTATTTTTATATATTTTATTTATTATTATTATTATTATTTATTTTACTAATATTAATAATATAACTAATTTCTTAAATAAATATGTAACGAAAAAATCATAACATATACTTGAATTACAAAAGCGGAGCGAGTTTTAGAACCCGTTTTTTTTCAGATGTTACATTAGTCTTGTTTTAGCAAAAATTGTGGTAGTGTTTTGTTTAAGTGATTAACTTAATGTAATTTTTATTGAGATCTTGTTATGAATAGTATATACAAGTAATCGAAACACATGCGTACATGTTATGAAACTGAGAAGTATTCGGCTTAGCGCGCCACAATGCGAGTGTGGCATAAAACCAGTTCACAATATATACGAATATATCGTGCGTATGTGTATATTAAATTAGACTAATATTTTAGACTCGCACATTGCGACAAGACCTTTAAACCGGAAAACATAGACGTAAAAACATTGAATTATGAAGATGCGTTAACTCACAATAATTGGACCAAAACGTAAAAATAGAAAACCATAATTAAGTCAAAACGATAAAAAATCCGTGTAAAACAGGAAATAAACAATAGAAAGAAAAAATGTTTATCCTCAATGAGTATATGAGTTCTACTATATCTTAGGCAATTTAACTATTATTCAAGTGGGTTGAAAAATATATAGTTATTAACAACAAACAATAATAATTGTTAATAAATTTACAAAGTTGTTAAAATTATAACTAAATTATAAAGTTATTTTGTATATTTATTATAATCTAAAAGAAGAAAATATAAATATATTACATGCATATAATACTTATAAATATAAAGCTTAATAACATATGCACCAAATGATGTGGCATCCATCTATTTACCTACCAAAATGAAATAGTAACTTTTTTTATGAGTACAACCAAATTTAAAATTAAAAATTAATTTTGTATATTTATTATAATCTAAAAGAAGAAAATATAAATATATCACATGCATATAATACTTATAAATATAAAGCCAAATGATGTGGCATCCATCTATTTACCTACCAAAATGAAATAGTAACTTTTTTAGGAGTACAACCAGATAATTAATAATGTGTAAATATCTAGTTTGACATTTTATGTGTAAAACAACATCCACAACTCAAATAAAACCTTGCACAATCCACGCATGGATTAAAAATTTATACCATTATTATAAAATAAACCCTTTTAAATGTATATTAAATTAGTTTGATATCTTATGTGTAAAACAGCATCCACAATTCAATAAAACCTTGCACCATCTACGTATGGATTAAAAATTTATACCGCTTAGTATATAATAAACCCATATTATTTATACATACAGTAAAATTATTTATACATAATTTCTATAACAAAGTCGTATATATATATATATATGTATATATATATATGACAAAATAAATATTACTTTGTTCTTAAAACTTGAGAAAGAATTCTAATTTTATGATTTTATATTTATATACTATAGCTAATTATATTTATTAAAGTTAGTTACACATATCGAAATTAAAAATGTTTAACAAGCAAGAGTAAATTAAAATCATACAACAAGATTGCAGTTTCATGACAATGTAACTTTTACTGTATTTAATCATCATATTGTTGATTAATCAACTTATTAATTAGTGACAGTTATAAACAATTGCTGCTCAACTTTTGTAGACGCATACAACAGAATCTACAAATCGGTCTTTTTCATGAAATGCTTATTAATTAGTTTATGAACAAGTTGGCTTGACAAGTGTCAACAAATCAATGATTTTTTCGTATTGAACAAGAATTACAAGAATAAAATCACTGATTATATGTTGGATGCAATCAGACAACTTGAATTGTAACAACACCAAAATGAATACCAACAAATCGAATGATTAAATCAACAGATAGAAAACAAAGGCCAAACTTGAACCAACTAATAGACGAACAAACTGATACCATGACTAAGATTGTAAGAAGATATTGATCGACTAATGATGATCCATGATGATGAGGACGAGCAGGGAGCTCCAATTTAAAGCACATATCTAGAACATTGATTACGTCTTGACGACAAGGGAGAAGCGTCTTCTAGCTTGCAATAATCGAGATTTAGGAGAGACAACAAGTTTATTGATTGAAGTTTCTTTTTACCCTTGAAAGACCAACACTTTACCAAAGATAGCGGAACAAAGTAAGTACAAAAGATATATAAATACATATATATATATATACTAAATTAATAAAAAGAATCTATAAATTATAACAAGTTCAACCTTTTTTATCTCCTAAAACAAAAATAAAACAACTGGATTAAGGTTTATCTCTCATCTTATTATATTTGGTGCTTGTGTTCTAATAATTAACCATTTGAATTTGTTGTAACTTGTGTGATCTCCAAAAAGTAACTTTCCCTTGTGATAGAAACATGAACCCCGTTGGAAACTTTAGAATAAAATCATTGCTTGTGATAGAAGCATGAACTCCGTTGGAACTTTAGAATAAAATCATTGAGCCGAATAATTTTTTTTCGGCAAGTTTGGATCATTGACGGATCACTAGAGTATAATCGTGTCACCAGCGGAACCAACCGATCATATCCATCTCAAGTAGACAATAATATGCCTATACACCAATTGAGGAGGAAACCCAATAAATATAGGAAAAATTCCTTTGTGAGAATTGAACACAGATTCTCATTATCCCTAAGTCTTATTCCACCCCTAAAATGCCACTAGACTATAATTTCATAGACGAATCATACCCTGTTTGACTAAAAATATTGATTAAGAATGCAGAAAAAATGGGACCCTAATTTTTTATTAGACCAACAATTTAGAGTGTAGAAATGTAAGTTCTTTGAACTTTAAAATATATTAAATGTGAAAGAGTTGTACGTAATTGTTAATAGCCTTCTTGATTGCCAATTACGTCTTTCGAGTCACTTTGGACTTAGGATTATTTATCATGACTTTCGTGATTAGGACACAATTTCAAGCGTCAGAGTTAGCTAGGTTAATGTTGTGCTCATGACTCAATTGTTAGCTCCAATCACGACTATGACATAAGATGTCACACCTGTGTGTTGGCTTCGAATATATGTCTATAAAGAGATCAGTCATGACTTATCCTTGACTGAGTCTTCGCTCACTTACGTTTAGGTGATTGATGATCCTAAGTTGGATACTCTTCACTATGGAAATGATGAATCTTCAACATTTCTACTCCATTCTTTTTTCCTTTTTGGAAGGACAATACAAGGTACCAAACTCCATGTATTTGCTACAAAAATATATTTAAACATGAGGATAATTACCAAATAAAATGTTATAATATAAGTATACGTTACGTGAATTACATATCTCTCTCCCATGCACACTCACGTTATGGTGCGATATTAGGAAAACAAAATTTCATCATCGTAGAAACAGTGGGGAAGCTTGAGATTTCCAACCGGGGAGGTTGAAAATGTATATACCCAAAAATTTCTATAGGACCGGAGTCAAAAACGTATACACTCAAAAAATTTTATATGAAATTACATACATAACACTATTGAGCGAAAAGTTCGGGGGTCAGGTACCCCCTTCTAACCCGCGCCTCTGCGTAGAAACACTAATAAACTTGATTTGTGTTTTTCATGATATAGTTTTATCTCATTCTTAGGTGCTTTAAGTCACTACGTTTTCATCCCCTCTAGACTTTTAGAAACTTTAGTCGGAAGTTGAAACACACAATTTTTAACTTCTTGAAATAAATGGAGTTCAATAAACAGTGTACAAAGATATA
Source organism: Scalesia atractyloides (assembly GCA_947069175.1). NCBI lineage: Eukaryota > Viridiplantae > Streptophyta > Magnoliopsida > Asterales > Asteraceae > Scalesia > Scalesia atractyloides. Next base: position 78,168,728 of record CAMTDV010000020.1, on the reverse strand, counting down.
AAAAGAAATATATATTACAATTATAATTTATATAAGAGATATTGACCTCTGATAATTTTTTACTAGAGGTAATTGGCCATTGACAGTCTTACCTTTTTTTTATTTCCCCTACCAGTCCCACCTTTTAACTATTTTTTTTCCACTGGTACTTAGTAAAAAAAACTTAACAGAGTTAAGTTTTTTCCGAATTAAACACTGACGTTTTAATGCTTTTGATCAGAATGAGGATACGAGTCTATTGATGAAAAACTTACCTCGAAACGGTGCTCCAAACGACTTGATTTTTGTTAATTGAAAGTTTAAACACCCGAATTGAAGTACCGTTGTCGTCGTTTCGAGCACAATTTTAAGGTAAGTTGTACATCATTCGACTCGTATCCTCGTTTTGATCAACAACTCTACAATGTCAGTTTGTAAATCGGAAAAAAAATCAACTCCGTTAAATTTTTTTTTTAACTGAGTATTAATGGATGAAAAATAGTTGAAAGGTGGGACTGTTAGGGAGAATAAAAAAGACGGAACCACCAATGGCCAATGACGTCTAGTATGGATTATTAGAGGCAAATATCCCTTTATATAAATAAAAATTTTCATAAATTCTTGAATTTAACTTATGACGATATTATTTGGATGAAAAGATTGTGCTGGCTCGGATCCAACATGGCATATTGGTATGGAGATTGTTAATACTTTGTTTCCCACCCTCGTGACAAAATGACAACCTATACCATAATGTTTTCATACATTTAATTGATTTCTTTGCATCGTTATTTATATAAACTATTACTTCTAAATGCTACTATAATTGGTTGTTGACTTGGGTCCCATGTTCAGGATGAAAAATGGCAATCCCACCCTTAGATTTTAACAGTCGATAACAAATTTGATGTTTTAAAAGACAAAACTATAGAGTATACTTCTCCCGACCTAGAATTATGACTTTCTAATGAACCAAATAGTTAAAAATTACAAAAATCATAAAGATGATATATTTCAATTATTGTATACTAGCGAGCAAAGTATTCTTCCTAGTTCCAGCAAAATGTAACACCATTAGAAGAAAAAAAACTAGTGTTAAGAGTTTAAAATTGTATGTGTGGTTCAGACTAGTTGAAAGACATTCATTTACCTATATATTTACCTATATATCCTGAATTTTAATTAAAAAACTGATTAAACAAAATACATACATAGAAGAAAAAAAAAGTTCAGAAGTAATTCGTCGACAAATAAATGATAAATGAATTAATGCCCTTTTAAGGAACTTCCAGGCCTGCAGGAGTCAAAACCATACATAGAGAATGATCGAAGAATGGTAAAATTAGGCTTTTGGTTACAGTTTTCTCGATGTGTAATTATTTTATGACCTCCTTCCGTAAACTAACAACAAACAAGTTCCCGAGGATACAATAAAAACTCTTTTTAAGAGAAGTATAAGTTATAAAAGAACTTTTTTAAAGTAAATTAGCTGCCTCATTTGAGTAAATGGTGTTAATAAGATCTTATTCTAAACTTTATTATGTTTATTTATATACATGTGTCTTATGTAATTAGAATAATTATGTATATTAATCCTAGGTACTAACATGTTAATGGCTAAGAACTTCCACCAATTAACTACCATTCTAACTTGCATATTCAAAGTAAATATACTTGATTCTCTGTAACCTAAGGCTTTACCAAGAAATTCATTCGATTATTTACACTATATCGTATATCCAACTTCGCTTGTGTTATATTTTCAGTTCAAGAAGATCACATTTGATTCTTGTGTTTGTGTGTGAGAGTGAATCACAGAGAATGTTATATTCTTGAACCACCAACATAGTGGTATCAAAGCCCATAAAGATCACAAAAGCGAGAGATCACTGCAATCAGAATTTTAACTAAAATCATGTTCCATCGCCAACATTGCATGGAAGAAAGATAAATGATTTGACGAGGAGACAGAAAAGATGCTACTATTGCCGAATTAGGTCTTTATGGGTTCTTGACACGCATGATGAACGACAACGTTGAAAACTCATACTTATTTTTACACTTTTGGTAGCAATTATCCTAAAGGTTTTCAAGTAAATTTTGGATACAAATGCAAGTTATCCCATAATCCTGAAACATCACTGATATTAAGAACAATGAAATAATGTTAGAAGGTGAAAAAGAAGATCATTCCAATTTGATTTGTAAATGATATTATTTTCAAATATTGACAATGAAAGCCAATGATTAAAATGGAGTGAGGCTATAATACCAAGCTTGGATTTTAAGGAATTCGCAATGCATTAGTTATTCGATTTGTTAGATGATCCAATATTTGTGCATTCTAATAAGATTCAATACTGAGAAGTTTGAACCATGGTTTTGATTCTTCATGAATATCTTAATCCGATCTAATATAGCATTCTACCATACAACCAATGATAACCGAAAATCAAGTTACTTGATCTTTGCTAGGTTGTCAAAGAAATGAGTCAACGCGGTTGTAATTATAAATAATATTTAACAATATCTTTGTTGAAAAATTGAACGCACAACTCTTAAATTTCATTTACGCTCGTTTTACATGGTTTCCTAAATCAAATGTGATCAAGATGAGTGTTTCCATGGTATCAACTTAAACATAGTGTATAGTGGAAATGAATTCAGAAGTAAAGGAATGCAATTATCATTTTGAACCGAAGAAGATGAGTAAAATGTAAATCGAGAGTACTCTCTCTTAATTTTATATATGAGTCATTAGTTACTCTCGTATATTCATTAGAACTTCTTATCTCGTAACTTCAGTTTGAGCATATCTTGTATATATCGTCTGTCTTAAACTAGGTAGATATCTTAGTTTATAGTCACAATTGAAAAAAAAAAACTACACAATTATTTAAACGTAATAAACATAAAATTAAATTTTAACATTTTTAGTGAACATTTATAAGTGATCAAGACAAGGTTGTAATTAATTACAAACATGATTAAAACTTTGTATAACAATAGCTAAAACATTCAGAGACGTCTCTAAGTAGCCTATCTTCTAATTTTGGACTAATTTTTTTTGACTATCTGCCTTTTAAGCTCAACGTAAAAATTTCTGAAATGTGTTGCCTTCTGAGTTCAACCCTAGCTTTAGAGAAGAATTGCTTCAAATATTAGGATTTAAAGAAAAATCCGAACGCACAAGTCTGAGGATTTGGTTTGCCTCGTTGTGAAGTTGGAGTAAACACAACTAAGAAGCTTCCAACATATTAGCTTTGTTCTTTGTTACCATTCCACGATTTGTTTACCACATATATTGGATAGGTTCACTTATTTCCTCCTTTTAAGTTCATAATAAACTTCATACTGTGAGCATTGATGAATAATTTATTAAATCTATCTTGGACATTTAGCGTGTTATGAAACCTTCAACAAGAAATGCAAATCAATGAAATATGATAATTTGAGTTAAGTTAGTGAAACCCATATTTTTACTGTTTTTCAATCCACATGCATAAGGGTGATAACCCACCTCACTTCACTCATTTGTCGCCATTTAAACTAAGGAAAATTTGACCCGATGTAAACACTGTGGACCAAGTTCATGAACTACAGTGAAGGCAATGCCGCCCAACATTATTGATATGTTTGTGCTTTAAACTACAAGAACCGAATAAGCACTTATATGTAGTGATTGTAGGATTTAATGAAATAGTGGAGTATGAGGTTATTACCCTCCTTCTGATATCACACTTAATGGAAAGGTACAAGTAATTGTAAGTCTCGCATTATTAACATATTGTTGTCTGAATGGATATACTCGTAAGTGGGACTTTTAGTTGAGTTTCTTTTGTTTTTTTTATTGAAAATCAATTTTTTCTAAAACATCTTGACCACACTATATTCTACATCATAAACACAATTGTAAATGTGATTATTTGCCTTACATGAGGCTCCAAGTCATGAAAATGAGCCACTCCTAATCAACGTGTATGGGAAAGTCATCAATTCAACACAATAGATCCATGCTTGGCCTTTTTGGGATCCTCATGGTGCAATTTTGCAAGTTGAGCCATCTCTAACCGAGTCACAATATTATTATATTGCGTCATGATCGTACAAATGAATTCATGTATTTCTGTTACAAAGATTTACATTATGCATCGATCTAGTGGATAGTTATCCCACCTAGGTCATCATTTAGTAGGTCATCTTTTGGGTCTTCTACTAAGAACTTTATTTCTAAGTTATCAAAGATGAACAATTAGTTTGTAAATTAGTAAACTACAAATAGAGACATCTTATGGAAACAAATTTAACTCACAATAAACAAGCCCTTCGTTCACACCAGATCCTTTTTAGACTTAGGCTTCAACAACTTAGCTTAAACAAACTTGTTTCTTCTTGAATAGTGGTTTCAAGGCTTGATCATTGGTTGATTTGTCTTCAATAGATCTCTGATTGGGTGTTCAGATTCTACATATCTTCATCGGTTTTAGGTATTGTCGTGTAGTTGTGATTATACGGTGGGGCAACCTGATTGAATCCCAAACCCTGCCCCTTGTTCGCCTTATATGCCAGCTGCACATTGCACCTTTCTTGAACGAGCTTGCAGTATGTATCAAGCTTCTTTATATTAGCTTCGTTTTGTTGATATTTTCCAGTAAGAAGTCCCAGCTCAACTCTTACCAAGTCCCATTCTAAGATTTTTGAATCTAATCTGGTTTTGTAATCAGGGACCCAACATTTCTGTTGATTTACATCCAGGTGGAGCTGAGCTATGTCTTTCTTTTGTGCTTCAACCTTTTCTGTGAGTAACTTGTTACTTTCTCGAAGGCTGATGCACTGAGCCATTGCATTGTTGTACTCATCAACCATTTTGGAATTAAGTGCCCTGAGTTGAGCAACCCTATTCCTGCAAGGTTCAGTGCATAAAAGGTAGTTGTCTATGTCAATGTGCGAGCTTGGTTTATCAGCGTGAGTTTGGGGTCTTGGGCTGTTGATTGCTGCTTGCTGGGCTTGAGGTTTCTGCTTAGATACTTCTTCATGATTAGACTTAGTTGATTTTACATATAGATCTTTGAGATCTTGGTTTGATGGTAAATGATCCCACAACCAAGAAACAAAGGAGTCTTTGTCATCACCCAAAAAGCTATTCATATCATTTCTTACTTCCTCTTTTCGCCTTCCACGGTCAAGAAAACGCATCACATAGTCAGCAACCAGATCAACATTGTAGTTTCTAATAAACTCATTTAGCTTTTCCTTTACTTGATTCTGCAAGTTTGGGTTTTGATTTTGTGTCTGGGGTGAGGTGCTGCTAATGGATGCTTTAATTAGTGGGCTAAAGACAATGTTTGGATTTGCATTCAGTTTGGAATTGCAGACTGGGCTGAAGACTATGTTTGAGTTCTGAGCTTGGGATGTAAACATTTTCGGATAATCGAAACCGTACCGGTAAACAGGATAAAAACTGTCTGAAACATGTTTTTACCAAAATGTACCGTTAGACTTGTCTCGACGATACGATTCCAATGATATATAATGTCCGATGGTGATTTTTTGGAATTTTCGTGCCTTAAAAATCACACGAGTCTAACCGTGCAACCGGTTTGTTAAGATTGTATGTGGAACAAATTTGTGTACGAAAACGTTTAACTCCGGTTACGTCAACTGGTTAACTTTCCACCTTTTTGGGTACAACTCGGAACAATACCAAATTCGGAACAGGAACTCGGATTAACAATCCAAGATGGAATCTGAAACAGTGATCCGAGATGCTAATCCGAGATGGTGATTCGGAACAGTGTCCGAGATGGTATCCGAGATGCACTGATTCAGTCCGGAATGAGAATCCGGAACAGTAATCCAGAATGCTATCAGATACACAGCAACAGTAACTCAGATGAATCCGAAATGGAGAAACAGATCCGGAATAAGGCCTGATCCGGAATGCGAAGTCTGATCCGGAATGGAAGCCTAATCTAGAATTAATTTGAGATGGATGATCTTCTTCGTGTTCTTCGTGATCTTTAACGAATTCGGATCCGAAATGCAACTATACGATCCGAAATGCTTGAAGATTATCCGAATCTATCCGAAATTCAAGATTTTAATCCGAAATACAAAAGATTAATCCAAAATCAATCCAAAATGCAGCAGAATGATTCGAAATCAATCCGAAATGTAGTAGAATGATCCGAAATTTGTCCGAATTGTAACCAGAAAATCTAAAATCCTTGAACCTTCTTCGAGTTCTTCGGAATCCGTAACAGTAGCAGATCCGAAATCTTCAAATCTTCTTCGAGTTCTTCGGAACAGTAGCAATTCCAAACAAGCACAACAATTCGTCAATTCTGAACAGTAATCCGGGTTGAACAACAGCAACTCCACTTTCGATCAGCTCTTCAATCTACGATACCTGGAGCCTGTATTGTACAACATGCTCTGATACCAATTGTAAGTCCCGAGAATCCGGATCTGTCAACGATATCACACGATCACCAAGGCTCTGATACCAATTGTAAGTCCCGAGAATTCGGATACAACAGCCATTCATTATCAACAATGGCTGGACCATAATGGTCTTAACCGAAAGTCAAGGTGTTTTCCGTAAAATGCTTGACTTTTGGCTATAAAAGCCTATAAACGAAAATGCAAGAGCAAGGAACACTTACAAGAGGTTCCTAGAATGCAAGAGAACTAAGTTGGATGCTAGGTTCAGTTAGGAACTTCCAGAGGAGGGAGAAGAGTTAAAAATAAGAAAGGTGCAAGTTCAAAGGTTGAACCTTTGCATCTATTTATAGTTGGAGAGCTTGAAGGAGGTGATGCCAGGTGCTAAGGGGTGTAAGAGGGAGCTTACAAGTGTCCCAAAACGTGGCATAGCTGTTTGGGAAGCCTTGGTTTCGAGAAAATGGTTTTTGGCAATATGTGTGGAGGCCAAGCAAACGTTCTTCAGACACAGGCCTCTCGCGCCCCATGTCGGATTTCAAAATTTGCCACATTTAGCCCATCAACTTATTAAACCCCTTTAAACCTTCTAAAACACCTTTTTAGCACTTTTAGCCCTCCGTAGTCAATATTTGGCGTACCCGGGATTATGCCCGGACATGTCGAGCTCTCGGTTCGTTAAAAGGTCACTCAGAGGTATAAATTAACATGTTGACACTTTTAATCCCTCTATTATCCAACTTTCACAAAATTACGGATTTAATCCCTCTCGTCTAACAAATGGAACATATGAGAGTTAGGACTTCGTAAAAGATCACTCAGAGGCTCGTTATAAGCATGTTGACCCGATGTCATTCAGAGGCTGGGCATGTCGACACAGCGGTCATTCAGAGGCCAAGTTAAGCATGTTGACACTAATGGTCACTCAGAGGCTCGGTTTATGCATGTTGACATCAGAAATCACTCAGAGACTTAGTTTGAGCATGTTGACACTTTTAGTCCTTGTTAGTCTTTAGTAGACTAAAAAAATAAAATGCAACAAGTGTCACTATATTATTGGACACGATTTTACAGGGTGTTACACTAACCTGGTGTATATACCGCTTTTAAATTGATTTAAACAAATTCTCACTTCGCCTTCTAGATTTCAAAATTACATAAACTGAAACACCAACTGGATTTGATAAATTTCTACTATTATTAGATACTTGCTATATATGTATATATAGGATTTATATAAAACAAAAATAAAAAGGATAGAGTAAAGAATTATACCAAAATGAAGGCACTTAAAATTTCTGGCGGAATTCATGCGAGATTCAACTGCGGTGTTTTTGAGGAAAAGAAGGTTGGAAAGAGTTTTAGGATGAATGTGCATTCTAACTGAACTCATGACCCTCTATTTATAGTCGAATTTGGTCATAAATTTGATTTTCTTTCGGTTTCGATCAAATCCCATTATGGGTGATGATTGTAACTCATAACTGAAAACATTTAACTAATTGATTCAGTCAGACTCTAGATTACGAACGGTTACAACAGTTAATTGAAAGAAAAAAACGCCACTTTAATTGATTGCCGAAATGATTTCACCCGCTGGGCGGGATTTCGAACCAGTTTCAAAGGATGCATATATATATAAAAAGGGTTATTTGATTCATACAAAAGTTGGGTGTGCTGCATTGGTGTGTATGGTGTTTGATTTGGATGGAGACCCGAGTTCGATCCCGCGGTCCACCCTTTATTTATTTTTTGAACTAAATACATATTATTTTTATATATTTTATTTATTATTATTATTATTATTATTTTATTATTATTATTATTTATTTTATTAATACTAATAATATAACTAATTTCTTAAATAAATATGTAACGAAAAAATCATAACATATACTTGAATTATAAAAACGGAGCGAGTTTTAGAACCCGTTTTTTGTCAGATGTTACATTAGTCTTGTTTTAGCAAAAATTGTGGTAGTGTTTTGTTTAAGTGATTAACTTAATGTAATTTTTATTGAATACAAGTAATCGAAACACATGCGTACATGTTATGAAACTGAGAAGTATTCAGCTTAGCGCCCCACAATGCGAGTGTGGCATAAAACCAGTTCACAATATATACGAATATATCGTGCGTATGTGTATATTAAATTAGACAAATATTTTAGACTCGCACATTGCGACAAGACCTTTAAACCGGAAAACATAGACGTAAAACATTGAATTATGAAGATGCGTTAACTCACAATAATTGGACCAAAACGTAAAAATAGAAAACCATAATTAAGTCAAAACGATAAAAAATCCGTGTAAAACAGGAAATAAACAATAGAAAGAAAAAATGTTTATCCTCAATGAGTATATGAGTTCTACTATATCTTAGGCAATTTAACTATTATTCAAGTGGGTTGAAAAATATGTAGTTATTAACAACAAACAATAATAATTGTTAATAAATTTACAAAGTTGTTAAAATTATAACTAAATTATAAAGTTATTTTGTATATTTATTATAATCTAAAAGAAAAAAATATAAATATATTACATGCATATAATACTTATAAATATAAAGCTTAATAACATATGCACCAAATGATGTGGCATCCATCTATTTACCTATCAAAATGAAATAGTAACTTTTTTTATGAGTACAACCAAATTTAAAATTAAAAATTAATTTTGTATATTTATTATAATCTAAAAGAAGAAAATATAAATATATCACATGCATATAATACTTATAAATATAAAGCCAAATGATGTGGCATCCATCTATTTACCTACCAAAATGAAATAGTAACTTTTTTATGAGTACAACCAGATAATTAATAATGTGTAAATATCTAGTTTGACATTTTATGTGTAAAACAACATCCACAACTCAAATAAAACCTTGCACAATCCACGCATGGATTAAAAATTTATACCATTATTATAAAATAAACCCTTTTAAATGTATATTAAATTAGTTTGATATCTTATGTGTAAAACAGCATCCCAAATTCAATAAAACCTTGCACCATCTACATACAGTAAAATTATTTATACATAATTTCTATAACAAAGTCGTATACATATATATATATATGTATATATATATATGACAAAATAAATATTACTTTGTTCTTAAAACTTGAGAAAGAATTCTAATTTTATGATTTTATATTTATATACTATAGCTAATTATATTTATTTAAGTTAGTTACACATATCGAAATTAAAAATGTTTAACAAGCAAGAGTAAATTAAAATCATACAACAAGATTGCAGTTTCATGACAATGTAACTTTTACTGTATTTAATCATCATATTGTTGATTAATCAACTTATTAATTAGTGACAGTTATAAACAATTGCTGCTCAACTTTTGTAGACGCATACAACAGAATCTACAAATCGGTCTTTTTCATGAAATGCTTATTAATTAGTTTATGAACAAGTTGGCTTGACAATGTCAACAAATCAATGATTTTTTCGTATTGAACAAGAATTACAAGAATAAAATCACTTATTATATGTTGGATGCAATCAGACAACTTGAATTGTAACAACACCAAAATGAATACCAACAAATCGAATGATTAATCAACAGATAGAAAACAAAGGCCAAACTTGAACCAACTAATAGACGAACAAACTGATACCATGACTAAGATTGTAAGAAGATATTGATCGACTAATGATCATCCATGATGATGAGGACGAGCAGGGAGCTCCAATTTAAAGCACATATCTAGAACATTGATTACGTCTTGACGACAAGGGAGAAGCGTCTTCTAGCTTGCAATGAATCGAGATTTAGGAGAGACAACAAGTTTATTGATTGAAGTTTCTTTTTACCCTGAAAGACCAACACTTTACCAAAGATAGCGGAACGAAGTAAGTACAAAAGATATATAAATACATATATATAATATAATATATATATATATATATATATATATATATATATATATACTAAATTAATAAAAAGAATCTATAAATTATAACAAGTTCAACCTTTTTTATCTCCTAAAACAAAAATAAAACAACTGGATTAAGGTTTATCTCTCATCTTATTATATTTGGTGTTTGTGTTCTAATAATTAACCATTTGAATTTGTTGTAACTTGTGTGATCTCCAAAAAGTAACTTTCCCTTTGTGATAGAAACATGAACCCCGTTGGAAACTTTAGAATAAAATCATTGCTTGTGATAGAAGCATGAACTCCGTTGGAACTTTAGAATAAAATCATTGAGCCGAATAATTTTTTTTCGGCAAGTTTGGATCATTGACGGATCACTAGAGCATAATAGTGTCACCAGCGGAACCAACCGATCATATCCATCTCAAGTAGACAATAATATGCCTATACACCAATTGAGGAGGAAACCCAATAAATATAGGAAAAATCCTTTGTGAGAATTGAACACAGATTCTCGTTATCTCTAAGTCTTATTCCACCCCTAAAATGCCACTAGACTATAATTTCATAGACCTTAAGTGAATCATACCCTGTTTGACTAAAAATATTGATTTAGAATGCAGAAAAAATGGGACCCTAATTTTTTATTAGACCAACAATTTAGAGTGTAAAATGTAAGTTCTTTGAACTTTAAAATATATTAAATGTGAAAGAGTTGTACGTAATTGTTAATAGCCTTCTTGATTGCCAATTACGTCTTTCGAGTCACTTTAGACTTAGGATTATTTATCATGACTTTCGTGATTAGGACACAATTTCAAGCGTCAGAGTTAGCTAGGTTAATGTTGTGCTCATGACTCAATTGTTAGCTCCAATCACGACTATGACATAAGATGTCACACCTGTGTGTTGGCTTCGAATATATGTCTATAAAGAGATCAGTCATGACTTATCCTTGACTGAGTCTTCGCTCACTTACGTTTAGGTGATTGATGATCCTAAGTTGGATACTCTTCACTATGGAAATGATGAATCTTCAACATTTCTACTCCATTCTTTTTTCCTTTTTGGAAGGACAATACAAGGTACCAAACTCCATGTATTTGCCACAAAAATATGTTTAAACATGAGGAAATACAATAAATGCAATCAAAGCTACCAAATAAAATGTTATAATATAAGTATACCTTACTGACGTGAATTACATATCTCTCTCCCATGCACACTCACGTTATGGTGCGATATTAGGGAAACAAAATTTCATCATCGTAGAAACAGTGGGGAAGCTTAAGATTTCCGACCGGGGAGGTTGAAAACGTATATACCCAAAAATTTTTATAGGACCGGAGGTCAAAAACGTATACACTCAAAAAATTTTATATGAAATTACATACATAACACTATTGAGCGAAAAGTTCGGGGGTCAGGTACCCCCTTCTAACCCGCGCCTCTTGCGTAGAAACACTAATAAACTTGATTTGTGTTTTTCATGATATAGTTTTATCTCATTCTTAGGTGCTTTAAGTCACTACGTTTTCATCCCCTCTAGACTTTTAGAAACTTTAGTCGGAAGTTGAAACACACATTTTTTAACTTCTTGAAATAAATGGAGTTCAATAAACAGTGTACAAAGATATAAAAAGAAATCTATATTACAATTATAATTTATATAAGAGATATTGACCTCTGATAATTTTTATTAGAGGTAATTGGCCATTGACAGTCTTACCTTTTTTTTATTTCCCCTACCAGTCCCACCTTTTAACTATTTTTTCTTCCACTGGTACTTGGTAAAAAAAACGTAACAGAGTTAAGTTTTTTTCCGAATAAACAACTGACGTTTTAATGCTTTTGATCAGAATGAGGATACGAGTCTATTGATGAAAAATTTACCTCGAAACGGTGCTCCAAACGACTTGATTTTTGTTAATTGAAAGTTTAAACACCCGAATTGAAGTACCGTTGTCGTCGTTTCGAGCACAATTTTAAGGTAAGTTGTACATCATTCGACTCGTATCCTCGTTTTGATCAACAACCCCTACAATGTCAGTTTGTAAATCGGAAAAAAAATCAACTCCGTTAAATTTTTTTTAACTGAGTATTAATGGATGAAAAATAGTTGAAAGGTGGGACTGTTAGGGAGAATAAAAAAGACGGAACCACCAATGGCCAATGACGTCTAGTATGGATTATTAGAGGCAAATATCCCTTTATATAAATAAAAATTTTCATAAATTCTTGAATTTAACTTATGACGATATTATTTGGATGAAAAGATTCTGCTGGCCGGATCCAACATGGCATATTGGTATGGAGATTGTTAATACTTTGTTTCCCACCCTCGTGACAAAATGACAACCTATACCATAATGTTTTCATACATTTAATTGATTTCTTTGCATCGTTATTTATATAAACTATTACTTCTAAATGCTACTATAATTGGTTGTTGACTTGGGTCCCATGTTCAGGATGAAAAATGGCAATCCCACCCTTAGATTTTAACAGTCGATAACAAATTTGATGTTTTAAAAGACAAAACTATAGAGTATACTTTCCCGACCTAGAATTATGACTTTCTAATGAACCAAATAGTTAAAAATTACAAAAATCATAAAGATGATATATTTCAATTATTGTATACTAGCGAGCAAAGTATTCTTCCTAGTTCCAGCAAAATGTAACACCATTAGAAGAAAAAAAACTAGTGTTAAGAGTTTAAAATTGTATGTGTGGTTCAGACTAGTTGAAAGACATTCATTTACCTATATATTTACCTATATATCCTGAATTTTAATTAAAAAACTGATTAAACAAAATACATACATAGAAGAAAAAAAAAGTTCAGAAGTAATTCGTCGACAAATAAATGATAAATGAATTAATGCCCTTTTAAGGAACTTCCAGGCCTGCAGGAGTCAAAACCATACATAGAGAATGATCGAAGAATGGTAAAATTAGGCTTTTGGTTACAGTTTTCTCGATGTGTAATTATTTTATGACCTCCTTCCGTAAACTAACAACAAACAAGTTCCCGAGGATACAATAAAAACTCTTTTTAAGAGAAGTATAAGTTATAAAAGAACTTTTTTAAAGTAAATTAGCTGCCTCATTTGAGTAAATGGTGTTAATAAGATCTTATTCTAAACTTTATTATGTTTATTTATATACATGTGTCTTATGTAATTAGAATAATTATGTATATTAATCCTAGGTACTAACATGTTAATGGCTAAGAACTTCCACCAATTAACTACCATTCTAACTTGCATATTCAAAGTAAATATACTTGATTCTCTGTAACCTAAGGCTTTACCAAGAAATTCATTCGATTATTTACACTATATCGTATATCCAACTTCGCTTGTGTTATATTTTCAGTTCAAGAAGATCACATTTGATTCTTGTGTTTGTGTGTGAGAGTGAATCACAGAGAATGTTATATTCTTGAACCACCAACATAGTGGTATCAAAGCCCATAAAGATCACAAAAGCGAGAGATCACTGCAATCAGAATTTTAACTAAAATCATGTTCCCTCGCCAACATTGCATGGAAGAACAGATAAAATGATTTGACGAAGGAGACAGAAAAGATGCTACTATTGCCGGGAATTAGGTCACTTTATCGGTTCTTGTACACGCATGATGAAGCGACAACGTTGAAAACTCATAGCTTATTTTATACACTTTTTGGAGCAATTACTCCTACAAGGTTTTCAAGTCAAAATTTTGGATACAAATGCTAAGTTTATCCCATAATCCTTAAACATCACTGATATTAAGAAACCAAATGAAATACATGCTGTTATGAAGGTTGAAAAAGAAGATCATTCAAATGATATGATAATGATGATTATTTTCAAATATTGACAATGGAAAGCAATGATTAAAAATGGAGTGAGGCTATAATACAAGCCTTGGATTTTAAGGAATTCGGCAACTGCATTAGTTATTCGATTTGTTAGATGATCCAATATTTGTGCATTCTAATAAGATTCAAATACGTGAGAAGTTTGAAACCATGGTTTCTTGATTTCTTCATGAATATCTTTTAATCCGATCTAATATAGCAGTTCTACCAATACACCAATGATAACACGAAAATCAAGTTACTTGATCTTTGCTTGGTTGTGCAAAGAGAATGTGGTCAGCGGGTTGTGACGATTATAAATAATATCTTTAACAATATCTTTGGTTGCAAAAATTGAACGCACCAAAACTCTTAAATTTCATTTACGCCTCGTGTTTGACATGGTTTCCTAAATAAAATGTGATCAAGAGAGTGTTTCCCATGGTATCAAATTAGAACAATAGTTGTATAGGTGGAAATGAATTCAGAAGTTAGAAGGAATGCAAGTTATCATTTGTGGAACAGAAGAAGAATGAGTAGAATGTAAAAATTCGAGAGTAACTCTCTCTTAATTTCTATAGTATGAGTCATTAGTTACTCTCGTATATCTCATTAGCAACTCTCGTGTATCTCGTAACTTCAGTTTTGAGCATATCTTGTTTATTCGTCTGTCTTAAACTAGGTAGATATCTTAGTTTTATAGTCATATGAAAAAAAAAAAACTACACAATTATTTAACGTAATAAACATAAAATTAAATTCTACTAAACATTCTTTAGTGAACATTTATAAGTGATCAAGACAAGGTTGTAATTAATTACAAACATGATGTAAAACTTTGTATAACAATAGCTAAAAACAATTCAGAGACGTCTCTAAGTAGCCTATCTTCTAATTTTGGACTAATTTTTTTTGACTATGCTGCCTTTTAAGCTCAAACGTAAAATTCTGAATAGGTTGCCTTCTGAGTTCAACCCTAGCTTTTAGAGAAGAAATTGCTTCAAATATTAGGATTTAAAGAAAAATCCGACCGCACAAGTCTGAGGATTTTGGTTTGCCTCGTGTGTGAAAGTTGGAGTAAAACACAACTAAGAAAGCTTCCCAAGCATATTAGCTTTGTTCTTTGTTAACCATTCCACGATTTGTTTACCCACATATATGTGGACTAGGTTCACTTATTTCCTCCTTTTAAGGTTCATAATAAACTTCATACTGTGAGCATTGATGAATAATTTATATTAAATCTATCTTGGACATATTTTAGCGTGTTGCAAATCAATGAAATATGAATAATTTGAGTGTAAAGTTAGTGAAAACCCATATTTTTACTGTTTTTCAATCCACATGCGTAAGGGGTGATAACCCACCCCCACTTCACTCATTTGTCGCCATTTAAACTAAGGAGAAATTTGATCCGATGTAAACACTATGGACCAAGTTCATGAACTACATGAAGGCATATGCCGACCAACATTATTGGATATGTTGTGCTTAGAACTACAAGAACCGAATAAGCACTTATATTTAGTGCTTGATGATTTAATGAAATAGTGGAGTATGAGGTTATGTAACCGCCTTCTATATCACACTTAAAGCAAAAGGTACAAGTACATTGTACAGTTCTCGCAGTTATTAACATATTGTTGGTTCTGAAATGGATATACCTCGTAAGTGAGACTTATTAGGTGAGTTTCTTTTGTTTTTTTTTCTTGAAAATTCAATTTTTTCTACAACATTCCTTGACCACATAATATTCTACATCATAAACACTAATTGTAAATGTGATCATTTGCCTTACATGAGGCTCACAAGTCATGAAAATGAGCCAACATCCTAATCTTACGTGTATGGTGAAAGTCATCAATTCAACCACAATAGATCTCATGCTTGGCCTTTGTTGGGGATCCTCATGTGTGCAAATTTTAGCAAGTTGAGCCATCTCCAACCGAGTTCACAAATATTATTATATTGCGTCAATGATCGTAACAAAATATTTCATGTATTTCTTGTTTACAAAAGATTTACATTATGCATCGAATCTAGTGGATAGTTATCCCCCAACCTAGGGTCAATCATTTTAAGCAGGTCATCTTTTGGGTCTTCTTAGCTAAGAACTTTAAACTAAAGTTATCAAAGAATGAACACATTAGTTATGTATAATCTAGTAAACTAACAAAATAGAGACATCTTATTGAAAACAAATTTAAACTCACCAATGAAACAAGTCCTTCGGTTCACCACCAGATCCATTTGTTGAGACCTTGGCTTCAACAGACTTTAGGCTTCAACAAACTTTGTTTCTTCTTGAATAGTGGTTTCAAGGCTTTGATCGTGGTTTGATTTGTCTTCAATAGATCTCTGATTTAGGTGTTCAAGATTCACTATCTTCATCGGTTTTAGGTATTGTCGTGTAGTTGTGATTATACGGTGGGGCAACCTGATTGAATCCTAAACCCTACCCCTTGTTCGCCTTATATGCCAGCTGCACATTGCACCTTTCTTGAACGAGCTTGCAGTATGTATCAAACTTCTTTATATTAGCTTCGTTTTGTTGATATTTTCCAGTAAGAAGTCCCAGCTCAACTCTTACCAAGTCCCATTCTAAGATTTTTGAATCTAATCTGGTTTTGTAATCAGGGACCCAACATTTCTGTTGATTTACATCCAGGTGGAGCTGAGCTATGTCTTTATTTTGTGCTTCAACCTTTTCTGTGAGTAACTTGTTACTTTCTCGAAGGCTGATGCACTGAGCCATTGCATTGTTGTACTCATCAACCATTTTGGAATTAAGTGCCCTGAGTTGAGCAACCCTATTCCTGCAAGGTTCAGTGCATAAAAGGTAGTTGTCTATGTCAATGTGCGAGCTTGGTTTATCAGCGTGAGTTTGGGGTCTTGGGCTGTTGATTGCTGCTTGCTGGGCTTGAGGTTTCTGCTTAGATACTTCTTCATGATTAGACTCAGTTGATTTTACATATAGATCTTTGAGATCTTGGTTTGATGGTAAATGATCCCACAACCAAGAAACAAAGGAGTCTTTGTCATCACCCAAAAAGCTATTCATATCATTTCTTACTTCCTCTTTTCGCCTTCCACGTCAAGAAAACGCATCACATAGTCAGCAACCAGATCAACATTGTAGTTTCTAATAAACTCATTTAGCTTTTCCTTTACTTGATCCAGCAAGTTTGGGTTTTGATTTTGTGTCTGGTGTGAGGTGCTGCTAATGGATGCTTTAATTAGTGGGCTAAAGACAATGTTTGGATTTGCATTCAGTTTGGAATTGCAGACTGGGCTGAAGACTATGTTTGAGTTCTGAGCTTGGGATGTAAACATTTTCGGATAATCGAAACCGTATCGGTAAACAGGATAAAAACTGTCTGAAACATGTTTTTACCAAAATGTACTGTTAGACTTGTCTCGACGATACGATTCCAATGATATATAATGTCCGATAGTGATTTTTGGAATTTTCGGCCTTTCTTTTTGCCTTAAAAATCACACGAGTCTAACCGTGCAACCGGTTTGTTAAGATTGTCTGTGGATCAAATTTGTGTACGAAAACGTTTAACTCCGGTTACGTCAACTGGTTAACTTTCCACCTTTTTGGGTAAAACTTGGAACAACACCAAATTCGGAACAGGAACTTGGATTAACAATCCAAGATGGAATCTGAAACAGTGATCCGAGATGCTAATCCGAGATGGTGATTCGGAACAGTGTCCGAGATGGTATCCGAGATGCACTGATTCAGTCCGGAATGAGAATCCGGAACAGTAATCCAGAATGCTATCAGATACACAGCAACAGTAACTCAGATGAATCCGAAATGGAGAAACAGATCCGGAATAAGCCTGATCCGAATGGAAGTCTGATCGATGGAAGCCTAATCCAAATCAATCCGAGATGGATGATCTTCTTCGTGTTCTTCGTGATCTTTAACGAATTCGAATCCGAATGCAACTATACGATCCGAAATGCTTGAAGATTATCGATCTATCTGAAATTCAAGATTTTAATCCGAAATACAAAAGATAATCCAAAATCAATTCAAATCAGCAGAATGATTCGAAATCAATCCGAAATGCAGTAGAATATCCGAAATTTGTCCGAATTGTTTCCAAAAATCCGAATCCTTGAACCTTCTTCGAGTTCTTCGGAATCCGTAACAGTAGCAGATCCGAAATCTTCAAATCTTCTTCGAGTTCTTCAGAACAGTAGCAATTCCAAACAAGCACAACAATTCTTCAATTCTAAACAGTAATCCGGGTTGAACAACAGCAACTCCACTTTTGATCAGCTCTTCAATCTGCGATACCTGGAGCCTGTATTGTACAACAGGCTCTGATACCAATTGTAAGTCCCGAAAATCCGGATCTGTCAACGATATCACACGATCACCAAGGATGGGCGGAATCCAAACTTGGTGATATTCAGGAAAACCGAAATAACGAAGAACAATCGGTATCAACTTTAACATCTTGCACACGATCTATTACTTGAACAAGCAAAACCGTTTGATACAAGATGGAGGCTCTCTCTAGAGAAATCTCAAAAGTCTTAACCCTAGAAATGAATAAGCTTAGCTTATATACCTAGGGTAAGGCATGTCCCTCATGGGCTTGCCTGGCCCACATGGCCTATGGCATGCCCAAATGACCTATAAAGGTCCAAAACTAATTCAAACTACCCCAGTTAATCCAGTTAACCACCATAGACCGTTGCGTATATTTGATGCTTCAGTCTCACACTTCTAGGACCTAACACAAGGACCAAGTGATTCCATTCCACAAATTCAAGTCCATGAGATTGAATCGACTTCCTCAATTGGAAGGGGGTCTGTATATACTAGATGTGGTTCATCTCACAAATCTTTGATCAAAACAACACCAAATGGTCTTATGAAACCTGTGTTAAAAAGAATTTCAACCCAATGACCTTTGTGACCTCTAATGTGAAAATGGCATCAATTGCTAACCCACCAGTAGTTTTGCCCAAAATTGTTGGCCCTAATCAAAACTTGATAACCAAATTCAAATCTAGTCAAGAAAGGGACAAAGGCACATCGTCCTCCAGTGTTTGTGAGAAAACCAATCATAATACTGATGATTGAAATGACCTTAGCTTATGAGAAAAGCAAGACTCAAAATCTGGAAAACTTTCTTATAAAGTAAGTACACTACCCATGTAGTGATTCCAACTATTGTGAATCTACCATTTGAAGTTTTCAAAACTTTTTAAACTCATGTTACATTGGCCTTAGATCACAAAAAAATCACTAGACTAGTACAAGTTACCGATGCACCTCCTGAAAACATTTGGCCAAAAAAGCAGAATTCCTTTTCTATCCCTAATCAGTACAAGCAAAGGAGATCTGATAAGGTGCTAAGCTAAAAGCCTTGGCAGAAAACCAAAAACAACTGATTAAGTTGGTATAAAAGTTAACAATGAGTCAAAATAGTGGTCAGAGTAACTAATCAAGCTGTGATTAAACTAGGCTTACAAGTCACAAGGCTTGAGTTCCAAAATCAAAACCTTCCCTCAGTTGAAGTTCCAATAAGTGACAATGTCACAAATTATGACGATGTCATAATTGAAGATTGTGATGACGATTCCAATGATGAAAATAATAAAAAGGAAATGTTTTTGAAATTAAAAGAAAATTATCAAGAAATAATTTCGCCATTTGTTGAAAAAGGTGAGTGTTCTACACAAAAACTTTGTAAGCAAAATAGAGATAAAAAAAAAAACAAAATATTAAAAATTCTAAAAATTTTCAAAACAAAAATTAAAGATCATCTGTACGATCATTCAATCATTGTGAAAACTCACAAAAAAATTCAAAATAAGTGGTGCAGGTTTGACCACAGTGCTTCAGAGACAAATCATCATAACAAAAGAAAATAGAATGAGGATTCTTCAGAGACAAATCATTATTATGATAGAAGAAGGAGAAGTGATGATTACTACATGGAAAATCAGAGTTATGATCTAAGTGTTTGATTTGAAAGAAATGAATGGTGAGATAACATAATGTACTAAAACTGTGGATTAATCGGGCACATTGCTGTGTACAACATGAGACCACGAATAGAACAGAGACAGAGAAACGACATGCGAAAATGCTTTAAATTTCAAATAAAGGGCCATGTTGTCAGATATTGTCCGATAAGCTTGATGTCGGATGAGTTTCAGGGGAGTTAAAGAAAACTGAAAAAGAGAATACAAAGAAGACAGTGAAAATAGATGAAAAGCCCAAAGAACAGAAAGCGAAATTATCAAAAGGGCAGAAAGATAAACTAAGAAAGAAAATAAAGAAAGTGAGAGAGTATCCGGAAATTTTTTTGTCCTTGGATACAACCGTTGAGTCAGATAACAGTTCTGAAAAATCGTTTTGCACTACTAACAGTAATCATGCGAGTAAAACGTATTCGTCAAATACAAATCTAAGGAGAGAATAGTAGACAGTGGAAAAGAAAGTTATTCATCAACTGTTGCGAAACCAAAACAAATTTAGAGAACTAAAGTTTCAAATGAAGTTTCTACCCAAGTGGAAATTTCAAAATTGTTCGACGATAAACATGATTGTGAATGGACTGTTGTTTCTTACGTTGATGAATTTGGTCAACCTAAATCCGACATGGATTGGGTTCCAATTTGAAACTAATTAAAGTTCATTTACGTGTGAAGGATGACCAAGCTTCACGTAAACGTCTTTTTAGAAGCAGCGGTTGTTCGTGCAAAGGGTAAAGAAATGAATGATGGAAAATGAGATGAAAGGTTTGGTGTTCCACACAAACAAAATGGTAGTCTCGCGTTCACATTCATAAAAGTTCGTTGTTTAGTTTAAATGGAAGATTCTTATTTTCGATTTTGAAAAGATGTTTTCGATTTTAGGGGAAGAAAAATTTTCAAAATCCAAAATTTCTATAAAATTGAAAAACATCATTTCAAAATCATTTCTGATAAATAAAAATTTCAAAAAGCTAAAAACAATAGAAAATCTCAAAATGTTAAAAACATTGAAAAATGAAAATGAGATTATTGTTGTAAAAAGAGGAAATAATAGTATATAAGTGGACTATTAGTGCATGCTAAAGACATGTAATGTTTAAATGGTTAAACAATCTCACTAAAGATGTGTCGGTAGGCTCAGCTAGACTATTAGTTTTGCGAAAACGATACAAACTTAAATAGAAATAGCCTAGTTCTAATGGGAAACGCGATTGAAAGCATAGTACTTAGTTTTTTCCTTCGTGACTGTGTACCTACTTGATAATCTGAATGTTGAAAAGCATAAAAGCCAGTCAGTTTGTGAATTTTCACAACTTATTAAAAAAGTCACTGTGATTGTGTTTTCAATTTCATAAGATTTAAACATGTTTTATTTATTTTGATTAAACATTTGACGTCCTCTGCGTATAGGAAAGTATCGCACTTTATGTTAATGCTTGAACGTTTCTAGTTTATTTTACTTGGTGTTTCATTTAAATCTTGAATCACCTCTGCATATATGAGAATATTGAACTGGTGGTTAAGAGTTAAAACAATATCAACTTGTTTCTATTTCTTATTTTATTTATACATTGGACTTTCTCTAGGTATCGAAAGGTCAACCCGATTGTTAATGTTTAAACATTTTGAGTTATTTTCACACATATCACAGTTGATGAATGTTTAAAGGCATTACTTGAGTCAGTGTATTGCATAATGAGGGGAAATGCTGAGATCGTGAGGTCCATAAGAACTTAGTGCAAATTAATGTACCTTAATATATCGGTAAACATTACGTAAGTTTTTAGGTTCAGTTTAAGTGGACAACAACATGACAATCCATGTGTATATTTTAATCCGAGTGTTTCATAAAGATCAACGGTGCAGCTGATATGTCTAAGTAAAACTGATATAATCCTCTGGCACGTTTTCTCACAAAAAATAAACTATAAATATTACATTTCAGTATGTTTACATTTATGCATTCAATATTAAAAATCCAACAAGTTTTTCTTCTAAAATCTTCTATGGAAACCTGATAATGTTGAATGTGAGTCGGACTAACGAGACTGTTAAGAAACTGTTTGTGGATACGTGTGATTGTTCTTAAAAGTCAAATCTTAGAGATTCGAAGCATCGTTAAAGGGGGAGTCTGCGGCTTCACTTGATGATGTTATCTAAGGCAGATCAAGACTTAACATCACAGATTTCTAGCTATGTCCAAGGGGAGACTATTAGTGCACTATTCGTGTGGCCATAGTTTGAAATCTAATTGTACATGTAATGTCAAGTGTCTTGAGTCTGAATTATACTGGACAGAGGTTGATTAGGTTTTCGCTAGGATTCGGTGCGATCCGATACAAAGAGAGCGTGTATGATGTCTTCATTTTACATGATGATATCATGCTTATGCATATGAAACTCATCACAAACTAACATGTGCATGGATGGGAAAAGGAATTACATACGTACGGAGGATAGAAATATTAATACTCACAGAAGATAACGATTTCATTCGTACGGACTTGGACAATTAGGATCAATACGGACAAACATCTATCATAAATAAATAACTCATATCTTCATCCGCACAGTTTCATACGGATCAATCTAGAATAGCTTATTTTGTATTGTTTAGCGTCGAAACTCTATTCGGTATGTTTTCGTAATACAGCAACGTTTATACTTACGATTTGAATCATACGATTACAGTTTCGTTTACGGATTCCACGAAATGAAACGCAGATCTTGTGTTCTTCGGTGACCCGATCCTGCTCATACAGTATTGTAACGTACCGAACCGTACTAAAATTGACCAAACAACGTTGATACCGGCATCGGTGTTCGTTTTTATGAATTTTGATCAATGTAACATTCTTTTCAAATATAATGTCTTAGTATAATTCCGATTATGCTATTGCGATGCATTTTTATCAATCTACGTTCAAACGTAAATTATTCAAAAATCGAATCGTCGCAACATAACCTAGTTTTAACATAAAACTGAAAAATAATCTGCTTAATACTATACATATGACCAATTTTCACTGGAACTAATGTGAATAATACTAAACAGTCAATTGATAAATTAAACGTTTACATAAAACATTTTTATTAGTAAACCCACACTTTACATAACTTCAAACAACTTCAAGTGTATCGTTGCATGCGACAAACGATGGATGATATGGCCGAGTCGCGACATCAAATCATCCTTATTTCAATACAATTTATTAGTTATAATAATTATCACATTCCAATCCATCAAGACACAATCTAGCTTTCTTTGGATTTATAACAATCTCGTTGCAACATAGAAAATATGTCGGGAGAGCCGAGCCGAGTAAGATTAACATAATCTTGAGGACCATGAGACGATAGTCCAGGAACTATTAGTCCAATCAATCGAACTCCCAATTGAACTACCAGTTCGAAAACAGCATTCAAGTGCATTTGTCCAATCGATGCAAGCGAAAAGTAATTCTTGTTCGGTTCTTCCCCTATCACCTTCAAAACACCACCATTCATACTATTAGATATAAAATATGAGTTCAGGTTTATTGTAACTATCGTTACTATTAATAAAAAAATGTTTTTCATTATTTTTCTTTTTAAGCTATATATATATATATATATGGTTAGTTAATAATGCATCCAACACATAGGGTAAGCTAAATATACATAGTTAGAGTATGATGAAAACTTATACGAGATGTGAGAACTTAGAAAAATCGGTCTTACAAAAGTTTTTTCCAAACTAAATTTTACGTAAAATCCTTAAAAAATCAACTTTTCCAAAAAAATAGTTTTTTTTTTCATTTATAGCAGCCGTAAATGCTGTAAAAAACTGATGTAACTCTAATGTCATTATTTTTTTTACATCAAATGTAAGGGGCCGAAAACACCACTTCAGTTTTTTATCGACGGTCTTTTTAATATTTTAATTTAGGGGTGTGGAAAAAAGGGGGCAAAACTCGCTCCGGAAGGGCGAGTTTTCTAAGTTCTCACAACTCGTAGAAGTTTCCTCTTGATCCGAAACCTATATATATATATATATATATAGGGTTAGGATCGTGTGAGAAGCACTAAGCTAATTGAGAAATTTGAGAAGCATTAAGAATAAATAAGAATAAAGAATACGATTTGGATTGGATTTGCTCTCAACTTTTACGTGAATACTATTTAAAAACAAGATTGTTGTATTAAATTCCGACTCAAATTAAGTGAAACATAAGGGTTAAAAAGAGTGCTACGTACCTGCCCTCTGTGCAAACTGTTGAAGTAATAACATCGGCCAAAATGTTTGCATTGAAAATTAGAATCATCAAATGGTACTCTAGGTATAATGTCATTCGAGTAAACGAATCGAAAGTATCTCTCGTCACCCAACAAAGCTTCCATGAATCCACAGAAGGCACCATCACCAACTCGAGGTTGCCCGAACGTATACACACCTTCAAGTCTCTCCAGCAACTCGTATTCATTATGAAAACCTAATATTGCTGGAAACAAGACCGCAAGTGCCCCGCCCAAACTATGCCCGGTGACAATAAACCGCGTGTTCTCATTTTCGACCAGTTTTTCTCGAAGAACTTGCCTGATTTTGTAGTAAGCAAAAGTTCTATCATCGTCATCATCTTGTTCAATTTCTTTAGGCCATGAGGCGTTGTTTTGTAACCCTAGGGCTTTCATGAAACCCATGTGGACTTTACCAACGCCAGGAAGAAAGAACCATGATAAATCAAGATCCGTACACAAATCATCTGCGCTAAACAAAGATGTTCCTCGAATGACACGAATATTAAATCATGATCGCCACTTTTGTCTATAAATATAAAAGCTTGCGTTGGGTGTTTATTCTCTACCGATGCTTCTATCTGGTATGCTACAAAATATGTTGTAAATTAATCAGGATTCGTTTATAATACGGTAAATGTTAGTTGTTTCTTACCGTTTGAACAATTGTAGAAGTCTACATACTCCATCTGCACAAAGATTGTTTTATGTTAGTTGGATTCAAGAGTTTTGAAAAATTTTAAATAATCAAAGTTTGACTATAAATAAATGTAAATTTAGCATTCACCAAAGTAGCCAGTCTAAGCTTGCGCAAGAAAAGAGCAGGTTAAGCTTGCGCTTTTGAATGTCGGTGGCTTAGCCTGCACTTTTGGGGACGACTAAATTTCCATGTCGATTTTTTTGGTAACCCCAACCCATAAAAAAAGAAAGCATTTATATTAGTAAAATTTACGGGTGTTCTTTAGCTCAAATCAATTAATTCGACTTCCAAACCGAAAACTTATAAAATCAAACCGAATTGTAAGTTCGGATTTCAGTTCTATCTTTTCCAATTCGGTTAAGGCTGAAAAACAAGTGTGTGTGTGTGTTATAAAGGTAGATTCAATTAAAAAGTTTGGTTTGCCTGAAGGACGATAAGTATTTTTATTTTATCATAACTTGCTAGAAGAACTTCGTTTGAACTCATATAGCGATGTTGGAACCAACTTGTCAAACTCTACCATCTTAGCTTTTATTCTTTAGTTTTCGGCTTTAGCTTAATATTTAGCTTTAGAGTTTAGTTTTCGTGTTTAGCTTTTAATGTTTAGCTTTTTTGGGTTAGTTTTTAGTGGTTTAGATTTACGGCTAGCTTTAAGATATAGATAGAGGGTATAGCTTTAGAGTTTGGGTTTAGCTAAAGATGACAAAAATACTTGAGCTGATGGGTATACTCAAAACCAAAAGCATTCAGGACGGGTATACTTGATACCCAACGGGTTGCCGGGTATGGAATTGAAAAAAAAAAAATTTGCGGGTACGGGATGGGTATGGAATCAGGTGATACTCGACCTGTTACCCGAAACTATATACCCGTTTACTCGAACCATACCCGAAAACTTTTAACTTCTGTTTTTATTTTTCCATCGTTATTATTTTGTAATGTTTCATGCTAGTAGTTTTATTACTTGAAAAGTAAACTTTTCTATTGAAGTATATATTTTGATGATATTATTAATATTTATATGATATGAAATTTCAAAATAATATTCGAGATTAATATTATATTATACTATATTTATATTTGTAAAAATTTTAATGTTGATGATGAGATGTACGTTATTTTTCTTAATTTAATATGTTGTATAAATTCAAAAGTTATATAATCATAAAGGCAAGTAAAAGATATTTATAAATGAAAATCCCATTGGTATTTTTTTTTAAATACTAATGGGTATACCTGTGTGGGTATACCTGTGGGTATATCCGATACCCAATGGTTACATAACCTACAAATACCTAACAGATAATGGGTTGGGTATAGGACACAAATTTACAATGAGGTATCGATGTGGGATTAATCATACACAACCCATTGTCATAGTTTTAGGGTTCGATAAGTCAATTCAAGCACACTGGAGTAAGTTCAAACGTAGTTCATTTAAACTAGATCTTGAGTTTTAAAAATACTTCTCACAGTTCTTAGGTAAAACAAACTTTGTAGAACTCCCCCCCCCCCTTGCCATATATATATATATATATATGAAGTTTTATTTTAGAAGAAAATTAAATTGTGAATAAAAAGAACAAATAGTACAATTGTAAAACATTAAATAGTTTTTCTCTATTCTTATTTATTATAATTTTTGACTAATTAATTAGTGATAAAAACTATTATCCTTCACAATAATTTTTTTGCCTACACACTAAAAGTTATCCTACAAATAAAAATTTATCCTACACAATTCGAATTATCCTACCCACCTTGTAATTTGTCCTACATTCTAAATTTTTATTATTGTTTTTTTAAATATATATTTTGAAAATAAATTACAAATTTTATATAATTAGTTATTAAAGAGGAATACTACAAATTAATAATTTATGTAAGTTTACAATATACTCTTACACTAATATTGAATACAAATATTAAATGAAGGAAAATAAAACATTATTATTGATTGAAATTTTTCTTTTTTATTCTTACATGATATTTCTTATCATTTGAATTCTCCAATATTAAATGATGCAATATGCAAGCCCATTACCAAGGTTTAATCGGTTGAAAACTGACAACCGAACCGAATTCTAATTTGGTTTTCGGTTCAGTTTCAGCCTAAACATATTCGGTCAGTTTGGTTTTAGGTTCCACTCGAAAGAAACTGTCAACCAAACAACCCGAACCTTGGAAACCGATAAACTTGCAAACCAAGCCAATAAACACCCTTAGTAAAACTGGATTTAAAAAAAATATACGATAACTTATTTGCTATTAATGAGCTATAGTGTCAATATGATCAGTGACAACTCTTCACTTTTGAGGCAATCGAAGAGGTAATTTTGATCTCCCTTAATCGATAAATATTAGGGGCAGATCGAGTTAGTTTTCAGTTAGAGAGTGGGTTGATCTTGGTAATCAAAGGAAATGTTAGTAGTGCTAGTGGTGAATTACGAGTATGGATTATTATAATTAAGGCAATGAGTCACATATAATTTGGATGATTAAAATTCAATTTGCTACTATTTAATTAAACTTTAACTTAAGGAACCTTCCAATGATCCTCGACTATCTTCTTGACACGAGCTTTATTCTCATATGCTGTTTTAGCAGCCATGATCGCTAGTGCGCTAACGTATCTTGGATCGGCATGAGGAATATCGTTATCCAACTCCACTCTTGTGTCTGTTAAGCCAATCAGAGACGAGAAATTTGGTGATTCTCGACTTAGTTCTACTTTCTTCCCTGAAAATTTAGTCATTTAAGATTGTTTTCTAAGATAGAATCACAAATAAGAACTACGAGTACAAAAATTTTATGGATTCACTTATCACAATCAATTTAAAGATTCTAAGTTCAAATCCAACTGTCAATGATATGTTACCAAATTGGATTTATGATTTTATGAAAGATTCATTATGGTTTTTCTTCTTTGATAATGCATAATCTGTATTCATACAAACAAAATCTAGCATTAAAATGAACAAATTAAGTAAGTTGAATGCAACCTCGTAATGTATTCAAGATGGGCATGTAGAAGCTATCATAGTACGTCCAGAGGTTGAGGTAAGACTCAACGTAAGACCCAATGCACACCAACCATCCCGCGAACAATTTGAGACCACTAATGATGACAATGGTGATGAAGATCACGAATCTAGGAAGCAATGTTCCTTGTAACCCCTCTTTTTCATGGGAGTACATAAACGGTCTTTCTCTAATGTTTTTGTCGAGTAGAAGCCAATAGAATTCTCGAACTCCCACTTTGTCGAGATCCAATAGCATGTATTGATCGCTCATTTTGATTTAGTTTTATAGAGAATAACTTGTGCTTAGATGTAAACAGTGATGATGGTTGCATGTTCTGGTGTTGCATTTTATAAATTGCATGGACTTCCTAACGAATAAATATCGACTTACTCGTTCCACACTTATTCTCTACAAAAGCTTAACATTTATGCTTCATAAAGTTTGATTGGGTGGATTAGTGATTTTTATGTTTGTGGGTTCTGATAAATTCTTAACTAATTAATTAATAGATAAATACAAAACCATTAAGTAATTATATATGGATTTTTAAAGGTACATAAAGTTATAACCACGTTACTTGGAATAGTCTCTTTGCCAAAAAGAAATGGCATGTATCACGTTTGGATTTCTTCCGTGTGCCAAACTCCAATTTTTTAGTTAAAAAGTTCATCCAACTACAAGATAATAATAATGACTCATCTACCGGCCATGTTATATATTCTTATCGAAGTTGAGAGACAAAAGGAAACAACAATATTTTACTTGACTCTAAAACATATCATATGATCCTTATGTGAATTACAAGAATATTGTATTGTGTGAAAATTATTATATATAAAAGAAATGATATGCTTATAGCATTTATTATCTATTTCTATTTTATATATAACTATTAAATTTCATCGCGTAATACGACGAGTCTAAATGCAAAGTAATTCAGATTTGTGCAGTACAGACTTAATCGTTTTTGAACAAAAGTTACGTCAAAATATAGATAAACTAAAGATGTACATAAAAATAAGCACGGAAACGTATTATATGTGGTCCGACTTATTTACGAAATAAATTTACGTCGAATACCAACCTGAACTTATACCCACACGCACATAAAAATATATAAAAAAATGTTTTCTAAGTTAAAAGTGGTACGGTGCTTTGCGGTGGGGCCGAGAAGTAAAGTAAATTGAATTTATAAAGTCTAATGAAAACATATTATATTTGACCCGACTTGTTGTAAACAAAAATTATGCCATAATGTAGATCAACTGAAAACATATAAAAAAATATGGGAAACATATTATATCTGAGTCTAACCATTTTCAAAGAAATGTAGTAAACTTGAATTTATACTGACATGTACATAAATATAAGCAGATAAAAACACATTATAAAGTTTTTAGAAAGTTAAATGGTTGAAACTGTCAATACTAAATGTTGAAGGGTAAAGGGTAAAATAAACAAAAACTTACTAATGGACAAAAAAAGAAAAAAACCGTAATCAACCTGCATTTATAGCGACACGTACATAAATATAAGCACGTAAAAATGATTATAAAGTTTTTAGAAAGTTGAAGTGTTGTTAGTGTATACGATATATTAAAGGGTAAAGGCTGAGATAAACAAAACCTAAAAAAAAAAGAGATTGACCAATTGCAAGCTGCCACTGGTCATCCCTTTTCTCATTGTATGTACATAGAATAAATGAAAATAAGAATGGAACACGTGTCAGGATATAAGGGCTTCTTGGGTTTCGGTTTTGCAGGAAAATAATGGGTTGATATTTTCGATAGTGAAACCCCGAATGGAGCTATTTGCCGCATTAAAATATTCGAATCCTATATAAACCGCCAAAATAAATGATTTACCTTTTCAGTGAACCCTCTTTCGTCTCTCTCGATCTTTGGTGCCATTCAACTAAATCTCTGTGTTTTTTCTCCTTCACTATGATTATGATATAATCTAGGTAGGATTAATGATTCTTACATTCGAGATTTAGGGTGTCACACCCCAACTGATGACGGAATCATCAGAGTGAGACGAAATAGATTGCTCATCACACATAACACTATTTGCGACAATAATTAACTCAAAACCGATTCCATTGCATATCAAAGATTGTCAAGTACATTACAAGGAAATTCAAGTTACAACAATTAATAGACAAGTATAATGAGTTCAACAAAACAAGATATCCCAAATCTAGTATTTCTTGTGCATTTCTATGTCGTTCTACTATATTCTCTTTAAACATCATCATCAACCTGTAACCTGTTAAAAATATGGTTCAATGCAAAAGCAATGGCGATTACACAAGTTTTATACTACATAGCGTAAGTATAAAAGAGTTTGCTCAAATCCCACATGGCAATTGTATACGAGGTAAACTAGCATGCAATACTAAATGTCAAACCCATGTGTCCACAAGAATTATATGTGTCTCTCGCCACAAAAGTAACGAGACTATTTAATAAGAATAAGCTTAAATATACCCCGATGTGCGGCGTGCTACTCCTATAGCGCTATATATGTTAAGTTTAAGCTAGCTAAGTTAGTGACAAGAAGCATGTATATATCTAGCATGAACCTAAGCATAACAATAAGCATGTATAACGGATTGAGTGTATAAAGTATGTTGTGTGTATTTGTGTATTTTGTAAATTAACATGTCACAACCCAAATTGTGTAGAAAAGAAAAATGGGTAAAGTGTACTCACGGTTTTGCAAGCTTCCACTTGGGGATTCCATGAAGAGTTTGAAGGGTGGAACACCGAGTTT
Source organism: Scalesia atractyloides (assembly GCA_947069175.1). NCBI lineage: Eukaryota > Viridiplantae > Streptophyta > Magnoliopsida > Asterales > Asteraceae > Scalesia > Scalesia atractyloides. The sequence continues at coordinate 78,137,766 of CAMTDV010000020.1, read as the reverse complement.
CCTACATGAGGAAACGTAGGTGTGTAAGTATTCGGATGATAATGGAGGATTAGGGATTTAAATATACCCAAGTATGTATACAAAAAAATAATCATCTAGACTTAATACTCATTTTTGACACTATAAATCCCATTTGGGTCGATGTGTTTTCATGGGTTAAGATACCCATTAGAATCGTAGCGAGAAGTTAAGTATCTAGACGATGTAACTTAGTACCATGATGAATAATCATTTGATTATCATCAAGGGTTCGGTTAGTTATATATATATATATATATATTCTATATTCTATATATAGTATAAGTAACAAGTCTATCATGTTTATCATGGAAGTTCATAGAAGTCATGCATGGAGGTAGGAGGATAACCTTCATTTACCCTCTTCCGTATGTTCACCAACGCACAAGTTGTCACAAGGACAACAAGGATGGTAATGAATAAGTTAAAATGGAAATAAAAGTGCATATTATTCAAAAGAAAAATCATCAAGTGAGGTGGTGGACTGAAGATAGGATAGCCAAGACTTCCAAGTAATCACTCCTTTACCAAAATACAAGCTTTGTCAAGCTTGGATGGTTGCATCACTTGTGGGTTGATAACCCTATCAAAACATAAAGTTTGAAATGAATAAATCCTCCTAATTCATGTGAAACAACCTTGGTTAAGGTCACCAATCATGGATTTGGTTAGTGACATAAGAACACAAGTTTGCTTAAGGAAAACATAGTTTTAAAGAAGGTTTTTAAAGATTTGTGCAAAATAGAAAGTTTCTTACACTTTTGACCACAAATATGGTGATGCTCCATATTGGTTTTCCATGGAAAACCTATGGAAACACTCCTAGAGGTGCTCCAAGTGTTAAGAAGAAAGAAAAGAGTAGAAAATGAAGTAGAGGTGAGCTAGAACTCACTTGGAAAGTCTTGAACTTTCTGATTGGAGCTGAGTTTAAGGGGATTTGAGAGAGAGAGAGAGAGATTAGCGTTGTGAGGTGCAAAGTGAGTGGAAAATGTGTTGGGTTTTATAGTTAAGGTTTAGGGTGAGTTAGGTGCTGATTAAATGCAAGAAACACAACTAAACAAACACAATTTTGCCCAATCCATGAGCTGATCCTTACTTTCTGCGGATTGGGGTTTCTGGCGGGCCACGAGAGAAAGGGAGAGAGACGGTCGCGGGGCGCGAGACTCTCCGGTCATGAAACTTATTTGATTTTTGTCATTTTTAGTCCATGAACTTGGTTTTTCCTTCATTTTAAGCTATAACTTGGTGTTTTGGCATGTTTTTAAGTGTATAACATTATGTAAGTATATTTTGAGTATTTGCACGTATAACAAGTATCGGTTTGTATGTAAACATGTATTTAATGATCGTAAGCATATAAGACAATTATGTATTAAGTATGAATTTTATTACGATCAAAGTCTCGGATTACAAGGTTGGGAATGAAATACGAATGTGATATGAATACAAGTTTCCATAAATAGAAATACGATTACACTTTCTAATTAAGGAAAATACGAAAAGCGAGGCGTTACCGTCTCCCCTCCTTTAGGAAATTTTGTCCCGAAATTTATTCAAGAGGAAATTTTGTCCCGAAATTTGTCATGAAATTTTGTCCCGAAATTTATACGAAAAGCGGTGTAACAAACAGATGCGGATACTTAGTCTTCATATCACTCTCGAGTTCCCAAGTAAATTCGGGCCACGTTTACCTTCCCATTGAACCTTGACTATGGGAATTCGAATGCGCCTCAATTGCTTGATGCCTCGATCCATGAACTCGATGGGTTTTTCCATGAAGTGTAGAGTCTCATTGACTTGAAGATCTTTGAGTGGAACTTGAAGTCCTTTATCAGCTAGACATTTTCTTCAAGTTTGGACACGGAATGTAGGTTGGATGTTGTTGAGTTCTTGAGGTTGGTTCAGTCGATACGCTACCTTGCCAATCCTTTCAAGAATTTTGAAAGGACCTACATAGCGAGGAGTGAGCTTGCCTTTCTTACCAAATCGAACCACACCCTTCCAAGGGAACCTTGAGAAGTACAAAGTCACCAACGTTGAATTCCAAAGGTTTGTGTCGCTTATCCGCGTAACTCTTTTGTCGGCTCTTAGCTTTGAGCAAGTTATCTCGAATTTGTAAGATCTTGTCCGTCGTCTCTTGTATAAGCTCGGGACCGGTGATTTAAGCTTCCCCGATCTCGTGCCAACAAATAGGCGGTCGGCACTTACGACCATACAATGCCTCGAAAGGTGCCATTTAAATACTCGCGTGGTAACTGTTATTGTGCGAGAATTCGATCAAATGCAAGTGCATATCCTAGTTGCCACCAAAATCGATTACGCAAGAACGAAACATATCCTCTAGAGTTGGGATAGTAAGCTCGGTTTGACCGTCAGACTGAGGATGGAAAGCAGTACTAAAATTGAGGTGAGTACCAAGAGCGGATTGAAACGTTTGCCAAAGACGAGAGGTGAAACGACATCACGGTCTGAGATGATGTCGATGGGGATACCATGACGACAAATGATTTCATCTGTGTAGATACGAGCCAATTTCTCGACTTTGTAGTCTTCACGTATGGGGAGGAAGTGAGCGGATTTGGTAAAACGGTCAATGATTACCCAAATACATCGTGACTAAACGATGTACGGGAAAGTTTGGTAATCAAGTCCATAGTGATGCTCTCCCATTTCCATACAGTAATCTCCAGTTGTTCGAGTAGGCCAGAGGGGTGTTGATGTTCAGCTTTGACTTTAGAGCACGTAAGACATTTCGAGACGTAAAGAGCGATATCTTTATTCATACCAGCCACCAATAACATGTACGTAGGTCGTGGTACATCTTTTAGGCGTCAGGATGAACGAAATATCGAGACTTATAGGCTTCATTCATCAGCGTGTTTTGAAGGTTGCTACGATCAAGAGTCCAGATTCGATTGAGGTAGTAAAGAATGTCATCGGACTTAGACTCGAGTGGGTTTTCGACACCACACTTCAACTCATTATCGAGGTTACCCTCATTAATGGTCGAGTGTTGTGCCTCGCGAATCAGCTCATGAAGTTTTCCCAAAGTTTGGTAGCAACGGATACTCTTAACATGAGTTTTTCGACTAAGTGCACGACTACAACATTCACCTTGCCAGGGTGGTAGCGAATATCGCAGTCGTAGTCGTTTAACAATTCTACCCAACGACGTTGACGCATGTTGAGTTCCTTTTGATTGAAGATGTGTTGAAGGCTCTTATGGTCGGTGAAGACCGTACAGTTTGTACCATAAAGGTAGTGTCGCCAAATCTTTAATGCAAAAACAACTGCTCCAAGTTCAAGGTTGTGCGTAGTATAGTTCTTCTCATGGATTTTGAGTGTCCCGACACGTAAGCAAAACCTTGTCCCGTTGCATAAGAACCACCCAAGACCTTGGTGTGAAGCGTCACAATACACGACGACATCGTCATTACCATCGGGAAGGGCTAGGATAGGAGCATGGCAACGAATTTCCTTGAGCGTTTCGAAAGACTCTTCTTGTTGGAACCCCAAACAAACGGTTTATCTTTTTGAGTCAAGGAGGTGAGAGGAACAACGATCTTGGAAAAGTTTGAAATGAAACGACGATAGTAACCTGCTAATCCAAGGAACGAACAAATTTCCGACAGAGACTTTGGTGCAATCCAGTTCTTGACAGCTCCAATTTTGGCAGGATCCACGTGAATGCCTTGCTCGTTCACAACGTGTCCGAGAAATTGAACTTCGTTCACCACATAGAAGTTCGAGGATAAGACGTAAGTGTCGCTCATGCTCTTCTTGCGTCTTAGAGTAGATAAGAATATCGTCGATGAAGACGATCACGAAACGGTCAAGATAAGGCTTGCACACGCGGTTCATCAAGTCCATGAAAACCAAGGTGCTTTGGTTAAACCAAAAGGCATGACCACGAACTCATAGAATCCATAACATGTACAGAATGCGGTTTTGGGTATATCTTCTTCGAGGACTCGAAGTTGGTGATAACCAGAATGGAGATCGATCTTGGAAAAGCACGTTGCACCTTGTAGTTGATCGAAGAGAATGTCAATCCGAGGAAGTGGATATCGGTTTTTTACTGTAAGCTTATTGAGCTCACGATGGTCAATGCACATCCAAAAAGATCCATCTTTCTTCTTAACGAACAGAACAGGAGCGCCCCAAGGAGAAGTACTAGGGCGTATGAAGTCTCTAACAAGAAGTTCCTGAAGTTGGATAGATAGCTCTTGCATTTCCGAGGGTGCAAGACGATAAGGAGATTTAGCAACAGGAGTTGCACCAGGAATGAGATCGATGCGAAAGTCAACAGAACAAAGAGGAGGAGGGCCAGGAAGATCCTCTGGAAAGACGTTAGGGAAATCGAAAACAACGGGAACATCACTCACGCTTGGACCCTTGTCCTTCTTGTCCATAATGTGGGCAAGAAAGGTGAAGTATTCCTTATTTAGTATTCGTTTGCTTGGATACATGACATAAGCTTGAGACCTTTAGAAGGTTTCTCGCCATAGACATGTAAAGGTCACCATTGGGAAGAGGAAGACGGATGAACTTCTCAGAACAAACGACTTCAACATGAACCCGCCTAAGCCAATCCATGCCTACTATGATATCAAAGCTACCCATTTGCATGGTATGAGGTCAATAGAAAAGGTATGATCGTTAACATTCAAGGAACATTTAGTAAGGACGGAATCGACAGTGACAGACTTTCCGTTAGCGACTTCGACTACGAATGATCTTTGCAACTTAGAGCGTTTACACTTAAGCATAGCTTCAAATTCAACAGATACAAGACTTTTATCTGCGCCGGCATAAAAAAGACACGAAGCGTAAACATTGTTAACGAGATAAGTACCAGTGATGACATCGTTGGCATTCTGAGCCTGAGCCGTAATGATGACGAATACTCGACCCCGATCTTGCTGCTGCTGCTGATTGTTGTTGATGCGTTTTGGGCAGACGTTAGCGAGGTGGTTAGGATCGCCACACTTGAAGCATGCTCAGATAGTTGCGGCTTGGGGTTGAGTTTGGTTAGGGGCAGGGTTTGCAACCATAGATTGGTCTTGGGTAGGCTTTAGGTTTAGGCGACATCGATCGGCGAAATACCAAAACATGTTACAAGTTGCGCATTTGCGACATGGGGTGTTAGCGGGATGGTGGTAGGAGCATTGGTTACACTTGGGCCACGGTCCAGTGTAGTTCCTCTGTGGTGGTTCAAGGTTTGAGGTAGCGGAAACTGAATGTAAAGATATCGGGTTTTGCAGAGTAACAACTGCACAATTTTGACTAGAAGCCTTCTGCTTCTTGCCTTTGTTGTTTTTCTTGGAAGGTTGAGAGGGTGAAGGTTCAGTAGTGGCGGTGTCGGTGGTAGCTTGGTGTGCGTTCCTCGAGGGAGTCTTGGTGGAGGCTTTATGAAGAACGTGGTTGTTGTTGAGCTTGGCTGCTAAGCGGTAGGTATCCTCGAGTGTCTTGGGAGAAGCGGCGTCAACGAGGTTCATAAGGTGAGGTGGAAGGCAGCGTATGTATTTTGCAATAGCCTTCTCGGTAATGTTGGCTAGGGAAAATCGCACTGAGCTGCTTGAAACGGGTCGTGAGGCCAGCGTTATCGTTCCCCACCTGCTTTAGGTTCCAGAACTCGTATCGAGCCTTTGACGCTCGTGTGGGGGACAAAACTCTTTCTCCATGAGTTGTCTAAGGTCGGCCCATGGGAGGGCGGGAGCGATTTCACTACCACGAACGTTACGCTCGGAGGTCCACCAATCAAGGGCTCTTGATTGGAAAACATATGTTGCGTTGATGGTACGCAGATGGTCAGGACAGCCACTCTGAAGGAATGTTAATTCAATGGCGTCAAACCATTGCAGTAGCTTAGTGGCGTCCTCTACGCTAGTGAAGGGTAGGGGGTTGCATGAACAAAACTGGTTGAAGGTAAAATTCGACTTAGGTTTTTGTACCTTGAGTCGACAGAGGCATGGGGTGACTCGGTGTTTGGTGGGAGTTGGATTTTGCTGACGTTGTCTGGGATGATCTTAGCCATTTGCTTCGCCATGAATTTCATATAGTCCTTCTTGGACATCGAGTTGGAGTTGGACTTTGATTCAACCTCCCGCTTGATTTTTGCGAAAAAGACATCTAGGTGATCGACAATAGAGGAAAATGATGAGGCTTGATCATAATGTGATTATAAAAGTCACGTTTTAGTATGTAAGTATCATATAATATGTATGGGTTCACATAGATGATATAAGCATAACAAGTATTCAAAAGTATAAACACATATGATTGCGTAAGGAGTATAAATTTAGTTGGTTTGCAAGATTTATTATTGTTTTTTATTGCAAAAGGCGTGCGAATTGTGCATCGGGTTCGAAACGAACGATGCAACAAGTATTAAAACATATAGAAATTAAGATAACATATTAGATAGGCTTAGTAAAACATTGGAATGTTTCGGGTTGAGAAACGTCGACTGTTCCAAAGTGAATCGAATATCCTTTAAAATTAGAGAAACATGCTTTGGCCTATAGATAAAATGCTCTCGTCGAGAAGCGATTAACGACATTTTACCCTTCCAGTTACTACACATCTCTAATTGATCTAAAAGCGAAACTTTAGCAAGACTGAAAATCGAGGAATGGGACTAGTTATCAAGATGTGGATATCATTCCTAACTTGATAATTTTGTTCCTTAAACGTGGTTGGTACTTACCAAACGAGGAGCAAATTCCGACTCGTTGGTAAGGATCCACTAGAGTATGAAATGGGAATTTTCCATGAAGATATGGATATCACTCCTAACTTGATGGCGTAATTTCGTGAAAAATCGAATACGCGGATTGAGAGTCGTTAACCAAAGTGTGGGTTTCACGCCTATTTTGATGAAGTCATCTCGTTTGTAATCGAGTGCCTTCAAGTCTTCAGGTGTGTATATTGTATAAATATCTTAGGAAAGACATATTGTATGTATTAAGAAAAAAGGAATAGATGAAGCAAAGTAGGAACAATTAACATTTTAAGCATGAATCAAGAATGGTCGAAGTTGGTCACTTAAGCTATAGACTATGTCGAACATGGAAATTCTTCCTAATTCCCTATAGATATGGCTCTGATACCAATCTGTCACACCCCAACCGATGGCGGAATCATCGGAGTGAGACAAAATAGATTGCTCATCACACATAACACTATTTGCAACAATAATTAACTCAAAACCGATTCCATTGCATATCATAGATTGTCAAGTACATTACAAGGAAATTCAAGTTACAACAATTAATAGACAAGTATAATGAGTTCAACAACACAAAGTATCCTAAATCTAGTATTTCTTGTGCATTTCTATGTCGTTCCTACTATATTCTCCTTAAACGTCATCATCAACCTGTAACCTGTTAAAAATATGGTTCAATGCAAAAGCAATGGCGAGTACACAAGTTTTATACTACATAGCGTAAGTATAAAAGAGTTTGCTCAAATCCCACATGGCAATTATATACGAGGTAAACTGGCTTGCAATACTAAATGTCAAACCCAAGTGTCCACAAGAATTATAAGTGTCGCTCGCCATAAAAGTAACGAGACTATTTATGAATAAGAATAAGCTTAAAAATACCCCGATGTACGGCGTGCTACTCCTATAGCGCTATATATGTTAAGTTTGGGCTAGCTAAGTTAATGACAAGAAGCATGTATGTATCTATCATGAACCTAAGCATAACAACAAGCATGTATAACGGATTGAGTGTATAAAGTATGTTGTGTGTATTTGTGTATTTTGTAAATTAACATGTTACAACTCAAATTGTGTAGAAAAGGGAAAATGGGCCAAGTGTACTCACGGTTTTGCAAGCTTCCACTTGGTAATTCCATGAAGAGTTTGAAGGGTGGAACTCCGAATTATCCTACATGACGAAATGTAGGTGTGTAAGTATTCGGATAATAACGGAGGATTAGGGATTTAAATATACCCAAGTATGTATACGAGAAAATAATCATCTAGACTTAATACTTATTTTTGACACTATAAATCCCATTTGGGTCGATGTGTTCACATGGGCTAAGATGCCCATTAGAATCGTAACGAGAAGTTAAGTATCTAGACGATGTAACTTAGTACCATGACTGTAACATTTGTCAAAAACGGGTTTCCAAAACCCGCTCCGTTTTGTAATCGAATATCAAGTTATAAATGTCACGTTGTGTATTTATGGGTATTTTGATTTTTAATGATACATAATTAATAAACAAACTAAACTATAAAAATTATATTTGATAAAAAGTGAAAACAAAATAAATAAAAATAAAATGTTCCTGCCGGGGCTCGAACCCGGGTCAGCCGGAAATTGAAATCCAAAGACTTAACACACACACACATCACCACTCCGCCACTTGTTGTTTTCTGTTATCACTAGGAAACAAATTAAACTTATATTCAAACAGAAAACAACCTGAATGCCAAACCATAACCGAAATCGGTCACCAATCGTCCAAAGACGATTGATTACTCGTGAATTACTGAACAAAACCGGTGCACCGACGATCCTAATCAATTCGGATTTGAATGAACTTCAATTTTGATCATGATCGGTTTTTATAACCGAAAATAATCAATGTCTGAATTACTTCAATCAAGACCCCTCTCGCGACTCAGAAACATCATACAAACTTTCCATTTCACTTTCTTCATACATTCAGTCCATCAGAAAGCTTAAAGCAACTCGCCGGAAAAATTCTGCAAGTCGCCGGAAAACCGTATTCTTCATCAAAACAGTAAGTCTTTCAATTTCTTCGTGGTCTAACAATTGTTAAGCTATTTCTGACTCAAACCTTTCAATTGAAATCGAATTCAGACGCTGTTTTCGGATAATTTCAGTTCGCCGGAAAAGTTCTGGAAATCTCTATTTTCATCTGTGAATCGGTAAGGACATTCAAACACTCTGTTAACATTTGTTAATCACTTCAATTCCTCAGTTAACTAAATCAAAACTATTAATTTGTTCGCCAGTCGAAGTTCAAAAAAACAGAGCCGACGCATTGCCGGAAATTCTGTGATAAATCATTCCTACGGTATGTTTACTTCCAACACCGTCTCTGCCATTTCATTTTAGTCTTATGAATGATTGATAATCGTAAAAGCAAGAAACAGATTAGTAACACAGTCGACTGTAAATTGAGCGAAGAAGACGAAGATAGTTAAGTTATAAGTTTATTTAAAATCAGTAATATGAACGGGTTAGACACACAGTCCAGCGGTGGACTGTGTGCAAACAAATTTCATGCACGACGCGAGTTCGATCCCTGATACACGTACCCTCTCTGTTATAAAAATGTTTTATTTTTCTAACCGAACCGGGTTAACTTAAATAGATGTTAAGTATAATAAAAACCGAAATATTAACCAGGTTAGACACACAGTCCAGCGGTGGACTGTGTGCAACACTAACTCGCACGTCACGCGTTCGAGTCTGGTTAACGGCACCGGTTCGATGATTTAAATTTTTTTTTTAAAACAAATGAATTTTGAATAAATCGAATTAGTATATAAATATAATTAAAAACAAGATTATTTCGGGTTAGACATGTAGCTCAGTTGGTAGAGCTGCGTGCACGCGTACGGGAGGTCTCGGGTTCGAGTCTCACCCAGCGCATACATGCACACTGACCGAACCGGTCAACAGGTCAACAAGTCAACGGTCAACGCAAAAATAAACATTTTTTTTTATATTTTTTATTTATTTAATTTAATTTAAAAATCAATTAAAAATACTTAAAAATAATATTTTCAAAGATAGAAAATAGCCTTAAACTCACAAAAATATATCTAAAAATTCCCTTAAAATCCTTAATAAAATCCACTCATTTACTATATTTTTCCGTTATTATTTAGGTTAGTAATTCTCGTTGTTCAACTCTCCCGACTCGTGCGCATCTCATCATCTCCAATCAAACGCACCCAATGTGAGTGAATCTTTACAAATTCCCCGTTTTAATCACGTTGGGTGTATCATGTGTCTTGCTATTTATTATATTTAAAGAATTGTGCATACATTATATCATGAACAAATGTGTATTCAGTTTGTTTTCAATTGTTTGTGTGGTTATTGTTAGATTCAGTTTATTATTTTCAGTACATGCAATTTCATAGGCCGCCGCTCCCCATTACATTATGAGCGTTGAGCAAGTTCCCCATTACATTATGAGCGTGAACCTGGCGTGCCAACATACGATCGGCTCCGTTTGATTGAGCCTTGATCGCACAGACATTTTTCATTTTCAGTACATTCAATACGATCGGATCCGTTTGATTGAGCCTTGATCGCACAGTTTCATTCATGTTATTTATCGTATGATGTTGGTATGTTAATGTATGCTATCATATGTTATTGTATGTTATAGTTGTGATTGCTAATGCTACTGCTTGATTATTTACATTTGCTCATTTATGATTATGCACAATTTTCCATTGATAAACTAACAAGTAAATAAATAATAAATGTTTATCTAACAAGGTTCACTCGCCAACTTATGTTGACCAAAAAACCCCCATTTTTACACATGATACAGGTGAACCCGCTGCAGCCAGAAATACATAGGATTGGACTAGAAGAATAAAATGATTTAGAGCATGGAATTATTTTGTTTGGTTATTTTCTTTGTATTGTATGGACATGTTTGGATTATTTGGAATGTAATGACTTTAATAAATATGAAACATATTAGTAAATATCATGAGCTTTGGTGATAACCCAATTATGCCCCGACTTTTATTCCGCTGCGGGTCGGGGTGTGACAATGACGAATAATCATTTGATTATCATCAAAGGTTCGGTTAGTATATATATTCAATATTCTATATATAGTATAAGTAATAAGTCTATCATGTTTATCATGGAAGTTCATAGAAGTCATGCATGGAGGTAGGGGGATAACCTTCCTTTATCCTCTTTCTTATGTTCACCAATGCACAAGTTGTCACAAGGACAACAAGGATGGTCATGAATAAGTTAAAATGGAAATGAAATTGCATATTATTCAAGAGACAAATCATCAAGTGAGGTGGTGGATTGAAGATATGATAGCCAAGGCTTCCAAGTAATCACACCTTTACCAAAACACAAGCTTTGTCAAGCTTGGATGGTTGCATCACTTGTGGGTTGATAACCCTATCAAAACATAAAGTTTGGAGTGAATAAACACCTCCTAATTCATGTGAAACAACCTTGTTTAAGGTCACCAATCATGGATTTGGTTAGTGACATAAGAACACAAGCTTGCTTAAGGAAAACATAGTTTTAAAGAAGGATTTTAAAGATTTGTGCAAAACATATGGTTATACTCCATATTGGTTTTCCATGGAAAACCTATGGAAACACTTCTAGAAGTGTCCAAGTGTTAAGAAGAAAGAAAAGAGCAGAAAAGTGAAGTAGATGTGAGCTAGAACTCATTTGGAAAGTCTTGAACTTTCTGATTGGAGCTGAGTTAGGGGGATTTGAGAGAGAGAGATTAGTGTTGTGAAGTAGTGAGTGGGAAATGTGGTGGGTTTTATAGTTGAAGCTTAGGGTGAGTTAGGTGGTGATTAAATGCAAGAAACACAACTAAACTAACACAATTTTGCCCAATCCATCAGATGATCCTTTATTTCTGCAGATTGGGGTTTCTGGCGGGCTGCGAGAGAAAGGGAGAGAGACGGTCGCGGGGCATGAGAGCCTCTGGTCATGAAACTTATCTGATTTTTGTCATTTTTAGTCCCTGAACATGTTTTTCCTTCATTTTAAGCTAAAACTTGGTGTTTTGGCATGTTTTTTTAGTGTATAACATGTATGTAAGTACATTTTTATTATCGAGCATATATGTATGAGTATTTGCACGTATAAAAAGTATCGGTTTGTATGTAAACATGTATTTAATGATCGTAAGCATATAAGATAAGTATGTATTAAGTATGAATTTTATTACGATCAAAGTCTCGGATTGCAAGGTTGGGAATGAAATACGAATGCGATACAAATACAAGTTTCCATAAATAGAAATACGATTACACTTTCTAATTAAGTAAAATACGAAAAGCGAGGCGTTACATGGGGTTTATCGATATATCATGTTAATCAGTACTCATTTTTTGTTCTTTTTTATACATGTTATCATAAACAATCCGATACAATCTAGGTATATTTCATAATTTCATATTTTGAATATGGTCTTCGATTTTGATTTGATTTTTCTTCTTCTTCTTCTTCTTTTCTTTTTGTTGGTAACGTTATGTAACATGTGTCATGTTTACTGCTTTTTTCCTTTTGTTGATATGATCAGAATCACGCAATCTTGTTCTTGTATATCCTCCACTGTGTGTACGGGATTTAGGTTTTCAATGTGTGTTTTTTGTATAATTTTAGGTTTAGAGTTTATTTTATCTTATTTCGATTTTAATGATATTTTGAAAGATGAATCGATTAAGTGTAATTCTTTGCCCTTTTTGCACTCTTTATTTTTAAAATTTCATATTTTGGTCCGGATGTTGTTTATATTGTTACCATGTTAGATTGTAAAGATTAATGTTATGTTTTGTTTAGAATAATCTTTTTAAGTTGTTATAAATTTACATTCAAGATCTGGTTTTATATAGATTCAGAGTATTATTTAATTTCTAGGTTCAGATACTTGACTTTCTTCACCAAATGTCGTTTATAAACTTCTTAAATCTTATACTTCCAAGTTATTGGAAAGGTTATAGTAGTTTCACTTCTTTTTTTAAATTTTATTTTCGTTCTTGTGAATTTGTTACTCTTATGTGTTCCACAGATCATACCCGCTGAATTTTGTAAGACACAATTATCTTCAACACTTCCTAATAATATTGTTGTGATTAAGTGTGTTAATGGTATGAGCTAGGAGGTTATGTTTTCCAAACACAAAGATGTTTTCGCTTTTACGTGAGCCTGGGAAAAGGTTGTGTCTGACCTATCGTTATCTAAGGGAGGCGTGTTTGTTTTTAAAAAAACTGAGTTGTATGTGTCACACCCTAACCCGTAGCGGATAAGGTATTCGGGGAATGATTGGGTTTTCATCAAAGCCATGACATTTAACTATTATAGAAGTTTGATATTTATTATTCCAAATTTAAATAAAACATTCCAACGACATGTAATTCAAACAAACACTATGCTGTTCCAAACAAACTTGCAAATAACATTTTATTTTCTTCTAAGGCCCATGTCCTACGTGATCCTTGCTTCAAACCTTTCACCTTTATCATTGTAAAAATAGAATTTTGGGTCAACGTAAGTTGGCAAGTGAATCCCATTTAATCATTAAGAAAAATGATATGTTTATTATTTTAATAAAATGTGAATTAATCAAATATGAGAAACATCGTGTATGTAATATAAACCACAAACCACATCTTCAACTAATAATGTACATGTGAGCACGATAAGCGATGTGCTGCGAGATCAAGGCTCAATCAAACGGAGCCGATCTAGTATATTAGGCAACGGACGCTCCACCCGTAAGTAACGGGGAACAAATGGGCCTGATGTGAGAGATTAACTGAAATGAGAAATTAAACACAAAATGACAATAAACTAACAATATCAATAGCACGTTAGATCACATAATGGTAAAAGCACGAGATTTATAATAATGAGATAATAAAAGCGACATATGATACACCCAAAAAACGTGGATAAAAAAAGACTTTTAAGATTCACTCACAGTGGGTGCGATTACGATTCAATGAAGATTGCGCACGATTGAGTGGTTGAGATACCAAACGACGAAAATGGCTAACCTAAATATTCACATAATAATTTAGATAAAAATATATATTCTTTTGGGTTGAATTTAATATTTTTACTTAACTTATTATTTACACAATTTAATTGAAATTTAGATAAATTTTATTGTGTTTAATACTATATTTTTATTCGCTTAAAGTTATTTGCCCCTAATATTATTTGGTTATATAAAAATAATATAGTTTTTGGAAAAATAATTAAAAGTTTAATTTAATTAAAATAATGTTTTCCTAAATTAAATCGGACTAAATCGCATAAAACAGGTCGGATACGCAGCGTGTGGGGATCAAACTCGTGACCTCACGTTTGCGTGCACGCAGCCCGGCCAACTGGGTTGCGTGTCTAACCCGGAGTATATAGCATTTTAATTACATTTATACACTTACTGAATCAAACCATATTCTGATTAATTAAAAAGGTTTTAAATTGTAGGGACAGTGCATATAACCGGTATGAATTCGCGACCTCTGCTTCGTGTGTGCGCACAGCCCGACAAATTGGGCTGTGTGTCTAACCTGTTGGATAAATTATTTTTATTTCTTTTATACGCTCACTGCTGAGCTTCATGAGTGGGTTTTATAAAAGACTTCATTAATGCAGTGAATCGTAACATGAACACGGTTCGAACAGACCTTGGACTTCATATGCACACAGTCCAACCAACTGGACTGTGTGTCTAACCCGGTTTAAACACTACTTTTAGTTCTTTTAAACAAGAACTCAGTTCATCTTCTTCTTTAATTTGAATAGAAATGTGAAATCGCAATTAGTTTGATTTGCTTAACAATTCGCTTAATAATTTCTACTGATTATAAAACGATGATAATAAAATGAAACAGAATGGATGAAATGTATACGGAACAAAAGTTTCTTCGATTTTTCCGGCGAAGTTCCGGCGACGGTAGATTATTCCGGCATGGGTTCTGATGAACAGAGATTTGCATGAAGATTTGGGAGTGTGTGTGCATTCTAATGGCTCCAGAACTCCTTTTTTATAGATGAAAGGGTCGCACGATTTAAGCTTCGGTTTCGGGAGTTCGGTCAATTTCGGTTATGGCGGGTTGTTAGCAATCACAACTGAATGTGGTTTGACTCGGTTTTTGCGTCTATAAAGTGGTTGAGAACGGTTCCTGCATTTAATTTTGTAGAAACAACATATGTTGAAGATTGCCGAATGGTACGTTGCCGTTGCTGGGCGGCATGTTGAACCACTTCAAAGGAAATGAAAATATAAATGAATATTCGATTAGATTATTTCAGATGTGAAGTGGGTGCTGCAGGGTGTGTTGTGTGTTTTGTTTGGGCTGAGACCAGGATTTGATCCCGCAGTGTACCCTTTTTATTTTTTTATTGTTTTTATTATCTTTATTATTATTTTTAATATTATATATATAACGAATCTCTTAAATGATTAACATAACTTCGAAACGTAAAGAATTATATCATAAGCTTGATTACAAAATGGTGCGAGTTTTAGAACCCGTTTTTCGACGGATGTTACAGTATTCCCTACTTTTAGAAATTTCGTCCCGAAATTTAAGTGGTAGTAGGTTTGTCTTGGAAGAGATGAGGGTATTTTCCGGCATTGAGTCTTCAAGTTCCCAAGTAAACTATGGTCCTCATTTCGACTCCCAACGCACCCTAACTATAGGAATTCGACTACGTCTTAAACGTTTCTCACCAAAGTCCATGACTTCTATAGGTTCTCTACAAAATGCATCGACTCATCAATTTAGATATCTTCTAGCGGTATATGAAGGTTTTCCGTCGCAAGGCACTTTTTTTTTAAGTTAGAAACAAGGAACGTTGGATGGACCTTGCTGAGTTCTTCAGGTAAGTCAAGCTTGTAGCTATAGGACCAACTCTCTCGAGTATTTTAAATGGGCCAACATAGCGAGGTGCTAGCTTGCCTTTTCGTCCAAATCGAACAACTCCCTTCCATGGTGACAATTTCAATAGTACTTGATCGCCAACACAAAACTTGAGCGGTTTGCGTCGTGTGTCTGCTTAACTCTTTTGACGACTTTGAGCTGCTAGAAGATTGTTGCGGATTTGAATAATCTTATCGGTTGGTTCCAGTCTGGTGATCTGTGCTTCACCGATTTCGTGCCAACATACAAGTGATCGACACTTACGACCGTATAGTGCTTCAAAAGGATCCATACAGATGCTAGAGTGATAGTTGTTATTTATGAGAATTCGACCAATGGTATATGAGCATCCCAATTGCCCTTGAAGTTGATAACGCATGATCGTAACATTTCTTCAAGAGTCTGAATTGTGCGCTCAGACTGACCATCAGTTTGGGGATGAAAAGCGGTACTAGGGTCTAATCGAGTGTCTAACGCTGATTACACGGCTTGCCATGTGCGTGAAGTAAAACACCCATCTCGATCCGAGATGATGCTAAGGATATACATAACCAGGTGAGTGTGAAGTTTGGATTTTGATTAAGGCGGTAACGTTCCTAGTAAGGGTTGAATACCCTGATACAAGAATCGCTTTTTGATGCCTGGGGTGAAAAAGCGTTGTAACACGGAGATGGCTAACTCGATATGGTCTCATGATAAAGGGTTTTGAGAAAATCGAAGCGTCAAAATGATAAAGTTACATTACAAAACGAAGTCAGCAACCACATAGATATCCAAATTGAGATTGACACTACTTCCATGGAACTTCCCATAACCGTCTAACAATGCTTTTGACCACCTGACAAGAACACTTATATATAGGAAGTACCTGCGGCGTATCCACCATATCCTTGTCAAATTTTCATCGGCCTTGTTATTAACTCATAATTAGCTCTATGTGACCCGTTCTAAAATCTACCAAACATAAACAAACACAACTGCTAATGCTTGAGTTATCGAATCCGAGGAAACGAGACTGAATGACGACGGTACCTCCCTTGTGTGTTATGAGGAAGTGGCCAGTCTATGAAAAAGTGAGACACGATCCAACTTCCCTAAATGATGAGACAGGGTTCATCGTGATGTATGATAACATGAAATTTGATCGATGAATATAGACATGTATGAAACAAATTGGCATAGCGTGATATAAATTGCGTTAATGGCATTAAGATGAAATAATAAAATCTTGAAACATTATTACCCAAATTGTAAACAATGGTAACTTGAATAGTCAAAACAAGAAAATGGAATTTATTTGAGCTTGGATTGGGAATAAAATAAACAGATGGAGCAAAGTCTTGAGTCTTCATGATGGGAGAAAGGTTAGTTAGGTTGTTCGTTCGCACCGTCGTTGACCTTCAACTAGGTTTGCGTTGATGTTGTAGGCTCTCCCTCTTGCTGGTGGGGTCCTGGGTTTGCCTGGTTTGCTTGGTTAACTAGGTTTGCTTGGGCTTGAGCGTTAATGATGTTAACCAGCTAGGGCACTGTTTTTGAAGTGGGTAGGATCTCCATAATTGAAACAAGCTCTAACATAAGGTACCATGGAATAGTTTGGCTGTTGGTAGAGTTGGGTCATGTTTTGGGAAAGAGGGGGAGCATGGTTTTGAGGAGCGCGGCAAGTGTTACTCAAATGACCATAACGCCCAAAATTGGCACACAGTCGGCAAGGTAAGTTCGGTTGGTGTTGATAATTGCAGGTGTTGCATTGAGGGTGGGAACCAGTGTAAGGTTTCTTGTGTGGGTATGCTGGGTTGGGTGCCAATTGGGTGATTGGGATGGCTTAGAGGGGTACGGACTTGTGGAGTTGGCTAACTGGTTTGGGTGACAACAAATTTTTTCCCGTTTCGTTTTCTCTTGGCTGTGAATTGTGAAGAGGATTCGGCTTGAGTTGGGTTGGGGGTTTCAGTCGGTGTTTGCTATTTGCATCCTTCCTCTTCTCATCCTTGAAATCCCCATTCCTGATGTGGTTTTCAGTGAGCTCGGTAGCTAGCTCCATTGCTGCTTCCAGAGCTGCAGGCACGATACTCATCACAGAATCCTGAATCTTCGAAGGAAGACCCCGAATGTAATGCTCGATCAGACGGTAGAGAGGAGTGAACAAATTTGGAACCATTTGGGTTAACTTGAGAAACCTCTTGTTGAAGGTTATATGATCTCCCTCCTTTTTCTTTAGGAAATAGAACTCATCTTCCAGCTTCTTAATTTGCTTCTTTGGCAGAAACGTCTTGTCATGAGTTCCCTCAGTTGTTCCCAAGTTAGGGCTACTACGGCTTCGGCGCCTCTTCTGCCCTTTTCGGCATTCCATCAAGTGAATGCTACCCCAAATAGATGACCATAGCATAACGAACCTTACGGTCGTTGGGACAGTCACAGTTGAGAAAGGTACTCTCCATTTCTTCAAACCACCGAAGGTGAGCAGTGACCTCTTCGGTTCCCTCATATTTTGGAGGGTCACATGAATTGAAGTGCATGTAAGTGCACTTGGTGGTGTTTGTAGGAGGGTTAATAGCATTTTGTTCTCCTTGATTGTTGGGATTAACGGGGTTAACACGAGAGCTTGCTGAACTTGGATTACGATATCGGGAATTACGGCGGCCATTTGTTGGGCTATTTGAGCAGCCATGCGTTCGCCGGACTTTCCAAATCTCCTACCTCCACGAAAGTACCTAGAAGACATCTACTGGAAATACGTAACGAGATGATGAGTTTGGCGTATAGATGTCGTGTGTGTGGCATAAAGTTTAGAAAAAAATTAAATATCCACAAAATAAATGAGAAAAATAAATCCATTACACCCATAGGATTATTGGGCTTTGCTCATGTTTGGGCCCCTATATGTCCCCCATACATGGCCTAGGTAGTCATGTGGGCCCCCAATGACTACTGGGCTTTGTAAGGTTCACATTGGTTTTGGCTTGTTAACACTCGCACCACCCGAATGAAAATCGTAAAACATGATTGTGAGGTGTAAGGTCGGAAGGTGCCCTCGTGTAGACACAGTGACAACTTTAAATGGGTTAGTTCACATGACGTTTGGCGTGGCATGCTTTGGCCTAATAGGTCCTTCGCACTCTCATCGTAGTCCCCAGGTAGGCAAACTGGTCCATTACTTTGGATTTATATGAGTGTCAATCCTAGACAGGATGTTCCGATTACCGATACTTGTACCCTTCCAGTTACTACATGCCCGTCGTAGAACTCACTTTGATGAGATTTGCAAAATAAAAACATCACAAATTTTGAAGAGAAAAGTAAGAAAATTTTTAAATATATGAGAATCAAGACGTGCGTTATGACGGTAACATATGAGTATACATTAAGCATGTTATATTGACAAAATCTATAACACGTTGAATGTCACACAAAATCAAGTAACAATTAAAGTGCTCGCATGTAATTGTTTGTGAGAGAAGTGTAAGTAAATGTCATAAGTTTGCATGTAACCAACTAAACATGTAGGTAATGAAATTCTAATTAACTATAGTATAGGCTTTAAGGGTCTAATAACCTATCATATATCCTTATAGTCACTCGCTCTGATACCAATCTGTCACACCCTGACCCGTAGCGGATAAGGTAGTCGGGGCATGATTGGGTTTCATTTAAGCTCATGACATTTACTATTATAGAAGTTTAATATTTATTATTCCAAATTTAAATAAAACATTCCAACGACATGTAATTCAAACAACACTATAATGTTCCAAACAAACTTGCAAATAACATTTTATTTTCTTCTAAGGCCCATGTCCTACGTGATCCGTGCTTCAAACCTGTTCACCTGTATCATGTGTAAAAATAGAATTTTGGGTCAACATAAGTTGGCAGGTGAATCCCATTTCAATCATTAAGAAAAATGATATGTTTGTTATTTTAATAAAATGTGCATTAACCAAATATGAGAAACATCGTGTATCACAAACCACTTCTTCAACTAATAATGTACATGTGAGCACGATAAGCGATGTGTGCGAGATCAAGGCTCAATCAAACGGAGCCGATCTAGTATATTAGGCAACGCGACACTTCACCCATAAGTAACGGGGAACAAATGGGGCCTAATGTGAGAGATTGACTGAAATGAGAAATATAAACACAAAATGACAATAAACTAATAATATCACATAGCACGTTAGATCAATAATGGTAAAAGCACGAGATTTATAATAACGGGATAATAAAAGTGACACATGATACACCCCAAAAACGTGGATAAAAAAGGAGTTTTAAGATTCACTCACAGTGGGTGCGATTATGATTCAATGAAGATTGCGCACGATTGAGTGGTTAAGATGATGAAAATGGCTAAGCTAAATATTCACATAATAATTTAGATAAAAATATATATTCTTTTGGGTTGACTTTAATATTTTTACTTAACTTATTATTTACACAATTTATTAGATAATTTCGATAAATTTATTGTGTTTAATACTATATTTTTATTCGCTTAAACTTATTTGCCACTAATATTATTTGGTTATATAAAAAGAATATAGTTTTTGGAAAAATAATTAAAAGTTTAATTTAATTAAAAAAATATGTTTTCCTGAATTAAATCAGATTAAATCGCATAAAACCGGTCGGATATGCAACGTGTGGGTATCGAACTCGTGACCTCTCGTTTGCGTGCACGCAGCCCGGCCAACTAAGCTGCGTGTCTAACTCGGAGTATATAGGATTTTAATTACATTTATACAGTTACTGGATCAAACCATATTCTGATTAATTAAAAAGGTTTTATTTATTGTAGGGACAGTGCGTGTAACCGGTATCGAATCCGCGACCTCTGCTTCGTGTGTGCACACAGCCCGACCAATTAGGCTGTGTGTCTAACCCGTTGGATAAATGATTTTTATTTCTTTTATACGCTCACTGCTGAGCTTCATGAGTGGGTTTTATAAAAAGACTTCATTAATGCAGTGAATCGTAACATGAACATGGTTCGAACCCGGGACTTTGGACTTCATATGCACACAGTCCAACCAACTGGACTGTGTGTCTAACCCGGTTTAAACACTATTTTTAATTCTTTTAAACAAGAACTCCAGTTCATCTTCTTTTTTAATTTGAACAGAAATGTAAAATTGCGATTAGTTTGATTTGCTTAACAATTTGCTTAATAATTTCTACTGATTATAAAACGATGATAATAAAATGAAACAAAATGGATGAAATGTATACCGAACAGAAGTTTCTCCGATTTTCCGGCGAAGTTCCGGCGATGGTAGATTATTCCGATGTGGGTTCTGATGAACAGAGATTTGCAAGAAGATTTGGGAGTGTGTGTGCATTCTAATGGCTCCAGAACTCCCTATTTATAGATGAGAAGGGTCGCACGATTTAAGCTTCGGTTTCGGGAGTTTCTGTCAATTTTGGTTATGGCGGGTTGTTAGCAATCACAATTGAATGTGGTTGACTCGGTTTTTGCGTCTATAAACATGATTGAGAACGGTTCCTGCATTTAATTTCGTAGAAACAGCACATGTTGAAGATTGCGTAGCCGTTGCTAGGCGACATGTTGAACGAGTTCAAGGGAAACGCAAATATAAATGAATATTCGATTAGATTATTTCAGATGTGAAGTGGGTGCTGCAGTGGTGTGTTGTGTGTTTTGTTTAGGCTGAGACCCGGGTTCGATCCCGCGGTCTACCCTTTTATTATTTTTATTATCTTTATTATTATTTTTAATATTAATATAATGAATCTCTTAAACGATTAAAATAACTTTGAAACGAAAAGAGTCATATCATAAACTTGATTACAAAATGGTGCGGGTTTTAGAACCCGTTTTTCGACGGATGTTACAGTATGCTTATCTTTTGACACCCTTTAAGAAGTCCCGCCTTATCCGCGTTGTGAATCAAATACCATTATGTATTCTTCCGGTTCATGTGATCGAACGTTTAAGTACATTGAATCTTTCTGCCATAGTTTTACTTTTGAGTGCTTAGAAACTTTGGTAAGATGTTACATGTCTTCCATATACATTTATATTTGTTACATTATTTTTTTATCACTAACTAATAAAAAAGTTTTCTTATAGGTTCTACCCACTGATTTTGTGAAGAAAACTATTGGTGTTGGTAAACTGAAAGGAGTATTGATGTTGCGAACTTACTCAGTAAACAAAGTTGATCATATGGGATGAAGCACCGATGGTTCCCAAATATGCCTTTGAGGCTTTATATAGGACAATGACAGATTTTTTTCTTCTGGAAGAAGTATTCGTTCCGAAATTCCCTTTGGATGTAAAGTTTTTGTTTTTGGTGGCGACTATAGACAAATTCTTCCAGTTATTCATAATTGTAGCACATAGGAAATTTTTAACACATCTTTAAGCTCATCATATATGGTCAAAATGCAAACTGTTAAAATTGACTAAAGACGTGCGGCTGACCATCGGAGTTCAAAATTCTAATACGATGTCTATCCAAAATTTTGCAAAATGGCTACTCGATATTGGTGAAGGAAATGTTGGAGGTGATAAAGATGGTGAAGCAATTATAGACATACCGAATGATTTATTAATATCCGACTCACTTGATCCCATACAAAGTTTAATTGAGTGTGTTTATCCTTCACTTATAAAACAGTTTATGAACTCATGATTTTTTCTGAACAAGCAATTCTAGCACCAAAAATGTCATGGTTCATGAAATTAACGATCGTTTGCTTTAGTTATTTCATGGTGAAGAGAGTGTATTTGAGTTCCGATGGTATTTACCAAACTAAACAAGTACTTGATCCTTTTGAAGAAAGTTTATGCTCACCTAAAAATCTCAAGGCCCTTAAGATTTCAGGTTTACCTAATCATAAATTAGTACTTAAAGTTGGTGTTCCTATAATGCTTCTTTGAAACATTGATCAACCGAATGGATTATGTAATGATACTAGACTTCAAATTACTTTTCTTGGTAAATGAGTCATAGAAGCTGAAGTAATATCTGGCGGTAATATTGGCACAAGGGTTTTCATTTGAAGTATTAATATGATACCTTCAGATAAAAAAAATACCTTTCCAGTTTCAACGAAGACAATTTTCGTTATCAGTTTGTTTTATGATGACCATTAACAAGAGTTAAGGACAATCGTTATAAAGAGTTGGTCTTTATTTAAAAGACCCTGTTTTCACTCATGGTCAATTGTACGTTCCTTATCAAGATTTAAGACGAGAGAAGTGTTAAAACATTAATATGCTATACAGATGGAAATCCAACAAATCAAACTTCTAATGTCGCTTACAAATAAACAATTTAATTTGAATGTATTAATTTAAACTTTTTGTTTCTTAATACTTTGTTTGTTGGTTTAAGTATGTTTAATTTGTGTTAACTTTTTTTAACGACAAAGGTAACATATTTTAAACTTCTAAATTACACCAAATTTACCCCATATTAAGAATTAAACCCTAGTTTTCTCCCTAATATCCATAAAGCCTCTACCACTTGGTTGATGAAAGTATTCTTAACTAAACTACCAATGTTTTATAATCTATTAACCTAAAAGTTTTATAATTTAATAATCAAGATATTTTCGTTTGTGCATCATATATTTCACAACGAACCACACAAATCACTTTACTTCTTCATTGTCTTCACTTTCCTCTGTTACTTTTCAACGACATCCAACATCAGGTAATTTCCTATGTATATACAATTGTTCCTATTTCTTTCAAACACTTTCAACTGCATGTATTAGTGATGTTGTAGGGTATCTTTGTTATTTGAATCTTGGGTTTTGTATTATATACATTAAATAGACAAGATTATAGACTTTGCTATTATATTATTTCATGTAATACATCTGTATCTTATACAGTATATTCCCATGTATTAATTCAGCGTTTTTGTTACAATCGTGTACAACATGTACATAACTCTGTATCAAGCTATAAATGATATTATGTTTTAGATTTGGACTTTGTTTGTCCTTATTTCTAAATGAAAATTTAAATTTAGAAACCGTTTAGTTGATCCCTTTCATATATTATTTTATTAATATGTTTAATATATGTGGTTTATTCCTTCCTATATATATAATTTTGCTGTTTGTTTACTATAATTCTAGACATTTTATAGTTTGAAGGCACCTATTTTAATTTGTACTATTTTTAATTGCAGTTTTGGTAATTGTGCTTAATCAAAATGAATGATGAACATCAAGTTGTAGTGTTGAGTGCTTGGATGACTCTGATGCGTCTTCGGAATCCTTTGGTTTAGACGAAGAAGAACCACTTCTATTGTTGTATATTAAAAAATCATATTATGTTGTTTGTCTGCTATAGTAATTCATCAATACTTAATATTTCCTTTTTAAACTCGCAAAGGCTGCCAACTCAAGTAGCAAGAACAATTGGTGTTGCTAATACTCTTATGTTACAAATCCGTAATATGCATGGTATTGATACGCTAATAGATGTTAGGGTTGAAAATTCCAGGGACCACAACACGTTGTTAAGGGTTGGATGGCGTTTATGCGTGCAAATGGCATACGTGATGGTGCTTATTGTACCTTGAGTATTTTGAAAATGTGTGTATGCTGTATTTAATGGACATTTTAGGTAGTTTAGTTTGTCATATATCCATTGTCTTTTGAACTATCTTATGTGGCGTCTTTTATGGTTTAAGTAATAACCATATTTCATGGTTTTGAAGTATGTTTTTGGACTTTTAATCAACAATATCTAGTCATAATCTATGTATGTTTTGGTGTACTTACCTTGTCAACATTGTTAAGCGTTATGAATGATATAATGTTCTACTACGTTTGTTTTTCTGTAGTATATGTCTTGGTATTATTTAACTTATGCATGTTGTAAATATGATTTATATTGATATCTGTGTATGTAATTATATGAGTTGGGCTCCTGTTTTTATTGACTGAATAAGTTTAATGGGCTGAACATAAATTTATGTTTCAGAGCAGTACACATTTTTTATGTATTATTAACGATATATGATTTTTGAAATATTATGTTAAAAAAATCAGAAAAACTCAGCATTACTTAAAAAATTAGATTATAACATCAACTCAATTATTTAGTATATAGTTAATCTTCATAATAATGAAAACACTATCATACATATTCTTTATTCCTTTAATTCCTTAAATATATATCTAACACTAAACTGAATTGTTCATAACATATATACATCATTTTCTTCTTTGTAAAAGCTTGGTTACAGATCTTAGACCAGAGGAAATCGTTCATCATTATCCAACTAGAAGTTGTTTTACATAAAAGGTATGACTTTTATTATAAATCAATAAAGTTATATTTTACTTGTAGTTCAACTATTTTTTTTTCGTATAATGAATACTTTAAATGGTATGGTATGAAGTTGATTAAACTAAATGTTGAAGTATTAAACTAAGTGTTTCACAATACATAGATTTCAACGTAAACAAAAAAAATAGAATTGTCTACTTTCGATATAAATTTTTAATTTCGTTGCATAAATCTGTTATTTCTTTTATACTTTGTTCTATATATTTGGAAATAGGTTCCTACAAGTTCTTCATGATCCATTATCGTCGCATCTGGTAGGTATATTATTATTAGTTTTTATTACTTGTTGGTTAAATTTTTGATAATCCTACTGTTTAAAACTAAATATTACATTTAAAACAAATAACTATTACATTTATTTCAATTATTGTCGCATCTAGCTGCCACCAATAGCTAGCGATCTTTTCAGATAAATGATTGTATTTCGTGATCATCAGTTCATATCGGAATTTCTGTGTCACTGTTTCTTCTAATCGACGAGGTTGGCCATACATGACATTAATTTTACCACACCTTCCTTGAACACGATCGTCTCTTCGCTTGTAGTTTTTTCCACTTTATTTTTGCCTTCGTTGTATCTCCCGGTCGGGCATTGAAGTTGCTCCTCAATATCAAATTCACCTTCTTTGTTGTTAAGAGTAAAGCTTGTATGAGCTTTGGAGCTACCTTGGAACATGTTATTCTCATCGGATGAAGATGTTTTCATCCCTTTTGATGATGGATCTTGAGCCATCTCTCTCTCCATTTCATGTCAGGCGGGCCCATGCCCCGCGCCCACACTCGTGCCCATGTTTGGCGGTAGGGATGAGCAAATGGTATCGGGTACTAAACCAGTACCAAATCTACTGAACGGGAATATTTTCGTTACCGATTTGATACTGACTTTTGACGTATTCAGTTCTGGTCTACCGGTTTTTACTGGTATAAAATGGTACCATACAGGGTATTTCGACACCGGTACAGTTTGATTTTTCGGGATTTTCAGTATCAGTTGGTACTGAGCTCATCCCTATACAAAGATAGTCGCAGATGGCTCCCTAGCCACGTTGCCCCTTCTACGCCTCAAAACACATTGCCTAAGCTAAGAAGCCGAATGCGCCAAATTACAACCCAAAATATGAATTAAATTATAGAATTTTTATATACTTATATGAAATAAATTTATCAATTTATAATAAATGCTTGTTATTTAATAATACATAACCAAAGCTAACTAATTAAGTATTATAAAAGTAATGTCATAATGATTGTTACAGAATTAGAAGTAAAATGAAAAAATCAAGCAGAAATACCATAGAGCCATACTTTATTAGAGTTTTGTAATTATGCAAATTAGTTTAACTTTTAATAGATAAGCGTTTTAAATACAAATTTATATGCGTGGTTAACTTAAACTAGAAAATTATCCAGTACTTCGTGGCGGAAATTTGATTGACATCGTTTCGCTTCTTTAGGATAACGATACTCACAATAGCAGTCAAAAAAGAAACCCAATGCTAGAGTACTTTTGAATTGAAAGAAAAAAAAAAAGAAATGTATAAAAGCTTTTGATCAAGCTTATTTTGAGTAACTTACGAACAAGTCAACTCGTTCACATTCACAACATATAACATCTTTAACTGTTAAATAGCACTTGATTAAAATTAATAATTTGAAAAAAAAACATTGAGTTTTACTTATGAATTTGTATCGTATGAATATGTATGCATGAATAAATTTAGTCTCGAATTATCTCTTTTATAACACTTTTTGTTTTATAATTTATAAACTTAAGGAAAAAGCAAAAATATATGTATTTATTACATATATTTTATTATTTATACGTTAGAATTAATACATGGTGGAATAAATTTGATCGTACACCGCTAAGTCGTTAACTAAAACTAAATGCTTGGTTGGTCCCTGTGGTTTGCAAATCTTTCAGACTTGGTCCCAGTGGTTCACTAATTACACACTTGGTCCCAGTAGTTTCAAATTTGCACTCGGGTGGTCCTTACCACTAACCTTTGTTAGATTTCTCAGTTAAGTATATGCAAAATTACTATATTACCCTTGAAATAATAAAAAAAATATAAACTGGCCGGCCACCACCACTTAGGTGGCGGCGCACGGCGTGCGGCGGTGTGTACCAGACGCGGAGAGAGAGAGAGACTGACATCTCTCTGTAGCAGCGGCAGTGCCCGCGTTTAGCGGCGACGGCGGCCGCATCTCGTGGCAGAGGTGGAGGCAGTGGCCCCGTTTAGCGGCGACTCTAGACTCGCCGGTGTCGACCAGCGGCGACCGGGGTGCAGATGACTCAGGTTCGAGCCTCAATCCCATCGGTTCAGGTTTGATGTCTTGTGCCGGGAGATCTGAGCGCCAAAAGTGACGTATTCAGTTTCGGAATTTTGTTACTCGAGATATTTTCCGGTTGAAACGCGATTGATTTGAGGTTTAGTCCACCGTCGGTGGTGGATTGGGCGGTTCCGATCATCAGATCCGGTGATTACAGCGAGATATTCGATCGGAATGTTGACGTCACAGTTGACGAAACTGCCGTGAGGATGCTGGCGGTGTTGGCGACGAGGTGTGTGAGATCGACGGCGGAGAAGCGTCCGGCGATGGCGGAGGTGGTGTAGTGTTTAACCGCGGCGAGTAAGCGAGTGACGTCACAAATATGGAACGGTTTTGGGCGTGTGCGGCGGCGCGTGAGAGTGACGTCACCGGCGGGGTCTGAACCGATGGGATTGAGGCTCGAACCTGAGTCAAGGGTAATATAGTAATTTTGCATATACTTAACTGAGAAATCTAACAAAGGTTAGTGGTAAGGACCACCCGAGTGCAAAATTTGAAACTACTGGGACCAAGTGTGTAATTAGTGAACCACTGAGACCAAATCTGTAAGATTTGCAAACCACAGGGACCAACCAAGCATTTAACTCTATAAAATATATACATAATGAGGAAGAAGTTGTGGAGATTTAAAGACGTGTGGCTGTGTCTAGTGTTAGGGTTTTTCAAATTGTGTTGGAGAAGATTCTAGGATGCATGAGTGGTCAAAGATCAAAAAATAAAATATTGTGGTCATACTAAAAACCTCTTAAAATACACCGGTGTGAACCCACTATAGTATTTGATATATATTATAATTATAATATTTGACACATAAATGCTTTAATATTTGACATATAAATGCTTTCAAATTCAAAATTATTAAATAGTGAAAGGATTTGTAAATTACTCCACTCAGGTAAATACATTAAAACTAATAAATAGAAATACATTATATCAGAAAAACTATTATACAAAGTAACACATTTTTTTATGGGTATACATATTCACACACTCATCTGCGTATTTAGACACCTTCTAGACGGGTCGTCTAGACCTAGAAGGGACGTCTAGGTTTCCTTTTCTCCGACAACATTGCTGCCATCGTACAATGTCAAATCAGTCACATCAGACGGGGCGTCTAGCCCTAGACGGACCCCGAAGACGACCTACCCAAGACGGGTTGTCTAGGCCTAGACGACCCGTCTTGAAGGTTGGTGGTCTGCATGCATGTCAGTAAAGCAATAGACGGGCGTATATTTCTTTGTTAAATAGAGCCATGCAGAGCATTTGATGTCACATAAATTTTTCACTTCATCGTCGGAATTCTCTGTGTCTTCTTCTTTGGCTTATATTATTTTCATCTGATATCATTCAAAGGTGGTGAAATGTCATCATACTAGGATGGCAACTATTTCTTTGGGTCGTATTCTGGCGAGTCATGGTGCCCGAAGCCAACCCGGGTAACAGTTATTAGGTTAAACTAGTTGTTTTTATTATTTACTAATGATGATACCGTTGTTAGGGGGAGCCCGATGTTCCCAATTCTAACGAGCAAGAGGAGGTTGTGTCAAGTGTACAAGGAAATCAAAACAGACCGTTTATAGATTTGAACGAGCTTCCTCCCATTGATGAAACATCCCATATGGACGACTATACCAAGTTGATGCACCATGTTATCCTGCGCAACATGGTTTCCGGATTATGGATTCGGGTGTGAATACTCGTACGTGCAACAACACGTCCGGATGGATACGGAGGAGACTGTTATGAAAGTTACAATGCAACACATTCTTTGTACGGTCAACAAGTCTATCCTGATGGTGGAGGATATGGTGGTGAGGCACCCCCATGCGGAGGCAATCCGTACCTCACAGAGACGGTATCCAAACTTATTTATATATGTTGTGAAGTTGAGTAAACATAAAATATAACATAACACTATCGATTTTACAGGTTTTCAACTCTCTAGATGAGCTAAAAAACTGGGCACAGGAAACGGCAAAGGCGGATGGTTTCGTTATTGTGACCCGACGATCAAAGAAAATTGGTCGAAGGACCGGGAGGGTATGGCTTGAATGTGACCGTGGTGGTGAGCACCATACTACAACAACGATTAGAAAAACTAGAAGCAAGAAAACCGGTTGCCCGTTTTACTTGGTGGCTGTGCGAGACCATCCGTATGAAACATGGGGATAAAAGGGGAAGACGTCAGGTAACCTGTCGGGCCACACATTTATGCGAAGGTTTGCTCCTAACGAATACAGATTGATCGAGCAGTTGACAGCACAAAATGTGGAGCCGCGCAAATTTTGTCTAAACGATAAGGAAGCAATTCTCCGACAGTTTCCATGTTCAGAAAGACGTTCAAAACGCAGTTCAAAAGATTATGGCCGAACAAAGATACGGACTGACCCCCACGCAGTCTCTACAAAACATCCTTATTGCAAACGAATTTATTTACGAGGCACGGGAGGAACCCGAAACATAGGTCGTTACAGAGATCTTCTTTGTTCATCCCTACTCGAGTGAAATGTTGCGTGCATTCCCGCACGTTTTGCTGATCGATTTCACATACAAGACGCAACATGCCATTTGTCCAGATAGTTGGTATGACGCCCACCAACTATTCGTTTTGTATCATGCATCCTGTTATCTAGAAAGAACGTAGTGATAACTTTGTATGGGTGCTTGAGAGGATCAGGTCAATGTTGGACGAATGTATGGAGCCACGTGTTATTGTAACGGATAGAGACCTGGCCCTAATTAACGCGTGTGCTAAAGTTTTTCCAAACACCTCTCGACATCTCTGCAGGTTTCACATTCAACAGAATAATTGTAAGCACTGCAAGAGCGCATTCACAGAAGAAGAATGGCAAAAAAAATTTGTCATCCTGGGGGAGATTGTGTGAGTCTCCATCAACACCCATATACGAGTACAACTTGCGCCACCTGCAAAAGCGACTTGTGGAGTGCAAACGTTCAAGTAAGTTTTTGTAATAAAATGTGGCCTACGTATGTACATTTAACTAATTATTGATACCTTTTAGGGGTGTTTACGTACGTGTATGATAACTGGCTGAAAGACTACAAGCAAATGTTTGTATTTGCGTGGACTGATCAGAGTCGCAACTTCGGCAGCGTACCACAAAAGAGTCGAGAGTCAACACGCGAATTTAAAGAGACACGTCCAAGATAGGAGCTTGCTGGACCGTATAGTAGGTTGTCTCAAGAATATAGTTGAAACACAATTCGAGGAAATAAGAAGGAGCTTTCGAGAAAGCATCAAAAAATAATGAATCACCACAAAAACCCGTTATTTGACCACCTTCGTGGAAAAGTTTCCCATACAGCGCTTGACTTGTTGAGGGCAGAGCTACTTAGGAAACTAGATGTGTTGCATCGCTTTCATTCATCTCGTTGATGTCAGATGTGGTACAACTGTGGGTTGCCGTGTGCTTGCAGGCTGGAAAAGTACGTACGTGCAGACGTCCGATTCAACTGAAGACGCAGACATCTTCTAGTAGAAGCTTAACTTTCAGCCATTTAAATTGACATCGGATGACGTTGACGTGGTAGAAGAGCTGAACATTGTTCGGCAACAGTTAGAGTCACACCCCCCCCCCAGAAAAAAAGCTTGCTGGGAAAGATTAAAGCGGTGTTGACCCCAACCAAATTCACCAAGAAACCACCGGTTGTCCAACATTCGACTCGTGGACAACTAACAAAAATGCAAGCACAACTTTCGGTTACGACAGTCCCCCGCCATAGCTCGTACGTTCCGTCGCAGGCCACTCAACAGTCGGTCATCAAGTCGCAAAAACCCAAAGCGGGGCGAAGCCGTTCAACGAGTTCTAAACAAAGAGAGGTTCGAGACGATAATGGTTTTCCGTTGATAGTGGGCGACGAGTATGTGTCAACAATCAAACGGTTTAAGCCTCTCCTTCCCACATTGTTTCACCTGTACATCTCGTGCATACAAGATGTGAGGCCAGACGGTCATTGTGGGTTTCGGTCTGTGGCTGTGGGCTTTGGTATGGGAGAACGTGCGTGGAGCCACATTCGAAAAGACCTTCAACAGGTGATGGATCAGAACGCATCGAATTGGGCGCCAGTATTTGAAGCATGGGGGAAGGATACTTTTACACCATCGCGAGCCTAATATGAGATTCAATGGAGCGTTGTCCCCCCACTCACTGGATGGACTTCCCCCACGCAGGGCATCTTATCGCACAAAGGTACGGTATCGTGGTTCACCTGTTAAGCATCGATGGTTGTTCCACCTTCTTCCCGATAATCAACCCCCCGACGGATCGAGAACCACGAACGATAACGATTACACATGTTAACAACAACTACTTCATGCATATTAAGTTGGAAGGCCAGTTTCCAATGCCTACAGTAAACGGTTTGTGGTTGACCTTCTGAAGCGCCGCTGCAGAACAATGGTTGGACATGTACACGCCGCGTCTAGAATAGTATACGTCGATAATGAATCCCCCACCATATCCAAACCCGAGTATTAATTACGCTGACAGTGAATCAAAAGAGTGAGGGTTTTTGTACATCTAATACGATATTTTGTATATTTAATACGATTTTTTTATAATAATACAAAGTTTTTTTATACAATTAATAACATTTTTGGTATAATTAATATGATTTATTTAATTAATATGAAATTTGATATAAGCCGACATTCCTTCAGTACACACAAGGCACAACAATTAAACCATACAAAGCCCATCTAAAAACCAACAAACTCCGGGTATTGACAAACATCAGCAATCATACTCTCCGAACTCTCACATCCCACCGTCGCCCCGGTAAATGACCAAATTTCAATACTGCCGGTGGCGAAGGTGGGTTGTGAGAGTTCGGAGAGTATGATTGCTAATGTTTGTCAATACCCGGAGTTTGTTGGTTTTTAGATGGGCTTTGTATGGTTTAATTGCTATGCCTTGTGTGTACCGAAGGAATGTCGGCTTATATCAAATTTCTATTAATTAAACAAAATCCTATTAATTATACAAAAAAGTTAATAATTGTACATATACGACTCGTCTAGACCTCGATGCCCCGTCTGGGTCTAGCAAGAAGACCATTTTACCCTGGTTTGCACTCCGTCTATGCTAAATTCAGGGGCAAAATGGTAATATTGTCCTATTAAACGACACATCTAAACCTAGACGTCACGTACAAATTGAGTGGCAACTTTTAAACTGGCCACTTTTTGAATTTTAAAGGTAAATGGTAAATTACCATTTTACCCCTGAATGGCCATCCGTCTAGGCTAATTCAGGGGTAAAATGGTAACTAACCAATCTGAGCTGTAAAAGACTTAGGTGGTTAATTACCATTTTACCCCTGAATCCGGCCGAGACGGGTGGCCATTCAGGGATAGAATGGTAATTCCGCATTTGTATAGACGCGTCGTATATGGCGAATTACCTTTGTACCACTTAATGGCCACCCGTCTAGGCCAAATTCAGGGGTAAAATGGTAATTAACCACTTGATTCTTTTACAGCTCAGATTGGTTAATTACCATTTTACCCTAAAATTAGGCCTAGACAGATGGCCATTCAGGGTAAAATGGTAATTTACCATTTATTCCATACGTGTCATCTGGGCCTAGACGACCCATCTATTGGTCGTATATACTAGCCAGCCTAGACGACCAGCCACATACAACACCTAACACACACACACCAAACACAAAACACATACGTATTCTACCATTTCAACCGTATTCGGACCGTTTTTTTTAGAATTCAAGCATCTCTGGTACGTATTTTCACCTTAACTTCATTAATCTTTAATGTATTATGCAATTAGACCGTAGGTTGTGTTTGAATTTGATGAATTTTGAGGTTTTTTGGGCTGTGTGATATTCAAAGATGTGGGTTTTTTGTTGAACAAGATGGGGTAGACGCCCCCTATAGACGACCCCTTTATTTTTTTCTTTTATTTAACTTATATAATTTAATGTTTAAATATTATGTGTTAATATTCGGTTTATTGTTATTATTTGTGTTACATTGTTAATATAATCGTAGATTAGTTATGGAGGAGATTGGAGATCCAATACACGGGGACCTACATCCGCATGATCAGCGACGGGCGCCGTCAAGCCGGCGGATCCGCTACACGACCACCCCTATCTTAAGTTCCCGCCCGATACCCGAGGTCGCCCTTTTGCGGGAAGCTACACCGGATGCACGTCAGATCGCACACGGCGGTTGACTGGGATGCGATCGAGGCGGTTGGTGAGACGCCGAGACTACGTTTTTCATTCCCGTTGATTCCCCTGGCACCGTCTGTTTGACTTGGCTAGCACGCCGAGTTATAGGAGCTGCTTATCGAGTTCCTGTCGACCTTCACATCCACCCTCCACGGGTCGACCAGCCACCTCCCCACCACAGGGTCCTCCCCCTCCGCCTGAGGTTTCATTTAGGCTTACCGGTGTGTGGCGTTCGATGACGCTTGCTGAGTTTGCCGTTTATAGCGGCATAAACCTACAGGAGGAGATTGCTACAGATGTTTATACGGAGGGGCTAGTGGTGGTGGATAGACCACTCTTTTGGGATTTTGGAGGTGGTCGCAGGCCATGACACTTGGGAGCATGTCAGGGCAAGGGGAGGATTTCACACGTTGTCGACCCTTTGTACAGGTACGTACGTTTATTACGGTAATTATTTGATTATTATTGCTATGAATTAATTTCTGTATTTCGCTAATATTATGTGCAGTTATCTACATCGTATGCTCCTACGTCTATTATCGATCACGGACACACGAGCCGTTATTTTTCTACTATTGCCTATTGTACAGGAGGCCGTGCGCACTTGCGTACGGTCTCGCCCAGTACTTCGCCTCCGCCCATCACCGGCAGGAGCGCGACTTTTTGTACGGCGGGGCGTACGTCATCGTGATTGCCCGGTCGTTGGGTCTTTTGCCGGAGACGGACCCACACTTGCAGCCAGCCATACGGTCCACGCGGATGGGTTTTTAGACCTTGCGGGGGATGAAGCTGGTGAAGAGGTTCGGCGTGCTAGGCGAGTGGTTTAAAAACCGCAAAGGTGAGCCATGGATTCCGAAGCCGCTGCCAGATCAGTTCGATCCAGTCTATCCGCCGGTAGATGAGGCGGCGGTAGTCTAGGACCCTCCGGTTGATTTAGACGGACCGGCACCGGCACCGCCACCACCACCTCACGGGGGCCCTAGTTTCCCAAGCACGTTATTCCACGTCATGCCCAGGAGGTGCAGCATACACGCGCTTACGAGCCGACGTCGACAGGCTTATGGATCTTATGGGCTGGCTGGTTCGGGAGACACAAGATAGACGAGAGAGGGGGGAGGGGGTTACCTGCCATACCGATCCCACCACCACATCAGCAGCAACAACTAGATCCCGATTCCGACTCCGACTCGTATGTTTATAGACGTTTGGTATTTAGTATTCAGCTGTACAAATACATATTGTTATGGATGTACAAAGTTATGTTATATATGTTATATCTGTTATATTTAACTTTGTTTTCAGTTATTCGATTACCTGATCATTGTTTGTGTAAATCGACGTTGAAATGTAATACGGAAACACACATATACTTCTTGCACTCTTCTTAAAATGTTAAAAACGGTATTAAATTTAAATATTATTTTTTTTAAAATACAATGTAAAAACAATTAAATATTTAAACGATCGAAAACTCTAACTTACTTTTATACAATAAACAAAACTTTTTTTAAATCTTACAAATTACACCAGCAAAAAAACAACCTCCAACAACATCCAATTTACCACACCAAAACACCCCTTTTTCAACCTCCAACAACAACTAATCTACCCCACTAAAACACACATTTTCCAACTAAAAAAAACCATGGTCCTAGACGGGTCGTCTAGGTCTAGACGGCCCGTCTACACAAATAAATTTCTACGCACTGCATGCACCTGCTGACGCCTAAAATCAGTGCCTAGACGGGTCGTCTAGGCCTAGACGACCCGTCTAGGGTTTAAGGGTGTCCAAATAAACAGCAGGGGTGTCCGAATAGATTGAATAGATATTTCAAAACTATTAAATAGTGAAAGGATTTGTAAATTACTCCAGTCAGTTAAACACACAAAAACTAACAATAGAAATACATTATATCTGAAAAACTATCATCCAACGTCACATATATATTTTTTTCATGGAAGCTTAATTTTTTTATTTTGAGGATATAAAAGTGAAGAGTCGGGTTATGGCCTAAAGAAATCTCTACCAAACAAAAGTAGAAAAAAAAAAGGGTAAATGCATGGTACCCCTGATCACGGGAGGGTTCTCCCTCCCCAAGCTAGCTTACCCCCATAGTTGCCTGGCGGTTACTACCTAGCAGGATTCTTCGGGCCGAGCTGGACTCGAACCCGCGTCCTCCCGTTTGGAATGGGTGAGGCTGACCACTGGGCTGACACCCCGTGGTTTCTACCAAACAAAAGTATTGACATGAATATTGTCATTTAACAACTACAAAACAATTGGAATATATCCATTCTGTATTTGAATTTACATATCATCTAATTTAGCGAATGGAAAGATTAGCTCATTGTTAATTGGGTAAACATGCTACAAGTAGACGAAAGGAACAAAGCCATATTGTTCGAAAGGTTCAGGAATAAATCAAGGATTAAGCAAAGCCAGCTAATATCTCAGGATCTGGGTTTAAGATTCTTGGTTCATTCTTCAAGGAAGATAAAGAACAACTTCATGTTTCACCTGCAAGAGGATCTCATTCTCTACTATAAAACTGTTCACACATTTTTAATAATGATATGTAAAACTATATATGAAAGGTTTCAACAGGAATTAGTAAATTTGTATATTTAAATAAGGAGTCACCTTTCTAGTATACTAATATAAAATGCATTGATACACCAAAAATATACTTATTTTTTAGTAACGCTTAATCATGGCCAACAGTACACAAACTTTTCGTAAAATTACAAAAATAATAATTAAAACCTTTTATATCAATAAATTGTAAACAGTAATCATATGACAAATACACGGTTTTTAACAATAATAACAATGATAGTAGGCCTACCCATTAACCAAGCTGATTGTGTCAACCGTTTTGGCCAAAACTTACGTTACTCGCTAGTACCTAAAAGTCATAACTCGACATGTTTCACTTGAGTCCATGTTGGGTACTGAAGGTCGACACAAAGACACCTTTTATAAAAGTTGACTTACCGCCATGTCTGACCGACGTCAAGGGTCAGTAAAAACACTCAAACCCGTGTCACACCCTCAAATTCTACATGTGGGCTTCTATCACGAGGCGCGTAACAAACCAGGATCACAATCATTAGTCATATTAAAACAACCATTATATGAGTTTAAAAATACAATTGTTTACACATTCTCTTCAAAAAAAATATTGTTTAAACATTTCATTGCAGAAACATAAATAATTATAAAACCAAAGATAACTAATGTAGTTAAAGTTGTGTCTAAACATTTGATTGCTATGATCCGGACCGGTGTTAGACAGAAGTTTGGATAGAGATAAACTAATTCGTTAGAAATTTTGGCAGCTTAACGTTTAGTCATCTGGATTTATTAGCTTACAATTCATAGTGAAAGAGTATACATCATTTAAGCACCGGGAGAGAACACACGTTCGATCTCCTCCTAATCCAAAAACATAATGAGCACATGCGCATCACTAGCCTTTATATAGGTGAATCTGTATTGATAATTACATTGTAAGTGGTAGTGACAATTCCGGTAATAATTACATTTCTAGTTCCATTTGTGTTGAAAGGACCCTTGTGCATGACTCTTACGCGTGTACGACAAATCTGTAAGCAGGACTTCTGCGTGCGTATGAGTCTTGCACTCCTCTCATACTTATTCACACACAAAATATACAATATCTAACACACGCTCTATCTAGCTATTTACACAGTAACAGACATAAATAATGCACAAACATTGATGAAACCCATGTGACTACATGATGCATCCTAGTCTTGATGTGCACCTTAACGACCTGAGGACAAACATGCTTAAAATGGCAACACAAAGTTGGTGAGATCACAAGTTTTAGCAGTAATAAAAGCGTAGCATATATTGTATATTCCAATTATATCTAAGGTAGTTAGCCTGTTACAAGTTACTAAACAAATGAACTGAAGCTGGCTGTTGTGTTTTGGTGCCTTCCACCACGTCTATCACGAACGTGGTACTTGAGTTAGGTCAATGTTTCACGCCCGGCTCTCAGCACGGTGTAGGGTTTGTCAAACCCAGTAGTACTACCAAATATTACCTCACCGTACCATATTAACGGTTCAGTGTGTAAGGACTTTCATAATAACGAATGTGTTTAGTACACAAGTGATAGAAGAAATACATTATCTATGTAGTCTTCGTGGTTTCTCCCAGAAAACATATAAGTAAAAGTCGTAGTGAAACTCACCTGAGGTGCAAAGCATAATACTCCATATAGCAAATAAAGACAACCAATGCCGGAAGCTTCAAATATCCAACCTTCTCGTGTCCTACTACATGTAAAGGACACTTTAAATTCTAATGGAAATAACTCTAGTTCAAAACTTGGTTATAGAGATAGTTTATTCAACTACCTAGGTTAGATCCCAAACACTATTCGATTGAACCGATTAACTGGACAAACCGATAGGGACTTAATTTGGTTTCTTGTGAATATATTTTATATAGAATAAAATGCAAATAAAATGTAATGTCCAGCATAACATGAATAGCATTTTTCGCATGAAAGTGCTTTTCGGGTTTATGAAAGGAAGTGCCTGATTTGTTCGAGTCGTAACTCGTCTTGTTAAGTGGATAGATATATATAACTTTATCTATTTATTTTGAGGAAATATAGTTCGGAAATATATATACCACACATTACATAATAAATAGTTTGTGAAAATATCGGCTCAGAATAAGATTCCCATTCGAAAACATTTTGAAAGATCATTGATGCTTTCTTTAAGAATATACATACAACGTACATTATGGTTTATTTTTATAAAAAAATTAGGTAAAGTTTTCTTTGTTTATGCACATAATCCAGGCAACACAAGTTGTCTACAATCACCAAAATCATGTCCCAAAAATCAATCGTCCAGAGTATATGTTTCGGGTAATATATATACACATATATTTGTAAATATATAATTGTTATATTTAGTTCAATAAGTTCCCGTAAATAATAACGGAACACTTTAATCCATATTCCAAATGCCAATCTCATCGTCACATCGTTAAATATTCTCTAATCGGTTCGTCTACACATATTTACACAAATATACCATTCGTAACAAACGTGCGATTATACCTTTCCAAGTGACCCGTTCGTTAACTAGCACGTTGTCTCGCCATAGCATATGCGTTTGACCTGATTTGACCAATGACTCCTTTGACCGGGTCTGACCCATTTACTACAGTTGACCAGCTTTAACCACATTGACTTGTGTCCGATGTATACAAAAACGTGTACAACAATCTGCTATACACTAGAACACGATAACCGAACCCAAGCCTAGACCCGATCTGTGCCAAACCGCCATCCTTAACTCGAAACCTCACTCACCACCGTTACCTAACCTCGCCACCAACCACCTCCCTCTTGCTCTCACCGAAATCCATCACGCTAGGCGCCATATCTCCGCCTAACACCACCACAACGCCAACCGCTACCCTCGTTTGTCAAAACCCAGGGGTTCTCCAAGCTTTGTCGCCACCTAGGGTTGTGGCGGAACCATAAACGTGACATTCTTAGGTAGCCGGTCGCTACCACCACTACAACCGCACCACAACCACCTGAAACGAAGTGAACCATCGTTGTTTTGATAGAAACTTAACACCAAAGTGTTGCCCTTCGCTGTCGTCACGATTCACAGCCACGACTGTCGTTGTTCTGTCATATGCCGACACCAAGGATGGTGGCCGGCATGTTATCTAGGGTAGAGAGTGAACCTCGAGAGATGAGAGAGATAGGGTCTTGGTTATGTGTGAAAATTGAGGATGGAATGAGATAAAAAGGGCTAGGGATTGTGTAAATGAGGAAGAAAGGAAAATGAGATGGTTTTATACCTTGGGCTTGGGTGTTGGTGAGTTGGGTGGAGACCATGTATATAATCCCATTTAAAATGTCGCATGGCTCGTTAAAAATACCACTCATATAAATTCCATTAGTTACATCAATTTAATTATATATATAAATCTTTTTAAGATGAATATTCGTAATATATATATATATATATATATTACATATATATACATTTATATTAAACAAATATTATATACTTGAAAAATCACAGACGTTTACCAGATCATTAGTCAAATAACTTATTCTATATGTCGTTGGTCATTATTATGTAGAATAACAATAAAATAAATCTTAAGATGCATTTTATAACTGATTTGCTAAAAATCACTAACACCTCGTTACACGTAAATGTACATGGTTTCACAAATGTTCACAAAATAGACATATAAGTTACCTACCATAAAAATTCACATAATTTATATTTATATAATTGTCCAAGAATGGTATTTTGATTGTTCACCAACATTCAAGTACAAATTCGTGTGTAATTCCTTAATTCCCGAATTACTGTTACATGAGTGTTTGTGTAATAATTGACACACTTCATTAACTCTAATCAAGTGAAAATGCATGAGTGATGTTTGAGATAATAGAGTTTGTGTTAACATTGTTAACTTGAAAATGTCGGGTGTCAAATCATCCCCTTTTGAAAGAAATTTCGTCCAGAAAATTGATTAGTGTCGCTAACGTTTGATCTGTGTTGCTAACGATTGAAAAAAATGGTTGCCACATCATCCCCATGTTGAAGAAATTTCGTCTTGAAATTTGGATTATGATATTTTAATACAATGATTGTAAGTGCCTTGCTAAAGAGAGCGTCAAGGCATATGATGGTACCACGAGGTGAGGTATAACTAGATTACATGATTGTGATGACAATTGATGACAAATGAAATTTATGTGTTCATTTGAGGAAGTATATATATGTGAATAGAGTAGTCGTTTGACGAAGCAACTAGTCGATTTCAACAAGAGTTAATGCACTTAACAGTGACGATACTGAGTTATAGGAGTCCCTTTATATTGTAAGTATACACGAAAGTAAAGAAATGTCACTAATTTCAAATGACACCACAAT
The DNA here is from genome assembly GCA_947069175.1 of Scalesia atractyloides. Taxonomy (NCBI): domain Eukaryota; kingdom Viridiplantae; phylum Streptophyta; class Magnoliopsida; order Asterales; family Asteraceae; genus Scalesia; species Scalesia atractyloides. Next base: position 78,097,237 of record CAMTDV010000020.1, on the reverse strand, counting down.
GGTGAATCTTGGTAGTTCAGTTTCCTTTCATGAATAAGATGAAGTTCATAACATACTTAGTCACTAGTATAGCTATCATCACTGAAGTGACAATAAAGTTAATGATTTAGTAGGTGTAGCTACTATGGCTCAAAGAGAACGTGATACATCGAAGTGAATTTGTATACATCGATTTTAAATAGAGGTCAAATTAGGCTATCGAGGTAAAAACACTGATACAAGTCAATTTGTACTCGATCTGAAGTAGAAGTATAAGTTGAGTTAACGGGAGCTCCATAATAAAGAATTTTGTAACAAGTTATAGTTAGTACGGGAGTTAGTCACAAGAGCTGGAACATCATTATGACATAATGTTAGACCTACAAAAGAACAATGATATTCAAAGCCAAAACATGACCATTTTGATCAAGAAGTAAACAATTGATGAAGCAATCTACTCCTAAAGATAGTGAATCTTCAACACTAATTAGAACATTTGTTTGAAGACATTCAAAGATCTGTTTGAATCCTTGGAGCCACTATTGAAGTAGATGAGACCTTGATCAAAGGCCAAAGCTCTATTTAAGCAAAGCACTGATCATGAAGAGCAAACATCAGTTATGGCCAAACAGATGTTTAACATAAAACAACAATAGTTTGAAGAACAAAGTTTATTCAATTTAACAGTATTTAGCTTAGAACAAATGTTCAATGTATAGATCAAATGTTAGATTCCCACAGATGTTTGCTAACATCTGAGGAGTCTTTTCTGTTAAGAATGTAAGATGTCACTATCAGGGTGACGTTAGCTGATTGCAACAGAGCTTTCGCACTTGTGTAAATAACTCTCATGTGTTAGAGATCCATTTCATCACAAACATTCCTTTTGTAAAAATAATGAAGTGTGTGAACAGGCTGAGGGGGAGTTTGTATAATCATTGTGTTGTAATTCAAATAATTGGAATTCAATATAAAACAGTCTTGATATAACTTCTAGCTTGTGTGTTTATCATATTAACTTTACAATTTATAATTTTTTTGTTTTTTGTTTTTTAAACTCACAAGTATAACAAACTCAGATCCTTACAATTGGTATCAGAGCTTCATCATAAAGTTGATTTCACAATCAGTTAAATATACAAAGATCAGCTCACAAAGAGATCCAATCTGTTTGTTGCATCTGAATTCAAAGTTTAAAGTAGGGTGCTAAACAGGTCGTGTTCGCGGGTTGGCGGGTTCAACCCGACCCAAAATTTTACACGAACCCGAAAATTGTGTCATACAAACGAACCCGAACCCGACGCAAATATTCGTGGGTTGACCCAAACACGACACGTTCAACCTGAATTTTTTATTTTTTTAATTTTTCCATAAATTAATATATTAAAATTAAAAATTACTCTAAAACGCAAATTTATATTTATAATTACATTTAATTTATAACTTTTAAGTTAATTTTTCTTTTTAAGTTATTATTATGACATAATACACGCTGAATTTAATTTATAACATAAAACATACTATAAAAAATATAATATAAGTTAAACGGGTCAACCCGTCAACCCGACTGGGTTGACCCGAACCGACCCGTTTAGCTAAACGGGTTCGTGGGTATAACCTGAAACTGACCCGAATCCGCTTGACTAAACTAAACCCTTGAATTTTGTATTAGATTTGTGTCGTGTTTTCGGGTCGTGACAAAAATTCACACCCCTAGGTTAAAGTATAGCATTCAAAAAGTTTTTATACGTACTTTGTTTTAACAAAAGATCAAAGGAATGGTACAAAACAATCATGATGCCCATAATATAGGTTTCAGCAACAAGCCACCAATTCTTGTCAGATCTAAATATAATACCTGGCAACGTCAAATGGCACACGCACTTGCTCAACAAAACACAGGATGTTAGAAGTTTATTATATTCGAACCACACATTCCAATGGTACCTAGAGAATCCGAATGTTTAGAGCCAAAGAAACCGGAAAATTACTCAGATTAATATTTTCAAAAAATTGAGCTAGATGCAAAGGCTTTTAGCATTGTGGTCATGGCTCTGCCAAATGAAAACTACGTCGACCTGTTACATTGTAATAGTGCTAAATAGTTGTGGGATGCGCTGAAGGAATAGTTTGGTGGGCAGAGGATGTATTCTAGAACACTCAAGAAATTCTTAACAAGCAGTAAGAGACTTTCCCAAATGTTAAGAGAGAAACCCTTACTTAATAGTTTGAAAGTTTTTCATGTCTGATAAGTGAGCTTAAGTTGGTAAACAAAGAGTTTTGAAAATAAACTTTGAGTAACATATTTTGAGATCACTGCCTAAAAAGTGGGATACAATATCAATTGTGTTTAGAACAAATCCTGATTTTAAGGATATGACCTTGACTCAGCTTCATGGAAAGCTCTTAACATTTGAAAGAGAGCTTGTCCAGAAAAAAAGCCCCAGGATAATGGAAAGTTGTTTGATGATTATGTCCTTAGCAACACGACACTTCTGAGTCAAGAAGCATCATCATCAGGAGTATCAAATGATTTGGTTCATGACCATTATATTGATGTATCAACTGGAATCAATTTTTATCAATATTCCTCAAGCTGTGCCTTCATAGCAAATCATGGCAATTATAATTCTGACAATCTGTCTTTGGTTCTCAATGATCTGAAGCATATTGATCCTACTAACCTTGAGGAGATGGATATTTTGCCCCAAGTGACACTACTTAGTCTTGTAGCAAACAACTTTTATAAAAGGACTGGTAGGAAATATCTAGTGTTAAATGACAGGTCAAGGGTAGGGTTGGATAAATCAAAGATAAACCGCTTTAAATGTAACAGATTAGGTCATTTTTCTAGAGAGTGTAGGAATCAAACAAATAGCGCTGCACCTGTAATAGCATACCCAAACAAAAGACCTCAATCAAACAACCAACAATAATTTTATCAAAATAACCAAAATACCCCTAGACCTAGTGTACAAACACTACTCATTTTGCACAAAAAATGAACCATGTGCATGTGCAATATATGCATGCGACACCTATTTCTCAGGTCCAATATGTTCAAATGTCTGTTGCACATGTTCAAGCACCTCAGGTTGCTCCTGCTCCTGCTCCTGTACCTGCAGAGGCCAAACAATAAAACTTTTTCACACAAGGCTTTGTTGATTGGAGTAGCTTGCAAGAGGACGTAAATGATGATTTTTTTTCTCTTATGACAAAATAAAATGATGAACATGTGAATTTTTGTTTTATAGCACTTGAATTTGATTTAGATGAAGTTGATCAAGAAAAGGAAAAGACTGCTAATGAAATCTATTGGTGCAAATGTCACACCCCGACCCGCAGCGGAAAAGGTGATCGAGGCATGATTGGGTTATCATCAAAGCTCATGACATTTATTATAACGTTTCATATTCATTATTACAATTTAAAAGGAAACATACAATCATAATTACATCATGTCCTAAACATCATTCTAAACTTCATTGTTTTCTTCTAAGGCATTTCCTATGTTTTCCTTGCTTCATCCTGTTCACCTGTATCATGTGTAAAAATGGTTTTTGGATCAACAAAAAGTTGGCGAGTGAATCCTATGAAAAACATTTGAACAAGTTTATTTAATTGATTACAAAATAAAGTGCAAACCACATATGAGTAAATATAGATGTAAACTTATTCACAAAACACTTAATCATTAGATAATGCACATACATACAATAATGGATTGTTTTGAGGCACGCGTTGCTCAACTCGTCTCCCACGAGGAACTGATGGGCCTAATGAATGACTTGCATATACTTGACAATATGAAATACATAACCACAAACAATATATATACATTCTAAGTTTAGATCACAATATGGTATGGCACAAGTTTAAATAAACAAGTTAATTTTAGTGACACATGACACACCCCAAAACGTGTAATTAAAAAGGGGAGTTGTAAGATTCACTCACATTGGGTGCGTTCGGTTGATGATGTTGAATACGCACGAAGTTGGATTTAACCACGAGTGAAACTAACCTAGAGAATAACATAATGGTTTGGTAAATAATGGGATTTTATTAATCAATTTTAGTAGGATGATTGGATATATTTTTGTGAGTTTAAGGCTATTTTCTAACCTTAAAAATGTTATTTTTAAGTATTTTTAATTGATTTTTAAATAAAATAAATAAATAAAAATAATAAAAAAGTTGACTTTTTGCGACAGTTGACCGTTGACTTGTTGACTTGTTGACCGGTCAGGCTGTGAAATTGTGTGCGCCGGGTGAGGCTCGAACCCGAGACCTCCCGTTTGCGTGCACGCAGCTCTACCAACTGAGCTACGTGTCTAACCCGAAATATTTCTGTTTTTAATTATATTTATATACAAACTGAATTAATCTGAAAATCATTTGTTTTAAAAACGATTTTAAATGCATCGAACCGGTGTTCTCCACAGGTCTCGAACCCGGGACCTGTGGTTTAGGTTAACACACAGTCCACCGCTGGACTGTGTGTTTAACTTGTTATATAATCTGATTTTTATTATACTTATATACAAACTAAATAATTTCATTTCTGCCTTATATAAAAAGTTTGATAATTGTCCGGATCGGTGCGGTAGTCCGGACTCGAACTCGTGACGTGCGATTAAACGTTCACACAGTCCACCACTGGACTGTGTGTCTATCTTGGTTATTATTCCGTTTTTTATTAAACTTAACATCTATGTGAAATGAATCTGGTTCAGTAAAAAAAAAGAACATTTTTATTAAGGCAAGCATGCGTGGGACAAGAATCGAACTCGGGACGTAAGCGTGTTTTATGTGCACACAGTCCACCGCTGGACTGTGTGTCTAACCCGAGTTATATCTTGATTTAAATTAAACTTATAGACAAGTGAAACTTCGTCTTCTTCGTTGGACTCAACCAGAAACGGAGTCCTGGTTCGATGATTTTATCAAGTTTCTTTAGTGTGTTGCGATTAAATAAAGGTGAGATAAAAAAAAGAATGAAAGATTAAGTGTTAGATATATCGAACAGTGCTCCTCTGTTTCGCCGGCGAAACTCCGGTGACAGCAGATTATTCCGGCGACGTGTGTCTTGCGTCAGAGGGTCTTCAACGAGCTTGAGATGAATGTGGGTGGCTTCGGTATGAGTTCCGAGTGTTCAGTGTTTAGAGTAAGGCACAGAGGTGAAAGGTTCGGTTTTCCGGCGAGTTGCAGAAGATTTCCGGCGAATGGAATTATGTCGGGAAAGAGTGTGATTGTGAGCGAAAAAGCTAACAAAGGTTAAAGGGGGTATTTATAGGGCAGGACATCGAAGAATTTAGTCTGATTTCCGTCTTGATTCGTCGGTTAATGATTTTCCGGCGGTTATGACTTGCGTTGCGGGTTCAGGCGTCGGTTATAAACCGATGTAGTAGTTAATGTTTACGTTAAAACTGAAGAAACCGTCCAATCTCGGCGAAATCGTCGGGATTTCCGACGACTGCGATTGGGCGCGTCGGTTTTTGAATTCGAGATTTATTTTATGTATTAATTGTTTCCAATAATTAACAAGAAACATAAGTGGCGCAGTGGTTGGATGGTTAAGTGTTAAGGCTGTGTTGAATGGCTGGCTGACCCGGGTTCGAAACCCGGCAGAAGCCTTTTATTTTTATTTCCTTATTTTAAATACTTTTTCAAGAATAAATTATATTCCAATATACTTATTAATTATGTATCGTTTAAAATTAATTTGGGCATTAAATACGCAACGAAATTTTTAACTGATTGTTCGGTTAATAAACGGAGCGGGTTTGGTAAATCCGTTTTTTTTACGGATGTTACAGTATCCCCTGCTTTTTAGAAATTTCGTCCCGAAATTTTAGTAGTGATATATTTGACTAAAATGATGGTGTTTAGTTTGACAGTTACATACTTAGAAAAAGTAAGGGTTTAAGTTTTTTTTTTGTTTGAGACGGTAACGTTCCTTGTAAGGGTTAAGTACCCTGCTACAGTAATCGCTTTTTGTTGCCTACGGTAAAAATATTGATAAGCAGAGTTGATTCACTAAGTATGATTTCATGCGTAAGAGTTTTGATATGTTTGGAAAGATAGGGTTATATCATAAAACAACATTTCTAATACTACAACCTACATGGAACTTCTTATAACCGTCTAACAATGCCTCTGATCCTTTGACAAGAATACTTATATATAGGAAGTACCAGCGGCGTATCCACCATATTCTTGTCAAATTTTCATTGGTTTTATCAGTAAGTTATGATTGGTTCTATGATGTGACTCTAGAACATAAAAAAACGCCACAACCAATGTACCAAGAAATTACTAAATCCTACATAGAACTTCTCATAACCGTCTAACAATGCCTCTGATCCTTTGACAAGAATACTTATATATAGGAAGTACCAGCGGCGTATCCACCATATTCTTGTCAAATTTTCATTGGTTTTATCAGTAAGTTATGATTGGTTCTATGATATAACTCTAGAACATAAATAAACACAACAACCAATATCTGAGTCCAAATTCTGATAGCATACATTTTTGAATGGTGACAGTTCCTCTCCGTTTGTTATGATGGAGAGGTTAGTTTATGTAGAAATAGAACACAATCCAATTTCTTTAAATGGCGAGATGATATGAATGTAACACAAATTTCAACCAAAACAATACTAAATCCTACATGGAACTTCTCATAACCGCCTGATAATGCCTCTGATCCTTTGGCAAGAATACTTATATATAGGAAGTACCAGCGGCGTATCCACCATATTCTCGTCAAATTTTCATTGGTTTTATCAGTAAATTATGATTAGTCCTATATGACTCTAAAACATAAACAACACAACAACCACAGCTTGAGTCTAAATTCTGATAGTATACATGTTTGAATGATGACAGTACCTCTCTCGTTTGTTATG